>CAMTDV010001632.1:79152658-80381731 GCA_947069175.1 Scalesia atractyloides
TCTGTCAAAGCTGAAACATATTTTAGAGCGGCATCAAAGATTTCCAAACCCTGCACAAATAAGATCACTAGTTTAGCATTTAAAAAGGTCCCTACTAAACCTACACCACCCCAAACTCAAACAATCATTTTTAGGAAGAGGCCGAACCGTCAAACATGTGTTTGACAAATCCTCAAATGGCCGTATTAAAGTAAGAAGGCTATGACGCAAACTGTAACCTTCAAACGTCCATTTTAAAACAATGTGGGATTAGATTGTCTACAGACTAACGTACCCCTTTAGAAGATAAAATGAAAAAATAAATTATTTGATGAAATATATTATTCCTTACCTCATCAATGCCAATGCTTACTTCCACTTCCTCAAAATCATCAAAGGGAACCTTCATCTTACCAAGAAAAGTAATTGAAGAGAAAGATGTCAATGGAGTAATCACAACATCATCTGTCAAAATGACTTTGCAGATATCTTCAGATATCTGCACCCACTCTAGAGTCTTTAAAATTACAGCAACAAAACATCTCTTTCTCAAAACCTTCACGTTTCATAAAACGTGTCATATATGCAGAGAAAGTTCCGAGGCGCATATAAGTATGGCAATAATTCGTGGTATCGCGTAAAATACCAAGAGGAATAATCTGGTTTACTGAAAGGTTTCTATGCACCAACTGAGGTTGGAGAAGCATGTCTTTGAGAGTATGTGACTTTATGATTCTCCAACACTCATATTTGAAATGCTTTGAAACAAGTTGTTCAAACTCTCAAAAGAACTAACACCATTCATTAACTGGCCAATCATATGGCCTAAAGGAATTTCAAGAAACCCAAAAAGAAACTCAACAAAATCACAATCTGCTTCTGCAAACAAAAACTTAGATGTTGATTTTTGCATTGTGACTTTCAACTTTAATCTTTTTGAAGTTTTGGATGTCGAAGGCTTAAACGAGGTTTCGTGTCTAGGATTAACTAAATTTTGGGTAACAGGCGAACTAGGAAAAACCATGTAGACTCCTTTTAAATGAGTAAGGATCTGAAAAAAAATTAGTCATCTTATCTTGAACTTGTACATGTATGATGTGCATTTGAGAAAACATTAACTGATGAACAACGACTTTGGCTAAATGTAACCACTATAAATATACTTGTAATACCCCTTATTTATGCGATTTGATAGGTATATATAACACACATATAAAGACGCATATAACATATATGCATGCGAAGAAAAATGTATACATGTATACAAGAATTTTTCTTGTAGTGACAAACACACGCACCAACATGGTGTCGTCAAGATAGGGCTGACGTGTCAGATAAGATTTCTTGTAGTGACAAACATATAGCATTTGTGCCACTTATATAGCATATGTATACAATGCGAGAGAACGATTTGAAAATAGTGGAATTTGATAGGAGGAGAAAGTCCGTTCAGCAAAAAGTAAGGGGGTCTGCTAGATTTGGCACAACCCACAAACAAATTATAAACTAAGTACCTGATCAAGACCGATATCAATTGCCATTTCATCTAAACAGCTAGCAGCAGTGATTCCAAGTTCACAAATCAGCTTAATAATAGATCCTGGACGATTTGGTATCACACGAAGATCATCAGTGACGATATAGGATACCAAATCGGAAACAAACACACCACCATCACAATTATCCTCCACATTTGAATCCTCATATTTGATTTCCCGATCCATTGTCATGCACAGAAACCACATTTTGCAACGTTAAAGATGCTAAAACGCGCACCAGATCATCGGCTGCAATCAATATCTTTGCATATAAAGAATTTTGTGGGCTCTTGGTCATTTATGTTGAGTTTAAGTTTTCTGCATATATCATATGATGACGGTCTGGGATTAAGCAGCATCCATTTATTTTCTTCAGCCGACATACAATTCATAGAAAGATCCAGTAGACTCGGGTATATGTTGTTTAGGCTCCCAATCGGCTTAAACTTTTCATCAGGGCATTTATGCAGGAGCTTGACAATTGTGGCCATTGGCAATATCATGATGCTGAAAAGAGTGTCAACAAAGTTTGTGCCAGCTTCAACAAATATCACTCTCTTCTCCTCTTTGTGCACCATTACTTTTAGAGTGAATCTGGATTGGGAAGTCTTAGAAGCCATGATTGTTATAAAGTGCTAAATAGAGCGTAGAACTATATATTTCGGTCTAGTACTCTTTGGTGAGATTAGCTATCCTATTAAAACAAATTGTGTGCATAATGAAAAGGTGTTCATTTATTTTATTTGATTGTAGTAGTTAAACTATACGGTCAAGTTTCTGTGTACGTGACTTCTGCGTTTTCTTTAAACGTTGTGAAGACAAAAAAAAAGATGCAATTGATTTGGTTTAGGTTCTTAAACATCCATTAGTTCGGACATAAAAAAAACTGTGATTCTCTTCCTTTTATCTATCCGGTTTTAATTCATACAATCTATATGCTCCAACGTTTTATTGCAATTCAACATCATCATATTTCTTTTACATAAATTTATAATAATGCATTGAACTTTGTAAAGTATATCACACATTAGCATATTATTTTTAGTCTTCAGTTATTTAGTTCTAACATGTGTCATTCTAACAAAATTTGAATGGTATATTAATTTAAAACTTGGACAAAAAAATTACACACATGGTCACACACACAAACACACACGTATATATGGCGAATGAATTCACTAAAAAGTCGGTTTTGTCTAAGTAGCCTAAAAAAAGATTGTGGAAATGATATGTGACACTCCTTATAGGTAGGATGAAAAGGTATTTTAGTCCTAAAACATAAACTCTCACCTTTTTGTTTTCTCAAAATACAATACAAAAGATCTTGGACAAAAAATATAGCACAAAAAATAAGTAAAAAAAAATTCAACACAAAAAATCCAATTACAAAATATTCAACACAAAAGTTCATTACAAATGTTATACAACATAGAAATCTAAGATAATTTTTGGGTTTTATTAGTTCTTGTATTTTTATATAACAATATGGTGCTCAAATTAAAGATAAAAATATGCTCTATGGTGCAATTTTTTTTAAATCTATAATGCCTATGAAAAAGTTATGAAAGTTTAAAAAATATGAGGGATTTGCACGTGTCTTGCATGTGGCGAGAAAAAACCAAAAAATATGCTATTCCAAAAATACCTTTAGAGCATTCACAATCAAATCCCTTACTTAATCTCTGTAATTACAATAAAAAACACTATTTTTTCTCTCTCTCTTTTTCAATCAAATAATACTTTTTATACTTTTAGCACTACATTTTTTCTCCACTCCACTCACAATCACTTCAAGTAATATTAAAAAATTATAGAGGTGAATAGCATCTCCTCCAAATTAAATGACGAACAATATTTTTTTTTATTATTTTTTCTCTCAACTACTCACAATCATTTACAATCTTTTCACAAATATAGAAGTTACACTCACAGAAATAGAAGGATCCCACCATATGTAGTGGGGAGTGATCTTCAAGCCCCTCCCTTAGGCATGAAGTGACACGTGGCATCAAGACCAAAGAAGCAAAGATTAAGCCCCTCCTGGCGTTTTCACAATCACGCCAATATCAAAAAACTAAAGATCACGTCCACGGGGGCGGTGTTTCAGCGTGAAGGGGCAAAGATCACGCCACTTCACATTGTCACTACACATGGTCTTACACCACTTGTTTTTCCCATACTTTTATCTTAACCATTGATTTCAAAGCTAAAAGGTCAAGATTATTTCTAATTCTAGTTAGGCAAAATCAACTTGTTGTTTGTTCTTATATATATATATATAATATATATATATATATATATATATATATATGGAGGTGGATTATGAAAAAACCAAAAACCTACCTAAAAGCCTAAAAATACATCAATTTTCTTTTTCAAATTCTTTTCTTAAAATTCGTTATTTTTAATACATACAAAATAAAAAAATAAGTATTGCTCATGTCTATTAATACGAAAAAACCTACACCCCCGAACCCATCCCTACCCCTTCCTCTACAAAAAGAAAACCAAAACCTCCAACCCCACCCCAAAAACCTAAACCCACCCACCCCCAAAAACCTAAAGCCCTCACCCGTAAAAAACCTAAACCCACCCCCTATTTTATTTACTATTTTATTTTTGAGCTTTGCGTGTTTTGTTACAGATATAGTGGTGTTTTATGACTTTGTATACTTAATAGAAAAGATGGCTCACTATATATATACATATATATATATATATAGAGGAAGGATAAAATGAAAACCCACTTGAGTTAAGAAACTCAAAAAAAAACTTTGTAAAAAACCTCATGTAACATTTTAATTTTTTTCTAAAAAAATAGGAAATGTAACATACATATATTTGAACATTTTTATAAAAGAAAAACAGAAAAGCCTCGAATAGTTTATTTTTAATAAAATAAAATTTCATGTTACATACTATATATGTCCAAAAAATGTAACATACAAATTTTGAACATTTAAAAAAAACAAGTAGGCGCTTTTTACATTTTTTTTTATAAAAATGTTCAAGTATATTTATCTTACATTCCCTATTTAAAAAAAAATGTTCACATAGGGTTTTCTTGAGTTTTCTCAACTCAAGTGAATTTTTGTTTTATCTTTCACCTCTATATACATCTATAAGTAACCAATTCCACCTTTGCCAAATCTGAAGATAGGAGGATCAAGTATGAAAAAATCTTCATCTGGTTACCGATCTCCACCCTATTACCCGCCAATTCCACCTTTGCCATATTTTTTTTATAAAAGTTGCTTCGACCGAATATTATTCCATGTGAATTGTGTTACCCTTTTACTATATATATATATATACTATTAACCTATCTTGCTCATCAACTTTTTAAAGTTGACACTTGATTTTACACATGTTTTAGGTAATCATGTTTAAAGTTATTTTCAAGATTTTATATAACTTGAGATGTTTTTGGACGTACTTTAAGTTAAGTTTCGATTTATGTTTTGTTTGTTTGGTGAACAGGTAGTTTCTCCTTGTTTGCTAGATACATAATTTGAACTTATAATATATTTCAATTTTAGTTAGTATTACAATGTGCTGTTGAACAATCTATTTCGTGATGCCTTCACGTTTTTGCCCACGGTTGAAGTGTTACATAAACGAACTCTGATTCGACTTATTCAAGCGGAATTAGAACTGCTTCGTTGAACCCTAACTAGAAGCACTAAACACTAAATCCTGAACTCTAAACCCTAAACCTAAACCATAAGATTAAAACCTAAGCTATAGCATAATATCTAAACTATAAACCCTAAAAGTTAAACTCTTAAAGCAAAAGCCTAATATAAAACCCTAAATCCTAAAAGCTAAACCTAACCATAAAAGCTAAACCCTAAATATATATTATAGGGTTCGACAAGCCGGTTTCAATACCGCTAGAATGAGTCCAATCAGAGTTCATTTGAGTCCGTTCCCTCGATTCTCCACTTTTAGAGTTCCCCATTGAACCTCCCACTATATATATACACACACGCGCGTATATGATCAAATGAGAAGAAATAATTAAATGAGAAGCATATCCTAGCCCTAGACTAACATGATCAATGATTAGAAATGAATGTGGCAAAGATGTAAATAAAACAATCTTTTTATGTGTTTTCTTTATTGAAAAACGGTATTATTGTAATGTTAGTGTAGGATTGCATTTATGTAAATTTGGTGGTTACATTATGTTATCAATTTTGGGTTGCGTTATTTTAACTAGCGTAAGAATACTTATGCTAATTTGGTGGTTATATTATGTTAGTGTAGGATTGCATCATGTTTCTACATGACCCGAGAAAATATTGTTACTACACGCCTCGTACATCAAATAAATGATCCTACACACCCCTAGATGTTTCTACACAAACATATAATGTTCCTAAACACATTTTTAAGGCTTACGTTTTTCTGATCCTGCAAACCCCTGGATGTTCCTACAAAAAATATAAAATGTTCGTACAACCTTATGTTACTACAAAACAGTTAGGGAAAGTTGAATTATGTGCGATTAATGTGTTTTATAATCCTACCAATCCCCTGGATGTTTCTACACAAACATATAAAATGTTCGTACGACCTTTTTTAAGTGTTATGTTCCTACACAAATACTTAGAGAAAGTTGAATTATATATTTGTGTAGTAATTATGTCATTAGAACGTATGGTGGTGAAAGAATTAATAAATTAATCAATTTATATATCTTGATTTATTTTTAAGTTTTAAAGTGAAAACTATAAATGAACTAATTTGAATAACTAGATTATAGAAAATTATTACATTTAACTCTATTGCTAAAGTTATCTGATACCTTTATACCCTTATGAAATAAATAACTTTGATTGGTTAAATTTTCTTCCTTCTCTCTTTCTCTCCCTCTCTCTCCCTCTCTCCATATATATATATATATTGCAAACCAAGAAAACCACTATCAACCAAGTAAACTTTTTAATATTTTTTTACTTTTATTTATATGTTAATAATTAAAACAAAATGAATTATATTATTTATTTGTATATGTAAACACACATACTCTCTCTCTAAAACACGCAGTCTCTGCTCTCTATCTCTCTTAAACACCTACCCACCCTCATCACCATCTCAAGCCACTCGGTTAACTAAAGTTGGACCTATGATGTTTCAGGCCCAATACCATGCTTCACTTATCTTTTCCCCAATTAGCAATTCATATGCCTGTATGTGTTCCTAACCATAAATTAACTTTCTTTTTCAATAAAGATGCCCAATTCTTCAAAACCCTATCTCATAGCGTCATGAGTATCAATGTTACTTCCACCAAGAAACAACTAGTTTCAAAACGTGTCCTCCAAATTCGACTCTTTTCTATTATCATCCCCAAAAAAGAACCCCAAAACGAACCGGAACAGATCATCGCACCACCAATTCATCAAGACATGTATAAATCAGGTCAGAAATTCGGTTCCTTTAGAGTGGACGATTCCAAATTTTAGTTCCTCATTGACAACTTTGCAAAAGCATGAGATTTGTCATCCTTAGAGAATGTTTTTATTCAAATGAAGCATGAAAGAAGAGAAGAAATATTAAAATGGGTTTTTAAATAAATAGGTAAAAAAGACGAATTTGCCCTTCTTTTAACAATTAAAATTAATAGGGTTGAGCTCAAAGGACATACCGTGCAAGATATTGAAACAATAAATACAAAAATCGTCAATTTTAAGGAAAAGAACACCGCCTAAAATATAGTATATAGATAAAGGACAAAGTTAGCAATTCACTCAAAAATATATATAGATCGACGGGTTACATATATATATATATAGTAAATTACACACACGTACGTATATTTACATCAATCTTTGGGCTTTTTTCTATTTTTACAATAATAACCTTCTAGTAAAAAAAGTTCAACAAAATACTTGTTTCATAGTAGATCTTCAGGTTCTCAAATAACTTGTGGTTATCCTCACCCCTGTTAGTCAATAAACCCATTTATGAGGCCTACATTTGTCCATGTGTCTATTTCTTATTTTCCTGAAATGGTATTATAGTAAATTCACGCATAGGTATGTTTAACACATTGATTTAACACACTTTATCTCTCTTATTGTCCTATCTCTTTTGCTTTTTTATATCTCTTAATAAAATATAGATCTATCTTCTGCTTTTTTATATCTCTCAATAATACAGATCCACCATCCCAAATGTTAGAGAAATTCAAAGTCCAATGATTCTTCACCACATAAATTCGATCCTGGCGGTAAAGAAAGCGTATAAAGTGTCATGGAAGCTTTGAAAAAGATGAAATTTTGAATTTTTAGGCATGTGCTTTGTATACTACTGCTTTTGTCATCTACTACTAGATACTAGATGGGTGAGTTATATGTATTGCACATACTACAGTTTGATTTATTTTCTAATTACCTTCAAGAATGATATAGATTCCGAAACTCATTTTCAATCTTAGGATACAGACAAACTCTAAAAAGACACACGTTTGAACGCTTACCTCCAGAAGGACACACACATATATCAGAATATAGTATTTAGGGTTTTAGTATCGAGCTAACGGGCCCAGTTAATCTCTATATAATGTAACTATGTTGAATGAAATGGGATCAATTAGTTTTACCATCTTCCATGGTATCAGAGACACTCTAAGCTCTCTACCACCTCTGTCGCGCAGTCCACACACATACAAACCCTAGCGCCACTTGGTTCAAAACCTAGACAGGGTGGCGTGCCACCACAACCGTCGCCGCCCTATCCGTTTCCGTTCATTTTTTATTAATTGTCTTCTTTTTTCCCCTATTCATGTTCAAATAAGAATTTTTGAGCATTCATGGTGTTTCTGTGAAAAACCACCGATCACTTCCGATCATGGATCCATAATATTGCAATCGTTGTTCGTTTCACAATCCTTTCCATTAATTGTTGCGAGAAGAATTAACGCGAAGGTTGGTGTTTGATCTTATTTACCTATTCCCGTTCTCGCCAGACCACGGTCCATTGTCGTTGATCAAGCCACTGATCTTTCTCCCTCTTTCTTTGATTCGATCTCTCTCTCCGATCTACATATGTGACATCTCTTTTGACACACTGCCCCAAGACTATGGTCGTCGGGTGTCGATTTGCTTTTTATATCTCTATTACCTTTCTTCCATCTTTCGTCTTATCATGGCTGACAAAGACCAAACCAGTGCCTCATTTGGATATTACCAACCAAAACTAGTAACTCGTTGATCGCATGGCAATCAAAGTATCCTATCATGTTATTTATGTGATCCAACAGTTAAGTTCTTACGCCTAACCTCCGCCTAACCATGGTCACGCTGCTGTCATTTTGTAGAGCTACGGTTCTACGTTGCACCCCTTGCAAAACTACGAATCAACAACATTGAAGACTTTGGATTATTTCTTTTGGAAAAATCAAGCAGCTTGTGGATTTTTAGCAGAATTTTGGACTTACAAGTCAAGAACCGAGATCGAGACTAGTTTTATTATTATCCTTATTGTTTTCTCTTTTATGTTTTTTAATTGTTTTCTGGTCCGAGTGTCCGATTCTCTACCGCTGTGACTGCGGGAGAGTATTGGAATATTGTATTTAGGGTTTTAGTATCAAGCCCATGAGCCCAATTAATATCTATATATATGGTAACCCTATTGATTGGAATATAATCAATCATTTTTATCATCTTACACTATACGGGAGTCTTCCGACACCATTGAATTTCGCGTATCATGTGTCACGCGTAATAGGAAAATTTCAAACACACCATTGTTTATTTTCGAGTGACACCATTATCTTTTTTCTAAACCTTTTACATACTACAAAAATTTATATAACCTTAAACAAAAAGGTCCGTGGCTTTTTGCCACCGACCCATTCTACCCCTAAACTTGTCAAAGCTAACTCTTTAATTTTGTAAATGTCACTTTGACCCCCTCAAGTTTTTAAAGTTTCAAGTTTACCTTAAATCTAATTTCTTTTGTTTTTACTTTTATGTACATGTCGGTATAAGTTCAATTTCATCTACGCTATAATGTAATTTTTGTTTGGAAGTGAGTCAGGTCAACTATAAAATGTTTTTTTTTATGTACGTGTTGAGTTGGACTACGTTTTGACGTAAATTTTGTTTGAAAACAAATTGGGGGCAAATATAATGCGTTTTCATTCGATGACATAAATTTGAGTTACTATACAGTTTCGACGTAAATTTAATTTGAAAACGAGTCAGGTTGATTTTAGTCTATTCTTTATCACATCGCATACGCCACGCCGCACCGAGCGGCTAGTAAAAAGCTAGTTTTTAATTTGAATTTTTTTTTTTAAAACACATTTGATATTATGATAATGGACTTTAAATCGTTAACAAAATAAAGGCCCATGTTTAACTTTTAAACCTTTTAACCCAATAACCTTATAGCCCATGTCCAATTAGTTTCTTTAAATTGTTTTACATGAATTAAACAAAACCGAAAAAAGGCAGTTGAAGGCATGCTACAGGAACTCGGGAATGAGAAGAATAGGACGAAACAGTCACGACGAGGCCATGTGGGTTGAGGGAGTAGGGACGAGTTCAATCATCATTATAATTAATCACCAACATTCAGGTATTTATTATTCAACAGACAACATATCAATACAAGCAAATTGATTAAACCAAACATGAGTAAAGGTTATTTATTATTTCTTCAATCTTTAAACTTGAAATTAAACGTGATACAATTTACAGTTGATTAAAGTTGAAATTAGTTAATTAAATGTGCGATTTTTTATACAATTCTTATTTGTTACTTTTCTAGATTGTAGACTAACTAGACTTAGTTACTTGGATATTGATATTAGTGTAGTGTTATGAGATTATCAATTTTAGTTGTTTTTTTGGCTTGTTTAGATGTTCAGAGCAACTGTAAATTGTATTTTTTTTTATCATGTGTTTATAATGACATTGTATTGTTTATGATATTGACTTTATTATGTGATTCGACCCCATCCAAAAATTTTGACTTCAACCAGTATATTAAAAAAATTATACCATAAGAGAAATTAATCATGGCTCGAGCATCGCTCGCTTTATCAGTCACGTAGAGGTAAACAATGACTATCGCCTCTCATTCTAAACTTTGTGAGTAGTTGCCCAAGTTTGTTCTTAAAAAACGGTTGTAATGGATCCATTCGCAAGCTTTTTCTATATATGCTTAGGGATGAACAATTTTTTTTTCTTTTTGATAAGTGGGATGCATTTTTAGGAAGTCTCACACGAGTCAGTAATTGGGTCTTTAATTTTGGGCTACGTCATGAGCCCATTTGTTAAGTGGGATGCATTTTTAGGAAGAGTCACATGAATTAGTAATTGGTTTTTTAGTTTTGGGCTGCAACATTAGCCCAAAAAATCTAACCCAAGAGCGCCAGATATTGCAACGACCATATATAGTCTATAAGATATTTTGGCTGTTTGGACAGGTAAGATTTAATTTCCTACGATTACTGTTGCAATAAACTAAATCAATTTTCAAGTTATTTATTAAGTTTCCCTAGAAAAAAATAAAATAAATATATATATACTTTATTATCCGTATCTAGGGGTAAAATTAGGTCAGGCCTGTTCACGAGTAGAAAATCTCAGCTCGGATTTGAACTCGAGTAGGAAATCTCAACAAGAGCTTGGCTTGCTTTTTAACCTAGTTAGCTTGGCTCGGATTTAAAAAGAAATTTGTATACATAATTTTCAAAATTCAATACAATGGTTCAAAAGTACATATGCAAAATAATTTCATCCTAATAACAAGCCAAAATCAGGTTTAACCTTTCAAATTACAACGAAATACAATATAAGTTCGGTAGCATCCTAATCAACCCCTAAATACCAATGTTTTAAAAACCGGTTAAAACCGGCCAGTTGAACCGGTTAAAACGGATGCTGGAAGCTTTCCCGGCACGAATCATACCGGTGAATTGAGAGAACGGCAAAGAAGTTGTACCGCTGGTAAACTGGGTTATACCGGTATACCAGTACCGGGCCAAAGGTTAAAATTTAGACTTTTAATCTTTTATGCGTCAAAAAATTGTGGCGATTTACCTTCATACTAAAACCTAGCACCTAAAAACGTAACAATAATGAATTTTTTAATTATCTTTTGATAATGGATTAACCTTTGGAATATTTTTATTATTGAATAATGTGGATTTGGATTACTTTTTTGAGTTAAATTGTATTTATGGATTTATAAGGTAATTAGTTAACCCGGTTGTATCGTCTGGTATAACCCGGTTCAACCGGTTGAACAATTTTTAAGACTAACCCGGTATGATTTAAAAACCGGTTTTTAAAACATTGCTAAATACCATAGATATCCACCATACTGCTAAATAATTTTATATAATTACCAATTTTTTATAATATATTATATGTGTATAAAAATAAATAATTAAAGGTTAAATAATCCGAGCGAACGAGTGAGTCGAACTGAGCCAATCCGGCTTGTTACGAACCAATCTGAGCTAGGCTCACTTTTTAACCGAGCCGATTCGGCTCGAACCAATTTCAATCCGAGCCATATCGGGTGAAATTTTTCTAAGCTAAATTCGAGCGAGCTCCAGGCGACGAGCATTTTGTACAACCCTTCACTCAACTCGTACGTAAGCTATTTGAGATCAGCTCGCCAAAGCTTCGAATCGAGCCAAGCTTAAATAATCTTGAGTGCGAGCTCGAACTTTATTGAGTCTCTTTTAATAAATGAGCTAAGCCAGGTTGCAAACCTAAACGAGTTTTTTTATTTATATCTTTTTTACTTAATATATTTAGTATAAAACCTTATCTAATGATGATTGTTGCATATAAATTTATGTAAAAATAATAAAATAACGTATATTATTTTATTATAAAAGTTATAATTATAAATACATAGATAAACAGTTAAAAATATAAGAAATTATAATAAATGATATGAGATCGAGCTTAAATGAGCTTGTGTTCGGATCGACTCGTTTATACCTTTATTATCAATCATTATAAAAGTTAGTTATGACCTAGTTCAAGAAATTTTAAATTTAATTTAGAGTAAATTATTATTTTAGTTCCTGAGATTTATCTCAAATTAACATAACAATTTGAGGCAAACTTCAGATACTAAAATGATAATTTACTCATGTAATTAAGGTGTCTTTATAACCCAGTTTTGGCAAACCTAATGATGGTTCATAAACTGGGCCGTGGTTTTGAGCTACTACATGAGCCCAATAAATCTAACTCAAGCGCGCCCCAAATGCCTGGTCTAGGAAGGATTTAATCAAAGCTTATAAGTGATAAGTTTAAGATCTTTTGTTAGTTAGGCCAGGTTAGATTTACTTTTCTACCGAAATTCTATTTCTATTTTTGTGGCTACAAACATAAAACAATTTTCAAGTTATTTGTCAAGTTTCCCTAAAAGATTATTAATATATACATATACTTAATTAGTCATATTAGTCGTTACAAAAGTTGCTTATTTTCAACCTACTTTAGATGTAATTAAAAGTTGCTTATTTTCAACCTACTTTAGATGTAATTAAGCGTGTGTTTATTATCTAGTTTTCATAAAAATAAAATAAAAATATAGGTTAAACCGCTAACTATGATTTTGAAAACAACAAGCCAAACCGACAAACCTGGTTAGGTTGACCGGAGCAGCCAACATCTATAGCATTTCATGACTGTGATATGATGGTGGTTCATCTCATAGAATTGGTATGGGTTTAAATTTCTATAAGTAGAAGGTTAGCATATATTTAGGTGTTCATAATTGATGTTGAGAAAAAAATAAAAATAAAACAACTTTCTCACTTATTATTATTAATTTTGTCTGCGTTTTTTTATGACACAACTTACTTCTACTTTACATACCAATAATGCTAAATATTTACTCGTCCAAGATTAAATTTGTAACATTTTCTCTAACAAACATATACCTTTACAAAGTAGGCTAGCATCACACTTGCTTAATTTTTTCCACATATTTTTCTTTTCTTTTGGATAGAAAGAAACACCTTAGAAGTCTTTAATGTGATACTTACACGTTTTTGGGAGTCGTCCATTTATGGCATTTAAAGTGTTTTGTGGCGGTGACTTTATTCACTAAAATAAAACAATTTTGTGGTGTGTTACATGAAAAGTCAACATTTTAGCTAATTGATGTTATAGCATTTTTTTTGTGAGGGTTTAAATTAAGTAACGTCCCTAGAGAATGTTTTATGGCCACTTTGAGTGTAAAATGAAAAAGCCACTTTATAAATTTCCCGGCCTAAAAATTCTAGTTTGGTAGTTGCTAGTACAAGTTAAGAAGGAAAGAATTACTATAATTTAGAAAGCGCTATCAAGAGTGCAAGTTCACTTTGGATAATACTTGCGATTTAAGGATATAAATGCGATTTTTAATACGATATCATCTTATAACATATACAATTTACTTTAATAAGATTTAAAGTTGGTGCATGAGTGGAGCATATCCGTTTATCCATGCAAGCTTGTAGTTAGAATATTATATCAGTCACAAACTCGAAAGTTAGTTTGACTAGCTCAATGCGTTTCATTTCTTTTAACGAAACGGAATACTTTTTTAAAAACCAAAAGGCGCTAGTAGAGAGCTAAGTATTACATCCACCGAAAATAACAAAATTACCACAGAAGTTTCGTTTTGTTGATAGGTTAGACTTAGAAAACAATATGATCAACTTTTCAAAGGTCCCACATAAGAGAATATGGTTTTTCTCCACACTTGTCTCAGCTTTTGAAAGCAAGTATGAAACCCTAACTTTATAATTGAATAAATAAACTTTCAAGACTTTTATTCATCTTCTCACATAAAAAGGTTGATGCTTGTGTGTAAAGCATGGGAAACTATTTATAAAATATGAAGTGAAGCACAATTCCACACTTTTTTAGTCCACAAATTTTAAAAGCTGCTTTTTGGGTCTCTTTTTATAGTGATAATTTCCCCTTTTTTCCTTCTTATTTTTAAAATGAACCGTTTGGTATATGCCGAAACCTTTTCAATTAAGCAAAAGCCATGCAAGGTGGAAAGTTTGGCATGCCCATTCCACTCATAAATATGATCATATTTATATTCAAACTTCCAATAGTCTAGATTTCTATGAGATAAAAAGAAAATTTGTTTTTCTAATTTCTAAAATATTATATATATATATATATATATATATATATATATATATATATATATATATTAAAGGCTTCTATAAGATAAAATGAAATTTTGTTTTTCTAACTTCTTAAATGTTATATATACATATTTAAAGACAAATATTAAATTGTATAACGTATACTATACGAGTTATATAATTAACACAATAAGGAAAAAGAGGAGAAATTCTAATATTTTATATAGTTAATTTAAATTTTTTTATTTTTAATGAATGGACTACATTAATAAAATAATTAATTGGTTTACGAATTGTTTTCCAAGAACATGTGGTGCTACTTACGGTTAATAATATGTATCCACTATAATGAATCCACATGATGGTTGCACATCATCCCTAACGCCCGGTAAAATTTGTGTTTATAATATTGTTCTTTATGTACCAAATAAGCCTTATACAATATATTTATCATTATAAATATAATATAATTTTAATAAAATTATTGTTTTGTAAGTTATTATCAATGATATCATTATTAATATACATTATTAATGTAAAATTTTTAACATAATTTTTTTATTCTATGATATTAGCCTATTTAAAAAATTATAAAAAAATCAATTTTAGTTAAAACCTTTTTTTAGAGATAATATGATGTTGAGAAATAGTATATGTATGGGCAAATTAATAAAAAAAAGGTAAATTCAAAGAGTTACAAAAGAAAACTGAACTATTAACCAATTCAAATCAATAACAATAACTTGGTTATCACACGTGAATACTTACGGGTTCGGATAGTAAAAATTTATTAAACACAACTGTAGATTATATTTTAAAAAAACGAAAACTCACGGGTTCAGATATTTAAAATTTATTAAACACAATTATATATATATATATATATATATATATATATATATATTAAAAAATGAATAGTGCGTGACAAATAAGGTATATAAATTAAAGGTTATCACTTGTGAATTTCATAGGTTTGACCATTTAAATCAAGTGAACAAAGAATGTAACTTTTTCTTAAAATGTACAATGTGCTGGAAAATAACTATATTAATAGATCAAGAAAGTCGTCAAATATAATAAATTGTTCCCTAATATATTTCAATTTTTATAGATATAAAATTATATAAGATCAAATCAAATATATAGAAAGAATTGTTTTTTTATGTGGGGGTGTATTTTCCATTTTCTGTAAGAGTCATAGCAATGATGTTCATCAAAAATAATATAACAGAATAGACAAATCATATCATAGTTTATTGTTTTCTTCAAAAATATCTTAACGATTGTACAATCACAAAATTTTAGTCTTATAAAAGTTTCCAGCCACTCACTCGTTATGTAATGACTTGAAGTACAAAGCAATAAGACGATTTGAGATATTTCGCAACCAAATATGTGGATACAACAAGAATTTACATATCGTTTCCCAGATGTACTGTATACAATATTAGAAAAATATAAATATAAATAACTAACACAAATAAAGTATATCAATTAAAAAAATATTTTGTGAGTGATGATATTAGTTCTTGATAATTATAAAACAATATTATTATGGTAATACTATAAATCTAGAAATAGAAAATGATTTAGTTGCATTATATATCTTATAGATGATTTCCAACCCGCTTGACTAATTATCCTTTGTGCAAACCAATTTTTAGCTTTACTTATTTGAGATAAAACACAATCTAAAACGGCCAGTGAAAAAGTAAAGACGTCAGAAATAAAGCTTATACATGTGATGCAACACTCCATAAGCCTTGTTTCTTTCCTAAGTACCAAACAGTGTGTACTCTACTATAGACCGTTGACTTTATAACAATACACGACTAACCAGAACTAAGTACCTTGATGTATTGATGAATTGTCCAATTCATTTTCAGAAGATTGTTGACAATGTTAGACAATGGCTATTATTGTGGCTAAATACAATTATATGTTACCTATTACCACAAATAGAAAAAGAAAGATTATTGGCTTAAGTAAGAGAATTATGAAGCAAAATAATGATGCTATAATTAAAAAAATATTACTAATGATGAAGTTTAAGTAAATTGCCATGTTGAGCATGATAAGGTGAGTAAAACATAATCAATACCAATTATGTTTTACACAGATCTAATCCCTCAAGATCGAACAATTACGTTTTACACCGACAGTCTTATATAGGTAAAATTCAATTCTTTTTATAAATTTCACTTGTCAAAGTGGAATATGATCACATAATCTATGGTTCTACTAAGTATCAGGTCCATAATTTCTCCATTTTATAACTCCACTAATCTTTAGTAAAATCACTAATAAGTGGTTAACTGATTATATATTGTTGAGTCAAATGATTAAATTATGCAAAAAAGAGTGAAGTTGGAACATATATATTAATCATTTTGACTTTTATATATATATATATACTAATCAAATGAATATTACTGTATAATTAAGTTGTCAATGACACGACAGTTGATTTCATGAAAAAAATAATCTAACTTATTAATTAAAGTAATAAAAATCATAAAAATAAGGTTGTGGCACCTATGTAGTTCAGCTATGGTCATCAACATCCACGTCCAACAACCCGAAAAGGTTTAGCATAAACTCAAACTAAAAAACTAACCTGCAAAGTGCAACAAATACATCCTACTTGTAAACAACAACCTTAGCTACATGCTACATATTAATAAAACTAAACACACACAAAGTAGGCAAGCAACATCATCCCCCCAACCAATCCTCTACTTTTACCTTATCTGCACACGAAGTAGAAGCATTAGTAGCATTCAAACATTCACAAACAATGTGAGTTGACTCTGAAGCAATGCTCTTAGTTTAGAGTGACACCGTTTGCTCAGCAGTTTCAGAATCAGTAATGTAATGTGGCTGAATAAAGGCTTCTATTGATGATTCATTACTGAATCCAACATGAGCGTCTGTTATGGATTCTGATTCTACTTTCGTCTATTCTGATTCAACTTTTTCAGATGATTCATCGCTAGACTTGGCAGATTCAACTAATTCTGAATTTTCACAATTAGCTGTTCCCGAGGAGTCACATAAAGAATCAAAAGAAGTAGTTGATTCAGTCTTTTTGCTAGACTCAAACTCCTTGATGAATTCAGCTAAACCATTCATCATAGCAAACTCAAAGCATGTTGATTTGTTTTGAGACTCTTCCTTTTGATTTTGCAGTTCAGATGGTTTTTGAGAAGTTGTTGCCTCAATATATCAATATTATCTAACACTTGAAAATATTTATCAAGATTAGAATTTTTCTCAAAACTTAGAGTCTCAGTTTGTTTTGAAGCATCAGTAGGTTTTGTGAAAGTTTTATTTAAGGCCTGTTTTTCTAACTTAATTTCAGTTTTATCGGGCCTTGTGATTTTGACTTTCTTGGGCTTGACTGATTCAACATTCACATTAGTAGGTCTCCCATATTCCATGTCAGGCATGTTGGCTATCTCCTCCTCAGTCATAGGAATAGAGGTGTAATTGTGATTGTATGCTGGAGGAATCCATACAAATCCTAATCCTTTATTCCTGACTTCTTTTTGCTATATTTTAACTGTCGGATTATCATTTTCTCAAACCTTTTCACTTGAAACATCAAATTTTTTAAAATTAAATTCAGTATTTTCAAAAGTTGATTTTATATTATCAAGTTCAACAGTTAACTTCTCTGACAATTCCTTGAAGTGAAGATGCTACATTTTTCTTGACTCAGATCATTTCGCAACTGTCGGATATCACGCTTTTGCGCCTCCACCATAACCTTGTATCCATTAATTTTCTTTTTAATATGATACAAGTCAGCTTTGGACAATTGAAGTTGCATAATGAGTGAGTCAGCCTGTTCTTTGTAGCCACTTACCTTCTCTCTACAGGCTCTAGTACAACAAATGTTATCAACACATACCTCAGTAGGAGTGGGAACAAAATCATGAATTTGAGAAGAAATTTCTAAGTTGCTAAACCGTGATCCCCCGGAAATGTCTGTTTTACCGAACCGGATCGTTTAAAACGATTGAAAATTGACCGAAAACTGTTTTTTACCAAATCGCACTGTTAGACCCGTCTTGAAATTTCCAGTGCAATGATATATAATGTCCAAACACTTTTTCGAGAATTCGTGCCTTACCGTATAGTCGGTTTGCTAAGATTGTTTATAGATCAAATTCTGTGATTAAATACGTTTAAAAACCGTACACGTCAGCTGGTTAAAGTTCCACCTTTGCATACACTAGCACACTAAATTTTAGGTCGTATAGACTGAAGCCATACACTTTAAATTGGGCTGCACACCACCTTTTGTCACACAAACTTGGGCCGCACACTGACTTTTTGGGCCTGAGCCGCACACTAATAAACTGTTCGCACACTAACAGCTAATTGGTCTGCACACTAACTTAATTAGGCCTCACACTTGTGTCCCATAGACAATTTAATTGACCTTGCACACTCTAGGTTGCGCACTAGACTCCAAGCCACAAATTAATTATCTGAACACTGATATAATTTATTAAGCCCGTACACCAAAAGTAAGTCCACAATCCAGCACACTTTTTAATTTTGACCATGCACTGATATTTTGAAGATATCAACTAACAATGAATCCCGATAATAAAGGAAACTAATTGTTAGCCAATTTTGGGAGAACCTTTCCACCAAAGAAAAAACTCCGAAACATCAGCAAAGACAGTCAATTCTTCCCAAAATAGATCAAATACAAATTTTTTAAATTGTTCTTGATTCTTCAATACGGTTCTTGATGTTCTTCGAGTCTGCTAAATTTTTCTTCTTGTTTTTCGAATGATATCAAGAAAAAAACTGAGCCTTCGAACGACTTCTTAGGCTCTGATATCACTTGTAAGTCTAAGAACTCCAATCCGATATCATTAACACAATTAAAAGTGCGGAAAACTAATGAAAGTGACAAGAACAAGAACAATCGAATTGATTAGATTGCACACGACTATGAAACTCGTCTGGTTCAACTATCATACAAACTCGAAAATGCTAAGAAGAATAGCCACTCGAATAACAACCTCCTAATGACCTAGGCTCACCATATTTAAAGTTACATAGGGTGACCTAAATACAAACTGGGCCAAGCCCACATGCACACTATTAACTAAACAAGCCCAAAACATTTAATTAGCCCACATAACTTATCCCAAGCCCACTAGACAACTAAGTCCAATAATCTATAAATGTATTTGATAAAGACAAGCGTCTGATAAAAACAAGCGTAAACCTACTCAATTTTATGTCTTTACAATATACATATATATATATATATATATATATTGCATGAATCAAACTAATATCCTAATAACTACTAAGGAAAACCTTGCTCTATATATATATATATATTGCATGAATCAAACTAATATCCTAATAACTACTAAGGAAAACCTTGCTCTCTTTGTTATTTTTCATGTCAATTACCTTATATCTCAATAGATGTGTTAACCAGATTGTTGATAACTAAATCATATTTTAGGAAGTTGATACAAAATTCGTTTGAATGAAAATGGATTATAAAAATAATTTTGTCAAATTCACACTCATATTGAAGTGTAAAATTATCATCTCATCACACATATAATAGATCAATAAACCTCAATCTATCAAAACAAACTCATCAACTAATACATAAATTTATTAGTAGGCTAAATTTAAAAAAGTAAAAAAAAAAACCAATGTGGAATGTTTATGACATAAACCTATTTGAGAAACACAAATATGACACACATCAAAGTGAGTAAATAAAACGCGCATTAAAAGATCTCAATTCTGCAAGTTTCAAAAAGTATCAAACATTTAATATGAGCATAAACATATAACAAAGTGCTCATGGACATACATCAAGCAACCCATTCTATCATCAAAGATCATATTTTTTTCTCAAATTCCGTCACTTTAAATTCATAAACACAAACATCAAACACACGTAAAAAACATTAATGAAATAAAATAAACATCTTTTTACACATGAAATAAAATAAAGATTTTTTACATACCTGATTTTTTTGTAAGTTGGTACATATAGTTGTGTTAAGTTTGTTGGACAATTTTCAACATATACTTTAAAACAGTTATATCAGTTTTAGATATGCTTCCACTTTGAGTGAAAAGACACTAATCAGAAGACAATAAAGCCATCATGCCAGACCAAAATATGACTTTTAGAAAGCATTTAAATTTACAACTACTAATCAATTTGCTTCAAAAACGATTTAGAAATCACCGATTACACGAAACTTTTACCTTGTTTAACCAACTAATACTCATCATTATCAATAGTAAAATCTATCATGTTGAAAGATATGAAATTGTTGTTCATTAAAGCGAAAGCATTAAAGGAACAAGAATACCTCAAAACTGGTATTATATTGAAATGTAACAATCAAATTTTTTTATTACGGGGAATACAATTTCTTGCAGCTAATACAACCAGCCGTCAACATCTTCTGAGTGTGTTTGGGAGCTTCAAATAAATTGGGAGCTTCAAGATAACAGTCATACTTCACATATAGATCAATAAGCATAAGGCGAAATTAGAAAAGGTAAGATAAAGAAAAATATTTCGAAAGAATGCCAAAATGTATTTTTAACGCATAAACCTCCAAACGAATTCATTAAAAAATACGTTATCATTTAAGCAGTATAGATTTGTAATTATATTTGACAAACTAATTATCTACAAACCTTAAGACAAATGTAGATTCATATACCAATATATCAAACGCATATGAATCTACCAACACCATGAACTCATTTCAAAACTAAAATATTGAAACCTTGTTATAAATCACAGACATTAAATTTAAAAACAAAGAAGTCCAAATAGGAGGAAAGAACCCACATTTTATTTCCAGATGGTGTCCATAGTAAAAACTCATTGGCCGGTAATTTGCATCTTGAAATTTTGCTTGAAACATGTCATCAAATAGTTGGTGTGTGTCTTTAATCCTTTAAATTTTAAACAACACAACAAAAATCATTAACCCTAAATCATAAACTACGTATGAAACTCACAAAGATCTAATATCAACACTTAAAAATAAAAAATCTACTTGTTTCGACAACCACCATTATAAACTAAATTATATAATTACCCTAATAGACTCATGCGGCTGAATTAGTACTCTAATCACAAAGACATGAAGGTTGGATAACACATACACGGTTCTGGTTCGAGGAGCTCGCTGCTTCATTTTACCAATCTCCAATTTAAAGTCGTCTTCTTCTAACATCACTCACTTGAAATTTAGATTCAAAAAAAAATAATAATAATAGTAAATGTCACATACATTAACAAAATCCAAACAAACCTATTGAAATCGATTGAACACAAAGCGTCGATCTTCAATCTTCAACAAAAAAAATCAATTTTAGGGTTTGAAGAAAATTAAGGTTACACTAACATTGATATACAAATGATACGATGAGACATACCTAACCTCACCTCTAAAACATGGAGAAGAAGAGCAGAGAGTATCGATATGTAAAACATGGTTGTGAATGAAAAGTAGGTTCGCAATCTTGAAACATTTGAAGTTATAACGAAAAATGGCAAAGAAAAGTAAATTAGGGTTATAATTCTTGGGAAAGAGATAGAAAGAATACATAAATATTTTCCATAAATAAACCTTCTAGAGAGTTGCTCATATGCATTTCTCTCAAATCATCTTAAGATTCCACCACAACATGTCAAGTGTCTTTAATTCATATCATTTATTATATTATATAGACTAGATTATGTTGCTAAAATTATTAATATATATATATATATATATATGAATTCACATTGCATATTTGCTACATGATCTTTTTGTCATTTTTGTTTTTCTTTTTGTCATTTTAGGTTTTTTTTCATGTTAGTTTTTTTTGTTTTTAAAGTTTCAATCATAAATTAATTTTTTAACTAAAATGCGTTCAATAGTTATATTGATTTGTATATATAACAAAATAAACCGAATCGATACTGACCAAACATTGATTTCTATGTTAGTATTCGTTTTTATAGTTTATGGTCGATGTAAAAAATGTCAAGATATCCTTTTAGTTATATCACGACTTTATTTTTTAAGTTTTCTCTTTCGGTTGTTATATCAGTGACGATATCGTATCGAATTGTAATTAACCAAACCAATATTGATTGGATGTCTACTATTTAAAATTAAAAATCGTGTCGCCCTCGCCGCAAAGCACGATGTAACCCACTAGTTATGGTGAATTAAATGAAGGTTAGTTAAGGCTGAAAAACATAAAAGAGAAATAGACTAAATTACTATTTATCTAGTTTTATTAAATAATGTCACCATCAATGTTGTGAACATGGTGCAACGACACGTGGCACGAGCACATTATTCGTAAGGATACTCTATTAACCATTAAAAAATTTACATTATTGTTTAAACACTAAAGTTGTCACAAGTACAAGTCCATAAGCATCTATCCTTATAACAGGTTTCTATATATGATAATATTTGTAAAATCAAAACTTATCCACAGAGCACATTTACACATTATTCCTCTTTCTTGTTACATGAAAAACATGTTAAAAGAAAAAGGTCAACTACAAAGTTGGTGAGTTTCACGGTTTTTGTTTGTTTGAAAAGTAAGCTCAAATAGAATTGCTTTACACATATGATGTAATTATACTAAGCCCACTAGTGAAACCTTGACTGTTCACCATAGCCACGTGGCCCACGTAAACCCGTCTCTATGTTCCCGTCCCAAGTAGCTATGTCTAACACCACATAGCTTGTTTAAAGTATATGAATGGACATGTGCAATGCAGTAGAACCCATGGCATCTGTGTCGATAATCAATTGAGTTTCTCAGACAAATAGTACTATTCACATATCCATTGGCCTATAGTTGATCACTTGTGTTTGTGGGGACTCTCCTTGTGTTAGTGCAACTCAGATAATTCACATTAGATCACGTTCTCATATGCAAGTATGAACATATGTAAACATGCTTTTCACCCCAAGTAAAACCATTAGAGAAAAGGGGCAATGAAACTCAACTGATAGGTCATGCACATAGAAAGTAAGCACGATATAGATGTAGATTCGTACGTTACTTCGACCCTAGAATAAGTTAATGTTCGGTTAAGTACCAAAAATTGTGTATTGATTGGTAATAGCTATATACCAAGCTCGGATGTAAATTCTCTATTCAAGAATGGACAAATAGCTTCAAATTATGGTGATGGGTATGTCTTAGTGTCAAATTAACGTTTGGCTTTTGTGCACCATTTTGCGTGCTGGTCACGGTTGTCCGTTTTAGATGTTCCGGGTAGTGGCATGATCATATATAATTCTAGACTTGTTAACGAATACAAAATTATTTGTTTTATAAAAGATGTATGGGTGTTACTTGTCACACCCCAAAAACGTCGCAGCGGAAATACAAACGTTGCGGTGATGGAGGTTGGTACCTATAAATATCTTAGTGGACGACGCAACATAATTTTGGATATACAACTTAATTAAAACACGAGTTTAAAGTTTAGAGTTTAAACGTAAACCACAACCACATCTAGTGGTGGCTTTGATGGTGTGCGGGGAGGACCCCACATAAGGCCCGTGATTTCGAGGGGCACGTGATTTTTTAAAAGAGTCGATATATATATGTTATTTTTTTAAATAGTAAACATATACCAATTCCAATATAGGCCCATTTACAAATCATTTTTTATGGTCTAGAATTTAGCCCACCTGACATTAGGTTTATTGAGCCCAATACTAATTTGATTTTTAAAAAAATTATAATAATAAAACTTACGGAACGACACATTTTCGAGCTCGAACATGGTACGTGAATTCTTAGAGACAACTCTGTCCACATCACTTTTGTTTGATCCCTGGATCTTAGTACACATGGTCCAAAATTAGTTTTAAAAGTTGTCCAAACATTATTTAATAAAACTTGCATCCACTACCACAAGACATGCCAAAATCTCAAAGCCGAATTCATGTACCTGAAGAACACGTAAAATTAAGTGTCAACACAAAGGAGAGTGAGTTCACATATTCAAATTATAATTAATTTGTTTAAGGAAAACTTTCTTATTATGAATTTTATATCAAATCATTAATATATAATTAAGAAAGTCAAGTTAATTTCCTTATTGAAAATCCAAGGGTCAATTCTCTTATCACAAGTGTTTTCTAAAAACCTTCGACACAAATCATCTTCCCAAGATTTATTTATGTATTAAATTCCTAGCATCAACTATCCAGATTCGTAAGTTTGCAAGACCTACGAGTTATAGATTAACAACAAGGGTATAATAAACGCTGCGCAATAACAGAATATAAATTCGTCGTTTGACTTGACACGGAGCTACGAGTCACGACAGGGTGGTTAACCTGATAGATCTATCAACAATTCTACGCATACAATATTAATGATTAAACGGCTAAATTCACGCAAAGTGCCACATATTGGGTCACTTATGGTGCCTGCCTCGTGAACAATATATATATATATATATATCTACTAAAATGATAAATTTAATATTTTGCGTTGTACGAATTCCCCGAAGTCCTACCAAGATGTATGCATATTCTGATACCTATTCTCTTGAGATCAAGCAAATTCGTCACAACTTAGACTTAAATATTTTTAAATCTATACAGTAGTTTTACCCCAAACATTTTAATTCTCCCAGTTTTCCCCCGAAATGTGTTTATATTCAATCAATCTCATTTCTCCTCGAAACATATTTATATTCAATCAATTTCCCGTTTTCCTCGAAAACAATTTTGTATCATTCACATTTCTAAAACCATGTTTTTTCTCAAAAACATAACACATCATTTCCAAACCATATTTTCCACGAAAATATATTAATAATTTACTTAAAGGTATGTTTTATACAAAAACGTATAATTATCCTTTTTATGGCGCGTTTTCCGCCAAAACATTATATAAAACAATAAAAAGAGAGGTTAGTGAAATTCACCTTTGGGTGCATTTTATACTAGCGCAATCCCACAATTTGGTCTACACATCCTAATTTAAGTAGGAACGATTTAATAACCAATTATTTACAAATATCTAAGTTTCTCCAATACTTAGAATTTTCACATAACTTTGAGATTTTCTCGAAAAGTCTTTTTTATTATGTTGCGTATTTATATATATGTGTTCATATATATATATATATATATATATACATACATACATACACTTGAACGATTTTATTGGTGACCCTCATTATGTTATATCCATTATCACACCCATTTATATACAGTATATCTACAATTTGCGCTTCATAGTATATTTACACAAACGTGAACATATTATCAAGTATCGTAATACACATATCTTGTCAACTTATATATTTTATCATTTTAAATAATTTATAGACAAAATAACTTATCAAGTCAACCTATGTATTATTTTCATGCTCGACAAAGAAGTTAAATATATTTAACGTGACATTTACCGAAATTACCGTTTTAGCCGTACGAGTGTACATGTATAGTCTTAACTTCTACTATCATGTCAACACTTAGCATATCACATTACATATACTCATATCCATATATCATATTATAACACACAAAGTTTACCCTTGAACAAGTTTTCGCGTACGTTGAAATACGCGTATTTTAACGTTTCGGTAACATTTTCGGGCATCGGAAGTCACATATGACTAGCCAAACACCATGGATACTTAATATAAGTTAATATACTTATATTTATTATAAAAATATTAGTCTACAACCTGATCTGAAACAATTTTACAATAATCACTTTAAATTCCGACGTTTACCGTTTTTAACGCATGGTCTTGTACCGAACTTTACTATAATCATCCCAAATCGTCACGACTTGATATTTTAACATAACACATGTTATTTACTGAATAAAATGGTACTAATATCTATGTTAGTGTAGATTTCATGTTAGTCACATAATAATGTAATTTCACCAATTTTATTCTTTTTAAGCTTCATGTACAACATGAAAAGCTACCAAACTTATGGCATTATTTCATATCATTATAACAAATAATATAATATTCTTTTTAATGTTCATATTCTGTTTTAACTCACTTTCATCATATCATTTCAAGTTCACCAACTCATGACCATTTATTCATCATACATACTTATGTATAAGTATCTAATGCATGATTATCATCATCCAAGACTTAAATGCATCTAACATACATGTATTATAACTTCAAATAAATCTAAGACATCATCTTTGTTCAAATCATTTATCCAGTCATCACATCATCAACGCATGTAACATCTTCACATATATGAACATGCTAACAAAACCCACATGTACATGCATATACATATATATACACGACACATACATATGTACATATATACTTTCAAAAGTTCACTTTTTATATATTCATCATACATCATGTGAACTTTATTCTAAAACCTTTTCGATCATGCATGCATCAATCTTTCAAGAATCAAATCAACTAAACAGTCAACTAAAATCAAAACACAAGAGAAAGAGAAAAGAGAAAAATTGTGATTTTAATTTCTTGAGTATGCATGCAATTTTAATGATTGCAAATTCCTTGGTCTTGAAACTTGGAAAAATGGAAGAAATCAAGAGTTTTAATGTAGAATGTCTATAGCCTTCGTCTTGGGTCATGTCGAGTCATTGTAATATGGTTTCGATGGTAGATTTCATAGTTTTGTTGTATGTACTGTGCACTTCACACGAAGTGGTTAATTACTTCGTATGAAGTCAGTCACTTCATATGAAGTGAGTCACCTTGTGTGAAGTGAAGGCTCAACTCGTACAATCTGGGGAAGTCTATATATAGGGGAGTTGATGTCTTGTGTTTGTAACAGTTTTGTAGAGTGTACGGCAAAGCCCTTCACAGTTTGTTTCAGGATTGTACACGTTTACCACATTAATGAAACAGTACACTTTAAACAGTAATCTTGATATTGTTGCTTGTTATAAAAGAATTCCGCACATATTATAACTAATTAATCAGATTAGGTCCTATGCTTATTGGATAAGAAGATCCTGCAAGTGGTATCAGAGCTACGGAATGGCCTGATTCGAAGGCTTGATCAAGATTCTACATTTCTATTCTACTCATACTTCTCATTTTTTTTTCATTTTTAGCAATTTCATGGACTAAATGGACTGATTTTTCATTATAATACGTAAAATCCATTATAGTATAACCATTGAAAAGATCAAATCTTAAAACAACCGAAATCATGAAAAAATTCAAAAAAACATGAAATTTTAGACTCACTTCGCACGATCTCATACCCTCAATTCGCATGAAGTGAACATCCACTTCCCACGAAGTGACATTTTGTTAATATTGAAACTTACACTTTGCACCAGGTGACCTCCAACTTGCACGAAGTGAACTTTAATCAGTGTTGTTGTTTGAAATTTTAGATCGCACGAAGTGTCACTCGCACAAGATTTACTTTGCACAAAGCAATTTTTGACAATTTTTTCTCAACAAAATTGAAACGAATTCTTCAATGCATTCGCAACATCCACCGTTATAACTGCCACAACACAAAACATGAATTTTGAAAATGAAATGGGGACAATGACGAAACCCCTGAAACTGATGTGTTTAGAAGACTATCATGGTTGGAGTGAAAATTTGTGAATTAGGTGCAGCGTATAATCTGAATAGTTGGTATGTAGTTGAAGAAAAATATGCAACACCAATGGCGAGAACGGATTAGAAAAGACACTGATGCAGTTTACACCAAAAGACAAGGAGAAGTTTATAAATGAAAAATAATGTTAAACATTCTTCAACAAGCTGTTAAAGAAGATATTCAATCTCTTTTACAACATGACGATGATGCTTAATCACTTTGGAATGCTTTGAGAGTTAAATTCCAAGGAAGCACTCAAATGATAAAGAGCAAGAAGGCAATATTGAAGAAGGAGTTTGACATATTCAATCTTCTGAAAGGTGAAAGCATGAAACAGCTGATCAAGAGGTATTGTCGTCTTGTGGTTGAGATGAAATGATTAGGCTAATGAAGAGTTGGTAGACAAACTTGCAGATGCATTACCCAAAGGTGAATGGTCTACTTATCTTACGATCTTGAAAAACAACCCTGAATACAGTACAATCAATTTGTCAAGATTTATTGAAAAGTTAGAAGGTATGAGTTGGAAATGCAGAAAATGGCGAAAACCAAAGGTTCGCATATTCAGCCAGACGTAAACTTGTATTAAAAAGGCAGTTCTGTGGTTTTCAGCCAGACGTAAACACTCAAAGTCCAATATACAGATAGCCTTAGTGCAAATAATTCTTCAAGTCTATCTTCAAACCAATCTGGAGGTTTTCAGTCATTTCCATCATACAAGCCTAATTCTCCTCAAACACCACAATCTTCACAAAGCTCGAATAGTTTTCAGGATGGCCAAAGCACACAAGCCAATTTAAACTAACGAATTCTACAATGCAACATTGCCGTGAATCTTGAAAACGCAAAGATTTCAATGAACAAACTGCTAAGCAACACATAGCATTGCTTGCATCCATACTAGAATTGTATGAAAGCCAGGTGGCCGGAAAGATCGGGAACCCAGATACGAAGAAAGAAGACTATGATCAGATCGATTCAGAAGAATTGGAATTGATAGATATAAAGTGGTGCATGGCGTCAATTGTTAAAAGGGAACAACACTTCATGGAGATCACAGGGAGAAATAGTTTGGGAGGACTCGATGGCAAACTTGGTTTTGATAAATCGAAGGTTACTTGTTTCGAATGCCAAAGAAGGGGAATTTTAAAAGAGATGTCCAAACAGAGAAGTGAATGGCAATCAAAATCCCTTTCCATATGATTATATAAGAAGGCTATATATCACTGACCGCAACCTCAAACAAATTCAAGGATGATTCAGATTGAAGATGGTTTATCAAGTTCGAAAGATAAAGCCTTAGTGGTTGCTCAAGTTGATGAAGGGTTCATTTGGAACATATACATCTCGAAGAATGAAAGTCTCGCGTTGTTGATAGAGATAATCGAGGAACCCGAACCTGAATTAGAATGTTCTGAAGCAATTCTTTGATGAAGCCATTGATGAAGCTATTATTGAAGAATACTATCATTAGCAACGTTCGGAAGAAGAAAATCTTTTACACAATGATTTTAGACATTTAATTCCACCTAATATGTTTCCAACTTTTGCAGGTTCTTCGATCCAAGGTACAAAACACAATGTGAGGAAGAGCCAAAACCTGTAGTTGTGAAACTGATAGATGTGAACAAAGAATAACAAAGACATGATGCTAAAAACCTAACTGAGATAGCCAACAAAGAGATGATGGCTAATCTGAAAGTGATAATTTCTGAGGAAGTCCAGGAGGTCGAGTCGGTGAAAGAGTCTGTCAAGGAGTCGGTAAAGCGAGAAGTTAAAGTTCAGATTGTTGAAATTGAAAAACCTTGCAAGAAATGTTTAGAACCTTGCAATGAATGTTTTGAGAAAGATAAAAAATACAAAGAATTGAAAAAACTTTCTGATAATTTGTCAAGCGATTATAAAGAAACAAAGAAGCTTATGACAAATTAAGCAGAACTATTAAACAATATGAACAAGTTAATAGAGAAGATGGTGCCACACTTTCGATGCTCAAGGCAACCTTATCGAGAAGCAAATGGTCATAAACATTCACTTAAATACGATTGCAGAGCTAAATAAGTGAATTTGAGAAAATGAAAATTGAAACTGAAAGGTTAACAAATTATTAATCAGTTATTCCACCAGTTCATATGTCATTGATCATATTCTTCCAAAAATTGAAAAGGAAGAAGATGATAAGAATGATAAGAAAAAAAGTGCATGTTACAATCGAGTTCCACCACCCATGTGGGAAAGTTATTCAAGGAAAAAAACATCTAGGGTGGAAAAAGGCGCTCAATTTAAAACTAAAAACTGAAAAAAATAATGAGCTGTCTAGAACATCGATGTAACGTACACTAAATCAGAAAATGACTTAATCTGATGTGGTGAAAAATGTGATAGAAGAGGTTTTAGGAAGTGAGAGTGACAACACATAATTTGAGAGTGCTGAGTCGGACTTAGAGAAAAACAATTCAAGTTCATCTTCTAAAATGAAGAAAGTTTACATAAGAACTATCTTGGAAAATCATAATCAAGTTCGGATAATGATCCTAATTTGGTTGCTTACAGAATGAAAGGGTCGGACAAACTATATTCTGATTAAGAATTTCTGATTCAGAATGTGAATCTTAAAAAGGTCGAACAAGTCTTTAAAATGATTGAAGTAAGTCTTTTAGAGCTTAAAATTTAAATGCAACTTACTAATCTAAACCCAAAAGTTCTTATAACAACAATTACAAATGTAAAACCTATCCTGAAAACAAAAGGAAAGGGTTGGGGTATGTAAAGAAGCAAAATGATAAGTTTCAAAAACCAATTTTTTTAAAAAAAGTAAAGTTTGTAACTAATAGAGGACATGCTTCATGTGTAACAAAGTCGGACATATTGCAAAACATTGTTCCAGTTCTAAACCTGTTTACCATGCTAAGAAGTCATTAGAAGATGTAAATAACAAATCCCCAAAGTTTGTTCCCACACAGATCTTGAAAAGAAAACTAAATCTAACCACAATGAGACACTAGTAACTACAAATGTTTTAAACAAAAAACTGATGAATCATCGATCAATAAAGATAAAAAAGATTCGAAATTTTACGTGAAAAAGACAATTTCTAAACAACAAACTTGGATGATCAAAACTAAACCATCTTCTGAGGCAGTCTAAACAACTGTTGCAAATAAGGTCGATAAAAATACTGAGTCAAAGGTTGAACAAGTTGTTGAAAGTGAAGTTAAGAGTGTTAATGTACCAAAGTTTGATATTCCAAACCCACCCAAGACCGAGAAGGCTTGGGTATCTCTGTTTAAGTAATTATTAATTGCATGTGTAGGGGCTGCCGAGGTCAATAATTTCTAAGTGGATAATGGACAGTGGCGTTCTCGACACATGACAGGGATGCTAGCCTTGTTATATGATGTTAAATAATCAAATGGTGACTACGTAGGGTTTTGCGGGTACTCAAGAAGGAAGGATAATCGGCGAGGGAATACTAATGAACACGTGGTTTCATTCGACAAAGTAACTACATTGCTGAATTAGAGAATAACTTGCTAAGTATCTCCCAGATCGTGTGCAAGAAGTTTACAACTCATTTTATGGATAAAGAGTGCCTCATTCTGAAGCCGGATTCAAAATTCCCGAGGAGTGGATCCTCATGCGCGCTCCATGAGAAAATGATCTCTTATGTCCTTAATACGAGCGTTGCATCCACTCTACAAAATCGTAACAATGTTCTGTATCAAAGGCTAAGGAAAAGAACCGATTTATGGCATCGAAAGATTGGACATATCTATTTATGAAAAATGAATTATCTGGTTCACAACAATCTGGTGGAGGGTGTGAATCTTAAGAGTTTCCATTTAGTAATGATTGTATCAGCTGTAAAAGACAAGCAACACAAGAAATCTCATCTAAGAAAACTCCTGAACTCTATCAAACTACCACTTGAGAGGTTACATATGGATCTGTTTAGGCCAATTAATGTTAAAAGTATATCTGGTGATCTATATTGCCTTCTTGTGACTGATGACTACTCAAGATTTTCATGGGTTTTTTATTGGAAAGCAAAGACGAGACGTTTGAAAATCTGATGATTCTTTTCAGAAAGTTGGAGAATTTGTACAATTTACCGATAAGAAGGATTTGTAGCTATAATGGTACTAAATTCAAAAACAACAGAATGATGGAGTTTTGCAACGACAAAGGAATATTTCATGAATTCCAACACGCCCTATACTCCGCAACAGAATGGCGTCGCTGAACAAAAGAATCGAACTCTTACTGAAATAGCATGCACAATGCTCGCAGATTCTAAATTGCCTGTCAGCTTTTGGAGCGAAGCGGTTGCCTCTGCTTGTTACACGCTTAATCGAGTATTAACAGTCAAGGCTCACAAGAAGACATGCTTTAAGTTGCTTAATCAGCAAAAACCAAATTTGGAGTTTTTAGAACTGCTTGGATCTCCCTGACACAGTTATTGACCCGGTTGGTAAATAAAGCTAAGTTTAGAGGGGTTTTTCATGGGATATGCTAGTCCTTTGAGAAGAGTATCTCTGCCTAGCATAAAACAGGTTATTCTTGCTCAACATGTTGACTGCCAGAGATACACGTCACCTACACAGAAACCTAGTGATCCTTGGTTGTTTAATATGAGAGTTTGTGGGATTCCCTTCAGCTGCCTAATGAACCTACCGAAGAGGAGCTTGTATTGCTATATTAGCAACAACAATCATCTGCTCAAGAGCAAGTTCCTAGACCAATACTGATTTCACTATCACATGTTGGCACAAACAATTATGAAGCAGCTCCGAGCAACATACAAGAAGAACCCGTAGTTGAACCAGATGTGAACAATACCACACCCACTTTTGATCAATTAGGTGATTTTGATTCTGATGGTGAGCCAACTTATGATAATGGAGGATCCAGTTCTGATGAAGGTTCCGAGCAGAATACAAGTTTACTCAATCAATCTGCGGGTCCAAGCAATCAAAATGGAGCATCACAAGTAATCAGGTTGTTGAACTGAATATTACGAATCTGGAGAATGAAGTGAGTGTCTCTAATATGGTTATGCCGAGGACGTTGTCATACCACTCATCGGAGAACATAATTGGAGAGTTGCAAGCTTGAGTAAAACGAGAAATCAGATCAATAAGGATCTTAGTTGTTTTTATACTAAAGTTGCACCTATTCAAAAAGCATGCTCATATAGTTGTTTTATTTCATGGGTTGAACCTAAATCACACAAAGACACACTTAAAATGAAAGTTGGGTAAATGTTATGCAGGAAGAGCTGCAACAATTTGAAAAACTTGGAGTCTGGAAGCTTGTCAACCTACCGGATGACCAAAAGTCCATCAGTACAAAGTGGGTCTTCAAGTGTAAATGAGATGAAAGGGGAATGGTTGTATGCAATAAAGCTCGAATTGTAGTCCAAGGTTTTCATCAGCAAGAGGGCATTGATTACACAGAGGTCTACGCTCCTGTCGCACGATTAGAAGCTATCCGCATATTCCTTGTATTTGCGTCATGGAAAGGTTTTAAGGTGTACCAATTGGATGTGAAGTCCGCATTCCTATAAAGAAAGGTGAAAGAGGAGGGTATGTTGGACAGCCGCTGGGGTTTGCCGATCCGATACACAAAGAAAAGGTTAACCTACTGGATAAGGTGTTATACATTTTACACCAGGCCCCCAGAGCCTAGTACGAGACGCTTTCTCAACATCTTTTGGAGAACGGTTTCACTAGAGGAACAATAGACAGTACCCTCTTTACACAGGAAACGGATGGACATCTGATTATCGTACAAATCTATGTGGATGATATAATCTTTTGTTCGACCAACACTGAGATGTATAAAGACTTCGAGAAAGTCATGCAGAAGAAATTTGAAATGAGTTCGATGGAAGAAATGAAGTTCTTCTTTGGACTTCAGGTCGATCAGTTACCTGATGGAATCTTTATTCATCAGGGAAGTATGTGCATGACGTATTAGAGAAATTCGATATGTCGGAACATCACCATTGTCTACCCCATTGGCACTAAAACACGACATTGGACTAGATGAAAAAGGAGTGAAGATTGATGAGACCTTACAACGATCAATGATTGGATCTTTGATGTACTCATAATATCAAGGCCGAATATCATGTATCTGACATGCCTCTGCCCGATATCAATCAAGTCCATGAGTGTCTCACAAGCTGATCGTCAAGCGGATTCTTCGATATTTGAAGGGTTACCCAAGCACCGGGCTTGTGGTATCCGCGGAACGATGATTTCAACCTCACTGGATATTTTGATTCTGATTTCGGATGTTGCCTCTTAAATTCTAAATCTACAACTGCTGGTTGCTAGATCTTTGGCACACGATTAGTAAAGTGGCAATGCAAGAAGCAAACCACGGTCGCTCTCTCTACTTGCGAAGCAGAATACGTTTAGCTTTCAGTTGTTGTTCTCAGATCTTGTGGATACAACAATAGATGAGAGATTATGTTTGAGCTTTGATAGCTATAATCTGAGTAACGGCCTATAAGTGGCTGCCACTTAATATAACTAAAACCCAGTTCAACTCTCTAAACTAAACATATTGAAATTCGACACCACTTTATCTGTGATTGCAACGAGAAAAAGTTGGTTAGAATTGAAAATATCCACACTAATTAACAAAAGGCATATTTTTACATCAGGGGGGATTTTTGAGGAGGTTGAATTCAAGGCGGATGATGAATTGACGTGATCCTCATTGGTTTGTCACAGTTTATAGTTATTAGAATTTCTTTCTTTAATAAAAAAATCCTAAAATATGTTTTTGATTTTAGGGGAGAAATGTTGTGGAAAATACAAAACATATAAAATTTAAAATAAAAAAGACAAAAAGAGTTTTCGTGTAAAAAAAGGAAATGATAGTACATCAGTGGACTATCAAGTATGCTAAAGATATGTAGTGTCAAAATGTTTAAACAAGTCTCACTGATGATTTGCCAGCAGGCTTTGCACATTTAGTAGATTGTTTCTGAGATATAAAGATAAGGAAAAACTTCTTAATTAGTGGGTTAACATCTCTCGGATATATGATCTTAGTACACCGAAATTTTGTTTGAGAGATTGCCGGATTCTGAGATACTAGGTCTTTATAGATAAATGATATCTGGGGTATTATACAAATTCTTCTAATTTTGCCTCAGCAATGGCCTAGAACTTGTAGACTACTTTTGTTTTTAAACCTGAAAACTGCACAAAATTGAAAGTATCAAAAGATCTAACAATTGCAGTCAAAAGATTCTTAATTGGAACACCACTTTTAAGTCGAGCTTCATCTCTTTATCTGTACAGTGGTACTAACCTGAGCTCTCAAGGTCTTGCACAACCCAGATACAGATATCAGTTAGATATATTCAGTTGTAAGATGAAATCCAGGGAATCTTAATATGGGAGTATATTCTTAGATGGGAAACACTTTTAAGTCAAGTTCTAAGACATATAATTATCGTATCTTGGTGCAATTGAGATATGTGTAGAGGTTTAACTGGACAAGTATACTGACAATCTAAGTAAATTTGTTTAAAACATAAAGTTTTAATCAAGATCAACGGTACTGGTGATTTCTCTCATAAATTGATATGATCCTCTAACACAAACTCACAAAAATATGTCTATAAATATGTTTGTACATAGTTATTGCATTTCATTTTAGAAAAAGCCAAAAAGATTTCAGTTTTTTTGGCATAAACTTTGGAAAAATCAGAAAGATTTTATTTCAAGCTTAGTTTCGACTACCGATGATGGAAAGCAGATGTTCAAAGTCCAAAGATGCTAGTTGCTGAAGAAAATCTGGAAGACAACGGGTTGGGAGCTTATCTAAAATGAGAAAATGTTTTAAAAGATCAAAAGTTCATTAATTTGAAACTTAACATTGCCTAAAAACATCAGTTTGTTGGTAAAGTGTTCAACCGAGGTCATTAACTTTGACTTGGTCAACTGAGTGGGTCGTTAAAACTGAAAACGTTTGAAAAAATAAAAATTTTGAAATTTGAAGTTCACTCAGCACGAAGTGGATGCACTCCAGACGAAGTAAGAACTTGCACTATAAATAGATCCAGCTCTCACGAAACAGTCATTTCACTTTTATGTTTTCTTTGTGTGATCTAAGAGTCCTTTGTACGAACTGAGTGTTTTTGCAAGATCTAAGTCGTTACACTGCCAAAATTAACATTTGGGAGGTTGATTAGCACACCTCTTAGAATGGTGAAGGTATAGGATCGAGATTTGGACTTTAATTGGATGTTTTCGGTAAATCATACATATAAACGTAGATCTAGGGAAATCTAGCAAGCCAAAATTAAAATGAAATATATTCATGTTTATCAGCACTTTTAGAACAATATTGAACCTTCAATTTCATAAAATCATTAAGTTTTAAATCTGTTCATGACTGTGTTTGGAACGATGTGAAATAACCACTTTGCACGAAGTGAACATGTTGATTTGTTTAAAAAATCACTTCACACAAGTGCCTGGTCAAATGTTTATTTTTATTATACCACTTCGTACGAAGTGGAAATTACCACTTCGCACTAAGCCACTTCATATGAAAAGTTGATTATTTTTCGTCAAATTGTTCTAAGTGTTATGTTATGTTTTGAAGGAAAAGAAAACGTTGTTTGATCCAATACACAACGCATGTTGTGTACTTGACGATACTCTACTAGAAATGGCTCCGTTCAAAGATATCTTATAGTTATAGTTTATTGGACACTTGTCAGTAACGAAAGCATTAACTCATGAACATAAAGTCTACTAGCCATATATTGAACGTTTTGGAATGCTGCAAGGTTTGTTCCTGATCCAAGAGCGATAGATTCAATGGTAAAGATCGGAAATGAAGAGTTCGTGTCAAAATCACCGAAGAATTGATTTGAAGGGTTTTGGGTTTAAAGGATAAAGATGGTGATCCCACGGGCTACCCAGAAAGAATGGTGAAAGGTGTTTTTACAGAATGGGATATAAAGGACATTTGAATACTCTGAACTTCAAAAAAGCTAATCTTGACAGCCATAAAATTTTTTCGTACATTCAGTAATACATGCGTTTCAGTCACAAAAGGGAGGTTTTGATGATATACTCGATTACCAAATGTGTATGATCACAACACTGATGCTAAATCTGCCATACAACTTCACCAAAGTCATTTTTTTGTCAGATGGTGTCAAACATTACAAGAGAAAAGTTTCTTCAGTATCCAAGATTCTTACAGATGATGTTGGATGATCTATTTCCAAACTTAGAGAAGAAAGATGATGATAAGCTGATACTTAATCATATGGATAAAGATACTTTGATTATGCTTGATCTATATCTGAAGCAAGACTCTGAGCCTATTGCAAAGAAATTCTTTGTAGCTATTCATGACAAAGTATATTGCACCACCAAAGCATAAGTGGAGGAAAGATACGAGCAGCTCAGAGTATGATGAAGAAGAACGGTTGGATGGTTTTATTCCAAGGATGAGTTGTTGTTTTGAGAAGAGGAGAAGAAAAACAAACTTTCAACTCCTAAGAAGAAGCCTACTCAAGCAAGAAAACATGCAAATATACAAACTGTGCTTGTAGATGAAGAATCTGAAGAAGAGATACAAGTGAATGTACACGTGAATGAACCAGTTGATGAGAACGTAAATGTACACGATGATGTTTCCTCTGCTACATCATATCAAGATCATGATGATGTGAATGTTACGAAGATTGATGCTGATGTTAAGAAAGAAGCAGTTGAAGGTGATAATGAAAATGGTTCGGATGATAGTGTTGATCTAGAGAAAGCTGTAGATAAAGAAAGATCTGAACTGAGAAAGCAACAACATAAACGTAAGGAAGTTGGAGATGACGATATTACCTATGTTCCTACTGATCTAGAGGAGATATCTGAAAGGCTGACAAAGAAAACTAGACGTGTCAAAAGCAAGTCTTCAGAGATACAGAAAAAGACAACAGGGTCTTCTTCCGGCAAAGAAAGCTCGTTGAAAATTTATGTAAGTCAGGAAGACATCTGAGATTGAAGCTACAACTGGAAATGTTGAATCTGTTATTCCACTGTCACAAACATAACAACCACCTTCGTCACCACAACATTTATTCCACCATCACCACAACATATTACACCATCACAACCATCTTCAATACCAAAGCACCCAACACCTCCTGCACAACAAAGAACTCCATATTCTGCTCAACGACGTCAATCCTTTACAACAGATGATTTTGGTGAAATTCATTATAATCAGTTCGAGGGAGGATTAGATGGTGATTTCTTCAACGACACAAAGATTGCAGAATTAGAAAGCAGAATCAAGTATCTTGAATGACGGAAAAAACTTGAAGCTGTGTTACCAAGTTTTCTTTCCGAAAATGAAAGATTAAGAAGGTTGGTTGAAAAGTATGAAGCTGAGAGAGTGAGTAATGATAAAAAGTTTGATCTATTTCAGAAATTGTTATCAAACAAGCTGGGAATTGACTTTGAAGCAGAATTCAATTTGTTAGAAATTGAAGAAGCAAAGGCTAGAGCTGCTGAACGTGTGCGTAAAGCAGAAGCTGAAACTACAGCCATGGGTAAAGGAAAGGGAAAGATAGATGAAATTCCTTTGATTATTCCTACTGAACCAGAAATTGAAGCTGAACCGTTAATTAACTTTGTGATGGTTGGAGAACCTGTTGATGTTTCGTGAGTTTTAGCGAAGGAAACATACTTGGAAAAGAAAACGCTGGATGCTGAGATAGATGAAGAGGTTGATGGTTATGATGAGGATGATGATGAAGAGGTTGGTGGAAATGATAAGAAAGATGACGACTACAAATGGGGATGATGATGACAACACTCAAGGTGGTACAGAGGTGAAAGTTGTAGATGCTAAGCTGAATGAGTCATTTGATTATGATATATACTTGATTGATAATGTGAATGAAGAAGATGGTTGTTAGAGACAGGGGAGCAGAAGGATGTGGTAAACGATGCAGAGCAATGAAGGATCCTCACAGCTGCACCTATATCGGCTGTTCCTGATTTGTCAAAGCCAATAATTCTCTATTGGAACATGGAGTCGAAGAAGGTGAATTTGTTCACAACTACACCAAGGAAAAAATTGTAGAAATGTTCTATGTTGACAAGAATTCATTTGATTTGATTTCGAGGAAGAGTTAAATAACATCAGTGCATCTATGCCTAAAGATTATGTATACAAGTATATTGCTGATGCTGATAACTATAACGAGGTTGTCGTAGAGGATGATTCCGACGATAAAACAGTCAAATATTCAAGAGGGAATATGAATGACTTCCTAACCTTTTAGGAGTTGTTTGTTGAAGCTTCTGATGATTTGTTGAGGCATAGGGTTGAGGAGATTGTGAAAGAATGAAATGTTCCTAAACGTTTATCAAAAGAAGAAATAGAATAAGCGAAGAAGTCATGGTTCAAAGAGCTACCCAAAGAATGTAAATTTCGAAAACCATTGGCTTTCTTTACACAAGATCAGGATAAATCATTGGGTGATATTCTTAGCTGGGGTTGTATTAAAGAGGTGAATGTTTATGCTATCAAAAGAGAGTTTGGAGTGCAATACTTTAGATTTCTCTGTGATATCCAAACGTTACCCTGGTGGGATGTGGAAGAGTTGGTTCAAACAAAAATGATCAATTATGAGATGAAGTTTCATGACCAACGATTGTGGAAGCTAATAAAGTATGAAGCTGATCACGGTTTAATCATTAGAAACCGCATATACCTAAGAAGAAGATAAATATTGATACAGTGACGAAAGAGAAGGATGTGACTTTGATTGCTAAACGTCCACACACTATGAAGAACATGACTCTATTGAAAACAGAACAAGATTTTAATGAATTCTTCAAGTGGTGGCAATGCGATGTTGAAACGGGGGAAGCGGTAATTTTTTTGAAGAATGAAGGCTAATGGAGAACGATATGTATACTAGACCCGATGTGGCTAGTAAATTGTTCAGAGAAAGATGTGGAGTGTCTATTCTTTTACAAGATATGCTACAAGACACGAGAAAAGATTCAATGGATGAAATACCAAGGCGCTATTAATGTTTGCTATGCACATGGTATTAATTCAGGGAACATGTGGAAGTCTAAATGGAGAGAGTTGGAACATAAAGAGTTTATGAACAAGATTCGAAAGGAAGAAAGAATTGGTGTTGTTACACAAAAAGCTACTCTTAGAAAATTCAGTTTTTGAAATGAGCGCCTCCGACTGATCAAATGCCTATTCCAAGTAAAGACCGTCGGAAGCCTAGAAAGAACTTTTTTGGACGTTAAAGTTTGATGTTATGAAGATTTTGAAGACTAACCAAGACTACGACAATATCCAAGGGGGAGTTTGTTGATGCAGAATGTCTATAGCCTTCATCTTAGGGTCATGTCGAGTCATTGTAATAGGGCTTTGATGTTAGATTTCATAGTTTTGATGTATGTATTGTGCACTTCGCATGAAGTGGTTAATCACTTTGTACGAAGTCAGTCACTTCATACGAAGTGAATTACCTCGTGCGAAGTGAAGACTCAACACAATTTTGCAGAGTGTACGGCGAAGCCCTGCACAGTTTGTTTCAGGATTACGTTTACCACATTAATGAAACTGTAAACTTTAAATAGTAATCTTGATATTGTTGTTTGTTATAAAATGGATTCCACACATGTTATAACTAGTTAATTAGATTAGGTCCTGTGCTTACTGGATAAGAAGATCCTACAAAGAGAAGGTGGGCACCCTCCATGGCCACCACCTATTATACACTCACACATATATGCATATACATACACATATATTATATATATCTAGCTAAATACATATATTTAACAGACTACTGGGTATTTTATCTCACGATTTAATCGCATTTTAAGGCGTTTTAAATTATTTTTATCATTCTAAAAAAACTAACTCGCCATAATATTGCTAAAAAATATTTTATTTGCTCGACTGGCTGCGTTGTTTGTATATTGTAATTTACACGCTGTATCGCACAGTACATGCTTAAATTCGCAAAATGTGTTTTTAAGCGTTTAATTATTTTTTTCCTTACGGATATAATTAAAAATAGAATTTTAATCATAACGGAATATATTTAGGAATTTAACATTAATCAGATGGTCACTGATGTTCGTTTCACATTTTGTTCGTTATGCAATAAGCGTTTATCGTATTATTGCAAACACAATTTTTAACAAAGTTTGAATTTACCAACACATCAAATACTATATATTAACACCAGATTTAATAAACTATTGCCTTTATTTATTCATAACACGTGTCACACTAGTAGGGTACAAATTCAAAATAGCCGCGTGTCACATTACTTAGGTCCGGTTTGCTCAAATAGCAGTAGGGATGGCAATGGGTCGGGTTTGGGTCGGGAATTGATAATCCATACCCGGTTATAAAATCGCGTCCCATACCCGACCAGTACCCGTAGGATATTTGTCGGGTATCAGGTATACCCATTACTTTGTTAAAAGATACACATTGAGATTTCTAAATACATATTTCTACTATTGTAATTATTATATTATTTTATTTATATAACAACTATTATAAAATGAAAATGTACATTACATACATATAATTTTTTATCATAAATTAATAATAACTTTATAATATTTATACACACTTACATGATATACTTCACAACTTACAAAATATAAATACTATTATCAAATGCATATACTAAAATAAAATTTATTTTCACATTATGAACAACTAAAATAAATCACTAATAGATAAGGGTTAATGAAAAATAAAAATATAAATTAAAAAAATCCAGTATATGATCCAGTTTATAGTTCGGGTAAACGTATTGGTTTCGGGTAATCGGTCGTATCACCTAATCTGTAGCACCCCAAAAACGGGTTTAGTAATCAAAGCACGTTAATATTAAAGAATGGGTAAAAGACCGGTTAGTGGTAAAAGTTAACCCGTAAACAAATTAACCAGGAAGAAATTAACCTAGTTAATAACATGTATATAAATAACAAGACAATGAGTTGTAGTCTCATTTATAATCAAAACTAAACTTGAGGGACCGAAACTGCCAAGAAAGAAAACTTGTTTTATTAAAACACAAAATTAACACATAATACACACACTTAGTGTGTGTATATGTCGATGATCAGGAGAAGAACAAGGGGAAACCCTAGTTCAATAAAGAATCAACAAATTGAAGGTCAATTCTAACTTCAATACAAGCATGAACGCATATAAACGATCACCTAAACGAGGGGATCATGAGGTATGTCTCAGAAATTATTGATGAAAGTTATAATTTGAGACAAGTAGAATACTTGTAATAAGGTTATTGGATTATGATCCAAAGATGAAATTAAGTGTATGTGTATGCTTGATTTCGTTAAACTTAAAGAAATTGTGCACTATCTGATGTAAGATTACTTGTAGGTTATTACAAGTAGATGTTGAAGTGAGTTTTGATTATATGATGACATAGATGATACATAAATGTTCATGATCATCATACTTGTATGTATGTGTAAGATATTTGAACAAATTAGAGGTTCAAATAAGTGTTCGTACATAACTTGAAATGGGTTTTTGCATAACATGATGAAATTAATGCTATGTCAATGTTAATAGGTGTTTGAGATCATATTGTTTACTAATTAGTGCGTAAAATTTGATTATATTAGATATTCGGATGAATGAAAAATACGTTGGGTAGTTGGTGGCTATATATATGTTGGTTTTGTAATAGTTAGTAAAACTAGAAGGGCCATATATATATATGCTTATCAATGAAAACCCTTGTCCAAGGTTCTTGGACAGATTTTGGTGATTGCTTTTGTGTTGTGATTTTGATGTATTTATTAAAAAAATGAGTTGGTTTTGTAATAGTTAGTAAAACTAGAAGGGCCAATAGTGTAATTTGTGAATCTTGTTACTTGGCGGCATATTTATGTTCCCAGCGTATTTAATAAATACGATGGGTAGTCAGTGCTATATATATGCTTATCAATGAAAACCCTTGTCCAAGGTTCTTGGACAGATTTTGGTGATTGCTTTTGTGTTGTGATTTTTGTTCTTGTGCTTAATCCGAACATCCAGGTGGTTTTAGTGATTACATCTTTTGGGATTCCATATACAACACTTGTTGTTTGATCCATACAAGAATTTCATCTTCATGCTTTGGTTTTCTTAACTGTTTACACATTCAAACAACTAATCTATAGTTTTTTGGGTGATAACAATCAACCACTGTGATCCGAATCTGATTTGGGACTCACAATTTGGTATCAAGCCTTTGTGCTCTTGATTATTTAGTTTTTGTTAAGATTCTTCAAGTTTTGAAGGATTTTTCAAAAGTTTTCAAAGTTTCAAGGTTTTCAAAATTTTGAACTTAAAATGCTTGATCTGTCCGTTTAATCATTGGGTTGTTGTTAATCAGTGGTTTGGTAAACATTTGGGTCATTTTGCTACAAAGAAACATGGCTTTTGAGTCGTTTTTTGGTGATTAGAGGGTTTTTGTTCGTACTTAAACCCATCTGGGCGTATTTATTGTTGAAGGCAATGTAGATAATCTTGAATTCAGCGTTTTTATTGTTGAAGATCGCGTAATTAACAAATACGCCGGGTTAACACCAGCGGATTTGTTGATTTTCAGCGAAATAGTGTCAGCGTATTAATCGAAGGCGACTTCGAAGTCAGTGATAAAAATCCTCAAGCAATTTTATCACGGTGATCAGCGTATTTAGCCAAACTCATGTTTGTTTTTCATATTCCAGCGGATTTAGCTAATTTGCAGGATAAAGTCGCCAGGGATCCCCTAGCGTATTTAATTCAATTGTAGTGTATTTGTCATCTGATCTATACTTCCCTGCGTATTTAATCGCTAATTAACCAAAATGTCTCTCAATCAACATAACCCAATAGCCCAAGCCGAGTTGGAAACATGAACAGCTACAAGACCTCCCAAGTTGAAAGGATCTGAGGATTTCAGCAATTGGAAGAACATAATCAAAGCCTTCTTTGAGTATACCGACTATACTCAATGGATGTCTGTCATGGTGGGTCCACACGTTCCAATGATAATTCGTGACGATATTCGTACGATCATCAAAGATCCATCTACGTTCACCGAAGAATACAGAACTCTCATTCAACGTGATCGCAGGGCTCATGCTGCTCTTACAATGGCCCTGTCCAAGGAGACAACAAACTGTCGAAGAGTACACTTCCGCTCATGAATTGTGGTTGGCCCTTATTGACCACTATGAAGGAAACGAGGAGCTCATGGACAACAAAAGTGACATGGTTCAGAAAGAGTACGACATGTTTGGAAGTGTTCGTGGTGAAAGCTTATCAGATCATATCAGTCGATTTCTGGGAGTGCTGACTAAAATGAAGAAAGTGGGAAATCCTGTTGCAAACTATGCATCCATCAAGAAGCCCCTAGACTCTCTCCCAAAGAATGGAGCCTTCAGTGTATGATGATTAAAAGAACTTTCTTGACCAGCACAACTCCTATCACATCTTAGAAAAACACTCTGAAAGCCTTTGAAATAGATATTATCATGAGAGAGATGAACCAAATATGGTATTCACAGAAACTTACTCAATCAGCTGCTGCAACCTCTGCTCCAAAAAATATGGCGTTTCTTGCTCCCAAAACCTCCTGTGGATTGAATCCTCAAAGTGCTGCCGAATCTTATCCCAACGCTTCCGCAAGCTCTGCAAAGGCCTCATCATCCACCTAGAAGACTACTGTGGCCAGTGATGCTCAAGCACTTAAGATATCCACCGAACATGTCGCTTTGTTTAACACCTTCTTGAGCAGCATGAGGCTCTCATGTCAGGTGAGTTGAAAAGAGATTTTCTCACTGTTAGGACATGTATCAAATGGATCCTGATGATATAGAGGAGATGGATTTGAAGTGAAATGGCAATGATCACTCTTCGATCGAAGAAATTTCAAGACAAAACAAGAAAAAGGCTAGCTCTGGGAAAAACTAGATTTGACAAGTCCAAGCTGAGATGTTACAATTGCAAAAATCTGGTCATTTCAAGAGGGAATGCCCTTTACTGAAGAATGAGAATGCTGAACTTAATCAGACAAGAAGGCCGGTGGCTATTAAAGGGGGTGATAGTGTTGCTGAAAATAACCAAAAAGCTTTAGTGGTGGAAGATTACGACTGGTCAGAGGAAATAGTTGAAGCTAAAGGTGAAGTCAACAAAGCCCTCATGGAAAACATCTCTATTGTTTCCGTCATGTCTGCATCAAACTATATGGAAAAGCAAACCGCCAGGATTCCCAAATATGACAAGGGTCTGAAAAGCATCATCAATCCTGCTGAACCAACTTCAGAGAAGGGAAAACAGAAAGCTGAGATGAATGATTTGAAACTGATAGCTCAAGAAGCAATCAGTAGCAATAAGAATGAAACGGTTGGAACTTCTACAACCACCATGAAGTCAGAAACTGAGCATAAGGATTTGGTAATAGCATACCATATGAATTTAAAGCAAAGTTGTGCTCCAAACCGTGTTTGAACATCGTGGCACATTACAAATCACTCAACCGTGACATAATTAAAGAAAAAGAAAAGGTTTTGAAATTAATCAAGAACTAAAAGAAAATGAAGTTGCATCTCAAAGAAAGTTGAACTCAACCGTAGCTGAAATGCAGACTTTAAAAGAATTTGTTTTCAAAAAGATTTTATCATAAATGATTTGACCGAAAAATTAGAAAAATCACAAAACGAAAATAACAAATTGAAAATCATTATTGATTAATGGAAAAGTAATCAAAAAGCACTGGTTGATATTGTAAATTGCCAACGACCGACATTCATAAAGGATGGAATCGGATATAAGTATAAGTTCGGAAATGAAAGAAAAATATTTCCTCCTCTACACAGCAAAAATTATGTCCCTATGCCATCTCCTCATCCTAAAAATGACTTGATCGATAAAAATGATCTTTTGGATCAAAATGTTTTTAATAAACCCCAAATCAATACTAACATGTCTGAAAGCAATGCAGATCTGTGTGAGGGTCAAGAAGATGTGTGCGATGAGGAAGATGATTGTGGAGGTTCAAAAATAGGAATCGATTACTCAGGCGACAGTTATTCTACAGTTAACTGGTTCACCTGGAATTGTAATAAGACAAACAGTACTTCTATTCAGGATAACTATAATAGTTTGACTAGGATGGATGACTGTAATAGTTCCTTACAGAGGAAATTCCCGATCCATCAGGTACAGGTACATCAGAGACTGATAAAGACTTTACTGAAGAAAGAAATAAAGATGATTCAAGTACAACAACTTTAGAGAGTGGTGGAGAAATGTCAAGTGAAGTCAAGAATCAATCTCGTGATCAGATAGTGAGGATAGTGAAGACGACATTGAGGATGAAAATCATCTTGACAAGAAATTGAAGAAAGTCAAAGATTTAAGCCATGTTACGTCATCAAATTCCTCAAGCAGCTCCAGATTCTCATCACATACATCATCTTCGCACTCGGCACCCAGGAAGAAAAGATTGAATTGCAAACAATGCTTTCGTTGTGGTCATTTAGGACATACTACGAAACATTGCAAAAGCAAGAAATTTTCTAAACCTAATCAAGATCTCGTTAAAAGTTTCACTGATCAATTTGACAATCTGAAGAAATCAGTTAAATGCATAGTTAATTCAACTTGTTTTTGGAAAAGAAAAGAAAACACTCTTGCTCAAAATCATGATAGAACTAACGTAAAGCAAGTCTGGGTTCCAAAAACTAACTAACTTGTACATATTTTGTTGTTGTTGTTGTTGTATAACAGAATAAACTTCAAAAATGGCTTCGGATGCTCATTTAATATATTTGGCATGTTGACAGTGGATGCTCCAGGCATATGACCGGCTTAAAGGATCTCCTTAAAAACTTCGAGTTATCGATGGTGATTTCGTGTCCTTTGCCGGAGATGAAAAGGGAGGAAAGATCGTCGGAATGGGTGACGTCTTGTCTGAAGCACTTACTCTAGAGAATGTAAACTATGTTCCTGAGTTGTGTTACAATCTCATGAGTGTATCACAAGTCTGTGACAAAGGAATTTCAGTGCTGTTCAATGCAATGGAGTGCTTATTTCTCAAACCCGAATACTCCGTCCCTGCAGAAATGATCATGCTCAGAGCTCCACGTCAAAACAACACCTATGTGCTAAATATGAAAAATGCTAAATCAAATGAGCAAATGACATGTCTTATTTCAAGAGCATCAGAATCGAATCACTGCTTTGGCATAGGCGTTTGGTGCATGTGAACTTCAAAAATATAAATAAGCTTTCTAAATTAAATTTAATAAGAGGATTGCCTATGAAAGATTTTCCTTTTTCAGAAAAATGTATCGTATGTGCCAAAGGAAAGCAACACAAAAAGCCTCATAAATCAAAGAAGCGAATACGATATCTGCCCCACTGCAATTACTTCACATGGATCTTTTCGGCCCTATAAGTGTTAAAAGTTTAGCTAAAAGATCTTATTGTTTGTTACTATAGATGATTTCTCACGTTTTTCATGGGTATATTTCCTTGAAGCCAAAAGTGAGACAGCTTCCATTCTGAAAAGCTTCATCCCTATGATTGAAAACGTAATCAAGCTGAAGGTGAAGAAAAAGGAATATGCCTTCAATACAGTGCTGCCAGAACTCCTCAGCAAAATGGGGTAGCGGAACGAAAGAACAGAACACTCATTGAAGTTGCTCGAACTATGCTTGTAGATTCCAAGCTTCCCATAATCTTCTAGGCTGAAGCAGTTAACACAGCATGCTATGTTTTGAATCGAGTTCTCATTGTCAAACCTCATGGAAAGACAGCTTATGAACTCCTTTTCAAAAGGAAGCCTCTGATAGATTTCTTTAGACCGTTCGGATGTTCCTGTACACTTCTCAACACTGAAGATAATCTCATCAAGTTTGAAGCAGTCGGAGATGTGTGCTACTTCATGGGCTACGCATCTTCTCAAAAGGCATATCGAGTCTACAACAAACGAACCAAGATGGTGATTGAATCATATTACGTCGACTTTCAAGAAGGAAACTCCACCAACACTGGAAGCGCTCCAAACTGGTTTTATGACGTAGACATTGTATTCAACACTTTCGACATTGCTGAACCTTTCACTGAATCCGAACCTGCATAATCAACCCCATTAGAGCCATTGCTTGATCCTTTATACATTGGTTCACTCTTTTACAACTCGTTTCACCCTAGTCTCTGCCACTCCTACCCTTCCTGTTATCGAAGTAGATGGTGACACATCGGCTGAGAATGCATCTGCACATGATGATTCTTCTTCACAGCAGATCGTGGATGAACCACCTAAAGAAGACGAAACTCCAATTATCTACACGACGAACATTTCTCTAATCTGCCTCAACAAGTAGAAACTCACACCAACGCATGATACAAGACAAATCGAAACCATCCAATTGAAAATGTCATCAGTTCTGTGGATGATGGAGTTCGAACTCGTGGTCAAACACATACCATCAACACAGGACTGTATGCAGCTTTTCTCTCGCAGTCTGTCCCCAGAGACATTGTAGAAGCCATTCAAGACTCTAGCTGGGTACAAGCAATGCAAGAAGAAATAGCATAATTTCGGAAGCTTAAAGTCTGGGAACTCGTTGATTTGCCAGATGGAAAGTATCCCATTGGTACCAAGTGGGTGTTTCGTAACAAAATGGAGGATCGTGGTGTAGTTATCAAGAATAAGGCAAGATTGGTAGTTCAAGGTTTTAGGCAGGAGGAGGGGATTGACTATGAGGAAGTTTTTGCACCAGTTGCACGCTTAGAAGCTATCAGAATCTTCTTAGCTACGCTTCATTCAAAAAATTTAAGGTGTTTCAGATGGATGTAAAGAGTGCATTTCTATATGGGAAAGTGAAAGAAGAAGTCTATGTCTATCAACCTCCAGGTTTTGAAGATCCACACTTCCCTGCAACATACTATAAGCTTGACAAAGCACTCTATGGTCTTCATCAAGCTCCTCGAGCATGGTACGAGACTTTGTCAACATATCTTCTGGATTGTGGGTACTCAAGAGGCAAAATAGATATGACTCTTTTCATAAAAAGGATCGGAGATATGTGATGCTGGTGCAGATCTACGCAGACGATATCATCTTTGGGCCAACTGATGAAGCTCTTTGCAGGGAGTTCGAGAAAGTTATGAGGCAAAATTCGAGATGAGCATGATGGGAGAACTTACGTTTTTCTTGGATTAAAGTGAAGCAGAGAGAAGATGGCATCCTCATTCATTAGGCTAAGTACATCAGAGATACTCTCTCCAAGTACAACATGAATGACGGAAATCTGCCAGCACACCCTTTGCTGCTCAGACGGAACTTACATCTTATCTTCAAGGAAAACCATGAACAAATCTCTCTATCGATAAATGATTCGCTCGTTGATGTATCTGACTGCAAGTAGGCCTGACATTATATGGTGTCTGTCACTGTGCATGATTTCAGACGGATCCAAAAGAATCTCATGAAGCTGTTGTCAAAAGAATTTTCCGCAATCTGAAAGGAACACCCAAGCTTGGTTTGTGGTACCCTAAAGATAGTAATTTTGATTTAATTGCTTATTCTGACAGTGATCATGCAGGTTGCAAAGTTGACAAAAATCTGTCTCAGGAGGCTGTCAATTCTTAGGAAATAGTCTCTATCGTGGCAGAGCAAGAAGCAGACAACAGTCTCCACATCTCCCGCTCAAGCCGAATATACGACAGCTTACAGTTGTTGTTCACAAGTTCTTTGGATACAAGATCAATTGTTAGATTACGGAATCAACGTTATAAAGACTCCCATATTCATCGACAACGAGACGTGTCTAGGAATTGTGAAGAACCCTATCCACCACTCCAGAACAAAACACATCGAAACTCGCATTCATGCGATCAGAGATGCTATGAGAAAGGATACATTCAAGTGGTGCCGGTGGATACAATGCAACAAAAAGTTGATATATTCACGAAAGCCTTCGACAAAACTCGCTTCAACCAGTTGGTAACCTAGTTGGAAATGGTCAATTTCCTTGAGTGAAAATGATTTAAATTTTTGATTAAATAAAAAAATTAAATAATCTCATAAAATATGCCCAACAAAAAGATTTTCTGCAAATTTAAAATTTCTTTCAAGCTCTGGGTTCTCGAAAATAAAATTTTAAGGGGGGAAGTCTTCCAGAAAATATCTTTAAAGTAGAATCCTTTGTTTGACACCTGTATGAAAAATGATAGAAAAACTGCTGACACTTTGTTTGATCTTAAAATAGAACCAGATTGAGGCTCCAAGCAACGACGTGTCAGTAGATTCAGCAATACCTTCAAGTAAACTGCGAATAGGAGACAAAAGCTAATGATCAAAAGAATTCTGGATAACCACAATGTTGTGCAACTTGCGGTAACATGTTGCGGTGTATGGCTTAATGGTCTTAAATCTTGCGTTGATAGATTGCCAAAGTTCAAGATTTTGGGTCTTTATATTGACTAATCATTCGGGGATATCATAGTTGCTCTTCTACTGCATCAAGATATATGCTGACCTAGACACAACTATGATATCTTTTCAAAAAAGAGCCAACGCGGCAAAAACCCCACACAAATGAAGATCTCATGCGAGAATCATTCATGAGCTTAATTCGTACCGTCTAAGGTATCTGTCATTACCCTCGTTAGACTTCGGTCTCTTTGCTGTACGGAAGTACTGACCTGGTCACCAATTGTCTAACGTTGAAATTTCAAGAATGAATGTAATCAATATACTCACCTACTATGAGGAATCTTTGTGCATACCTTGATCGCGGGGGTATGTCCTAATGTGGGACTCACGGGAACAACATTCTAACAGTCTAGCATGAGGGGGGAACATCGAATTTCTTGTCAATATTACCTCAACATGATAAAATGTTCTCTGAAAGCATGTTGAAAGAAAGGTGTATGGATTTAAAAGGACAAACATACTGACAGTTTTTCTTGTGCCTTGATTATTCAATATTTATGTATTTAATATTTTATCTCAAACTAATAAAGTGTTATCAGTATGATCTTCTGCAGGAAAGTCACAGATCCGAATCAGTAACAATAAGTGTTATGTGAAAAAGGAAGCTTCTTTCTTGTAAAAATAATTTTCAGAATTCAAATTGAAAATCTCCATTTTTCTTAACCGTATTTTAAATTTTTGCACTATTTCTAACTAAAAAGGGGCACGTTTTTCAAGAAAATTTAAAATTTTCGAGCGTATTTGTTTCTAAATTACTTAATCTTGAAGATATCTCACAAAATACCCAACGTGGCGTAATTATTGTTTCAACGTTAATACGTGGAAGAGATTTGTGTATATATATTTCAGATTTTTTTTGTGTATAAAGTTTTTGAAACTCTCATCTTCTTCTTCATACAACTGAAAACCCACATTCACAAAATTCAAACTTCATTAAGTGATCTGAACGCTCTTGTTAAGATCTATCTCGCTATGATTTTGGCTTTCGAATGTTGATTGAGTGTGTTAAAACATCAATTTCAAGTTCAGACGTGTTATATATATATAGATATATTGATCTGGGTTCATCCGTTTTTATGGGTTTATCAAGAACACTTTGAATTCAACGTAATTATTATGAATGCAGCGTAATTAGGTTAAATGTGGCGTATTAACATGAAATCAAATGTCTGCAGATTTAAGTCTTGAACGCGAGTTCAAGTAACTGGTGTATTTGACAAATACGCCGGTCAACCAGCGTAGATAATCATCTTCGCTGGATGCTTTCTCGAGACAAAACCTAAATACGCGACATAATTTCAGCGTAATAATCCTCTTTTGGCGTAATTATCAATGTGTCTTATGTATATAGTCGTGTGTGTCCGACGTAATTAATATTGTAGTTTAGCGTAATTAGTGGAATTTATCTCTACATTTTTCTATTCTATTTTTATTTATTATAGAAATATGTATTAAGTATAGATTAATACGTATATATTTTGTTTCTATATTTTAGTTTTTATTTTTAATTATATATATATATATATGTATATATATATATATATATATAGTATATATATATTATATATCTTTACTATCTAACTGTCGTACCTTGCAACTGAAATCTAACTTGACTCGTTTTCACGTTTCAGAAATGGTGAAGGAAATTATTTGGGATAAAACACGGAAGCACAATCAGCCATGCAAGTTGGTCCCACCTCAAAGTGATTTTGAAGATGTGGCGGAATGGATAAACTCAAGCAGAATAAACTATGTTGTTCAAGCCGATCCGACCATGTACAACATTCACATTGAAGAGTTTTGAAAACAACCAAGGTGGTCAACGGTCAACGAAGTGAAAAGAATCACGGCTACAGTATGAAACAAGAAAGTCATAGTAACAAAGGACAATGTGCGTAGAGTCCTCAGCCTCGGAGACAACCATAGTGACCCACTCAGAGTTAAAAAGGATGACATTCTCAAAGGTTGAAATGAGGTATGTTGGAGATTTTAGAGAAAAAATGAGATCAAACGAAAAGGCCTTACAAAGGACTGGAGATTCATTCTCACATATTTGCTATGAGCTTAGCACACAGAAAGGGCGGATATGATGGTTTGAACTTAGAATGGTCGGCTGCTATGCTCAATCTTTGCACCAAACAACCATTCAATACTCGGGTCTTATCTTCTACTGCATGGTTGACAATAGCAAACTCCTCCACATGGGCCATGTACCCACGTTTTGTTCAGCTTCTCATAATGACCAGTATCCGAATCTCCCACACGATAAACTGACTTGCGTTCCGGACGCCATTTATGGAACTAAAAACTGAAGAGTGGGTGTTACTGCATCAATGGATGTATAGGGAAGAAAGATTTCCTCTTGCGAAAGCCGCTTATGAGAAATATAGAGAAGGCGTTAAAAGAAAGAGACAGGGAGATATTGAGTAAGAAGTAGATGAGGAAGAAGAAGAAACAGAGCAATTGATCCGAAAGAACAAAGGAACACAACTTATAAAAAAAGGGGACTCGTCAAAGAAAAGAAAAGACACCCCTTCTCAAGAGCGTTTGATGGAGAGTAGCTTTCAGGGCCGGAGGCACAAGAGAACACCGAGAACACATTGAAAATCTCCATGCCATTCACGAGGCAGAAGAAAGAGAGAAAAGAGAAGCAAAAAGAAAGAGGCGACAATGACGGAATCTGAAACGCCAGTGACGGTCACAACCGAACAGGAACAATTAGATGATTTTCTTGACCAACTGATTGTAGATCCAGAGGCTCCCAGCAGATCACCCCCTCAGAAGTGAAAGAAAACAGGGGAAGGACCGTCAAAAGAAGCTCAACCAAGGCAGATGCCTCAACAGGTTCCTGTAGACCACGCCCATTTCAGGAACTGTATGATAAGCTGGCTAAAGATATTGGGAAAGGTTCAGCTCAAGAGATTTGCCTTTGTAACATCAAGTGAGCAACACGAACGCAATTCTGAAAAGCTTATGGAGCAAAGAAAGAAAAACAAGGAGCTTCATGCTTATGTCAAAGAACAAACAAGATTTGTCCGATTTCATCAGGATGGTATGGAAAAGATCTACAGAATGATCAGAGAGCTATGCACCAGGGCAGATATACAACCAATGTTCTCATCCAAAGATATTTTTTATTATGAAAAGTTCAAGATTGAAAAGAAAGGCAAAGGGTTGAGGATGCAGAGAAAAAGAAAAAGCGTTTCGAATCTGCAGTAAATGTCACTGAAGAAGACAAAAGTGAAGAAGAGAGGTGGATAGAGATGAGATGCTAGCTCGTTTTGTCGAATGGAGTTTGTAAGAAGATATCCTTTATGAGACTGAAGATGGCGATTCAGTGACTCCAATGCATCCTGAGTGGTTCAGGAAAGAAAGAGAAAAACTTCCAGATTTCTATCAGGTGGCTAACAGTTGAAAAAACTGAATTTACCGACAAGATAATCAGCTGGAAGTACTGTAATCTGAAAGGGATGTTTATTGTGAAGAGACGAGGTGGAGTTATTCAGTACTTCAAGACCGAAGCTGATATGAAAAGTCTTCCAAGATGGGATATACGGGAGCTGAGTATATTAGACATGATAAACCCAACAAATAGCAGTATTGGAGCTGATTTTGAAAGACTAATTTTGAGAGAATGTAACGGGGTTTTACCTTATTCAAGCCACAGCCTCCTCGAAGAAGAGTATCGAAGACAACAAAAGATCCCATTACCGGAAAAGGAGTGGTCACATGGGTCATGATCCTGCCAAAGTTGAAACAAGAGTCAAAATCCCACCAATACAACCTGTTATGCTCACAAATTTCAAAAAATGGTTCTACGATGGGAAAACGGGAGAAGCAGTGATCAATTGGTTTCTAACGAGATGTATTTTAGACCCGATGGATGTCTTCATGTTCTGTCTATCCGACCTTAACATTCTTTATGGCCCCAAGATCCACGTTGGATCCGGAAATGAATACAGAGAGGAAGGAATGTTGTTTCAAAGGGCGATGGAGCGAGCAAGAAAAGAAAGATAGAAATGATAGACATTGTGATCAGAATCGAGAAGCAGAAAGAAAAAGAGGAAGCAAGAAAAAGGAAAAGGAAACACAAGTCATCAGCTCAACAGAAAATAGGCAGTTGACTTTTAAAAGTCAAACTGACCCGTAATAGGATCGAATGATCAATTTGATGTAAAATCCGTAAGGTGGAATAGTCGTGTTAAATGATGACTAACCTAACCATCTTGCGAATGATCAATGATAGTTTGACGCTTGACAAGCTAGATGGAGGCTTGGGAAAGCGGATCAAACGGATCAAGTACGGGAAAGAGCATAATTGGATTTCAAGGTAAGTAAAGCTTACATCTTTAAAGTAATAGAATTTACTTATATAGTTGAATAAAAGTTTTGGGTATTCGGAACGAGACTCCGAAATATAAAAGTTCCAATACGGACAGATACGGGTTGGAACAAGTGAATATGGTATTAAACCATGATTTATGGTAAAAAGGGTAAAACGGTATATTAGCCATGTGATGACGACTAAATAAGGAGTTTTGAAAAGGATACCATATGGCGTAAGCCATAATGGGTCAAGCGAATTAAGAGATAATTTTTAAGCAATATGATTATATAGTGTAAAACGAAATGGGATAAATATGTGAGATGGCCAATAAGTGCCCTCATAATGACAAATGGTTATTTAGACCGAACGGGTCAAATGGTGATAGTATCATCATTTGAAATGATGACTAATATCGCTTGTTGAATTTTTTTGTTCTTAGAAAGAACAGAGCATGATATTCGAATGAATCAATGTATGAGCCGAGCCAGGTACGTGTAACGGGTCAAAACTCTCAACAAGGACTTAAAGGTCCGATGAAAGTTAAATGAGTCATAAATGAATATTGGATTACCTAGTGTAAGGTAAATCCAATATTCTAATCCGTAAACATTATGTTCTTAAGAACATAATGATTTTACATGAATTATGGTCAAATGTTCATTTTGGTCAAAACATGTTATGGTAACTTCTTATGTAAAAGAAGAGACTAAGTTCCAAAATGCCCATCGAATGATGAAAATAGGTAGACGACTCTAATATTAGTTTAAAATTGAGTTTTATAATATAATAGACCCTTTCGATAACGTAAAAGAGAAAAGCATAAGCCTTTTGGGTTAATCCATTTTAAACGGTCCTTTCCGTAAACCGTCGAACTAAAAGGTGGATTGGATAAAATAAATATTTGATAATAAATCCACCACAAAGTAATGTTGTAGTGGGAATTAGATAGATATCCTAGTGTAGAAATGATAAGATAGAAGGTTTGGTTGAAATAAGCGTTGGATTACGCTAAAACAACCAAACGGGTCAAAATAATTAATATATAAAGGTTTAGTTGAATAAAGTGATGTATTTTGCTAAGGCAACTATACGGGTAAATGGAGTGTTAATGCGTACCGAAATGGTAAGTATAGTTTAGTTTAAATGGGGTTAAAGGGCAAAATCAGAAATGTTGAGCATAAATCGAAATAAATGCATAATTCATAAGAAATAAGTACCCGAGTCAAGGATTTCGGTTTAAATATGTAAGAAAACATTTTACAGTCATTTAGAAACAAGTTTCATGAGAAACAATATAAAATTAATAAGTTACGAAAGTTTTCGTAATAAAAACAGGCAAGACGTAAATTTTTGCTATAGATCATCTTTAAGCTACGGCGGCCAGCCGTAGCCTACGGTGGGAAACTGATGAATGAAAATAGGAAATAATATTTTACGGGCATGTCACCGTAAGTCCCGAGTTGTGATTTAAATATTCGGGACCTGAAACGGGTCGAACGGTCATTAAACAAATCTGCAGCAAATCCGATGTAGAAGGTACTGTTGCCAACGGTACAGTAGGTCGTCGCCGACGCCGCACCATTGACCCGACGCGTTAAACTACTGTCTACGGTAGTAAAGCTCGACGCTAGCTATCAAGGGGCGTGCTCGCCGACGCCACCTTAAAATTTTAAATTTCTGTTTTGATTTATTTAACTAGTTCGTTAAGTTGTATTTTTTGGTAATTTTCTATAATGCTAATATTTAGCAAATTTCCAGTTTAGGGTAATCGCAAGCACTTCCGGATACGATCAAGGCCGATGAAGAACCGAATACAATCAAAGATCAAGCTTCCGCATTTGTTTTATTACGAAACAAAATAGTAAGAACACGTCAAAATGTTTAACATAAATAAAGTTTTTAGAAACTCAAAGATTTGAAGTGACGTGTATTGCATTTACTCTTTAAATTGCGTAACATTTAATAAAATTTCAATATAATAAGATAGGGTCTTACATAATCCCATACCCGATCCATACCCGCAAAAGTTTTTAAACTTAATCTCATACCCGGCCCAACACCCGTAGAGTATCACGTATACCAATCCCATTTGTGTTGGGTTTCGGGTATACCCGTCAGGCTCGGGTATTTTTGTCATCCCTAAATAACAGTTTCCATTTTCGTCGTTAGGGGATTCACCAAAATGCGCGTAATTCATCCTAATTACCCAACTTACCTCGGAGAAGCTTGAAATTACTCCCGACTTTCCAGTTATCGCCACTAAGTCATTGAACAACTTACAAGTTTCAACAAGTTCGTTAAACGACTAAAGTGTTGGTTTTCTTTAAAATAATATATTTTAAATGCACAATTCGAAAGTTATAATTCCAAATTTCATAAAATTCTATATAAAGATTTTATAATATATATAGTTCAGAAAAGTTATTCTGGTAATTTCTTAAACTCATTTATTATATTTAATAATTCCGTATTAAAACTACGTTAACTGATAAATTGGTAATTCATACAATCTGATTTCCGAAATTCAAATATTTATATTGAAGTGTCATATATGCCTAGGAATTCCCTTTAAAATTCTCATATTCAATCGAGTTTCTGAAGAAAGATTTTCGCTACCATAATTTCGATAAAACACGATTTTTAAAACCTAAGCTAGGGTCAGTAATGAATTCCAAATTTTGTGTGGGTGACTCTTATCTCAAATAAAGACTCTGCAAAATTTTGTTATTTATTGATTCTCCTTACTATTTTTCTCGAATTAACGCCATTAAATACCAATAAATTCACTAAAATTCTCATATTATTGAAAAAAATTTCAAATTTTGTAGAGACTTTATTTTCCCTATATATGATCGACCTGAAAATTTTCAAGTACTAACAATACACATGCTAAAAATTAAGCTCACTCAAATATCTTATGTTCCTAAATTCGATTTTCGGTAATATACCTTCCGCTTCTTAACTAGTCAAGCAACTTCCACGCTTCCAAGCTTCATCAATCAAGCTTTTTAGATCATATTTTTCGATTAAGTTTTGTTTTGTCCGATTATTGTCGATTAATTCGTATGTTTTTATCATAATCCGAGGTTTTGCAATATGAAATCTCATAAACTAACTTTTTACACGTGATCAAGGTTTGAACAGCCCTCATGGCCAAAAATATCAAGAATCAATGGATCAAAACAAGTTCTTTTGGTTGTTAACATGTTTTTTTTTCATAAGATTAACATAAAATCAACATTAAAACACAAATATACCTCAAGAATTGGCTAGGATTTGATGAATAGTTTCAGGACAGAAGGTAAAAAGGTGAAAGAGTGTTTTGTATTGCTTAGCGTTTATGATAATTAGCGGGCGTTAAACATGCCCATGGTTCGGTATCGGTTGTGAAACAACGTGTTTTTCGCGTGGTTATTCGTGTTTGAAAGATGCAAACCCAATGTTAACGAAAACCCGAAAGCTTTTATGTATTTGCTTGTATGTTTGGATGCTACGGTACGCGTTAAAATTGAAAACGTCCCGTTAACCGAGAACTGCTTCATTGGCCACACAATCCTTATGTATAGTCTAATTATCATGTCTACATAAATCCATATCCCTGGATTCATTTACAACACGCTCGTTCGTGTTTAATCGTTAATAGAATATTAACAGGAAATCCTTCTGTTTAACCTGTTTTCTACACTCAAAGGCCCCAATATCATCCTTTTATCTACTAATGTTCATATGTTAACTATAACGTGCTCTCAGATTCATCTAAGGCATGATCAGAGTTGTTTCGTTAATCGTGTAAGTCGTGCGTATCGATTAAGGTTTACCTAGTTTTGCCACGGATGTCACAATTTTAAACGCAAGTAATATTTTATTATTTATAAAAAGAGGTTAAGTCTTAAATTTATTATTTGATTCTCTTTAAACTGAGTTTAACTTGGATACCTTTAAAATACAACTTTTAATTAATAACGGTTCACTTGACTTAAGCATCCATTCGTTACACACTTTGTCTAACCAATAAAATAGTGTCCAACGAATACAACGGTGTATTTAATAATATGTTTTCACTACCATAATTTAATTCTTTTAGTCACACACAATTATCCCTCATGATATGATACACATAGTAACTAGGGTTTTGCTTTACACATAGAGAAAACTTGCATGAAATATAAATCTCTAAAAGTCGTATCTTTCATTCAACACTAAGAGTATAAACACAAGACAATAAATTCGGACTCATAAGTCCTTACACAACTTAGCCAGGTCCGAATTTGTAACAACATACAAATTCGGATGAAATACATCTATCTAATAAACTCTAGCAATTAAGTACTACCTCCATAAACTCTAACAATACTACCTCCATAACAATTAAGTAGTGACAAGGGAACATATCCGAAGCTATAAAATAGACTATGAATAATCTTCAAAGCATTTGTCATCCAAAAGGTGTACTTACAAATTGCATAAAGAGATATATAATAAAATAAAAAAAAACATAGAATGCTGAGTGCAATTGGGTTTTTGTTTTTCTTAACTAAACTTGTTTAAAATTTGACTCGCTAGAAAATTTTACAACCAATGCATCTAATAACGGTCAAAATAAATAAATAAAGTAGTATTTATTTATAAAGTAGGAGGGAAAATTAGGTAAAACAATTAGAATGTTCTAATAATGCTAAGTATATTAAGATCAATACCACTTTAAACTAAATTATATAGAGTAAATTACACAAAACATCCTTTATGTTTTCTCAAACTTGCAGGTTCCAGCCTTAATGTTTAAAAGTTGCTAAAAAACAGCCTTTAAGTTTATTTTTGTTGCGGTTCAATCTTTACAGCTAACCACGTTATTTTCTTCAGTTAAGTTCCCTCACATGCATAACATGTGAGGGTATATCGTCATTTTGGTTGATCATGTGAGGGAACTTAACTGAAGAAAATAACGTGGTTAGCTGTAAAGGATTGAACCGCAACAAAAATAAACTTAAAGGTTGTTTTTAGCAACTTTTAAACATTAAGGCTGGAACCTGCAAGTTTAAGGAAACATAAAGGATGTTTGTGCAATTTACTCAATTATATATGATAACATATTCTTGGAATATGCTTATACTCGTATTTTTTTTTCTCATGTGCACTAAATTTCATACTAAACTTTAAAATACTTTAATGTACAAAATAAAACTTTTTTTTTATTTTATATTTAGCTCACTTAATATACGAGAACAAATATATATTACTCATATAAACCGGTAAGTGTTATACTTAACATAGTATCATTATAAAATATAACTTAATAACATATATAACTGATTACATAATTAAAAGTAACTCAATACAACTTAATAAGATATATAACTGGTTGTCTGGTTACATAATTAAAACTAGCTCTTATGTAATATATATATATATAGATCTACTAGCTCGATATAAGATAACAAGAGTAAAGTTAACTTCACAAGACGTAAAATACATTCACTACTACAAAGTGAAAAAAAAAAAACAGATTCACTACGTCAAATCTACGTTTATACAAAAATGTGATACAACTCGTACGGGAAGTACGAGTTCTTATAGTTCTCACAACTCGTGATGATCTTAATTGAACTGAAACATATATATATATATATATATATATATATATATATATATATATATATATATATATGTAGAGTTTCATCTGAGAAAATTTAAAAGTGCGAGAAGGATAAGAAAGATTATGGAGGTGACATGTGTACCTTTTTATTTTGGTAGTTTAAGGGTATAAGTGTAATTTAACTAATAAAATCTAATTATGGAATGAATATATGCAACCGATTTTTGGCAGTTATTGTAGGGATTTTCGAATTTGAAATAACACCCTAACTCATAAAAACACCACAGCATGTATATTGAAGGCACACATCTTATAAAGAACAGAAATATAACTCACAAAAACACCCTAACTAATAAAAACACCCTAACTCATAAAAACACCACAACATGAATATTAAAGGCATACATCTTATAAAGAACAGAAATATAACAAAAATAACACCATAACTCATAAAAACACCACAACAGTTATATTGAAGGCACACATCTTATAAAGAACACCTTAATTGAATATAACATAAATAACACCCTAATATAACACCAGTCAACACTTTAATCAGAATCAAAACAGAAATGACACCCTAAATATATAAAAACAGAAATAACTCTACATAATTATATCAATGTGGTACTCATATTAAAGATAAAAAACACTTGTTATTATGGTGTATTTTTTTTTTAAAAAGAGTTACGTATAAAAAGTTATTGATGTTTAAAAAAGAAGGGGGAACTTTGCATGCGTAGTAATGTTAGTTTATTAATTTAAAAATATTAAATTTACCTTTATACCCTTAATTTAGAAAATTAGTTAGTTTAATAGTCAACATTATTTATAGAATTGACACTACTATCTCAACCATTAGATTAAATATCTAATGGTTTAGATTCTTTCTTATGCTTTTCACACTTTTAAATTTTCTCACAATAACCTCATCCTATATATATATATATAGAGAGAGAGAGTATGGTTCATACGGAACTAACATTTACGTAGAGAACCCAAAAACTAGTGTAAACACAAACAAAGTAAAAGCAAAACAATAATAAACAAATAAATAAAACACAAACAATGAAACCACCACCCCATCACCCAAAAACCTAAACCCACCCCACCCCCCCCCCCCCCCCTAATAAATTGATAAATAACCCTAAACCCTCCAACCCGAACACGAAAAAACCTAAACCCGGTTTGGTTTTTGGTAAAGGCAAAGCCATAACTGAAAGTTTAGTTTTTGAAAATCGTTCGGTGTCAATTATTTCAGTTTTAAAAACGGTTCGATTCGATTTTTCGGTCTTTGAAACAAAATACATAAGATTCAACAAGTAAAATATAACTCAATATATTCTTAAATTTTTACATTTAAGTTAATATATTTAATCTTTTTAATTAATATTTTTTTACATAAACCTAACCTTATTCTATCAAATGTATACATTAATTTATGTTAATGTTCCTCTAGAGTTTTTGTCGAGACATTTTCTTTTATAATACTTTAAAAACTATTTAATTTTTTATGTGAAATTTTGTTATTCTTATAAACAATGGATTAATCATTTTAATGATAAATAATCATATTAATGTTCTTAATATAAATATTTAACAAACAAGAATAAAATTAGTAATTGTTAGTAGCACTGGTTAAACACTTAAACAAGTTAAACTTAAACATAAAAATATATGGATTTGACTACTATTATACCTTATCGGTTCGATTCAGTTATTGATAATGATTATCCGAAAAACCAGCTGAAATATTCGGTTATTAAAAATCTGAAAACCAAACCTTCGGTTTTTGTTTTGTTTCGGTTTTTTGGTTCGGATTTTTTTGGTTATTTCGGTTTTTTTGTCACCCCTAACGACAACCCCCCCCCCCCCCCCCCCCCAAAAAAAAAAAAAAACCCTAAACCCCCAACCCACCTCACCACCCACCCAAACTAAATGCTAAAAACTAAACCCTAAATATAAAGCACAAAACTAAATGCAAAAAAATATTATTTTTTTTTTAATTTCAAAACCGTGGCTTTTTATTAACCAAAAAAAATTCTAAATTTTTGTATTAATAAAAATTAACGATTTTAATGGAAAGTTTTAGAAAAAAAAATTATGTGCTTTTAAGGTACTTTTGTTTGTATTCACACTAGTTCTTGGGTTCTTGACCTAAATGCTAGTTGCTAACAGATCATCACCATATATATATATATATATATATATATACATATATACATATGAAAAAATATAATTTTAAACTAAAGGCAAAATTGTAATTTTCAGAACAAATGAGTGTGTGCCAGGCAGCTGCCTAGCACGAATAAAAATTACACTAAGTTAACCAACTAAAACAAAACACTACTATAGTTTTGATAAAAAAAAAACTAAAACGAAGGCATGACTGTAATTTTACACTGGGGCAAACGGGAAAAATAAATAAAAACGATGGAAAAAATGCAAAATCGTAATTAGGATGGGAGAAAAAAACAAAACTGATGACAAAACTATAAAATTAAATGGGACACTATCATAGTTTTGAACCGAGTGCAAAATTATAATTTTTAGCTGGGGGCAAAAGCAAAATTTTATTTTAAACTGGGGCAAAAACGTAATTTTGAACAGATGTTAAAATCGTAATTTTAAAGTGGGGATAAAATCGTAAATTTGTTGTACCAATAACGGAATGCTAGGCAGCTGCTTGACACTATTCCTTAATCTTTTGTTTGTAGTTATAGGTAAAAACTAATGGTAAAACTGTAAATTTAAACGAGGCAATATCGTAATTTTAAACAGAGGACACAATTGTAATCTTTAGCTAGGGGCAAAATATAATTTTATTTTCAACTGGAAAGAAAAAGTAATTTAAACTAATGTCAAAATCATAATTTTAAAGCGAGGATAAAATCATAAATTGATTGAACTAATAAAGGAGTGCCAGGAAGATACCTGCCACTATTCTATTACAAAATTATGTTACAAAAAAGATACTATAGTAATAAAATTACGCCACATGTCAACTCTAGCGAAATTTTTATTTTATAACTCAGGTACATATTTGTCTTAGCCTAAATACTATATTAAGAATAATTCTGAAATACACCACTGCGTGAATTTTTCCTTCACTACGTATAGTATGCACGCTAAAACTTACTTGTATGGGTGCAACCGAGCTAAAGTACTCGTGAGCTACTAGAGCTAAAATTAGATAAAAAAGCTTGAAAAAACCAAGCTTAAACGAACTCGAGCTTTTCTTTCGAGCTCTAACTGACTCACAAGCCTAAAGGAGCCCAATGTTTATATGATCTTTAATTAATATATTAAATACATATTAAAATAAAAGTAATAATTGTATTTTAAAAATTATGAAAATATAAATTATTGAATAATAATTATAATTAATATAAATTAGTTAATAATTAATAAACATTCTGAACTCGAGCTTGAAAAACTAAATACGCGCCGAACTTAAGATTTAGAAACATAGCTCGAATTGAGTCGAGCTAAAGCTTCTATAAGTTAAACGAGTTCCAGCCTAGTTGAGCTCGGCCCATTTACACACCTACTTACTTGTATTTAATCTAAACAATGTGTATAAGTAGATTAATAGAAAAGAAAAAAATTTACTAGTGGCATTATGCCCACTTTACCTACATGCTCTCACCAACTTACCAATATGACTGGTGATGTTTTAAAGAAGACAGTTTTTAAAAACACCTAGATTTAGAGATTTTGAGTTTAGGTCTCATAAACGAAATTCACATCAAAGAAAAACTCTCACACACGAATAAAATTGACTATTTGGCAATTTGTAATCATTGCTTTGTTGTGATTAATATTATGTCCTATTGTTTAAACATTTGATTGCACCGTCCTTACTCGATCTTTCATCGTGAATACCATAATCGATGCACTGATTCTCTTACTCAGTTACTCTATTATCATATTAAAAATAAAAATAAAAAGCTACGGCACTTTTTCCTTTTGTAATCTTAACAACAAAGGGAAGTTAAAAGAAGGGAAGTGATTGTTTTGAAGTTTAGTTGCTTTGAGTGCAAGTACTGTCAAATCCTCTTTTTGAGAATAGGACCATTCTCATATTCATACTCAAAACCCGACACTTAGTCATTTTGTTGATATACCTTTGTTTCATCTTTGACTTTGATGATATGTTTAATCAAAGCACCATTTCCCCAATAGTTGCAAAAAAGTGAAGTAGGGTTGGCTTGCACTAGTGAAAAGGAACCATATGTTCTAATCAAATTCCACCAATAGCCTAGCTAAACCTTATTACAAGCTTTTTAGGGATTCTTTTTGCCTAAAAACGATTAACATATTAACCGACTCGAGAAGCCAGAACAGTCCATCCCGTCATAGGGACCCTAAGAACTTACGTTTTCTACAATGAACCGTGATAGGACTTTGTTTTTTCTTGATAGACAATTTTAACACAAGTTGCTCAACGGTTATTAGGGTTTTATCTTATTATCTTATAAAGATGCTAGATGTAATATGAGCTATGACAAGAGGAATCTTTATATGAATGGATTCAACGAAAGCAATGTTTTTTGAAGGCAAAGATGAACTAAGGGTACTTTGAATTATGGTTCGTCCTTCTATTATTGATGTGGGTGGGGCATGCGATATAGGGTTATGATATGAAAAAGGCATGGGCGTTCTAGTGGGGCAATTAGCTTTATTCTCTTAGGAAGAAACCCTACTTCAAAGTAACATATCTCCCAGATATTGGTGTCCATTAGGTTCCTATTTTTTGGTAGGATATATACATATATGCATTCATAAAAATTCAATTATATAAGTAAGGTTCATTCAGAAATTCTAAAAATTGAGAAACGGAGAATGGTGCATTTAACATTTTGAATATATCACAAAAATTCAATTTAAAATGCTAAAAATTATTTTTTGCAAAAAAAAGAAAATAATAATAACCTTTTTTAGCGTTTTTAAGCATTTTTTTTAAATCGTTTTCGAATTTTGTTTATTAACAAGGTTTCCACATGTATTTATATGCAAAAGATCCAAAAATAAATTGAAAAACAATAAATTTCAACATGTTAAATGCATGATTTTCTAGTTTTCCACTATTTTAGTATTCCTCATTGAGGAACACTAAAAATATAGAACAATATACTTAACATGTTAAATATATATATTAAAATTTTAATTCAAAATGCTAAAAGTTATTTTTTCCAAAAAAAAAAATATTTAAAGCTTTTTTATATAAAAATGTGCATAACCTATTCTAATAAAAAATTGATGTTTTTAAGAATTACTTTTTAAGTTTTCTTAGTTTTTGATTTTTTTTAGTTTTTATTAAAAAGGTACTAAATGTATTTATATACAAAAGGTCCAAAATGAATTTAGAAAAAACTGAGTTTTAAAAGTTAAGTTGAAACTTTTTTTAACATGTTAATGCATGATTCTCAGTTTCTCACTTTTTAGTGTTCCCCTTTGAACATTCCCCTATATATAAATATTATATATATATATATATATACACACACACACTTTAACTCCTCTCATTAATCAGACAAAAAACATTTTATACTACACATTTCAAAATTTATTCTACACATATCAAAATTCATCATACACTTTATCCTACCCATATCAAAATTGTCATTTACCATAAATTAGATTGTCTTGAATTACAAGTTTAGTTTGTTATTGTTGGGTTATGTAAGATCCGCCGATGATAAAAGTTAAAACCCAAGGAAACAATCTTCCCTACCTGATGGAATAAGTTGAAGTATAATGTAAAGGCCAGAAGTTTCCCCTTGAAAGCTTCACAAAAAACCATCAAAAGTGTTAGATCAAATTGTTGCCTCAAACAATAAGAGAACAAAAATACAAGTGTTAGATTGTCAAAGTGGTGGTCAACTAGTCAACAGTCAAGTCAACAAAAGTCAAGGCCGAAGACAAGAAGACCAATTGAAAATATTGGATTCCTAAAAGTGCTGGAATCCTCCAACAGTTTAGGAATCCAGTTGTTTTATTATTTTTTATCAAGATAGTAGCTCAATGTAACAGTATCTTTGTAACTATCCAGCAGTTTTCTTAACTGTTGGTAGTTCCTCCATTAATCACGTTGTTTAGGGTCGCTTTTCATGATGACATCACTAGCAATACCTTCAATGTAACAGTTAATACTAAGAGCCAAAAAATCCTAAGAACTTAGAGTGGGAGAGATCACGGGTGATGGGACTACACTTGTACCTGTGAGCAGTGGCGGATACAAATATTTTTCCATGGTGGGCACAATACAGGTCAACTAAATATCATTCAACAAAAAAGTAATAATAAAATAACATATATCATTAAATAATTAAATATAATATACAAAAACTACAATTATAATTGTCCTTTAAATACTTTATCTTTAATAACGCTCGCTTTCATCTCCATTTAGGTTGGACATTTGATTGTATCTAAACAACATATTTGGTGGTTTTAGGTATGATATTTATCTTGTAGACGACTATTCTTACGGAGGTATGTATAGTTAATTCATGAAAATAATTACTTTTTCAATCTTTTAAAACACAGAGTTAAGTGATAAGATTATGTAGAAATACCATGACATCCATTTTGCAATTTTTATACACAAGATTATTCATTTTGCAAAGTTTTTACACAAGACTTACCATTATGTAATATAAATTACAGGGATTAAGACTTGAATTATGATGTCCCGACCCATGGTTTATGTTTAATGTTTTATTTTAAAGCCTAGCCTTACACGTAGGCCATCCATTTAATATTTTAATTATCCGATTAGATTTCAAAATAATGGTATTATCATTGATTCATATGTTAAGTATACCAAATTGAACTTATTGGTACTGAAAATTAAAAAACCATGGCCCATGAAGGTTTCTTGAAGCCCATTTCAATTACTTTCATATTGGATAAAAGAGACCTCCTAAGCAATCACCTTGAGTGCACGGTGGGCCTATGCCCACCAAACCTAAAGCATACAATAGCCACTACCTATGAGTGTTTTATAAGCATTTGATTGAACAAAATCATTATGCAATTATTCCAAATCCAATTGTGTTGTTGATGATGTGCTTGTATTACTGGAAGCAGCCTCTCTATTCCTACGAGTAGAGGTAAGGCTATCTACATCTTACCCTCCTCAGACCCTACCTTAGCTTTGCTATTGGTGGGATTTACTGAGTATGATGCAAATGATGATGGCTTGAATTTATGTATTTGTTCAAACTATTTAATCAAAAACAGGTCACTGAATTGACTTCACCGTTAATTCAGAAGATAAACTAGCTCATATTGATAACTGATTAAGTGATCAAAGGACTTGAGAAGAATTAGACCAGTCGAAACCCAGGTTACTAGAGGTCCGTGGAAACGAAGAATGGGTCATCACTTATCCGATCAGAATATATGTTGTAGAAGATTGTGGTATATGGCCTCATGTTCCGTTTGTACCGAGTACGAAAAAAACAGATGTCAATAATCCTAAGATTCACATTGATTACTCTAAGCAGGATTTTCAAAAGTCGGAACTCGATGCTAAGGCATTCGGGATACTTTCCATGGCCTTACCCAAGAAATATATATATTGTCACACCCCAAAAACGTCGTAGCAGAAATACAAATATGGCGGTGACGGGCTGGTACCCATAAGTATTTTAGTTGACGATGCATTAATTATTTTCTGGACATTTAACTTAATTAAAAACATAACCATTTAAGTTTCAAAATTAAAACCACAACCACATGATAGTTGTTTAATCCTTTATGATCTTAATACACACGGTTCAAATAGTTTTTGAAAGTTTTCCAAAGCATTATTTATTTAATAGCATCCACTAAACACATAACATGCCAAATTTACGAAGCCGAACTAATGTTCCTAAAAAACACGCAAATCAAGTGTCAATACAAAGGTAGGTGAGTTCATGTATGTAAAAACTAAAAGCAACTTACTCCACGATTCTTTTAAGAAGAGCTTTCTCATCAAGAGGCTTTTTTTCAAAACTAGTCATATTAAATTACTGGATCAATATTTCGGACTCATAAGGTTGCTAACCCTATGAGCTACATATTAACGCATAAGGGTATAATCAGCGTTAGACAATTTTTAGAATATCAATTCGTCGGTTTGACTTAACTCTGGGTGACCTGTCATGACGGGGTTGTCAACCGAAAGATCTATGAACAATCTACGCACTCTATGGTTAGTATTAAGCAGCTAGTTCACGCAAAGTCCCTCTCTTGGGCTAGTTAAGGTGCCCGCCTTAGAAAAATGTATATATCTTACTTTATCGAAAAATTTCACATTAATGTTGTACAAATTCCTCGAATTCCCTATCGAAACGTAGGCCTATGCTGATACCTGCTCTCTTTAGATTAGGAAAATTCGTTACAACTTAGATTTAAACATTTTAAATTGTGACACTCGACATTTTCAGGTTAACACTGTTAACACAAACTCCGATATCTCAACCATTAATTTATGCATTTCACTTTATTAGGGTTAATTTAGTGTGTTTGTTATTACACAAACACTCGCGTTACTGTAATTCGGAGAATTACAGAATCACACACGAGTCTTTACTCCAACATTGGTGAACAATCGGAATACTATTCTCAGACAATTAAATAATATATAAATTATTTGAATTTATACGTTATGTGACTTATATATTTATTTTTGAACTTTTGTGAAAGCTCATATACTTACATGTAACGAAGTGTTAGTGATTTTTAGCAAATTTGTTATAAAACACATCTTAAGATTTATTTTATTATTATTCTAAATAATAATGACCTACGATGAATATAAACGTGTTACTTGACTCATAACCTAACCAAGGTCTGTGATTTAGCAAGTATATAATATTTGTTTAATAAAAGCACACACACACATATATACCGTCTTAACAAGATTTATATATAATGAATTCGATGTTTCCAGATAAAATTTATATGAGCTATATATTTAGCAAGACACGTGACGTTGAAGTGGGTTCACATACGTAGTGACACCTACAACTAGACCAAACCCTAAATATTTAATCAATTTTAATCTCTTCACCTTCTTCATCTTTCCACAGCCTCCACAAACCAAAACCCCAACCCATGTTTAGAGAGAGGGGGAGAGCCAACTAGAGATGGAGGCTCCCATGTTTCCTGTGACCCATCTTTCTTGTCACACCAAGGCAGGAGATGGCGCACAACCTTACTGGTGGTGGACAAGTCCAACAGCAACAATGGAGGTGGTTGTGGTTTTAGACGGTGTGGTGGTCTAACAGGGCTTAGGGGTGGCGTTATATGGCGGAGTTGTTGGAAACTGTCCACCCCAACCAATGGCGGAAACATCGGAGTGAGACGAAATAGATTGCTCGAGACATCATAACACTATTTGCGACAATATTAAATTCAAAAATTCGTCTCATTTCATATATCAAATTGTCAATTACAACATAAATCAAAGTACAACAACTTCAACAAAATTACAACATAAAAGCCTAACATTCTAGGTGCGTTTCTATGCCGTTTTACTAGATTCGTCATAACATCATCATTAACCTGTAACATGTTAAAAATATGGTTCAACGAAAAAGCATGGCGAGTATACAAGTTTAACTACATAGCATAAGTATAAAAGAGTTAGTTCAAATCCACATGGCAATTGTATACAAGGTAAGCTAGCATGCAATACTAATTGGCAAACCCAAGTGTCCATAATAATTAAGTGTCCCTCGTCACACGAAGTAACGAGACTAAAATATGAAAAGAATAAGAATCAGCTTAAGCTTAATAATACCCCGACGGGCGATGTGCTACTCCTATAGCGCTATATACGTTAAGTTGGGGCTAGCTAAGTTAATGACAAGAAGCATGTATGAATCTAGCATGAACAGAAGCATAACAAAAGCATGTATAACGGATTTAGTGTATAAAGCATGTAGTGTGTGTATTTTGTAAGTTAACATGTTACAACCCAAGTTATGTAAAAAGAAACGTGTCAAGTGTACTCACAGTTTTGCAAGCTTCCACTTGAGTATTCCGTGAAGGGTTTGGAGGCTTGGAGGAACACCGAGTTATCCTACATGAGGAAAACGTAGGTTGGTAAGTATTCGGATGATAACGGAGGATTAGGAATTTAAATGTACCAAAGTATGTATAGAGAAAATAATCACCTAGACTCAATACTCGTTATTGACACTATAATACCCATTCGGTTGGTGTGTTTTCATGGGTTAAGATACCCATTGAATCATAACGAGAAGTTAAGTACTTGGGTGATGTAACCTAGTACCATGACAGACAACCATTCGATATCATCAAGGGTTCGGTTAGTGTATATATATATTATATATATAGTACATAATATGTAGATCATAGATATCATGGAAGTTCATAGAAGTCATGCATGGAGGTAGGAGGATAACCTTCCTTTAACCTCTTTCGTATTGTTCACCAATGCACAAGTTGTCACACAGACAACAATGATGGTCATGAATAAGTTAAAATGAAAATAAAAGTTGTAAAGTAATCAAAATCATCAAGTGAGGTGGTGGATTGAAGGTAGAATAGCCAAGGCTTCCAAGTAATCACACACTACCAACTCAAGTCTTGTTTCAAGAACAAGCTTGGAAGGATACAACACTTATGGGTTAAAACCCTATTAAAACGGAAAGTTTCTTACACTTGGGACATCAAATATGGTGATGTTCCATGTTGGTTTTCCATGGAAAACCTATGGAAACATTCCTAGAGGTGTTCCAAGTATTAAGAAGAAGAAAGAGTGAAGAAAGGAGGTAAAGGTGAGTTAGAACTCACTTGAAAGTCAGGAACTTTCTGAATTGAGAGAGAGATTTAAAGAGAGAGATGAAACGAGAGTGGGAGGAGGTGTGTATTTATAGTTGAGGTTAGGGAGTAAGTTTGGTGAGTGTAATTAATGCAAGAAACACAAAATTGACCAATCCATGAGCTAGAAACAACAAACTCCTGATTAATCCCTCTCACAGCTGCAAGAGGATACAAGGAAGGCGGTCGTGGGCCGCGAGGCGTATTATTCAGAAACTTCTTTTATTTTTGTCACTTTTAGTCCCTGAACTTGGTTTTTCCTTATTTCATGCTATAATTTGATATTTTGCATGTTTTTAAGTGTAAGAAGTATATGTAAGTATAATTTAGTATCAAGTATGAATGTATGAGTATTTTCACGTATAACACGTATCGGTTGTAAACACGTATTTAACAATTGAATGCATGTAAGACAAGTATGTATCAAGTATGAATTTTATTACGATCAAAGTCTCGGATACAAGATTGGGAAATGAAATACGAATGCGATACGAATACAAGTTTCCATAAATAGAAATACGATTACACTTTCTAATTAAGGAAAGTACGAAGAAGTGAGGCATTACAGAAACCTATGCGGCGTGAAGGTGGAAGGTTTCGTGTGGCGGCATCATCATCAACATCAGAGTTGTTTGGACCTCCGACGACCCTGTCGGTGGCATATACGGGATTCCATTAAAGGACCGATCATGCCGTAAGCCCTCAAGGATTCTGATCGTGGTGACAAGTTTCAGATTTGTGTACCAAGGGAAGACCCGACGACTTCTTATTTTTTCCGGCTAACCCGCAACATCTCCGGTCATAATGGTTCTCTTTTTGGTTTGGTGTAATACTTGTGTTTAGATCTAATGGGTAATCATGCTACTGAACTCCCTCATGAGAAGTTAGGTGGCAAATGGTGATGGGTCGACTGTCGGGTTAGCGGTCTTGGTCAACGGGTCGATTTGGTTAACTCTCTAAGTGAGGCATTTGGTTGTATCTCGGTTTACTAACGAAGTGTAGAAGGGATATCCACGTGTTTAATTTTCAATATTTGTGTACGTGTATTATTTGCAATAATAGAACGTGAAACGAGCTCTAGCGAACCCGACACGACTAGTAGGATTGTTGAATTTTAACATAATAATTACACGCGAGATACTCGTGTTATGTGGAATTGTACACCGCAACATATATGTATTTTATCATATATAAAACACAAATTGAACTGAAATACTTAACAAGGAATCAGACAAAATAACACTTTGGACTCGATATATTTGTATAAAACCGTTGGTGTTATTCACAACTTGTATTGTCGGGTTTTGTTATATTTGCTCGATTTTCATAAGAATCTATAATATAGCTTCCGTGTTTTAAAACAAATGAAAACATATCGGATTCAAATAATTTTATAAAAACAAGTAGAAAGTATATATTTATTTCGGACGATGCTTGCGACTCACGAAACAAGCATATATTATATTTTTTTTATCTTGGACGATTTTATAAAGATAAATATAATTATCCATATTCATTTCAAACGTTTATACGAGATTTGAAACATAATTATTATGTGATAATAGATACTATTACTCGCAATATTATCACATTATCCCTATAAGATAAAATAAGCAAATAATGACATTTATTTTAACGACTATAGATGATACGACAGTTGCATAAAGATCTAAGTCAAGAGAAATGTAAGCATCTCCATTTTAAAGAGCTTTTTGAAAAATTAACTACTGAACTTGATTCATTAAAATCAACTTTTGAAAATACAGACTTTAGTTTTAGAAAACATGATAAATAGGCAGTTACAGTCAGTAAGAAATAAACTAGTAAAAAAGGTCTAGGATATGTGATTATTCCTCCACCATATCATTCCTACATCGCTATTCCTATGAATGAAGAGGAGATTGCTAACAAGACTGACATGGTTTATGGTGGGGTTAAAGGTCTGAAAGTTGAGCTAGTCAATACTTCAAAAGTTAAAATCTCAAAGCCTAAAAAAAGTGAAACTAAAACAACCTAACCAGCATCTTCACCTGTTTTTGTTAAATCAGAAAATGTCTCTAAGCAAACAGAAACATTGAGTTTTGAGAAAAATGCAGAATCGGCAAATGAACCAACTGAACCAGCTTCACCATCTAACTCCAAATGTGAATCACCTGAAGAACTGACTATGAGAAATTGGAATCAGTTGAATCTAGTGAATCCAGTTATGAGTCTTCTGAGCAGCTAAATCAACAGTAGAAGATTTAGCAGAGCTACAACAAAAGGAATGTAACTCAAGCTCTAACTTTAAATTGTGAATGATACCGACGCTTTTACTTCGTGTGGAGATACGGTAAAAGTAAAGGATTGGGTTGAAGGGGATGATATTGTTTGCCAAAATACTGTCGTTGTTTGTTTAAAAACATCCAATTTGTTTGTACATGCTTGTCCATATGTGAAAAAGGGATGTTTCTGAGCCATCTTTGAGAGGCCCATCAAATAAATAAGTGTCTCCAAAACCAACAGTTTCAACTGAATTGTAAAATCTAACACAGTTTTTAGAGAGAAAAACAGTGAATATACTAACTGTTGTAGACAGGGACATATGTTGCAGGGTAGAGAGTTTTAAAAGTCTGTAAATAAATCATCCAACAGATCCTATAACTTAAATTCATCATCAGTTGGGTCGAATGGATCGGGATATGCTCCTTATGTGAAGAAGCAAACATGCTACAACTGTGGCATACCGGTCAAATTGCACAGAATTGCACACATCGTCCCTATGTGCCATATTACACACAGAATCAGAAGGTTACACCAAGGGATAGATCTTATTCTAAGCCAATGAAGGTTGAAAACCCTAAGGCAAAGATGAATAAGTATCCCAAGGTTAAACCATCTGATGGGGATTGGAATGCTACCAAAGTTAAAATAAAGCAAGCTTTGAAAACTAAACAAGTTTTAAAAATTAAAAAGTTCGAAAAGCAAACTGTTTTGCAAAATGCACCTAAGAAATTAGAAAAGCCTAAAAAATTTGGAAAGCAAAACATAATGGAGCAACATCACCACTCCTTAAAACAAAAAGGGAAATATGCTTACGGGAGCTATCTTATTTTGATGTTTCAGGATATCCTAGGACCACGATGGCCTGGGTGCCAATGTCTTACTAATCTCCTTATTATTTCAGGGACAACTAAGGAGGAGTTGTTGAAAATCCTTGGAATGTTGATAGTGGTTGTTCTAGAGACATAACAGGTTACATCTCATTGTTGCAAAAAGTTCTACTTCTTTATAATTGACATGTTTCCTTTGGAGGAAATAAGGGAGGTAAGATAAGATTAGCGAAAAGGTACAATTTAAATTTCATGCTCTAATCTTAATATTGATTAGTCTTAAATCTGATGATGAACGGTTAAGCAAAAAACAACAAAAATATTTTCATTTCTTTCGTATTTCTCTTGTAAATACATTTTCTTTATAAGGTAAATTTGCACATAAGATTTGTGCACAAATATGGGGGATATAGAGAGACATTTGTATGTTAAATTAGAGAAAGAAAAAGAGAAAGAGACAAAAAGAGTTTGTTTGTGCATATATGGGAAATGAAATAAATTTTCGTGTTAAAGGGTTTGGCTAACACATGTAAAGTGCTATGGCTGAAAAGACTAGGTTCTAATGTGATACGTCAATAGACTTGACGCTCAAAGTGATAAAAGATACTAAGTGATACAAATATAACGAACTATGTATCTTGTGGGTAACATACCATCGGCGTATGATTTTATGGTCTTAAATCTTGTGTTGATAGATAGCCAACGTCTGAGGTTTCGGGTCTTTATACTTGTGAGTCATCTAGGATATTAGAGTTGTCCTTCTGTTGCATCCAGATTATATGCAGACCTAGGCACAATCAGGATGTCTTAAAAGAGCCAAAAAAGGCCAAAAACCTTTTAAAGTTAAATTCGTACCAAAAAATGTATTTGCATAACTCTCGTTGGACACAATTATTGGTCACTCTACTGTACGAAAGTACTAACCTGTTCACCAATAGGCCAAGGTTGTAAAACCAGAAGGATGAACTCAGTATACTCATTCGCTAGGATGAATCGCTGTGCTTACCTTGATCGCGAGGGTATGTCATGGTATGGGTCACACTAATATTATAGTATAATATTATCATAAACGTATCACGAGATTGATAATTGAAAGTTGAGCGTTAGGTTTAAGAGGATAAACATATTGGCAGTCACATAGACCAGTCTAATAAGTTCATACTGAAAAGTGTTTCTTGGTCTGCCTAAGAACGATTCTGATCCCATTGCAATTGTAATTGTATAATTGTAACTGTTGAGTTAGTTGTGCATTTGTTTACGTTCTCGTTTACTTAAAAATTAGAAAAATAGAAAATTCAAAAAATCCAAAAATAGAGTGTTTTATTTGTTTTAATTTAAAATTAACCATTCTTGAAGATTTGTTTGATCATCAATAGTTGAAAGAAATTTGAACTGTGAAATCCGAGTACAAGTACTTAGAAGTACCAAGTGTTCATTTGGTACTTTCCTCTGTTGCATAAAAATGTTTGCTTATGAATTTTGAGCATGTGTAGAACTTGATTTAAATCAAAATACAAGGGTTGATGAAGATTGAGATGCTGTTTGTAACATCCGTCAAAAACGGATTTACCAAACCCGCTCCGTTTATCAACCGAACAGTCAGTCAAAATTTTCGGTGCGAATTAAATGCCCAAAATAATTTTAAACGATACGTAATCAATTATTATACAAGAATATATAATTAGTTTTTGAAAAACTGTCAAAAATCGCAAAATAAAAATATAATACTTCTTCCGGGTTTCGAACCCGGGTCAATGAGCGGTCCGGATACATGTCTTAACACACACACACAAACCACTGCGCCACTTGTTCTGTTTGGTAAATAATAGAATCTTTTAATTGATATAATGACATTACGAATTCAAAATCGGCGCCCTTTTAGTTCAGTTGTCGGAATCCTGGAAATCTCGCGAGTTTTTATCACCATTTTCAGTTATAACGTAAACCATTAACCAGACATCGGTTATAACCGATGTTTGAAGTCCGGGACCAAAATTATAACCGCCGGAAAATTTAAATCAATGAACCCAGTCGGGAATCAGACCAAGTGCTTCGACGTTTTCCCCTATAAATTCACCCTAAACCCATTGCAAACCTTTTCGCTCAAAACCACACTTTTCCTCGGCGTAATTCCACTCGCCGGAACTTTTCTGTTCGTCGCCGGAAAACCGATTTCCTTATTTCTGAACCTCACTGAGCCCCTGAAGCTTATACCGGAGATACCCATACTTTTTCCAAGCTTTCCGGAGACTTGCTGCTGCAAGACACCTGACGCCGGAGTTGATTGCTGTCGCCGGAGTTCTGCCGGAAAACAGAGGGTCCAGTCGGTATACTTCTCCGCCCAATTTCTTTTCCTTTTCACATTTATCACACCTTAATGAACTGTAAGACGCTAAGGAACTTGAATAAAACTCGAAACAGTCAGACTTTATCTCTGGTTCTATCTTGATTGAAGAAGACGATGTACTTCCGTAACATATAAGTATAAAATAAATCAAGAAACTAATCGGGTTAGACACACAGTCCAGCGGTGGACTGTGTGCACGATAAACATTCAAAGGTCTCGAGTTCGAATCCCGTTTCACACGCTGCCTTAATAAAAACCATTTTTTTGTTTACTGAACCGGAGTCGCCACAGTTATATGTTAAGTATATTAATAATCGGAATAATAACCAAGTTAGACCCACAGTCCAGCGGTGGACTATGTGTTTGTTTATATCACTGGTCACGAGTTCGAGTCCGGTCTTCTGCACCGACTCGGACAATTATCTCTTCTTTTTAAATAAGGCAGAAAAGGAAATATCTAATTTGTATTTAAGTATAATAAAAATCGAATTATATAACATGTTAAACACACAGTCCAGCGGTGGACTGTGTGTTAGATTAAACCACAGGTCCCGGGTTCGAGACCTGTGGAGTGCATGTCCGCGCTTAAACTGTTTTTAAAATAAAAATGATTTTCGGTTTAAACTAATTAATATATATATAATTAAAATCAGATTTATAACGGGTTAGACACGTAGCTCAGTTGGTAGAGCTGCGTGCACGCGTACGGGAGGTCTCGGGTTCGAGCCTCACTCAGCGCACTTGTATTCCGAATTGAACTGGTCAACGGTCAGGTCAACGGTCAGTCAAACGGTCAACGGTCAGAAAAAAAAATCAATTTTTTTATTATTTTTTATTTAAATATTTTAATTAAAAATACTTAAAAATAACATTTTTAAGGTTAGAAAATAGCCTCAAACTCACAAAAATACACCCAACAATCCTACTAAAATAGATTAATAAAATCCGTTTACTTACCAAACCATAATGCGATTTATCTAGGTTAATTTCACTCGTGGTTAAAACCACTTCGCGTGCATTCAACGTCATCAACCGGACGCACCCACTGTGAGTGAATCTTACAACTCCCCCTTTTAAATTACACGTTTTGGGGTGTGTCATGTGTTATGAAAATAATCAATTTATTTATTTAAACTCGTGCCATACCACATCATGACTTAAACTTAGATTGTTTTTATTGTTGTGATTTACTTATTTCCATTTGTCATATTATATGAAACTCATACATTAAGCCCATCAGTTCCTCGTGGAAGACGAGTTGAACAACGCGTGCTACAAATCAAATTCATTATTGTTTATGTGTATATCATTGAGTTTGTATTGTTTGTAGTTGTGTCATTCATATTATCATGGTTATGCAATTCATTCATTAGGCCCCTCAGTTCCTCGTGAGAGACGAGTTGAGCATCGCGTGCCTCTAAATGTTCCATTATTGTTCATGTGTGTTTCACTTAATATCTTATGATTGTTGATCAAGTTTACATCTATCTTTACTCATGTTTGGTTGTGCACATATTTCATAATCAATTCAAATATATTCGTTCAAATGTTTTCCATAGGATTCACTCGCCAACATTATGTTGATCCAAAAACCTTTTTACACATGATACAGGTGAACAGGTTGAAGCAAGGAAAACATAGGATATGCCTTAGAAGAGAACAAAAAAGTTTAGATTGTTAGTTAGAATAGTTGTAACCTTTATTGTAAATTTCAATTTAATTTGTATTAAAGAATATGAAACGCATAATAAATGTCATGAGCTTTGATGATAACCCAATCATGCCCCGATCACCTTATCCGCTGCGGGTCGGGGTGTGACAGATTGGTATCAGAGCCATGACTATAGGGATATAGGATAGGTTATTAGACCCTATACTATAGTCTGCCTAAATTTTAATTGATTAGGTGGTTACATACAAACTTGTGATATTTATTTGTTTCATATTTGTTTACATTTACAGTCAAACACACATGCTTATATACATATTCATCATACATATATACATATTCATTATACATATATCGATGTTCATGTATTCAATTTATTTTCATATTCTCATTATCCAAAGATTTTGTGCAATTTTCAAATCTCATCAAAGTAAGTTCTGCGACGGGCATGTAGTAACTGGAAGGGTACAAGTACCGGTAGTCGGAACGTCCTGTCTAGGCTGGCATTCGTATAAATCCAATATAAAGGACCAGTTTGCCTACCTGGGGACCAACGATGAGAGTACGAAGGACCTATTAGGCCAAAGCATGCCACACCAAACGTCGTTCGAACTAACCTACTTTGAGGTGTCACCGTGTCTACACCTGGACACATTCCGAATATCACACGTGTATACATATTTCTCGATTTTCTCCGGGTTTTTGTGTACGCAACCTGGCAGAAACCGTGCGAACCATATGAAAAACCGGTATTCATGGGGGCCCACATGATTACACAGGTAAAGTATGGCGGCATGAAGGGCCTAACAGCGAGCAAAACCCAAGACATCCAATGGATGTAGTAATTTATTTATCTATAATTATTTTATGAATGTTCATTCCTAATGCGACCCATGAACCCAAAAGCATCCAACTCATACTCTGTAGATGTCTTCTAACCTCGCCCGTAGGAAGACGAGAGCAAGAAAAGCCCGCGAACGCATGGCTGCCTTAATCGCTCAACAAATGGCAGCCGTAATACCCAATATTGTAATCCAAGTTCAGCAAGCACTCACCGCAAATCCTGTCCATCAAGCAAACCAAAACATTATCAACTCTCCCCCAAATATCACTAAATGCACCTACAAGCACTTCAAATCATGCGACCCTCCGAAATACAAAGGGACTGAAGGCGTCACTGCTCTTCACCATTGGTTTAAAGAAATGGAGAACACTTTTCTAAATTGCGATTGCCCTGATGATCGCAAAGTGCGTTATGCTACCGGTCGACTATATGGGATAGCACTTACTTGGTGGAACACAGAGAAGGCAAAACGAGGTGTGGAAGATGCTATGTCCTTAACTTGGAACGAATTGAAGGAAATCATGACCAGACGATTTTGCCCAAGGAGCGAAATCAAGAAGTTAGAAGATGAATTTTACTCATTGAAGCAAGTGGAAGGAGACCACATCACCTACAACAAAAGATTCCTCGAGTTACATCAAATGGTTCCCAACATGTTCACTCCCCTCTACCGTTTGATCGAGCACTACATTCGTGGTCTTCCGTCAAAGATTCAAGACCCTATTATAAGTACCAAGCCTGCAACTTTGGAAGCAGCGATGGAGCTAGCAACAGAGCTCACCGAGAACCGAATCCGAAACGAAGACTTCAAGGAGGAGAAGAAGAAGGATAAAGAACCGACTGAAACCTCCGACTCCACTCAAACTGAATCCCCTTCTCAACCCAATCCTAAGAGAAGAAGAGTCGGGCGACTTTTCGCTGCGACCCAACGAAATCAACCAGTTTTACACGCCATACCCATCCGAGCTATCCCAATCACCCAAGTGGCACCCAACTCAGCTTACCCAGATAAGAAACCATATCTTGGACCTCACCCTCGATGCAACAACTGTTTTTATCACCACCCCCATACCCTACCTTGTCGTCTATGTGCAACTTGTGGACGCTATGGTCATTTGAGCAATGTTTGTCGCACCTTTCAAAACCAAACCTTTTTCCCTACTCAAAACATGGCCCAAACTTATCACCAACCCCAATACCCCATGTTCCCACATGCTCGAGCTTGTTTCAATTGTGGCGACCCTACCCACTTTAGAAACACATGCCCTCAATTGGTTAACGTTATCAACACTCAAGCCCAATCAAACCCAGTTAACCAAGTAAACCAAGAAAACCCAAACACTATGCCACCAGCAAGAGGAAGAGTCTTCAATATCAACGCCAATCCTGTCGAAGATAATGACGGCCCAAACGAAGATACTCAGCTAGTCCTCTTCACCGAAGATCCAGATTCAACCCCTATCGTTTAGTTTGATGTTTTTCCATGTGTAGACTGTTAGAGAAATTATTGGATATTATATATTATATATTGTTTTCATTATATGCTTTTGCCGAGGCCGTGGCTCCCCATCCATCGAGGTTGAGTTGGATCCCCATTTTATTATGTGGTTGATCTTGGCGTGCCCGCACGATCGGCTCCGTTTGTTTGAGCCTTGATCGGTCGTTTCATTTTACATTTCAATACATGCAATACGCTCGGCTCCGTTTGATTGAGCCTTGAGCGCACATTTCAATTTACATTCCCAGTTCATGCAATACGTTCGGCTCCGTTTGATTGAGCCTTGAGCGCACATTCAATTTCATTATCAGTATCTTGTGGTTGTGGTGTTTGTAGTAGAGTCGCATCGAACTAACCATAACTTGCGGATAAAGTCAATGAAAATTTGACAAGGATATGGTGGATACGCCAATGGTACTTCCTATATATAAGTATTCTTGTCAAATGATCGGAGGCATTATCAGGCGGTTATGAGAGGTTCCATGCATAGGCTGATTGTGTGATGGTTGTTTAGATTAAGTTGTTCAATTTCAGTACATTCAATACGTTCGGCTCCGTTTGATTGAGCCTTGAGCGCACATACAATTCCATTCAATACGTTCGGCTCCGTTTGATTGAGCCTTGAGCGCACAGACAATTTCATTATCAGTATCTTGTGGTTGTGGTGTTTGTAGTAGAGTCGCATCGAACTAACCATAACTTGCAGATAAAGTCAATGAAAATTTGACAAGGATATGGTGGATACGCCGATGGTACTTCCTATATATAAGTATTCTTGTCAAATGATCGGAGGCATTATCAGGCGGTTATGAGAGGTTCCATGCATAGGCTGTTTGTGTGGTTAAGTTATTCATTTTCAGTACATGCAATATGCTCGGCTCCGTTTGATTGAGCCTTGAGCACACAATTTCAATTTCAGTACATTCAATACGTTCGGCTCCGTTTGATTGAGCCTTGAGCGCACATCCATTTCATTTTCAGTACATGCAATACGATCGGCTCCGTTCGATTGAGCCTTGATCGCACAGATATATTTCATTTCAGTATTTTATGTTTGTTGTATTGGTTGTAGAGTTATAGGACTAATCATAATTCACTGATAAAACCAATGAAAATTTGACAAGAATATGGTGGATACGCCGCTGGTACTTCCTATATATAAGTATTCTTGTCAAAGGATCAGAGGCATTATCGGACGGTTATGAGAAGTTCTATGTAGGATTTATTAGTTTCTTGGTAACCAATCATAACTTGTGGATAAAACTAATGAAAATTTGGCAAGAATATGGTGGATACGCCGCTGGTACTTCCTATATATAAGTATTCTTGCCGAAGGATCAGAGGCATTATCAGGCGGTTATGAGAAGTTCCATGTAGGTTTTAGTATTGCCTTGGTTGGAATTTGTGTTACATTTATATCATCATGTTATTTAAAGAGATTGGATTGTGTTCCATTTCTACATAAACTAACATCTCCATCATAACAAACGAGAGAGGAACTTCAACCATTCAAACATATATGCTATCAGAATGTGAATTCAAATAATTGCTGTTGTGTTTATTCATGAGCAAATATTTGCTGATGTGTTTATTCATGTTTGAATATTAGCTAATCATAACTTGTGGATAAAACTAATGAAAATTTGGCAAGAATATGGTGGATACGCCGCTGGTACTTCCTATATATAAGTATTCTTGTCAAAGGATCAGAGGCATTGTCAGACGGTTATGAGAAGTTCTATGTAGGATTTAGTAGTTTCTTGGTAACTAATCATAACTTGCGGATAAAACCAACGAAAATTTGACAAGAATATGGTGGATACGCCGCTGGTACTTCCTATATATAAGTATTCTTGCCAAAGGATCAGAGGCATTATCAGGCGGTTATGAGAAGTTCCATGTAGGTTTTAGTATTGCCTTGGTTGGAATTTGTGTTACATTTATATCATCATGTTATTTAAAGAGATTGGATTGTGTTCCATTTCTACATAAACTAACATCTCCATCATAACAAATGAGAGAGGAACTTCAACCATTCAAACATATATGCTATCAGAATGTGAATTCAAATAATTGCTGTTGTGTTTATTCATGAGCAAATATTTGCTGATGTGTTTATTCATATTTGAATATTAGCTAATCATAACTTGTGGATAAAACTAATGAAAATTTGGCAAGAATATGGTGGATACGCCGCTGGTACTTCCTATATATAAGTATTCTTGCCAAAGGATCAGAGGCATTATCAGGCGGTTATGAGAAGTTCCAAGTAGGTTTTAGTATTGCCTTGGTTGGAATTTGTGTTACATTTATATCATCATGTTATTTAAAGAGATTGGATTGTGTTCCATTTCTACATAAACTAACATCTCCATCATAACAAACGAGAGAGGAACTTCAACCATTCAAACATATATGCTATCAGAATGTGAATTCAAATAATTGCTGTTGTGTTTATTCATGAGCAAATATTTGCTGATGTGTTTATTCATGTTTGAATATTAGCTAATCATAACTTGTGGATAAAACTAATGAAAATTTGGCAAGAATATGGTGGATACGCCGCTGGTACTTCCTATATATAAGTATTCTTGCCGAAGGATCAGAGGCATTATCAGGCGGTTATGAGAAGTTCCATGTAGGTTTTAGTATTGCCTTGGTTGGAATTTGTGTTACATTTATATCATCATGTTATTTAAAGAGATTGGATTGTGTTCCATTTCTACATAAACTAACATCTCCATCATAACAAACGAGAGAGGAACTTCAACCATTCAAACATATATGCTATCAGAATGTGAATTCAAATAATTGCTGTTGTGTTTATTCATGAGCAAATATTTGCTGATGTGTTTATTCATGTTTGAATATTAGCTGTTGTGTTTATTTACGTTCAAATATCAGCTGTTGTGTTTTACTTATGTTTCCAAGAAGATTGTAGTGTTAGAAGTTTTGCCTTAGGACATACCCATAATTTTCCCAAACGTATCTAAACTCTTATGCATGATATCATTTTTAGCAAATCATTTCTGCTTATCAATACTTATACAGTAGGCAACAAAAAGCGATTCCTGAATAGGGTACTTAACCCTTACAAGGAACGTTACCGCCTCGAACAAAAAAACTTAAACCCTTATTTTTCTAAGTATATAACTGTCAAACTAAACATCATCATACTTTTAGTCAAAATATATCATTATTTAAATTTCGGGACGAAATTTCTAAAAAGCAGGGGATACTGTAACATCCGTCAAAAACGGATTTACCAAACCCGCTCCGTTTATCAACCGAACAGTCAGTCAAAATTTTCGTTGCGAATTAAATGCCCAAAATAATTTTAAACGATACGTAATCAATTATTATACAAGAATATATAATTAGTTTTTGAAAAACTGTCAAAAATCGCAAAATAAAAATATAATACTTCTGCCGGGTTTCGAACCCGGGTCAATGAGCGGTCCGGATACATGTCTTAACACACACACACAAACCACTGCGCCACTTGTTCTGTTTGGTAAATAATAGAATCTTTTAATTGATATAATGACATTACGAATTCAAAATCGGCGCCCCTTTAGTTCAGTCGTCGGAATCCCGGAAATCTCGCGAGTTTTTATCACCATTTTCAGTTATAACGTAAACCATTAACCAGACATCGGTTATAACCGATGTTTGAAGTCCGCGACCAAAATTATAACCGCCGGAAAATTTAAATCAATGAACCCAGTCGGGAATCAGACCAAGTGCTTCGACGTTTTCCCCTATAAAATTCACCCTAAACCCATTGCAAACCTTTTCGCTCAAAACCACACTTTTCCTCGGCGTAATTCCACTCGCCGGAACTTTTCTGTTCGTCGCCGGAAAACCGATTTCCTTATTTCTGAACCTCACTGAGCCCCTGAAGCTTATACCGGAGATACCCATACTTTTTCCAAGCTTTCCGGAGACTTGCTGCTGCAAGACACCTGACACCGGAGTTGATTGCTGTCGCCGGAGTTCTGCCGGAAAACAGAGGGTCCAGTCGGTATACTTCTCCGCCCAATTTCTTTTCCTTTTCACATTTATCACACCTTAATGAACTGTAAGATGCTAAGGAACTTGAATAAAACTCGAAACAGTCAGACTTTATCTCTGGTTCTATCTTGATTGAAGAAGACGATGTACTTCCGTAACATATAAGTATAAAATAAATCAAGAAACTAATCGGGTTAGACACACAGTCCAGCGGTGGACTGTGTGCACGATAAACATTCAAAGGTCTCGAGTTCGAATCCCGTTTCACACGCTGCCTTAATAAAAACCATTTTTTTTGTTTACTGAACCGGAGTCGCCACAGTTATATGTTAAGTATATTAATAATAGGAATAATAACCAAGTTAGACACACAGTCCAGCGGTGGACTGTGTGTTTGTTTATATCACTGGTCACGAGTTCGAGTCCGGTCTTCTGCACCGACTCGGACAATTATCTCTTCTTTTTAAATAAGGTAGAAAAGGAAATATCTAATTTGTATTTAAGTATAATAAAAATCGAATTGTATAACATGTTAAACACACAGTCCAGCGGTGGACTGTGTGTTAGATTAAACCATAGGTCCCGGGTTCGAGACCTGTGGAGTGCATGTCCGAGTCGCTTAAACTGTTTTTAAAATAAAAATGATTTTCGGTTTAAACTAATTAATATATATATATAATTAAAATCAGATTTATAACGGGTTAGACACGTAGCTCAGTTGGTAGAGCTGCGTGCACGCGTACGGGAGGTCTCGGGTTCGAGCCTCACTCAGCGCACTTGTATTCCGAATTGAACCGGTCAACGGTCAGGTCAACGGTCAGTCAAACGGTCAACGGTCAGAAAAAAATCAATTTTTTTATTATTTTTTATTTAATTATTTTAATTAAAAATCATTTAAAAATACTTAAAAATAACATTTTTAAGGTTAGAAAATAGCCTCAAACTCACAAAAATACACCCAACAATCCTACTAAAATAGATTAATAAAATCCGTTTACTTACCAAACCATAATGCGATTTATCTAGGTTAATTTCACTCGTGGTTAAAACCACTTCGCGTGCATTCAACGTCATCAACCGGACGCACCCACTGTGAGTGAATCTTACAACTCCCCCTTTTAAATTACACGTTTTGGGGTGTGTCATGTGTTATGAAAATAATCAATTTATTTATTTAAACTCGTGCCATACCACATCATGACTTAAACTTAGATTGTTTTTATTGTTGTGATTTACTTATTTCCATTTGTCATATTATATGAAACTCATACATTAAGCCCATCAGTTCCTCGTGGAAGACGAGTTGAACAACGCGTGCTACAAATCAAATTCATTATTGTTTATGTGTATATCATTGAGTTTGTATTGTTTGTAGTTGTGTCATTCATATTATCATGGTTATGCAATTCATTCATTAGGCCCCTCAGTTCCTCGTGAGAGACGAGTTGAGCATCGCGTGCCTCTAAATGTTCCATTATTGTTCATGTGTGTTTCACTTAATATCTTATAATTGTTGATCAAGTTTACATCTATCTTTACTCATGTTGGTTGTGCACATATTTCATAATCAATTCAAATATATTCGTTCAAATGTTTTCCATAGGATTCACTCGCCAACATTATGTTGATCCAAAAACCTTTTTACACATGATACAGGTGAACAGGTTGAAGCAAGGAAAACATAGGATATGCCTTAGAAGAGAACAAAGAAGTTTAGATTGTTAGTTAGAACAGTTGTAACCTTTATTGTAAATTTCAATTTAATTTGTATTAAAGAATATGAAACGCATAATAAATGTCATGAGCTTTGATGATAACCCAATCATGCCCCGATCACCTTATCCGCTGCGGGTCGGGGTGTGACACTGTCAGTTGCTGATAAAGTTTGAAGCATCACAACAACAAGGTGTACCTGAGTCAGAATAACCAGATACGAGTCATCGTTTGACAGTGATAGTACATGTGAAAAAGTACCTGTGAACCTGCTTGAAAGAGAAAGATTGAAGAAGAAAAGAGTTCACGAAGTTCCTACTCTCGTATTCTTTTTAAGCAAAATATTCAAGCAAAAGCTGATTATGTTCAAGAAGAACAAAAGACCCAAGTTTGAAGACGAAGAGATGAAGTATCTTCCCACAGAGATATGATAAAGACAATATAAACTTAGGGGGATATTGTAAGGCCATAAAATTGATTAGATTTACACTTGTTTTTATCAAACGCACTTATATGTTATTTGGACTTAGCTATTTAATGGGCTTGGGTTAGGCCATGTGGGCCGAGTTATTAGTGGACCCTATATAATTTTATGTTTCATTACAAGGGTTAACCTTTAGTGAGACATCATAGAAAGCTAGGGAGGCGAGTTAAGTTGATTGTTAGTACTATTATCGAAACTTTGTACCAGACAAGTTCTAAAACTTGTGTGCAAAACATTAATAACAATCGATTTCTTGTTCTACACTAGCCTAGGTGTGCCATTGGATGTGTGTGTTAACGGTTGAGATCATCTTGGTCACATTTTGGTAATATATTCGTTAAAAAATTTGATTTGATTGATTGGGGGTATAATGGTCATTCAACGTGTTTTAAACCAGGCAAGCAACTGTCTAACATCAGACCATCTCCATGTTCTCACTGTTTCCCCTCTCCCTAAAAACTCGCTTCCAAAACACTTGATCGCTACCAAATTTAGCTAGAATCATGGATGTAGATAAGAAATTCAGGCACTAATACAAGCGTAAGTTGCTTTTTAACTTGATTATTCTGTTCTAGATCTCGAATATTCATCATCGGTGTTTTTTTTGGTGACTTCTTTTGAAGGAACAAGATTCAAGAACATTCAAACAATGGAAAACAATAAGTTGTTTATACTAGTGCATTAATAAGTTGTTTATACTATTGTGCCATACTAGTGATCTAAGCTATTTATACTGGTTTGTTATACGGAATCTAAGCAGTTTATACTGGTGTGTTGTACTTGCGATCTAAGTTTTTTGCACTGGTGTGTTATACTAAATGTAAGTTGTTTATACTGGTGTGTTATACTGGCGATCTAATGTGTTTATAATGGTGTGTTATACGGAATCTAAGTTGTTTAAACTGGTCTGTTACAAGGAATGTAAGATGTTCACACCTATAACTGATAAAATGCAAGGTAAATAAACTAATAACTTTTAACACAACGTGATGAATTTGTTCATGACGAGAACATTGTAACGCTTCGCATTTTTGTACTTTCCATATTTAGAAAGTTGTATTCGTATTTCTATTTTGGAAACTTGTATTCTATTTGTTCCCAACCTTGTAATCGAGACTTTGATCATAATAAAATTCCATACTTTTTACATACGTGTTATACATGCAATCATTGTTGATTACATCCAAAATGTCATCCACGCATTCACAATACGCAACTTATGCCTTCCAACACATTCCTTACTTGAGAACATGTTAGATTGTGAAGTTTTAGCATAAAATGATAAACAAACCAAAGTTCAGGGACTAAACTGCAATAAAACTAAAATTGGCTAAATGAAGCACAACTTCATGCGACGCCTCCCCTTATCATCGTGGCGGAGCGCCAAGCCCCATAATCCATAGAAAGTAGTTTCCTTCATGCAGATTGGCCATTTCCACCCATCTTTCTTCTTCCCCATTCACCTTCAAACCTCATTAAACATCAAACCCTACTTACTCGTTATATAAACAAGCCTCCATCACCTTATTTTAACTTTTTCAACTCTCTTACACTCTGAAATCGCTCCATAATCAGCTGAAGTTGCAAGAATTTGCATAATTCTTCTAAGTTCAAAAGTGAGCTTCAACTCATTTTTTCTTTAACTTTCTTCACTTCTTCTTCTTCTTCTTGAAAGCTTAGAACACCTCTAGGAGTGTTTCCACAAGTTTATCATGGTAAACTAAGGTGGAACATCACCATTTGAGGTCCAAACTTTCTATTTTGGAAGAACTTTTACTTAAATCTTTATAAACTTGTTTAAAACTTATGAAATCTTGTACCTACCTTGCCTCTAACCAAGTCCATGGTTGGGGAGCATGTGTATGGTTTATTCTTATGAGTTTAGAGGTGCAAACACCTTCTAAACTTTCTGTTTCGCTAATGTTTCAAGTAACCTTAAAGTGTGTGACTAACCAAGCTCACCGTTGTTCATATGGTGAGTCTTATAATGGTCTACATGTGTGAACCATGGAAGCTTGGGCTTTCCAAACTTGTTCCATACCTCACTTCCTTGTTTTCTTTGTGTTCATCTAAGTAGCTTCCAAGACCTAAAGTAAGTTAACCCCGTCTCGCCTCCAACATTTACCATGTTGGGTATGACACGCCCGGGTCATTCTTATTTGGATACTTAGCAAAGATTAGTTAGTTGTACCTTACTTTAATTCACGACTAACCGGGTCATCAACTAAGTTGGTGACCTTGTGCTTTGGTGATTCATACAATGAGGTTAACCGTACCTCCATACTTGACTTATATAACAATACACGATGGACTATACAATATAATTTATATACAATATATATATATATATATATAAAACTGAATTCTTAATACTAACCGGAATATGGTTAGATGTTAAGTACTTAGGTTATACTATTTTAGTTCTAAACCCCTCCTTTGTGATTCTAATGGGCAAGTTAGGACCTGAAAACACATACAAACTTAATGTCAAACGAGTATTTAGACAAGATATGTTTTTCGCGTACATATATACTTTTTATACTTAATTCCGAATCCGAACTCCCCATAAACTCCGAATACTCATACACCTTTGTTTCCCAATGTAGAGTAACTTCGGTGTTCCGCCCTCAACAACTTGTTAATTTAAGGTTAAACGGAAAGCGATACAAAACCGTGAGTGTACATGTTGCTCTTATTATTTTTAACATTTTGGGTGCAATACGTATAATTTATCAAACTCGCACATACACTTACAAAAATGCTTATAAACAAATAATCTAATATACATGCTTAATACGTGATACTAGAACTCATACATGCTAGAATACTTATTAGCTTTATACTTGTCATAACTTCGTACGAGCTTCCCTTAACATGTATAGCGATATAGAATTAACGCACCGCCTGTATTATTGAGGTCATGTTAGGTTAAACAAAACGGTCTTATCGTTGCTACGATAAGATTACGCTAGCAGGAAACTTTGGGTTGACAATTATAAGTTGCATGCTAGTATGGTTATGTTAAGTCTTAGTTTACTATTATGCCATGTGTGTTTTCAGTTAGTCTACATGCAGTTTTTTGTTAAAGTTATCATACATTTGCATGTAACACTATTTTTTTCTTCATCTAGTGTTTTAAAACATGTGCCTGTGTTTATTTCTTCGCTTAGTAATTTAACTGCATGTACCAGTGTTTATTTCTTTGCGTAATGTTTTATCATTTTTTATTTGGTAAAGTGTGTTTGACATGCAATTGCAGTGTTTATTTCTTCGCATAGTATTTTAACTACATGTACCCGTGTTTTACAAGTAGTATTAGCGTTCGCATATTTTTTTCTTTTAAATTTTGTAAATATTATGCTTACATATTCCGTAATGATCAAATGATGTTTTATCAGATTTGGTAAAACACAACATTCGAAACTACAAAACACACCATTCCTTAAAATAGATCATGTGGTATCCTTAATTTAAGATACGTTGAATTTACCTTGATACCCTTGATCAAAGAAAACACATCTTATCATAATGCCACCCATTTAATCTCAACAATTCATATAACTCATCCAATGAACCACAACACTTCTTAGACTTTGTAGAAACACACATTTCATAGAGGAACTACACCATATATGTGTGTGTAGGGAAACTACACATATGTTTCTCGCGAACTACATATTATTTTTTTCTAAAAAATAAATAACATATAAAAAATATAAAAAACATTGTTTGATAGTCGTTTCCTTAGGCTGCACGTTGTTGAAACGCAAGGAGGACAATGCGAGCCACACTAGCATGCTACCACTCGCACACACACAACATCGTCCCAGTAGCATGAGTGACGGAAGTCCACCGCGAGGCTGGTAATAGGAGGGAAGAAGACCATTGGTGGTGGGGACCACCATTTGACCATTGGACACAAATAAAAAAATCAATTTTTAATTAAAATCCAATTTAAACCCTCAAAACCATTTAAATACCCACTTACTCATCATTCTTTCCATAAAAATACCAATCTTTCTCCACCCTTTTTATAAAAAAAAAAGAACAATGATCGGCCGTGATGGAATCCAATGAAGAGGTGGAGATCGAGTGTAATGAGAACGACATAGAGATCGAGCATAACATGAGTCAAATGCCATCGCTTTCTCCCGACTTTGTTATTTTAGAAACACAAGACGATCTAGTTCAAGTTCAAAAAAGTACTAAAAAGGTTCCAAGAAAACCGGAAGGGGTGGAACCTCGAGAAAGTTGGGTGAAACGAACGAACAAGACTGTCATGACTCCTTGGACGAAAGAGGAGAAAATTGCATTGTTTCGTACTTGGATTAAAATATCGGAAGTTCTCCGTATACTTTTTTCTATACTTTTCTTATATAATTTTTTTTGTTTTATAAACTTTTCTTATTTTTTTTGGTTTAACTTAATTTATATATTTTACGTAGCGGACTACCAAAAATCAAGTGTATGTTTGGAAAAATTCGAGAGGTGTTCTACAAGCAACTAGGTAGTGATGTAACACCCTGTAAAATCGTGTCCAATAGTATAGTGACACGTGTTGTATTTTAAATATAGTCTATTAAAGACTAATATGGACTAAAAGTGACAACATGCTCAAACTAAGCCTCTGAATGACTTTCTGGTGTCAACATGCATAAACCTAGCCTCTGAATGACCATTAGTATCGTCATGCATAAAAACGTAGCCTCTGAACGACCATTAGTGTCATTATGCATAAAACGTAGCCTCTGAACGACCATTAGTGTCGTTATGCTTAAATCGGCCTCTGAGTGACCGTTGTGTCACATGCCTAGCCTTTGAGTGACATCGGAGTCAACATCTTATACTGAGCCTCTAAGTGATCCTTTATGTAGTCCTAACTCTCATATGTCCTGTTTGTTGGAAGAGAGTGATTAAATCCAATAATATATGAAAGTTGGATAATGGAGGGATTAAAGGTGTCAACATGTTAATTTTACCTCTGAGTGACCTTTTACGAACCGAGAGCTCAACAATGTCCGGGCATAATCCCGGGTATGCCAAGAATTGGCTACGGAGGGCTAAAAGTGCAAAAAAGGTGTTTTAGAAGGCTTTTAGAAGCTTTATAAAGTTAAGGGGTTAAAAGTGTCAAAGTTTGAAACTAGCCATGGGTCGGTCGCGGGCCGCGAGAGACATGGCCTGTGTCTCTCGTGGGGCATGAGAAAGGGTCTGCAGCAGAAAGTTATGCTTGGGTCTCCAAACAAAACTCCAAAACCATGTTTTCGAAACCATGGCTTCCCAAACGCTGTGCCACGTTTTGAGGACACTTGTAAGCTTCCTCTTACACCCCTAAACACTGGCTTCACCTCCTTTGAGTTCTCCAACTATAAATAGGTGATCAAGTTCACCATTTGAACTTGCACCTTTCTTATTCATACTCTTCTCCCTCCTCTGGAAGTTCCTAGCTAAAAGGAGCATCCAACATAGTTCTTTTGCACCCTAGGAATCACTGGTAAGTGTTCCTTCCTTGTGCATTTTCGTTTATAGGCTTTTATAGCCAAAAGTCAAGCGTTTTTGGAAAACGCTTTGACTTTCGGTTAAGACCATTATGGTCCAGCCATTGTTCGAAATGAACATGGCTAAGCGATCATAATAAGGTAGGTATTAATCCCTATAAAGGCACCTCCTGAATATCACGTTTGCTAGACCAATTGACGGGTCAAAGTTACGATATTAAAAAGTCAAACATGCCATTTTCAGAAAAATCATAAATTGATCTTATGTATGTTATGAAACCTATTTTGACACTTAAATAAGTTGGTAATAATTATTAGAACATGTAAGAACATGTTCTGCTCGTCAATTTCAGTTCTATTGTCGGTTCGTAACCGAAAGTCGCGAAGTTTGACTTCTGCTTTGACTTTCAATTCTGACCTGATTTAGATTAGTTACCTACTGATCTAAAGTTGCATTATGATGGTAATATAATGTAGCATTACCTTCTGAGGTTATATTACATGATCATAATCAGAATCCAAGTTTATGCGCAAGTTCCATAATTATGCCATTTTGACTAAAATGCCCTTTTGCTTAAAACAAGGTTTTAAATGGTAATGAACTTGATAATAAGTTTCCTTCTAATATAATATTATAAGTAGGATTATTCGGGATGTTAAAGTAAGTTATAAACTGAATTTTCAAGCAGGTCCTTCAAATATGATGATAATTGACGATTTTAGCCATTGTGACTTATAAAATAGTTTTAATCAAATCATTCAAGGTAAATCATTTACCTACTGATATATATATTAAATAACATTTTTAAACATTTTAACCTGACCCTAATGTCAGTTTTCATCAAACATCGCATAAAACGCCATTTTACGACATAAGCGTCGTTTCGACGCATAGTATGGTTTTAAAACTTATTGACAAAGACTTGATACCTACTAATTTTAACACTTATTTTAAACATATTTACAGTAGGTATATTTTGTAAACTCAGAATCCCAAATAATTTATAAATCATGTGTAAAATGACCAAAATGCCCCTTCGGTGCATAGTTTGGTCATAAAAGATAATTTACACATATAATTGACATCCTACTGATATTATATCATAAATAAATTACTTTTTTCCAGAATACTTATAATTATGACATTAAATTATATTCAAGTTCCTTTTATACGGTACATAATTACCGAAATGCCCTTATGAGGCATAGTTTCATTTTAAAACCATAACGGGCATACAAGTTGATATCTTACTGATATTTTAACTAATTTAAAATATAATGGAATATAGAACTTGTCCATGACTTATCTGGTTACCCATTTTCGCTTATAAGCATACGGTTGATTATACGTAACTAGTTTACGGAATTTAACCGAAATGGGTTAACCTTGTCATTTATGATTCAAAATCCAGAATGTATAATAGTTTACCCATATCATACAAGTCAAGGTACTTGTCTGGGATTAAACTACATTCTATCTGATCATCGTTTAATCAAGTGTTATACGTATTGATCATGTACATTATTCAGTTTATAAGACCGTTAGTATTTAATTGGATAGCTTATGCCATAATCCATACTAGAGCCTTGCCGGTAAATGCTATCTGCACTTGGTACTTTTATATAACGGCTGAGTTATTTAGAAATAAAAGAAGAAAATTAGCTCAGGTAAATACTCTCGACTTATTTTCCCTATACGGGCTTGGGATATGGTAAATTATTACCGCTTGGTCCAAAATGGGGTCAATCGAATGCCCGTTTGTGCTAGTAAACTCCATATTTTCATTTTAATCAGTTTTGTTTGATAACTTAAACATTGGGGGTTAAATTACCTGTCCTGGATATCCTCAGCTCAATACATTAATTATTGGTCATGACCTTAGCACGGGGTGTAGGCATACACCTGTCAGATGCTCATATGCATATTACCCAAGACATTGGAGATAACTCCTTCGTGAGTTCGTAAGTGGTGTGTATTTAATCATGTCTCGGTTTCTGTCCCGGCCCTGTATGTATTGACAAACATGTGAATCTGATACAAGGTTGTAAATTCAACTTTCCCAAGTTAATAAAAGATTTTGTGCCGTTTTGCACTTAAAAATCATTTTAAAGTTTTCAAAATGAGTCAGTTGGGTGTATTTACCAGCGTAAGCTGACGTATTGTCCAAAGACTAAACTGCAGGTACAATACAAAATAGGCCGGAAGCTGCTCGGTAGTGAATAAGAGGATCCTACAAATCCTTAGATCTGCCCTAAAGTCTGTTTTATATTCTTTCTTGTACCTTTTAATGATCCGCCTGTGGATCTTCTATTACGAGCCTATATATTATTTTATTTTTGAACATTCGGTTTGTAATAGCAATTTTACTCCAAGACTTCTGTTGTGCTATGTTTAATTGACAATGATGTTATCAACTTACATCACGATACTCCCCACCCAGGCCCACCGGTGCATGGATTTCCGGTTGGAAATCCGTGGTGTGACAGGTTGGTATCAGAGCCAACGTTTGAGAAAATTAAACACTAACCTTTTGTGTTAATCTCAAACTTACACGAGCACATTCCTTAGACTTCCGAGTCTAGGCATTGACCTAAGATTACTCATTTCATTATTAAGTTATTAGTATTGTTTTTTAATTGATTTCTAACAGGAAAATGACACCACGTGTATGAGGACAGAGTGGGAGAGGAAAAGGTCCAATGAGGGGAGGACCATCGGGGCGCATTCCCCCTCAACCACACAACTCAGATGCCTACCAAGAATCAGGAGATTCGTCTCCTTGGAAACTAGCGAGACGTTCTGTCTCTAATAGACACTTGCCCCCACATTCCCAAAATTCTTACAACTCTCACCACTCCTATCATTCACACCATACTCACCATTCTCACCATTCCCATTCACACTCTTACCATGAAGAATTTAACCCTAACCATTATTTTAACAGCCTCAAGCGATCAAAATCATTGGACCAGCCAAACCCTATGGACGAGGACTCCGACCCGTAGATGCCGCCATCGGGATCGAACGCGCATCCCATAGAAATTTCTAGCGATTCGAACTCTTATGCCGGAACGCCCTACCAAGGTCCTAATGAGTGGGACCAATATTGGAACCAATTCACCTTCACCCACACACCTTCCCATCACTCTCAACCACCTCCTATTCAAGAAAACATCCACATGGAACCGGTGGACCAACCTCAACCGCCACCTGAACCACCAAGGAGGAAGCGTGGAGCACGTATGTCGGTACGTGCGGGACAAAGGTCGGGATCGCTGCTACCTTTGCCAAAATCCAACCCTACAATTCAAGAGGACCCACAAATGGGTGGACCCTCTAATGTTTCACCTATAGTGGAACCAACACCAACACCTGCTGTTCAACCACCATTGGGTTATACTAACCCAATCCCCACATATCCAGACACGTCTGGATATGATCCTTTTAACCTGTCTACACTGGTAAACTATCAAGCATGGTCGCAGGACCCCTACATGCAGGAAGTTATGCACAATGCACTTTACCCGTCTCCTTTCCCACCTACTTATCCACCGACTGGATATCCAACTTATGGGTACCAGTATCCGGTTATGCCACAACCTCAATCACAACCTCCGTCATCGCTTGAGGCCATCAATGAGGCCTTAGAAAGAATGAAAAATATGCGCAGCAGGCGGAGAAAACGGAGAAGAAAACGAACAAATTTTTCAAGAAACTCTCCAAGCTGGTCAAGGGAAAGAAGGACGAGTAAAGTCTCTTCTAATTATATGTAGTCCCTGCAAGGACATTGTTATTTGTTTAATCCTTGCGTGGACATTTTACTTCTATTAGTCCTTGCATGGACAATCAGTTTTTTTGTATTTATTTCAAGTATTGTACTTCCTAATTATCATTTTATGGAATATTTTGGAATTATATATATGTACTTATCCTCTTCAAGCGATCGTCTCGATTTTACTCGAATTTTCGATCAGCTATATAATCCCAAAAGGATCTTAATGGTTTTGATTTAGCCAAGTGGCACAGACCACACATTTGGCCAATTATATAAATGATAGTTAAGAATGGAAGGGTCTTCTATTATGATAGTTAAGGGAAGTTATCCTTCTATCTAGAGGTGGTGGACTAGGTTCAAGCCTCAAGTCATTAAGGTCAATGGACCGGGACTATTAATCGGCCATTAAGGTCCTCTTATGTTAACATTCAAGTAATGTGCATACTCATGGTTGTGTGACTTGAGGAAACACACTAACCTTCAAGGTAATGGACTTTGTCCTAACCTTATATAGCCCATGTGATCTGTTTGATCTTGGCCAAATATCATCAGTACGGTGATGAATAAAACATCCATTAGTGATGTATTACTCTTTCGGGTTATGAATTATTTTATATAGCCCATTTTGATCTATTTGATCCCGGCTAAATAACACCAGTGCGGTGATAAATAACATCCATTAGTAGTGAATTGCTTTATGGCTATGATATGATTTTTATTATAGCCCATGTGATCTATTTGATCCCGGCTAAATATCACCAGTGCGGTGATGAATAAAACATCCATTAGTGATGTACTACCCTTTCGGGTTATGATTGATTTTAAATAGCCATGTGATCTATTTGATCCCGGCTAAATAACACCAGTGCGGTGATAAATAAAACATCCATTAGTGATGAATTGCCTTTATGGCTATGATATATTTTATATAGCCCATGTGATCTATTTGATCCCGGCTAAATATCACCAGTGCGGTGATGAATAAAACATCCATTAGTGATGTACTACCCTTTCGGGTTATGATTGATTTTAAATAGCCCATGTGATCTATTTGATCCCGGCTAAATATCACCAGTGCGGTGATGAATAAAACATCCATTAGTGATGTACTACCCTTTCGGGTTATGATTAATTTTAAATAGCCATGTGATCTATTTGATTCCGGCTAAATATCACCAGTGCGGTGATGAATAAAACATCCATTGGTGATGTATTACCCTTTCGGGTTATGATTTATTTTATAAAGCCCATGTGATCCATTTGATCCCGGCTAATGACACCAGTGCGGTGATAAATAAAACATCCATTAGTGATGTATTGCCCTTATGGCTATGAATTATTTTATGTAGCCATGTGATCTGTTTGATCCCGGCTAATATCATCAGTGCGATGATAAATAAAACATCCATTAGTGATGTAGTTCCTATGTGCCCTATTTTACGTCCATTAGTGACAGGCCTATGTGTCATATTTTATGTCCGTTAGTGACAGGCCTATGCGCCATGTTTTAAATGTCCTTTGTGACAAGGCTATGTGCTATAAATTGTCAAATATGACAATGACAGTTGTTACATTACGATCCTATCTAGTAATAAATGGACTATGTCCAGATTGTAATTTGCCTTTGATGGTCTTTTTGAGACCTAGGCCAAATATAGATAATTTAAGCCTAAGAGTTGTGATGTTATTCACACTAGTTTAAATAGGCGATGGATTGTTATCCCCAATGATTAAAAGCCGATATGGTTGGTATACCTAAAGCAAATTTTATTTGGTATATAGAACCAAAGATCTAAAGAATGGCTAATTCTAATGAGGCACAAAGTAGCCATCGGAACGTCAACTCTAAGGACGCCGAAAATGTAGCCATAGATAATAATGATTTCCAAGCGCGTATTATTGCGGCTGTAGAAAGGGCCATGGGTAAGGCCATTGAAAAGCTAAGAGAGTCGAGTGCTACTCGCTCTAGACAACTGTTGATCACCCCATCCTCAGCTCATAAAGAGAGCTCTGTTCACTCATCAAATGCGAAGAGTGAACCTTAGAGGATAGACTATACTGATAGGTCCCGTTCTTCTAAGGACGGATGCACCTAAAAGTACTTTGTCTCTTGTAAACCCCGAGACTTTAATGGGGAAAAAGGAGCTGTAGAAGCCCTAAAGTGGCTGGACGAGATGGAGACCATCATAGACATCAACGGCTGTGCTGAAAAGGATGTGGTCAAGTATGTATCACAATCCTTCAAGAGCGATGCCCTAACTTGGTGGAAGCCATGATTCAGTCCACAGGTAAAGTATACCTGTATAATCTGGGATGGTCTAAGTTTATGGACCTTATTAAAGAAACCTACTGTCCACCCCATGAGGTGGAGAAAATAGAGACAGACTTCTTGTCTCTTTCAATGAAAAACCTAGACTGTCGGAAGTATGTCTCCGATTTCAATTCCCAATCTAGGTTAGTTTCCTATCTAATCACCCCAGAATCCAAACGCATTGCGTGTTTATAAATGGATTAGCGCCCGAGATTAAGGGCTTGGTAAAGGTTGCTCAGCCTAATACCTATAGGTCTGCTGTAGACCTATATATCTCTCTCACCCTTGATTTAGTAAGGCATAAGTCAGTTAGCCTGAAACTGATGGAAAAAGAAAAAGAGAAGATGACAACTCCCATAAGTTTAATAAGAAAAATAAAGGGAGATTCGGGTTCAGAGAGAACCAAGGCAAGCCGGCTGTGATGCCATTTTGCAAGGCTTGCAACCGCAGACACTGGGGACAGTGTAATTCTGATTCACAAGCTAGACCTTGTGGTATTTGTAAAAGGAGAGGGCATAAGACCCTAGATTGTAAAGATCTTAAGGATGTTGTATGTTATATCTACAATGAAAAAGGGCATATTGCAACTAACTGCCCTAAGAACTCAAAGAATAATAATTCAAAGTCTGGAGAGGCCAAGAAGGGGAATGCACGCACTTTTCGACTGACTGCTAAGGAAGCTGTTAATGACAATAACGTCATAACAGGTACTTTCCCCATTAACGATATTTATGCTAGAGTTCTTTTTTATTCGGGTGCAGATAGATCTTTTGTTGATCATAAGTTTAGTAAACTGTTAAATTTACCCATAAGAACTCTAGATAAAGCCAATGAGATAGAACTTGCCGATGGAACTGTAGAAACTGCTTCTTCCATTTTTTATGGATGCTCTATATCCATTAAGAATCATTCCATCCCTATCTCTCTTATGCCAATGAAATTGGCAGGGTTTGGTTATCTTATAACCAAGCCCGTATTGCCAGTGATAAAAAGCTCATCGAAATTAAAACCCCATCTGGTGAAATGATCACCATCCCCGGAGACTCACACTATGGACTGCCAGACAAGGTGTCGTTATTTAAGGCATCCAAGTGTTTGAGAAGATGTTGTGTCATCTACATGGCACAAGTCACCATAAATGACCCTAAGCCAAACATGGAGGACCTACAAGTCATCTCAGAGTATCCTGATGTGTTCCCAGAAGAATTACCAGGTTTACCTCCAGACAGGCAAGTAGAGTAAATATCCTACCAGGATCTGCACCAGTGGCTAGAGCACCATATAGGCTAGCACCAACGGAAATGAAGGAATTGAGAACGCAGCTAGGCGAACTTTTGGAGAAAGGCTTTATTCAGCCTAGTTCCTCGCCTTGGGGAGCTCCTATCCTCTTTGTAAAGAAGAAAGTGTCACACCCCGACCCGCAGCGGAATAAGAGTCGGGGCATAATTGGGTTATCACCAAAGCTCATGATATTTACTAATATGTTTCATATTTATTAAAGTCAAAGTTACATTTCCAAATATCCAAACATGTCCATACAATACAAAGAAAATAAACCAAACATAACAATCCCAAACCCTAAATCATTTTATTCTTCTAGTCCAATCCTATGTGTTTCTGGCTGCTGCTGGTTCACCTGTATCATGTGTAAAAATGGGGGTTTTTGGGTCAACATAAGTTAGCGAGTGAACCTTGTTAGATAAACATTTGTTATTGATTTTCTTTTTAGTTTATCAATGAAAAATTGTGCATAATCATAAATGAGCAAATGTAAATAACCAAGCAGTAGCAATAGCAATCACAACTATAACATACAATAACACATGATAGCATACATTAACATACCAACATCATACGATAAATAACATGAATGAAACTGTGCGATCAAGGCTCAATCAAACGGAGCCGATCGTATTGCATGTACTGAAAATGAAAATGTCTGTGCGATCAAGGCTCAATCAAACGGAGCCGATCGTATGTGGTCACGCCAGGTTCACCCTCATAATGTAATGGGGAACATGCTCAACGCTCATAATGTAATGGGGAGCGGCGGCCTATGAAATTGCATGTACTGAAAATAATAAATTGCATCTAACGATAACCACACAACAGTTGAAACAAACTGAATACACATGTTCATGATATGATGTATGCACAATGATTTAAATATAATATATAGCAAGACACATGATACACCCCAAAACGTGATTAAAACGGGGAATTTGTAAGATTCACTCACATTGGGTGCGTTGGATTGGAGATGGTGAGATGCGCACGAATTGGATGAGCGGAACAATGAGAAATAACTAACCTAAATAATAACGGAAAAATATAGTAAATGAGTGGATTTTATTAAGGATTTTAATGGAATTTTTAGATATATTTTTGTGAGTTTAAGGCTATTTTCTATCTTTGAAAATGTTATTTTAAAGTATTTTTAATTGATTTTTAAATTAAATTAAATAAATAAAATATAAAAAAATTGTTTATTTTGCGTTGACCGTTGACCGTTGACTTGTTGACCTGTTGACCGGTTCGGTCAGTGTGTAAGTATGCGCTGGGTGAGACTCGAACCCGAGACCTCCCGTACGTGTGCACGCAGCTCTACCAACTGAGCTACGTGTGTAACCCGAAATAATATTGTTTTTAATTATATTTATATACTAATTCGATTTAACCAAAATTCTTTTAATTTCAAAAACATTTTAATTCGTTCAACCGGTGCCAGTAACAGGTTTCGAACGCGTGACGTGCGACTTAGTGTTGCACACAGTCCACCGCTGGACTGTGTGTCTAACCTGGTTAATATCTCGGTTTTTATTATACTTAACAACTAACGGAGTTAACCCGGTTCAGTTTTAAACAAAAAGGCATTTTATTACATAGCGAGTGCGTGTATCAGGGATCGAACTCGTGACGTGTGCGTATTATTTGCACACAGTCCACCGCTGGACTGTGTGTCTAACCCATTCATTATATCGATTTTTATTAGTCTTATGTTAAACTGCGTCTTCGTCTTCTTCGTTAATTTTACCCAGAAAAACCAAGTTCAACTGTTTTTGACTGATTCATGTCATATTCGATTTTCAAACATTATAAGTAATTTAAAGGTAAAGAATGGAGAGAGTTTGGGGAAAAAGACGTACAATTAGTGTTGTTCACAGAATTCCGGCAGAGGTCCGTCGGTTCTGGAAGTGAACTCTGGCTGTTAAAATGAATTAACAGTTTTGTTCGATTATTTGTGAAGTTGAGGCACTTAATCAAAGTTTGACAGAAGTTTGAAAGGTCATACCAGTTCTCGGTGTGTTTCCGGAAGTTTCAGAAGTTTTCCGGCGAAGGTAGGATTTTCGACAAACGTTGACTAGGATTGATTCTGATGGTGGAGTTGTGTTAGTGACCGATTAATCACATGATTGAAACAGAAAGAGTCGAAGGAATTACCGTGTGGATGGGAGTCTTGGTTTTCCGGCGACCTTGGCGAGTTGATTTAAGCGTTCTGATGGACTGAAAGTATGACGAAAGTAAAATGGAAGGTTTGTCTGATGTCTCTGAGTCGTGAGAAGGGTTTTGATTGAAGTAATTTGGAATTTGATTATTTTCGGTTATAAAAACCGATGATGATGAAAATTGATGTTCATTCAATCTGAATTGATTAAAAATCGTCGGTGCATCGGTTATAAACCTGAATGTGCGATTAATCAAACGATTAGACGGTTGAATTGCCAATTTCGGTTTCTCAGTTGGCGCAACCGGTTTAAACTCGGTTTGTATATAAGAGTTATTTGTTTCCCTAAGTTGACAGAAAACAACAAGTGACGGAGTGGTGATGTGTGTGTGTGTTAAGTCTTTGGATTTCAGTTCTGGCTGACCCGGGTTCGAGTCCCGGCAGTAACATTTCATTTTTTTTATTTTGTTTTAACTTTTTATCAAATATAATTTTTATAGTTTAGTTTGTTTATTAATTATGTATCATTATAAATCAAAATAATCATAAATATACAACGTGACATTTATAACTTGATATTCGATTACAAAACGGAGCGGGTTTTGGAAACCCGTTTTTGACAAATGTTACAGGAAGACGGTTTGATGCGAATGTGCATCGATTACCAAGAGCTAAACAAGTTAACAATCAAGAATAGATATCTCTGCCCAGGATCGATGATTTATTTGACCAACTTCAAAGGGCTAGTTACTTCTCCAAGATCGATTTGAGATCAGGATATCATCAACTGAAGGTTAGGAGTGAAGATGTTCCAAAACAGCTTTCAGGACCCGTTACGGTCATTTTGAATTCTTAGTGATGCCTTTTGGGCTCACAAATGCACCAGCAGCTTTCATGGATCTCATGAATAGAGTCTGCAAACCGTATTTGGATAAGTTTGTTATTGTCTTCATTGACGACATACTTATCTATTCTCGTAATCAAGTTGATCATGAGAATCACCTTCGGTGCATTCTGGAACTACTAAGGCAAGAGAAGCTTTATGCCAAATTCTCTAAATGTGAATTTTGGCTTAGAGAAGTCCAATTTCTTGGACATATTGTAAGTGAGCGTGGTATCAAAGTAGATCCCGCCAAAATTGAGACCATCATGAATTGGAACCCATCGGAGATTCGTAGTTTTCTAGGATTGGCCGGTTATTATAAAAGGTTCATTGAGAACTTATCAAGAATAGCCACTCCTTTGACTACCTTGACCCGTAAAAATGTTAAGTTCGTTTGGGGTCCAAAACAACAAGAATCCTTTGAGATTCTAAAACAAAAATTGAGCAATGCCCCTGTGTTATCTCTGCCTGAAGGTATTAAGAGTAGTATACAAATTGCCATGTTAGATTAGAAGAGTTAGTAGTTAGTAGCATGATTATAGAGTTAGCATGGGTTAGTAATGTTAGACATGGAAATAATATGTTAGTTAATAACATTATATAGGTTAGGCATGAATAAAAATAATAATAAGTTAGATAATATAATAGTAATTACTAATGGGTTAGTAATGTAATGACCATGTTATAGAGGTAGGATAAATGTCATACGTTGTACCCCTTTGTTACACCAAGAATCATCAACTTAGGTGATGATCTTGGCTGGTCATGTATAGAATATAAATGACATACAATAATAAAATGCTGAAAGTTAAAAAATAAAACCTAAGATTGGTCCTTATTTTGGTGATGCACCATCATTGTTTACCATAGCAAACATTGGTGGCATTTCATAAGGATTTCTCTAAGATGAGGAAGTATAAAAACACAAAGAAAAACAAGAAGAAGGTGAAAGAGATTGGAATTCTTTGAGAAATGGCAAAGAAAAGTGGTGGAATATGTGGGTATATATAGGGAAGAGATTCGGGTTTAAGGTGGTGAAAAATATGGAAAGTCAAAATTTGCCCATATATATATATATATATATATATATATATATATCTTGCTTTTGTTTTTGGGTCTATGTCATGGGCTTGTTTGTGTTATAAATTTCTCTTTTGTTATTTGTATAAATTGGAGTTTGTAACATAATTTATAAATATAGTATGACATAATAGTTGATTGATTAGGTCTTGAGTATCGAATTTACACAACATAAGTCGATTTTTGAACAATTTAAACATGTCTTGATGATTATATGAATAACACCTATATTTGATTGAAAAATTATTGAGAGAGAGAAAAATAAAAATAATAAATAAAATAATTTCCATTATAATCATAAGTCTCGGATTACAATGGTTGAAAGACGGAAACGAATAATACAATAATTGCGGATTGTTACAGTCTCACGTACTTTAGGAAATGTCGTCCCGAAGTTTGTTTAAGGGTTGACTTTTAGGAAGGAAATAAGAATTGGTATTTTAGTGGTTGGATACTAGTAATATCTAGTTAAAACATTTAAACAGGAAAAAGATTGTCGTTTAGTTACTATAAAGTAAATGCATGTGTAAGCGTACAGATTAGAAACAAGTTACATATAACATGCAAATCAGGCTAACAAACGTTTTGGCTAAACCGATGATTATAGGGGCGTCAAATAACGGGATTATTTGGCTAGTTAAGTAAATTGATGCAAATAAACAATTTGATGGGAATTATAGGTGAGGTTGTAAAAGCAATTCGTTTTTCTAAAATGGATTGAGATATTATCCATAAGTAGATTGGAAAAGGTTGTAAAACAGATAGGTGTGTGTATAGGCGATGATATTGTGATCAATTTTAGGCAACTTGATAAATAGGCGACCAAAATGGAGTGCTTAGGTAATCCGACTTAAGAAATAATTTAGTGGCATTATTTGAAAGACTAAGTGACTTAACTGTATAAATAAAATAGTTTAAAATTGCGAGAAAAGGTTTTGTAAGTTTAGAATGAGTTGGTAAAAATTACAATTGTAAGAGAAGGTTTTATTAGTTTAAAAACAAGTGGTAACCATTTATAATTATAGGAAACAAATGTGATCGGTTTAAAATGATGTGATAAAAAATTTATAATGATAGGGAGAGATTTTTATCGGGTAAATATGTTGATTAGTTAGAGTCTAAGAAAAAAACAAGGAAAAAGAAATTCTAAAATCTCTAGGCTAAGTTGAGTTTGTGTGAATGGGTACTTAACAAAATAGATCATTAGGCTGAAAGTTTATTAGATAAGGTTTAAACAAAATTTTGATCAAATATTTGGAAACAAATTCTAGCATAAAGGTAACTTACTACATGTTTTGAAAGTTGTTAATTAGGTAGCTATTTGTATAATTAAATAAATAGTCCAAGATAGTTAATCGATTGTCGTCGGTAAGAAAATGTTATGTTTTAAGTGGGTGTGTAGATACAGTTTGTAAAAGCAACAATGATTTACCAAACGCATGAGGCAAAAATAATGAGGTGTTAGACCAAAAATGAAAAATAGATCTTTGAAGAATGTTGAAGATGATTGTAGCCACAGACGGAACGTAGTAGGTTACGATGGAACGTAGTAGTGGAGGTCATAAAACAAAAGGAAAAATGTCGTGTTACCGAGAATACTTGAGACGCAAAACAAAAGGGATATGGCCGTGAAATGAGAAGTTTTTTTCAAGTAGGAGTAGTGATTGTAACATCCGTAAAAAAAAAAAAAAAAAAAAACGGATTTACCAAACCCGCTCCGTTTATCAACCGAACAGTCAGTCAAAATTTTCGTTGCGAATTAAATGCCCAAAATATTTTTAAACGATCCGTAATCAATTATTATACGGGAATATATATTTAGTTTTTGAAAAACTGTCAAAAATCGCAAAATAAAAATATTATGCATCTGCCGGGTTTCGAACCCGGGTCTGTACCGAGTCACTCAGTGACTTATCACCTCACACACAAACCACTGCGCCAACTGCTTTGTTTGTTATCTAGTAGAATCATTTAATTTATAAAGTGTCGTTACGAATTCAAAACCGGCGCCCAATCAGTTCAGTCGTCGGAATCCCGGTAAACTCGCGAGTCTTAACTACGATTTACGTTATAACGTAAACCATTAACCAGATATCAGTTATAACCGATGTTTGAAGTCCGCGACACTTTTCAAAACCGCCGGAAATTTTAAATAAACGAATACAGTCGGAATTCAGACCAGATTCTTCAACGATTTGCACTATAAGTTCACCCACAACCCACGACAAACACTTTCGCTCAAAATCACATCTTTTCACGGCGTAATTCCACTCGCCGGAATAAACCTGTTCGTCGCCGGAAAACCGGTTTCCCCATTGCCGAGCTTTTCTGAACCTCTGAAGCTTATACCGGAGATACCCATACTCTTTCCAAGCTTTTCGGAGACTTGCTGCTGCAAGACACCTGACGCCGGAGTTGAATCCTGTCGCCGGAGTTCTGCCGGAAAACAGAGGATCCAGTCGGTATAATTCTCCGCCAAATTTCTTTTCCTTTTTCACAACTATCTCACCTTAATCAACTGTAAAACACTAATAAATCGATAAAACTTTGAACCAGCCGATTTTCCGATTTCTGGTTATTTTGCAGTGAAGAAGACGATGTTTTGTTATCATATAAGTATAATATAAATCATGAAATTAATCGGGTTAGACACACAGTCCAGCGGTGGACTGTGTGCACATAAAACGTTAATAATGCAAAGGTCTCGAGTTCGATTCCCGTCTCACACACGCTGCCTTAATAAAAATTAAATTTTTTGTTTAACTGAACCGGAGTCGATATAGATATATGTTAAGTATATTGATAACCGGAATAATAACCAAGTTAGACACACAGTCCAGCGGTGGACTGTGTGTTTGTTTATATCACTGGTCACAAGTTCGAGTCCGGTCTCTTACATCGACTCGGACAATTATTAACTTTTTAAATAGAGTCAGAAATGAAAGAGGATAATTTGTATTTAAGTATAATAAAAGTGGAAATATATAACATGTTAAACACACAGTCCAGCGGTGGAGTGTGTGTTAGATTAAACCACAGGTCCCGAGTTCGAGACCTGTGGAGTGCAAGACCGGTCCGCTTAAACTGTTTTTAAAATAAAAACGATTTTCTGTTAATTCTAATTAATGTATATATGAAATTAAAATCGGATATATAACGGGTTAGACACGTAGCTCAGTTGGTAGAGCTGCGTGCACGCGTACGGGAGGTCTCGGGTTCGAGCCTCACCCAGCGCACAACAATATGCCTCGAACCGGTCAACGCCAGTCAAAGTCAACAGGTCAAAGTCACTGTAGCAAAAAAAATAAAATAATTTTTTTTATTATTTTTATTTAATTATTTTAATTAAAAATCAATTATAAATACTTAAAAATAACATTTTTAAGGTTAGAAAATAGCCTCAAATTCACAAAAATACACCCAACAATCCTACTAAAATAGTTTAATAAAATCCGTTTACTTACCAAACCATAATGCGATTTATCTAGGTTAAATCTCACTCGTGGTTAAAACCACTTCGCGTGCATTCAACGTCATCAACCGAACGCACCCACTGTGAGTGAATCTTACAATTCCCCCTTTTAAATTACACGTTTTGGGGTGTGTCATGTGTTATGAAATTAATTAATTTATTTATTTAAATTTGTGCCATACCACATCATGACTTAAACTTAGATTGTTTTTATTGTTGTGATTTACTTATTGCCATTTGTCAAGTCATATGAAACTCATACATTAAGCCCATCAGTTCCTCGTGGGAGACGAGTAGAACATCGCGTGCTTCATATAAATTTCATTATTGTTCATGTGTGTATCATTGAGTTTATATTGTTTGTAGTTGTGTTATTCATATTATCATGTTTATGCAATTCATTCATCAGGCCCCTCAGTTCCTCGTGAGAGACGAGTTGAGCATCGCGTGCCTTTAATTGTTCCATTATTGTTCATGAGTGTTTCATTTAACATCTTATGATTATTGATCAAGTTACATCTAATTTTACTCATGTTTGGTTGTGCACATATTTCATAATCAATTTAAATAAATTGTTAAAATGTTTTCCATAGGATTCACTCGCCAACATTATGTTGATCCAAAAACCTTTTTACACATGATACAGGTGAACAGGTTGAAGCAAGGATAACATAGGATATGCCTTAGAAGAGAACAAAGAAGTTAGATTGTTAGTTAGATTATGTTGTAGCAATCATTGTAAATTTCCATTTAATTTGTATTAATGAATATGAAACGCTTAATAAATGTCATGAGCTTTGATGATAACCCAATCATGCCCCGATCACCTTTTCCGCTGCGGGTCGGGGTGTGACAGTGATGAGCATATGTAGGACTATCATGTAATGCCAAATGTATGAGTTTAAGTATGAATAATGATTAACTTGTGTAAAACTAACATGCAATGTATAAGTTTAAGTATGTGTAATAATAATCATATATAAGACTAATATGTAATGTTTGAATGCATCGAATGTCGTTATCATAAAAGGTTTGGAATAAAGTAGGGTGAAGTTGGAGAATCGAACTTGTTGTCATTGAGGGGTGATAAGATTGAGTTTGCTTGAGATAGAGATTGAAAATTGAAGGGTTAAGTTCGTTAGAACGAAGAGACATCTACAATATGACATAAGAGTGATGAGACTTTGATCAAATGGGGACCAACGATGAGAGTACGAAGGACCTATTAGGCCAAAGCATGCCACACCAAACGTCGTTCGAACTAACCCTACTTTGAGGTGTCACCGTGTCTACACCTGGACACATTCCAAACATCACACGTTGTATACATATTTCTCGATTTTCTCTGGGTTTTTGTGTACGCAACCAGGCAGAAACCGTGCGAACCATATGAAAAACCGGTATTCATGGGGGCCCACATGATTACACAGGTAAAGTATGGCGGCATGACGGGCCTAACAGCGAGCAAAGCCCAAGACATCCTATGGATGTAGTATTTTTGTATAATTATTTTATGAATGTTCATTCTTGAATGCGACCCATGATCCCAAAAGCATCCAACTCATACTCTTGTCATGTATTCATTGTAGATGTCTTCTAACCTCGCCCGTAGGAAGACGAGAGCAAGAAAAGCCCGCGAACGCATGGCTACCTTAATCGCTCAACAAATGGCTGCCGTAATACCCAACATGGTAATCCAAGTTCAACAAGCACTTACCAATAATCCTGTCAATCAAGCAAACCAAAACATTTTCAACTCTCCCCCAAACACCACTAAATGCACCTACAAGCATTTCAAATCATGCGACCCTCCGAAATACAAAGGGACTGAAGGCGTCACCGCTCTCCTCCATTGGTTTGAAGAAATGGAGAATACTTTTCTAAATTGCGATTGTCCTGATGATCGCAAAGTGCGTTATGCATACCGGTCGATTATATGGGATAGCACTTACTTGGTGGAATACAGAGAAGTCCAAACGAGGTGTGGAAGATGCCATGTCCTTAACTTGGAACGAATTGAAGGAAATCATGACCAGACGATTTTGCCCAAGGAGCGAAATCAAGAAGTTAGAAGATGAATTTTACTCATTGAAGCAAAGGGAAGGAGACCACACCACCTACAACAAAAGGTTCCTCGAATTACATCAAATGGTTCCCAACATGTTTACTCCCCTCTACCGTTTGATCGAGCACTACATTCGTGGTCTTCCGTCAAAGATTCAAGACCCTGTGATAAGTACCAAGCCTGCAACTTTGGAAGCAGCAATGGAGCTAGCAACAGAGCTCACCGAGAACCGAATCCGAAACAAAGACTTCAAGGAGGAGAAGAAGAAGGATAAAGAATCGACTGAAACCTCCGACTCCACTCAAACCGAATCCCCTTCTCAAGCCAATCCTAAGAGAAGAAGAGTTGGGCGACTTTTCGCTGCTACTCAACGAAATCAACCAGTTTTTCATGCCATACCCATCCGAGCTATCCCAATCACCCAAGTGGCACCCAACTCAGCTTACCCAAATAAGAAACCATATCTTGGACCTCACCCTCGATGCAACAACTGTTTTTATCACCATCCCCATACTCTACCTTGTCGTCTATGTGCAACTTGTGGACGCTATGGTCATTTGAGCAATGTTTGTCGCACCTTTCAAGACCAAACCTCTTCCCCTACTCAAAACATGGCCCAAACTTATCATCAACCCCAATACCCCATGTTCCCATATGCTCGAGCTTGCTTCAATTGTGGCGACCCTACCCACTTTAGAAACACATGCCCTCAATTGGTTAACGTTATCAACACTCAAGCCCAATCAAACCCAGTTAATCAAGTAAACCAAGAAAACCCAACCACTATGCCACCAACAAGAGGAAGAGTCTTCAATATCAACGCCAATCCTGTCGAAGATAATGACGGCCCAGATGAAGATACTCAGCTAGTCCCCTTCGCCGAAGATCCAGATTCAACTCCTATTGTTTAGTCTTGTGTTTTTCTTTATCACATGTGTAGACTGTTAGAGAAATTATTGGATATTATATATTATATATTGTTTTCAGTATATGCTTTTGCCGAGGCCGTAGCTCCCCATCCATCGAGGTTGAGTTTGATCCCCATTTTATTATGGGTTGATCAGGGCGTGCCCGCACGATCGGCTCCGTTTGTTTTAGCCTTGATCGGTTATTTCATTTTACATTTCAATACATGCAATACGCTCGGCTCCGTTTGATTGAGCCTTGAGCGCACATTTCAATTTACATTTCCAGCTCATGCAATACGTTCGGCTCCGTTTGATTGAGCCTTGAGCGCACAGACAATTTCATTATCAGTATCTTATGGTTGTGGTGTTTGTAGTAGAGTCGCATCGAACTAACCATAACTTTCGGATAAAGTCAACGAAAATTTGACAAGGATATGGTGGATACGCCGATGGTACTTCCTATGTATAAGTATTCTTGTCAAATGATCGGAGGCATTATCAGGCAGTTATGAGAGGTTCCATGCATAGGCTGATTGTGTGATGGTTGTTTAGATTAAGTTGTTCAATTTCAGTACATTCAATACGTTCGGCTCCGTTTGATTGAGCCTTGAGCGCACATACAATTTCATTCAATACGTTCGGCTCCGTTTGATTGAGCCTTGAGCGCACATACAATTTCATTATCAGTATCTTGTGGTTGTTGTGTTTGTTGTAGAGTCGCATAGAACTAATCATAACTTACGGATAAAGTCAATGAAAATTTAACAAGGATATGGTGGATACGCCGATGGTACTTCCTATATATAAGTATTCTTGCCAAATGATCGGAGGCATTATCAGGCGGTTATGAGAGGTTCCATGCATAGGCTGTTTGTGTGGTTAAGTTATTCATATTCAGTACATGCAATACGCTCGGCTCCGTTTGATTGAGCCTTGAGCACACAATTTCAATTTCTGTACATTCAATACGTTCGGCTCCGTTTGATTGAGCCTTGAGCGCACATCCATCTCATTTTCAGTACATGCAATACGATCGGCTCCGTTCAATTGAGCCTTGATCGCACAGATATATTTCATTTCAGTAATTTATGTTTGTTGTATTGATTGTAGAGTTATAGGACTAATCATAATTCACTGATAAAACCAATGAAAATTTGACAAGAATATGGTGGATACGCCGCTGGTACTTCCTATATATAAGTATTCTTGTCAAAGGATCAGAGGCATTATCGGACGGTTATGAGAAGTTCTATGTAGGATTTATTAGTTTCTTGGTAACCAATCATAACTTGTGGATAAAACTAATGAAAATTTGGCAAGAATATGGTGGATACGCCGCTGGAACTTCCTATATATAAGTATTCTTGCCAAAGGATCAGAGGCATTATCAGGCGGTTATGAGAAGTTCCATGTAGGGTTTAGTATTGCCTTGGTTGGAATTTGTTATACATTTATATCATCATGTTATTTAAAGAGATTGGATTGTGTTCCATTTCTACATAAACTAACCTCTCCATCATAACAAACGAGAGAGGAACTTCCATCATTCAAACATATAGACTATCGGAATGTGGATTCAAATATTTGCTGATGTGTTTATTCATATTCAAATATTTGCTGTTGTGTTTATTCATGTTCAAATATCTGATGTTGTGTTTATTCATGATCAAATATTTGCTGATGTGTTTATTCATGTTCAAATATTTGCTGATGTGTTTATTCATGTTCAAACATTTGCTGTTGTGTTTATTCATGTTCAAATATCTGCTGTTGTGTTTATTCATGATCAAAATTTGCTGATGTGTTTATTCATGTTCAAATATTTGCTGATGTGTTCATCCATGTTTGAATATTAGCTGTTGTGCATACTCATGTTCAAATATCAGCTGTTGTGTTTTTATTTATGTTCCATGTAGATTGTAGTGTTAGAAGTTTTGCCTTAGGATATAACCATATTTTCCCAAACGTATCTAAACTCTTATGCATGATATCATTTTTTTAGCAAATCATTCCTGTTTATCAATACTTATACAGTAGGCAACAAAAAGCGATTCCTGAATAGGGTACTTAACCCTTACAAGGAACGTTACCGCCTCGAACAAAAACTTAAGCCCTTATTTTGTTAAGCATTCAACTGTCAAACAAAACATCATTATCCTGTTAGTCAAAATATATCAATTTAAATTTCGGGACGAAATTTCTAAAAAGCAGGGGATACTGTAACATCCGTAAAAAAAAAAAAAAAAACGGATTTACCAAACCCGCTCCGTTTATCAACCGAACAGTCAGTCAAAATTTTCGTTGCGAATTAAATGCCCAAAATATTTTAAACGATCCGTAATCAATTATTATACGGGAATATATATTTAGTTTTTGAAAAACTGTCAAAAATCGCAAAATAAAAATATTATGCATCTGCCGGGTTTCGAACCCGGGTCTGTACCGAGTCACTCAGTGACTTATCACCTCACACACAAACCACTGCGCCAACTGCTTTGTTTGTTATCTAGTAGAATCATTTAATTGATAAAGTGTCCTTACGAATTCAAAACCGGCGCCCAATCAGTTCAGTCGTCGGAATCCCGGTAAACTCGCGAGTCTTAACTACGATTTACGTTATAACGTAAACCATTAACCAGATATCGGTTATAACCGATGTTTGAAGTCCGCGACACTTTTCAAAACCGCCGGAAATTTTAAATAAACGAATACAGTCGGAATTCAGACCAGATTCTTCAACGATTTGCACTATAAGTTCACCCACAACCCACGACAAACACTTTCGCTCAAAATCACATCTTTTCACGGCGTAATTCCACTCGCCGGAATAAACCTGTTCGTCGCCGGAAAACCGGTTTCCCCATTGCCGAGCTTTTCTGAACCTCTGAAGCTTATACCGGAGATACCCATACTCTTTCCAAGCTTTTCGGAGACTTGCTGCTGCAAGACACCTGACGCCGGAGTTGAATCCTGTCGCCGGAGTTCTGCCGGAAAACAGAGGATCCAGTCGGTATAATTCTCCGCCAAATTTCTTTTCCTTTTTCACAACTATCTCACCTTAATCAACTGTAAAACACTAATAAATCGATAAAACTTTGAACCAGCCGATTTTCCGATTTCTGGTTATTTTGCAGTGAAGAAGACGATGTTTTGTTATCATATAAGTATAATATAAATCATGAAATTAATCGGGTTAGACACACAGTCCAGCGGTGGACTGTGTGCACATAAAACGTTAATAATGCAAAGGTCTCGAGTTCGATTCCCGTCTCACACACGCTGCCTTAATAAAAATCAAATTTTTTGTTTAACTGAACCGGAGTCGATATAGATATATGTTAAGTATATTGATAACCGGAATAATAACCAAGTTGACACACAGTCCAGCGGTGGACTGTGTGTTTGTTTATATCACTGGTCACAAGTTCGAGTCCGGTCTCTTACATCGACTCGGACAATTATTAACTTTTTAAATAGAGTCAGAAATGAAAGAGGATAATTTGTATTTAAGTATAATAAAAGTGGAAATATATAACATGTTAAACACACAGTCCAGCGGTGGAGTGTGTGTTAGATTAAACCACAGGTCCCGAGTTCGAGACCTGTGGAGTGCAAGACCGGTCCGCTTAAACTGTTTTTAAAATAAAAACGATTTTCTGTTAATTCTAATTAATGTATATATGAAATTAAAATCGGATATATAACGGGTTAGACACGTAGCTCAGTTGGTAGAGCTGCGTGCACGCGTACGGGAGGTCTCGGGTTCGAGCCTCACCCAGCGCACAACAATATGCCTCGAACCGGTCAACGCCAGTCAAAGTCAACAGGTCAAAGTCACTGTAGCAAAAAAAATAAAATAATTTTTTTTATTATTTTTATTTAATTATTTTAATTAAAAATCAATTATAAATACTTAAAAATAACATTTTTAAGGTTAGAAAATAGCCTCAAATTCACAAAAATACACCCAACAATCCTACTAAAATAGTTTAATAAAATCCGTTTACTTACCAAACCATAATGCGATTTATCTAGGTTAAATCTCACTCGTGGTTAAAACCACTTCGCGTGCATTCAACGTCATCAACCGAACGCACCCACTGTGAGTGAATCTTACAATTCCCCCTTTTAAATTACACGTTTTGGGGTGTGTCATGTGTTATGAAATTAATTAATTTATTTATTTAAATTTGTGCCATACCACATCATGACTTAAACTTAGATTGTTTTTATTGTTGTGATTTACTTATTGCCATTTGTCAAGTCATATGAAACTCATACATTAAGCCCATCAGTTCCTCGTGGGAGACGAGTAGAACATCGCGTGCTTCATATAAATTTCATTATTGTTCATGTGTGTATCATTGAGTTTATATTGTTTGTAGTTGTGTTATTCATATTATCATGTTTATGCAATTCATTCATCAGGCCCCTCAGTTCCTCGTGAGAGACGAGTTGAGCATCGCGTGCCTTTAATTGTTCCATTATTGTTCATGAGTGTTTCATTTAACATCTTATGATTATTGATCAAGTTACATCTAATTTTACTCATGTTTGGTTGTGCACATATTTCATAATCAATTTAAATAAATTGTTAAAATGTTTTCCATAGGATTCACTCGCCAACATTATGTTGATCCAAAAACCTTTTTACACATGATACAGGTGAACAGGTTGAAGCAAGGATAACATAGGATATGCCTTAGAAGAGAACAAAGAAGTTAGATTGTTAGTTAGATTATGTTGTAGCAATCATTGTAAATTTCCATTTAATTTGTATTAATGAATATGAAACGCTTAATAAATGTCATGAGCTTTGATGATAACCCAATCATGCCCGATCACCTTTTCCGCTGCGGGTCGGGGTGTGACAGTGATGAGCATATGTAGGACTATCATGTAATGCCAAATGTATGAGTTTAAGTATGAATAATGATTAACTTGTGTAAAACTAACATGCAATGTATAAGTTTAAGTATGTGTAATAATAATCATATATAAGACTAATATGTAATGTTTGAATGCATCGAATGTCGTTATCATAAAAGGTTTGGAATAAAGTAGGGTGAAGTTGGAGAATCGAACTTGTTGTCATTGAGGGGTGATAAGATTGAGTTTGCTTGAGATAGAGATTGAAAATTGAAGGGTTAAGTTCGTTAGAACGAAGAGACATCTACAATATGACATAAGAGTGATGAGACTTTGATCAAATGGGTTTGCATGTTTCACATAAGCATATAGTGATTCAAATGTTGCTTGTAGGCACATGTGATTTCAAATAGTTTCACATCATGAATGATATAGTCATGTTGACATAAATAATGAGACATAAAGGAGTATAAATTTAGTTTGTTCTCGATTGTTGGTAAGTGTTTTATATTGCAGGAGACTTGATTCGTGTAGTCAAATTTGAAACGAGTAACGATCAAACATAAAACACATTGAAATTGATGTAACATAAAAGAGATTTTGATTCGTAGAAGTGGAGAGTCTCGGAACGAAACTATGATTAAGCTGAAGTATTCGAAAGTTCTCTTGAGTTTGGGAATACACTTTGGCCTAATAGGTAGGATACTCCTACCGAAAATCCGGTTAAAGGTATTCACCCTTCCAGTTACTACGTATCCCTAGTCAATTGAAAATTCAAGAATTTGGTGAGATTGAAAATCGAGGAATGGAACCAATCGTCAAGATGTGGATTTCACTCTTAGCTTGACTTTGCCATTCTTAAGTGTGGTTAGTTCTTACCAATGAGAGGAGAATTTTGACTCGTTGGCAAGGTCCACTAGAATGAGAATGGGAACTTTCCATCAAGGTAAGGAAATCACTCCTAACTTGATGGTAGAATTTCATGAAAATAACATGTAAGGCGGATTGAAAGTCATCACCAAATGTGAGAATCACCCTATTTTGGTGAGTCGTTTCGATTGTGGAATAAGAATGTCTTCATGTAGTCGTGTCATTGTGTAAAGTACCTTAGGAAAGGTATGTAACTTGAGACAAAAGAAGAGATAGAAACAATTTAGAAAGAAGATTGGTAATTTTAACATCATAATCAAGAATGGTCAAATAAGTTTCTTAACTATAGACTAGGTAATCCTGGCAATTTTTCCTAATTCACTAATTATGGTTCTGATACCAATTTGTCACACCACAAGCGATAGCGGAATCATCAAGGCATGAGCGAATGGATGACCACTCAAAGCATCATAACAATTGAAAATGACAATATTTTATAAATTATTTATATTTCATAAACTCAAATTCGTACATTGTCAAAAGAAAAGAAATTACATCAATTCCAATATTCAAACAAAAGAAAACTAATTTATTTGTGCGTTTCTAAATCCACCTAAGTAAATTTCTTGAACATTATCATCAATTTCCTATAATTTATGAATAATAAAGGTCAACAAAATAGTTGGCGAGCATACAAGTTTGGTCTACATAATATCGAATAAAAGGTCTCAATCTAACATGGCAATTTGTATACTACTATCATGTGTAACCTATCAATCAAACCAAGTGTCCACTAGCATATCCTTTCCACATAAGGGAAAAGGTCGTATAACATTGAATACTTAACAATACCACATAAGGGCGGTGTGCTACTCCTATAGCGCTATAATTGTTAAGGTAGGTGATTAAGTACACAAAATTGACTTCTAGCATGTATTCATAAATTGAGTGTTTTAATAATGTGATTGATTGTGTGTATGTGAGTTTTTATAATTTCATATATCATAACCCAAAGTGTATTTAAAGGAAAAAGGGTTCGAGTATACTCACAGTTTGTAAGTAGCTTCCACAAACGTGAGATGATCTCCCTGAGTGATTGAAGCACCAAATTATCCTAACAAGGATGAACAAGGTGTGTAAGTACAAGGATTTAGAAGTTGAAATGTAAATGGGATTTTAATAAGAGATAATCATAATAATATATGAAAATACATAAAAATATTATCTTAACTAAACATTCACTTTGGACACTTTTAATTTATGTGTATTTCATGGGTACTGTTTCACCCAATAGAAGTTCAAGTGTGAGGAATTTAGTCTAAGATAAATGTTTATCTTTGCACACAACTTCCCACCATAAATTGGTTGGTTCATGGATAGATTTACTACTTATATATCTTTAGTACATAATAAATAATGGATTGGCAAATATAATTTAAATTGCAAGTCTAAATAAGTAAATAACAAAAATTAAAGAAGATAGTACTTTATATATTTTTAGTATGTAATAATAATTAACGAATTAGTAATAATGATCTAATTGTAAGACTAAATAAGTAAATGGCAAAATTTTAAATGCTAGTAGTTTTTTACATTTTTAGTATGTAATAATAGTTAATGAATTGGTAACAATGATATAATTGTAAGACTAAATAAGTAAATAACAAAATTAAAAATGTTAGTCGTATGATTAGAAGAGTTAGTAGCATGAAAATAGAATTAGCATGGGTTAGTAATGTTAGACATGGTAATAATATGTTAGTTAATAATATTATGTAGGTTAGGCATGAATAATAATAATAAGTTAGATAATATAATAGTAATTACTAATGGATTAGTAATGTAATGACCATGTTATAGAGGTAGGATAAATGTCATATCTTGTACTTGTTAAACCAATAATCATCAACTTAGGTGATAATCTTAGTTGGTCATGTATAGAATATAAATGATATACAATAATAAAATGTTGAACGTTAAAAAATAAAACCTAAGATTGGTCCTTATTTTGGTGATGCAACATCATAGTTTACCGTAGCAAACATTTGGTGGCATTTCATAAGGATTTCTCTAAGATAGGGAAGTATGAAAACACAAATAAAAACAAGAAGAAGGTGAAAGGAGCTGGAATTCTTTGAGAAATGGCAAAGAAAAGTGGTATAATGAGTGGGTATTTGTAGGGAAGAGATTAGAGATTGAAGCAACAAATTATCCTAACAAGGATGAACAAGGTGTGTAAGTACAAGGATTTAGAAGTTGAAATGTAAATGGGATTTTAAAAAGAGATAAATCATAATAATATATGAAAATACATAAAAATATTATCTTGATTAAACACTCACTTAGACACTGTTAATTTATGTGTATTTCGTTGGTGCTATTTCAACCAATAAAAGTCCAAGTGTGAGGAATTTACTTTGAGATAAATGTTTACCTTTGCACACAACTTCCCACTATAAATTGGATGGTGTTATAGCTAGGTTTAATATTTATATATCTTTAGTACATAATAATAAATAATGAATTGGCAAAGATAATTAAATTGCAACTCTAAATAAGTAAATAGCAAAAATTAAAGAAAGTTAGTACTTTTATATATTTTTAGTATCTAATAATAATTAATGAATTGGTAATAATGATCTAACTGTAAGACTAAACAAGTAAATGGCAAAATTAAAAGAGTTAGTAGTTTTATATATTTTTAGTATGTAATAATAATTAATGAATTGGTAACAATGATGTAATTCTATGACTAAATAAGTAAATAACAAAATTAAAAATATTAGTAGTATGATTAGAAGAGTTAGTAGCATGATTATAGAGTTAGGATGGGTTAGTAATGCTAGACATGGTAATAATATGTTAGTTAATAACATTATGTAGGTTAGGCATGAATAATAATAAGTTAGATATTATATTAGTAATTACTAATGGGTTAGTAATATAATGACCATGTTATAGAGGTAGGATAAATGTCATACGTTGTACCCCTTTGTTACATCAAGAATCATCAACTTAGGTGATGATCTTGGCTGGTCATGTATAGAATATAAATGACATACAATAATAAAACGCTGAAAGTTAAAAATAAAACCTAAGATTGGTCCTTATTTTGGTGATACACCATCATTGTTTGTCATAGCAAACATTTTGTGGCATTTCATAAGGATTTCTCTAAGATAAGGAAGTATGAAAACACAAGGAAAAACAAGAAGAAAAGAAGATGATGAAAGGAGATGGAACTCAATTTTAAGAGGGAAGAATTTTTTAAGAAATGGCAAATAAAAATGGTGGAATGAGTGGGTATTTGTAGGGAAGAGATTAGGGTTTAAGGTGGTGAAAAGTATGAAAAGTTGAAAATTGACAACTAATATATTTTTTTTTTGTTTTTTGGCCTAATGTCATGGGCTTGTTTGTTTTATGAATTTCTATTATGTTATTTGTATAAATTTGAGTTTGTAACATAATTTATAAATATAGTATGACACAATAGTTGATTGATTGGGTCTTGAATATCAAATATAAACAACATAAGTCGATTTTTGAATAATTTAAATGTGTCTTGATAATTATATAAAGTTTTTTTGTTTAAAAACTTCTCACATCTCACTCTCTGTCTCTACTTTTATCTTACTCGTAAAAATTTATTTATTTTTTTTTATTCACAATATTTAATTTAGTGGTGAATAGTAAGCTATCAAATAAAGAGATTGTGGTTTACTCTCTCCTATATAATTAACAGATGAAGAACAACTAGAGGCTATATAATTAACAGATGAAGAACAACTAGAGAATGAGATATAGAATGTAGAGGCTATATAATTAACAGATGAAGAACAACTAGAGAATGAGATATAGAATGTATTTTGGTTCTTTTCTCAATTCTATACAGATAGAGGGTAAAATAAATAAAGGGATGTGAATGCTCTTAAGTCACTGAATGTCACCAGGTTCATTAATTATGTACGTTAAAATATTAAAAAAAGAAAACAATAGTAATATTACTTGTGTTTTATATAAATATCTTTTTAATATTTAATTTGGTTGGATTTTTTAAATTGTAACAGTACATGCCTATAAAAATAGGTGGTCTAATCCAAGTTTAGTCCCTAATTTTTATATATATATATTATATATATCATTTATGAACAACTTCTTGAGAGTGAATTAAGTAAATTAATTTTGGCATTTGATCATTTTTTAGTTTAAAAGGGTAAAATTGATATCAGTCAAGTACTTTTAATTAAAATCCCTTAATTTTCTTATCTCTTAATTCTATCTCTCTATCTTTCATTTTTAAATAATTCTCTATTATTTTAATTATAAGAGATTAAAGGGCTAATGTTTATTTTTAAATAAACTCTTATGTTCTTTTTAAAATTAAATATTAAAACTAATTAAATTATGTTTATACATATGTGTATACATGTCAGTATATACAAGACTTATACACTTATTATAATTACATCTTGTTCCCACAAGTCGTTATAAACCAGATTTATACACATGTGTATTATTCAAGTAAATATGTGTATTAACTAACAGCAGTGTATCTTGTATAAATTAATAGTTAGCGAGACTGTACACATGTGTATAAACTAACATCTGTATATCTTGTATAAACTAATACTATCGAGATTGTACACATGTGTATACACTAACAACTGTATATTGTATATACGGAAACTAGCAAAATTTTAGAAATTTTGATTATATTGTTTAATAAATGCAATTTACAAAAGACGCAAATACTCTTCTGTCAATTAATTTAAAGGGAAGTTACAACATTATAATTACAATATTGTCATTGTTTAAAAATCTCTAGATAATAATCCAATAGCTCAGATTAGTTCACACAGTTTACTTTTAACCTAGTATTCACTCTAGAACCATATATATATATATATATTATATTTTCAATTCATGTTAACTTACCTTTGCTAAAAGGATATTTAAAGGACTAAGTATACTTTAGCTTAATTGCAATTTAACGGTTACATAAAATAAAGTTAATAACCACTTGATGTTTTTAAATCTAATTAATAGAATTTATAGTTGTCATGTCAAAAAAAATTTTAATTAATATTTTAAGTACGGTATGTATTAATATATTATATTATATTTTATTAAAACTGTGTAATATACAAGTTTCTAAAAATATGGTTTCTTTTTATAATTATGTATATATCATTATATTTATTTAACTTTGATAATTTACAAGATTGTATCCTAGTAATATAATATATATATATATATATATATATATATATATTACATAAATAAAAGATCATTAATATTATATGTATATAGAGAGAGAGAGAAAGAGGAGGTAGATTGACAAAGAAGGAATGATAGAATATGCATGAATTGGAATCAAAGGGACGAAGGATTAGGTGGCAACTAGAAGCATGCCCTATAGACTTAAAGTTGAAGGGCCTATGATTGGATCAAGTTATATTGTTTGTTTTTTCTAAACAAAAAATCATCTGTATTGACTTATTTTACATTTTCATTGGATTCTTAGTTCCAGTAAGGTTAGACAGTCGTTCATTACAACAGTGCCCATGCTAGCTGACACATAGAGTGACATGATGTTCAACTCGATGAAACTCTCCGAAGACCATTAAGCCAGTAACTCGAACCCGAGCTTCGGAGGTAAAACTAGGATGCCTCAACCATGTTACCATTACATCATTAGCATTATACATGTTTGCATAACTAGCAGACAAAAGTAATAAGTTGGAGTGTTCATTAATTACTTACTGAGGCCAAGTTCTCTAAGTTTTCACACTCCAACTTTATTTACAACAGTCGTAAATACCGTAAAAAGCTAACAACCGAAAACACCACTTTGAAAAAAAAAATACGATTGTCTTTGTAACATTTTAATCTAGGAGTGTAAAAAATGGGGCAAAACTCACAGGGGAATGCCGAGTTCTCTAGTTCTCATATATATATATATATATATATATATATAATATATACTTAGATCATGTGTAATGGTTCAAACAAGTAAAGATATTTTAAAACAAAAATAGATGTAATGGTTCAAGCTCCCTTTCATGCCCCTCTATGATTACCTTATTATTATTATTATTATTAGCCACAGTGGAGGTGAATTGTGTACTATTTTTTTAAATCAAACAATACTGAAGGTGAATTGTGTATGAGCGTGTGAGAAAGAAGCATGATTGACAAAACGCATTTGGCATTTCAAGCCCCGAAAATGCTAGGGGGTGTAGGATGACGTGAATAGGGGATTACACGCCTCATAATGCATGGACTGATGTTAAGGGATTACACGTCGCTTTGGCATTTACTATAACCTTAATGGTGGTAATGAAGATGTAACACCCCAACTCCGCTAGGGTTGACGTGTCACACTTACATATATCAAACTAAAAACCAAACCATAAAATTAAATAAAAAGATCCTATTTACATTTTAGTACATTACTGAAATAAAGAATCTCGGCCAACAACTTCCTAACGCTCCTCATTGAAATCCCAAATCATCCCATATTACATGTAAAACAAATAGGAAAAACACAAATAGAAAGAAGATACAGTTGAGCAAAAATTGCTCAGTAACGGAGAAATCAACAGTACAAGTAAAGTCATATAGCGGAGGCAAAACACAACATAATATAACTAAGACTGAACTGAAACGCTTATCGACACAATTACTAAAAGTAGATGAAGATACCAAATTGATACAAAACCTGATACACGAACCGATCTGAATTGTAACGGAAACTGATATGGAAACAAAAGTAATTCAGATGCATAACCGATATCGAACCCGACACAAAACAGATGTAGAGAACTAATACATGGTTGACCATAATGATTACAACCATTTTTTTATAAACGAACTCAATTTAGAACATCCTTTCATAATGCTGATATTTTTTTATACAAGAAGCAAAACTATTTTATTATATTAAAGGTTTGACTCTTATCAAAATACTACCACACTTTATTATAAATCATAATTAGACAAATAACTAATTTTTTAATACTGAAAAGTTATATTTAAGAATAGAATAATTCAAATAACTTGGTTTTCAAAACGTAATACTTATGATAATTTTGTAAACCGACATGGAAAACCGGTACAGAAACAAAAACAAATACATTGAATGAAACATTTTAAATACAGTTTAAAAATATCCTATAACGTTTAAAAGAAATGAACTTTCAAAATATTAAAAATTGCTCAGTAACGGAGAAATCAACAGTACAAGTAAAGTCATATCAGCGGAGGCAAAACACAACATAATATAACTAAGACTGAACTGAAACGCTTATCGACACAATTACTAAAAGTAGATGAAGATACCAAATTGATACAAACCTGATACACGAACCGATCTGAATTGTAACGGAAACTGATATGGAAACAAAAGTAATTCAGATGCATAACAGATATCGAACCCGATACAAAACAGATGTAGAGAACTAATACATGGTTGACCATGATGATTACAACCATTTTTTTTATAAACGAACTCAATTTAGAACATCCTTTCATAATGCTGATATTTTTTTATACAAGAAGCAAAACTATTTTATTATATTAAAGGTTTGACTCTTATCAAAATACTGCCACACTTTATATAAATCATAATTAGACAAATAACTAATTTTTTAATACTGAAAAGTTATATTTAAGAATAGAATAATTCAAATAACTTGGTTTTCAAAACGTAATACTTATGATAATTTTGTAAACCGACATGGAAAACCGGTACAGAAACAAAAACAAATACATTGAATGAAACATTTTAAATACAGTTTAAAAATATCCTATAACGTTTAAAAGAAATGAACTTTCAAAATATAAAAATTGCTCAGTAACGGAGAAATCAACAGTACAAGTAAAGTCATATCAGCGGAGGCAAAACACAACATAATATAACTAAGACTGAACTGAAACGCTTATCGACACAATTACTAAAAGTAGATGAAGATACCAAATTGATACAAACCTGATACACGAACCGATCTGAATTGTAACGGAAACTGATATGGAAACAAAAGTAATTCAGATGCATAACAGATATCGAACCCGATACAAAACAGATGTAGAGAACTAATACATGGTTGACCATGATGATTACAACCATTTTTTTTATAAACGAACTCAATTTAGAACATCCTTTCATAATGCTGATATTTTTTTTATACAAGAAGCAAAACTATTTTATTATATTAAAGGTTTGACTCTTATCAAAATACTGCCACACTTTAATATAAATCATAATTAGACAAATAACTAATTTTTTAATACTGAAAAGTTATATTTAAGAATAGAATAATTCAAATAACTTGGTTTTCAAAACGTAATACTTATGATAATTTTGTAAACCGACATGGAAAACCGGTACAGAAACAAAAACAAATACATTGAATGAAACATTTTAAATACAGTTTAAAAATATCCTATAACGTTTAAAAGAAATGAACTTTCAAAATATTATTTTTGAATAAATGTTTGGATTTCAATTACTATATATTAACTTCTCATATTTCAAAAGTTATTATTTAATTATAGCTTTGTGGATTTATATTTAATAAACAAAATAAATTTGAGAAACTGAGTTTAAAAGTATAATAATTTAATCCTTATGGAGTTTCTTGAACTAGACAAACAGCATGAAATAAAGACATGATTCAATGACAAATATAGAACAGACCTTGGATCAAATACTAAACAAAGATACTGACAAATCAAACTAAACGTACAACACAAAATCTGAATCCAAATCAAACCGATACTGAGAAGGAAGTGATACATACCAATATAGATACTGAGTGAAGACACATATAACTAATACTGAACAAAATCAAATATGAAACATATCAGAAACATAATCTGGTACACAATCGGAACCATAATAAGAGTACGTATAATCATGCACACATAACTTATCATAACATAATCAGACACAGAACATATTCGCACATAGAAACATGTACTAACTTACACGACAGATGTATATCAACAAAATAAGTCATGTAACACATAAGCACCCAGAGCCAGAAACAGAGGGGTACACAGGTATCTACTCTATGCACCAATAAGATGGTGAGTGTGCCGTGTACCCATTATTCCATCCCCCAGAGGCCAGAAACAAAACTAGGACCGATCCATACGCCTCTAAGGGGCCAAGGTGCTATACAAGCACAAGTCAGAGACGCCGTGATTTTGATTACGCACTGTCATGGAAAGTGTTCATGTCGTTGACGCCCAAACCATAAGTCAGAAACGCTCGGGTGAGTGAGTACAAAAGGTTAGGCCATGTAAATAATTTATAGACAACTAAATTTAATTACCAACAAGAACATGTAACCATGAGTACAAGTCTAAGGTATGGCATGCTAAAACACACTAACAAACATACACATAAATACAAACCGACTCATATAACTTATCACATATCAAACGAGTACTAGCATCGAATCATGAAAACCAGACTTTAAGACAAAGACAAAAATCCGTACTACAAAGTAACGGATACCAATTTATACTATGATGAAAAGAAAACATAATATGTACTAAAGAGTAACGAGCAGTAAAATTATACTACGATGTAAAAGAAACAGAATCCGTACCTTAGTTTATCAAACAAAGCAAAAATTAACAAATCAAGTCATCCTCAAAAAGCTTGCCAGCCTATATTTCCGGTTTATGTCAGATTAAACTTACTTGTAACGAGTTATGTTATTCTCTTCGTTGTAAGTTGATTTCCGGCGGCGAGGGTTTATATGATTCTTGACTAATCATTTTAAATGATATAAAGCATGTTCATAAATATATCATACAAGTTACGTATTCATCTCAAAGGATGTTAAAAACCATAGATTTAATCAACACAATGACACTATAGACAATACCTACTGTTTTAATTACTATCATATATGAAGAGATATTATATAGGCATCGAAGATAGTTCAAATTTGTTACCTACACATTGAAAGCGGATTTCCACTAATTAAGTGAACAAAATATAAATCATTCAATCACTTTGCATTCATGCAATTACGTATAAAACCAATACATCTTCAAAATATGTTTAGAAACAATATATATAGTTGTAGAAACTAATTTCATAAAACTAATTTAACAAAATTTAAATCTTTTATCATGGCAGTAGTGAATTAATTTACCTATTAGACAGAATGGCTTAGTTTAACAAAGCTTAGTAACCATGATGGATCCGTAGTGGTTTCGACAAGGTGGCGCAGCGGAGTACGGGTGGTGCTGTGATGTTCACGGAACAATAGTTTGATTATGCGGCAAGAATGTAAGGAGATTGTGAATCTGTATTTATGGGAATTGATATTCCGTATTACAATTCAATAGAAGGGTCTCCTGTATTAACGAAGTTGATTGATCGACTAAACCAGTGCTTGAAAATATAGGCAACTAGCTGTCAGCCATGTCGATCACCTTATACTATTTCAAACTCATTTTGGATTTAATTATTTATGTTATACATTGAACACTCTAAATTAAATCAACGGATAAAAAGTGAAAAACATGTTCATTGTAAAATGCTTACCACACAAACAGACAATTTTATGGAAAATATAAACATGATACATAAAATTAACAAATAAGTTATACGAAATGAAAAAGCATTCATGGTATTTCAATTAATATTACATGAATAAATATATTCTAAATTTAGAGTTGGTTTATACCCTATCTACCCGGGAAGATTTTGTGTGTAATAATAATAATAATAATAATAATAATAATATAATAATAATAATAATAATAATAATAATAATAATAATAATAATAAATAAAAAATAAATGGGTAATGGATTGTGTATTATTTTTCTATTCAAGTCATGAAGCTGCAATGAAAGAAGATGACAAGGTATGGAATTATGTCGTGTACCTATTAGGGTAGTTAAATTGGTATGATTGTAACCACATATTTGGTGTAATAACTAGACATTTTACTAGCAACCTGCACATATACACACACATTTACATGTGTGTATATATTAATATATAAACACACATACACTTGGTTTACAGATTCAAACATATGTTGCGTTTAATAAAAAATATTTAAAAACTAGAGTATCATGGCTTCAACAAAAAACAAAAAATATATATATTATTGTCATTAGGTTTTTAGAAATTTTGGATGTTACATAAGAACTTTTATGTATTCATTTGATTTTCGTGAAATGATGGACTCCTCTGGAAAGGACAAATATTAGGCTCACTTTTTATTTATTTTTATTTTTGTAATAACATACATGTTCTTAAATACACCAAATAGTGGTAACAAACAAGTTTTATGTATTCATTTAGTATTTCCTTTGTTTTATGTCTTTTCTTAAACTACTTTTTGTGACATGTGTTACTAACTGATAAAAATGTATGTAACAACTTTTTGTTTTTTTCTTTCCTGTTTAACATAAAAAAGTGTAACAGGTTTGTTAGGATCTGAGTTTAATTGTTATGACAGTGTAAAGATGGAAATTAATGGAAGATGATAAAACAAAGATGGTAAATGCAGCGGAAATGTAAACTTGTAAATCACAATAATGAAGAGAATTTTGTCATCAACATGCTTTTATAAATTTGATTTACGTATGCAAGAAAGATATATAAACTCCCCCTCAGCCTGATAACTCTGATTTATTCGTACAAGAAATGCTAAGAAGAAGTGATAAATAGAACAGTACATGCATTGTTCTATTTATAGTACAAAACAAACCACTGTGGAATCTAAGCTAGCGTCACCTTGACAATGACATCTAACAACCTAACAAACTCTAACATCTGCTAGGCTAAAATACTGATACATTGTAATATATAAACTCTGTTGATCCTGCATTTGTTAAAGGAACCTCTGATGAGCTTTAACCTCTGTTGGTCCAGCAGACCTTTGCTTCAGCAGTCCTTATCTTCAATACCAGAGTTTCTCTTTAACAGACTTTAGACCTTGAGTAGAGTTTGTCTTCAACAGTTCTTATATAACAGACTTTTAGTTTAACAGACCTTTGAGTAACAGATGTTGATATGTTTGCCTTTGGGGGAGCATATCTTCAAAGCATTGTTATTGATGATCAGATGTAATAGATCATTTTGGCTTTCCAATCATCTGTTCTTTTGTGGGGTCCAGTAGATCCAACAATCCCCCTTTAGAACAGATGATGCCAAAACTCTGCTTTATTGCTGATCTTTATTCCTCATTAACATTTTCCTGATTTGCCCTTTGAATTGTAATTCAAAGTTCAAGGAAATTATGTCTTCAAAATCCTTTGTAATTCAAGGTTCAACAGATCTTGGAGGTCATCTGCATTCAGCTTTTGAATTCCATCATCTGACCTGAGCAAGCTCAATTCGCGAGTGTCTGATGATGACTTTCACTTTAGAATTTTTGAATCAATTGGTTTTCTTAGGTGAAGATTTATTTTTGATGAGTTTGGTGAAAGTGGTTTGCTGACAAGATTTTTAACTGTTTCTCCGAGTTTGTCACTTGCAAGATCTGTGTGAAGGAACAGCTGGTTCTTGATTCCCTCCTTTCTGTGTTCTTCATACAAAATATCATCAGTCACAAACATCTACTTTTGCCTTTTTACTTGATTTGAGGCAATTGTGGATAAGCTAGATGCTGTGAACTGCTTTTTAGGAGTATGGGTCTGTTGAGGGACAATCACTGCTGGGTAAACTGCTTTCTTGGAACTGTAGGATCCTTTTCTTTTAACTATTCCAGTCTTTTGTAGGTTTCAACAACCTTGCATTCTGACCATCTGCCAACAGCTCTAGCAGTACCATACTTTGCAGCTACAAGTTCTTCTTTCATTCTCTTTAGCTTCAAAGCCTTGTTTTGATCAATTGATTTGCCTTTCTTCCATACTGGTGGAGTTGGGTTGTGTAAAGGATCTTTGAGCATTTCTCGGATTCTTTCAGTCTCTTCCTTGAGAGCGTCTGATGTCTAGTCTTTGAATTGAGCTCTTGATGCTTTGTATGGTTTATGCTTCATGATGTGATCAAGGTAATTGTGTTTCAGTTATTCATCAAGCTCAGCATTTGTTGGCTTCTCAGACATGGACTTGCATAGGACCTTGGCAAAATCTTCTATCTTTCTTACCTTGCCAAGTTCTAGTGATAAGATTCCTTGCAGAGTCTTGTCATTTTCCCTTCTGTCACCACCTTAGCAATATTCTCAGCCTATCTTGCCTTTAGCTTAAAATATTCATCTACATTTCTAGGCTTTCGATAACCACAGAGAGATGGAAGGATCTTTGTGATGGATCCTCTATATTTATAAAAAAGATTCAATTTCTCCTTTAACATCATGAATCTCTAGAGGATATTTGGAAGCCAAGGGAATGTCAGATGATGGTTGATAGGGTGGAAGTGAAGTGGAATTTGTGGAAGTGATGAGATTGTATGGCTGGAATGGGGTATATGATAAGGGAATTGGTGATGGAATTTCCTCAACATCTTCATGTACAACAAAACTTTTCCTTTTGCGTGTGAATTTTAGTTTAGGTGAAGGTGGGTGTGTGGGAATTCTTGGTGGTGTCGATAATGGTTGTGTTAAAGTGGGAAAGTGATCATGGCAGAGGTTTGGTTAACATCTGTTAGTACTTTGTTGTACCAACATCTGTTGGTTGATTTGGTGGTGGTGATGAAACATCTGTTGGCACATTTGTTGTACCAACATCTATTGGTGGTGATTTTGGCGATGGTTTCGTTTTGATTGGAGTGGTTAGTCTTGATTGGAGTAAAGGATACACTTTTTATGGGCATAGGTAGTGGTTTTAGGAGAGGTGGTAATTGGCTGTCTAACATTTCTAGTTGACTTTCTCCTTTTTGAAGTGCTAATATCTTATTTTTCCATCTGCTTAGCTTGTTCTTCTTCAATCAGTTTGGAAGCCTTGTTTTCTAGTGTATCTTGCCTTTTCTGCTTTTCTAAGGCAATTTTTTCTGCCTGTTTGTTCAGGGTCTCATCAATCCCTTTTTGAACTCCAGCATCTGATGCCTAGTAGAAGTTTGGTTTTGAGCAGACCCTTACTTTTGTTGCACCTTGGAATCTGGCTGCAACTTTCTCAGTTTATCACTTTCCCCCTTTTTAGCATCATCCTCTACTTCGTCTTGAAGGATTGTTGCAGGGGTAGAGCCAGTAGTCTTTAGCAAATTCTCTCTTATGGCCTTAATATAAGCTTGAGTAACTTTATATCTGGCCTCAACCCTGATAAGTTCCATATGAGTGTTGTGGTTGATATCAGCTAAATTCCTCTGAGCTTGTATAATTGGTTGCACTAATTTCCACAGCTCATTGACAATTTGCTGAGGTGAAGGTTGACAAGCAGAGGTTTGTAACAGTTGTTTCATCATGCTTTTAAGCTCATCTATGGAAGATTCCATAGAAGTCATCCTTTCTGTCAATTCCTTATATCTAAATTCATCACCTAATTTAATAGGATCATGTGAATCCCTACAAGAGGTTGTTGTATTTAGGAGAAGACTCCAAATTAATAGACTCAAATGACCCTTTTTCTTAGTACTGGGGACTTCCAAATGGAGCAGAGGTTACAATTGTAGCCTCAACAATTGTTGCCTTCAAGGAAGAGTTAAAGATGTAACCATGGTCCAACTGAAACACTGTTGTGTCATCAGTTGTAGTGGGCTGCTTCACTTGAACTACCACCAAGAGTTACTTGTAACTCATGGGGTCTAGCCTCCTCAGTGTTTCTGGGTTAGAACTTGATTTTTCTCAGACTCAGTCACTTGTCGAGGTGTGCTCTCTTTGACTGGTGATTAAGAGAAACTGATTTGTGTCTGAGTTTTATCAATTGCATTGAACAGAGGTATAAATATGGATGGAATTATGGGATATGGTTGTGGAGTTGAAAGAGAATTTGCCCTGGGAGATGAGCATTGAAACAGACTTTCAAGTGAAACGTCTGCTTCATAATGTGGTGTCCCTGTGCTTACAACTTGATCCTTTTGTGAGGATACAAGAGGAGCTTGGCTTTTGGTGGAGATCTTTCCATCTATTGTGAGGAAGTAGCAACAATGGTTTCTAGTGACTTTTTACATCACAAGGTTATCCTCTGGGATCTTATCTTCTAGAGGTGCCTTTTTATGTAATTTTGTTTTGGTGGGTTTTTTGATGGAGGGGTTTTTCCTTTGGATTTTGCTGGGGTGGGTTTCATAACACCAGTTGTGGTGTCATGATCACAGGAGCAGTGGGCTCAGTAACAGGGGTTTGAGCAGTAGATGTGGACTCATCCAAAATATGCTCATCCTCCTTTGCTTTTGTTTTAGAAACTTTTGACTCTTGATTTAGCATTCTGGTAAAAGTTTCATTTGTAATACTCTTCATTCTAAAAACTACCCCTTTGTTGAAAATTTTTTTAGATACATGTTTTTGAAGGTAATAGCTTAAGAGTGTAGGATACAAAATAAAAGCTTTTTTGTTTTATTTTATTGATATTTACCACCAAGTCCAAAAACAATGCCTAGGATATATTAAAATCTGATTTTGTCAAATAGCGTATCCCAGAGTTTGAATGTTCTGTGGAATCTCATTAAATACAGTGGTCTTGGTAGAAAGACGGATAAGCAAGGTATCGAAAAAGTATATCATTTCAGTAGGAGATTTTGGTTTATATATTGTAGCACCTGTCAATTGACCTTCATACCCGTGTTCAATGAACTCTGTATGAAGTTCTTGCTTTTCAAAAGAGATTTTACTAGCTTGGTCGTCCAATGAAATGTGGTGAATATGGAAGATGGGGATATTTTGACAAGAGTTTCACCGATCTTTGAAGTTATAGCATATGGCCTTTTGTTTTGAGATTCAATTTTAGCGTTTACCCAAAATTATCGGAGAGTATCCACATAAATAGGTGCATCAGCAAGCATGATGGTTTTGTATCTGGATGATGTGAGAACATCAATTATTGGGTGAAAGGAAGTATTTTTCTCATTTTTCTCAAAAGTAGGAAGGTAGTTATGAGGAAGCTTGATTTGACAGGGCCATGATCGGAGAAGAAAAGTGAGGAGTAATGGAGAAAATGGTGATGGAAATTGTTTTATGTATTCTGAATTCAAGTTGGCAGTGAAAAGCGTTGTTTGGATGAAACAGGGTTATATAAAGGTAAAAGTGAATGCTAACGTGGCAGCGCTTTCAAAAGATCTTATGGAAAACATCTGTCCACGTGCCAACCTCTGTTGGATAATGGATGACAGTTGTTGTGTAACCTCTGTTAGGAAGCAACAGCGGTTGGGAACAGTGTATAGGAACAGTGGTGATTTTACTCTATCAGAGGACAGATATCAGATGTTAGGACAAAAAGTGGTAAATGGGAACAGAGGATACCTTTTAGCAGTGGATAGAATTTTAACCAATTAGAGGTTTTAAAATAGTGGTTTAGATCTGACTTTAAGGATTTATGGAGAAAATTTTCAATTTTAAAGCTATTTTCAAGGATGGATTTTTGATTTTCTGAAAACATTTTAATGCTTTTTATTCATGGAAAGCAAAATGTTATTTTTAATCCATGTTTAGCATGCCAATCCTAGATATCAAGCTTTCAAAAGTAGATGTGTCTAAAGCTTTTCTCAACACATCTGCCAGTTGATCCTTAGTTGGAACATGACGCAGAGAAATCAAACATTTTTAATAGCAATCCCTCACAAAGTGATGTCTGATGTCAATGTGCTTGGTTGTGGAATGTGAAACTGGATTTTTGATGATGTTTCAGCTGCTTGACTATCTAACATGAGAGGAGTCTTTAGAGCAGTTACACCAAAATCCTGCAATTGATTTTGAAGCCACAGAAGTTGAGCAGTGTAACTAGCAGCAGCAATATCTCAACCTCTGTTGTGGATGTTGAAACTGCAACTTGCTTTTTGCTTTGCCAAGAGACTAAACAATTCCTAGAAACTGATATCCTCTTGATGTAGACTTCCTTGTAGCATGGAAACTAGCAAAGTCACTATCTGAATAACCTGGAAACTCAATATTTCCATTAGAAGGATACCAGATACCAAGTGTGGTAGCACCTTTTATGTGTCTGAATATCCTTTTCACAGCTATAAGGTTGAACTTTCTAGGTCCTGACTGGGATCTAGCAAGACACATGTTGCAAACATGATGTCTGGCCTTGATGCAGTTAGGTACAATAAAGACCCAATCATGCTTCTATAAAGTGTTTGATCAACCAAGTCATCTTTATCATCAATAGTGACCAATTTTGAAATGGCCATGGGTGTGCTACATGGTTTACAATCATTCATATCAAATTTTGTTAACAATCTTTGACATACTTACTCTGATGAATGAATGTAACATTTTGCATCTACTTAACTTGGAGACCAAGAAAGCACTAAAGCTCACCCAGGCACTCATCTCAAACTCTATTGTCATGAGTCTCTAAACTCTTCACACATGGCATTGCATGTGGATCCAAAAATGATGTCATCATGTGGATCAAAAAATGATGTCATCAACATAAATTTGGACAAGCATCAAATCCTTTCCTCTCCATTTTAAAAACAATGTTTTATCAATTTTACCTCTTGTGAAGCCTATGGATAAAAGAAAGGTGGATAGAGTTTCATACCAGACTCTAGGTGCTTGTTTCAAGCCATACAAAGCTTTATTAAGCTTTAGACATGATCTGGATAAAAGACATCTTCAAAACCAGGAGGTTGGCATACATATACCTCTTCCTTGATCTTACCATAAAGGAATGCACATTTGATATCCATTTGATACACCTTGATGTTGTGGTTTGCAGCAAAAACTAAGAACAATTGATGGCCTCTGTCTTGCTACAGGAGCAAATGTTTCATCATAATCAATGCCTTCATCTAGTCTATAGCCTTGAACCACAAGCGTAGCTTTGTTTTTTAGAACAATGCCCCTCTCATATGTTTTATTCTTGAAGACTCATTTTGTGCCAATTAGACATACATCTTGAGGCAATGGTACAAGTTCACATACTTGTTGTCTTTTGAATTGTAGGAGCTCTTCTTGCATAGCCTCTACCCAACTGTTGTTTCTTAGTGCCTCTTGGTACTTGACAGGTTATGTGAGAATAGAAAACCAAATTAATTTGACAAATGTTTTGGAATTGACTTCTTGTGAGCACCCCTTCATTGATGTTGCCAATAGCTTGGTCTGGTGAGTGATTTTTAAGGTAGATTAGATCTTCCTTGTATGGAACAATGGCATTTTGAGGTGAATGCTGCAGATGGGAATCATCTGAGCTAACATTTGTTGGCAATTTTGAAGAGCCAACATCTATTTGAAATGGAGGTGGAGGTAAGGTGGGATTGGGGTAAAAGTGGGTTGATTTTTGTTCACAAGAAATGGACTTTTGTCAACAGTGTTTGACTTGATGAGCTAGCAGAGGTTTCAGAATCAACAACAGTCGATGTTGTGGTGACAGAGTTTTCACAGTTGTTAGTAACATCTGCTCCTCTGGTGGTGGAAGTGACTTTATATTGTGGGATCCCAATGTCAAATCCATAATCTTGAGGAAGAGACTGTGGTGTTCCTGCATGGTTAGTCTTGACAGACACATCTTCAAATGTAAATTAATCATCAAATAACTCACAGATTTGCGGATTTTTTAATGAAGAAAGTTCATAGAACTTTACGTTTAAGGTCTCTTCTACACACCTAGTCCTTGTGTTAAACACTTTATAGGCCTTGGCAGTAGTTGAGTATCCAAGAAAATAACCACAATCTACTTTGGCTGCAAATTTTGAAATGAAATATTTGAAGTTTAAAATGAAACATGTGCAGCCAAAGATTTTGAAATAAGAGATTAGTGATTTGATCTTGTACAGAGTTTCATAGGCAGTTTTTGATGTTTGAGGTTAATTAAAACTCTGTTTTGCACGTAGCAAGCAGTGTTTACAGCCTCTGCCCAAAAAGACAGTGGTCAACCTGAGTCTGCAAGCATAGTTCTAGCAGCTTCAATTAGAGTTCTATTCTTTATTTCAACCATCCCATTTTATTTTGGTGTCCTTGGGATGCTATATTGCCTTACAATTCTTTTTGACAACAGAAATCATCCAACTCCTTATTTCTAAACTCTGTTCCATTATCACTCCTGAAGATTTTTACTGGCAAGTCAAATTGATTTTCAACTGTTCTTACAATGTCTTGCAAAATACCTACAGTCTCATCTTTGGGGTGCAAAATGTAAGTCCATGTAAACCTTGAAAAATCATTAATTATAACAAGACAATACCTCTTCTTTTTAAGAGTCGTGATTTTAATAGGGTCAAACAAGTCCATGTGTAACAATTGTAAACATTGACTTTTTTTAGACTCTTCAATTGATTTGTATGAGCTTTTATGTTGTTTACCTTTTAAACAAGAAACACAATGTTCATCACATGTGAATTGTTTTGATGGAAGACCTCTTACAAGAACTTGTTTAGAAAGTGCGGTAATAGTTTTGAGATTTGTGTGACCAAGTCTCCTATGCCATAGTTCTGTCTTTTTGTTAGAGGCAACTGAGAACAGACAAGCATTAGTCATTGGATAATCTTTTAATATAACAACCACATACACATTGCCACTCCTGTGAACAAGAATTTATGCTTTGCTCTCAGCTATGATTGTTTCAATCTTTTTAAGCACTTCTGGCCCAACAACCTTACAAGTTTTCTTAGTGAAGAATGACCCATAGCCTTTGTCACTCATTTGGGGACACACTAAGAATGTAACACTCAAGATTGTTAATAAGATTGACATTTTCAAACTGAGTTTCCCTGCTTAAACTGTCCCTGACCCCAACACCTTACCTTTGAGCTATTACCAAAGGATATATCACCCCTTACATGTGCTAGAAAATCTTTGAAAAGGGCTCTACATCCTTCATGTGCCTGGAGCCTCCACTATCTACATACCATAAACTATCAAGGCAAGTAGAAACTCCAGCACATCAGTAACATGTTAGTTTTGGTGAGTGTCCAAAGTCAAAATGGCTTTGGATGGGGTCACGGACATTTCATGCCTCAAGTCCAAGAGAATGGTCAGAGTTTTGAACAGATTTTTTGTCACACCCTGGATTTCCAACCCAAATCCATACACCGGTGGGCCCGGGTGAGAAGTATTGTGACGTTAGTTGATAACATCATAGTCAATTAAACACGGCACAGCGGAAGTCTTGGAATAAAATTACTATTGCAAACCAAATGTTCAAAATAAAATAATATACATGCTCGTAATAGAAGATCCACAGCGGATCATTAAAATGTACAAAAAGAATATAAAACAGACTTTAGGCATATCTAAGGATTTGCAAGATCTTCTTATTCACTACCGAGCAGCTTCCGGCCTATTTCGTATTATACTGCAGTTTAGCTTTGGACGATACGTCAGCATTCGCTGGTAAATACACCCAACTAACTCATTTTGAAAACATTTTTAAATGATTTTAAGTGCACATGGCACAAAATCTTTTATAACTTGGGAAGTTACTTTGTAACCTTGTTAGCAGATTCACATGTTTGTCCATACATACAGGGCCCAGTACAAGAGACCGAGATATGATAAAATACACACCACTTAGAACTCACAAAGGAGTTATCCCCAACGTCTTGGGTAATTTGCATTTGATCGTCTGTCAGGTGTATGCCTACACCCCGCGCTAAGGTTGTGGCCATTAACTAATCTAATGAGCCGAGTTTAACCCCCGATGTTTAAGTTATCAAATGAAACTGATTAAAACAGAATGTGGTGGATTTACTAGCCACAATCCGGCATTCGATTGATCCCATTTCTGACCAAGCGGTAATAGTTTACCGTATCCCAAGCCCGTATAGGGAAAATAAGTCGAGAGTATTTACCTGAGCTAGTCTTCTTTTTAATTTCAATAACTCAGTCGTATACAAAAGTACTTTTGTGTAGATAGCATTTACCGACAAGGCTCTAGTCTGGATTAGGGCACAAGCTAACCAATTAAATACTATCGGTCTTTATTTAAGTCATAGACTTAGAACGAGTAGTGTACATGATCAAAACGTATAACGCTTGATTAAACGATGATTGGATAGAATGTAGTTTAAACCCGACAAGTACTTTGACTTGCATAATATGGGTAAACTATAAACATTCTGGATTTTTGAGACTTAAATGATAAGGTTAAACCCGTTTCGGTTAAATTCCGTAAACTAGTTACGTATAATCAATCGTACGCTTATAAGCGATAATGGGTAACCGGATAAGTCATGGACAAGTTCTATATGCCATTATATTTTAAATAAGTTAAAATACCAGTAGGATATCAACTTATATGTCCGTTAAGGTTTTAAAACGAAACTATGCTTCATAAGGGCGTTTCGGTAATTTCATATCGTATAAAAGGAACTTGAATATAATTTAAGTTTAATATTATGAGTATTCTGGAAAAATGGTTTACTGATTTATATAATATCAGTAGGATATCAATTATATGTGTATTTTATCTTTTATGACCAAACTATGCACCGAAGGGGCATTTTGGTCATTTTACACATAGTTTATAAATTATTTAAGATTCGAGGTTTATAACATGTACCTACTGTACATATGTTTAAAATAAGTTTTAAAGTCAGTAGGTAACAAGTCTTAGTCACTTTATATGGTTTAAAACCATACTATGCGCCGAATCAGCGCTTATGTTGTAAAATGACGTCTTTGCGATGTTTAATGAAAACGTACATTGGGGTCATATTAAAATGTCTTATATATGTTATTTAATATAACATATCAGTAGGTAAAAGATTTACCTTGAAAAGATTTGATTAAAACTATTTTATGAGCCACAAGGGCTAAAATCGTCACTTATCGACATAGTTTAAGGACTTGCTTAAAAACTCAGTTTATAACTTGGTTTGACATCCCAAATAATCCTACTTATAATATTATATCATTAGGAAACTTATTTCAAGTTCATTATCATTAAAAACCTTGTTTTATGCAAAAAGAGCATTTTGGTCAAAGATGGCGTAATTATGGAACTTGCGCATAAACTTAGATTCTGATTATGATCATGTAATATAACCTCAGAGGGTTATGCTACATTATATTACGATCATAATGCAACTTTAGATCAGTAGGTAACTAATCTAAATCGGGTCAGAATCGAAAGTCAAAGCAGAAGTCAAACTTCGCGACTTTCAGTTGCGAACCGACCCTAGAACTGAAATTGACGAGCCGAACATGTTTTTACATGTTCTAATAATTATTACCAACTTGTTTAAGTGTCAAAACAGGTTTCGTAACATACATAAGATCAATTTATGATTTTTCTGAAGGTATCATTTTTCTTCGGAGCTTCTTAACCTGTCGATCCTCGATCGAAATCGGTTTCTCAACAAACCTCAAGTTTTCATCTATCTGCACATCTTTGTGCGACATTTCTAGCGACTCATCGGCTAGACATTTCTTAAGGTTAGATATGTGGAATATATCATGGATTCCACTAAGCTCCTCTCGCAACCTAAGCTTATAAGCTACAATGCCGACATATTCGACTATCTCGAATGGTCCAATATATCTTGGGCTCAACTTGCCATTCTTTCCGAAGCGCATCACACCTTTCCAGGGTGATACCTGTAACATCCGTCGAAAAACGGGTTTTTAAAACCCGCTTCGTTTATTAATCGAATAGTCAGTTATATTTTTCATTGCTTATTTAATGTTCTTTTTAATTTTAAACAATACATAATTAATAAATATATTAGAATTTATAAACTATAATTAATAAACAATAAAAACGGTCGAAGAAAAAAATAAATGTCGCTGCCGGGTTTCGAACCCGGGTCAGCCGGCTCATTTAACACACAAGCCATTCACGACTCCGCCACTTGACTTGTTTGTGTAATCAATGAATCATATAAAACTTAAGTTCCACCTAGAATTCATCTGTTTGCGCCAAAAACTGAAACCGCTCATCGGCTTTCAACTATCCAGACTTTTGAGTGATCGCGAGTTACTGAATATAACCGATAAATCAATTACAACCCACGTTTCTAATCAATTCAATCTTCAATGCCTCGATTCATATGATTGTTGAAGATGGAAACCGAAATGAAATTTACTTTCAATTTACACTGATAATATCATCGTCTCATAACTTGGAAACACTCGCAGAACCTTCAATTTCATTTGCTCTAATTTCTGTTCGTCGGAAACGTTATCTGCTATCGCCGGACTTTCGCCGGAAAACCGGGACATACATCAAATCGGTAAATTTCTCGATTCTTTCATTTTCAATCCATTACTTTCACTAACTTAAATCCTTCAACCAGAATCGGTCCCAGACGACGTTACCGGATATTCTACACTCGCCGGAAAATCTCTGGACATTTCCGAAAACACGCTGTGAATCGGTACAAACATCTAAACCCTCTGATAATCCTTGTTTAGTAACTTAATTTCGCAACTAATTGATCAAAACTGTAAATTGATCCGATCAGACGGAATTCACAAAACAGAGCCGACGACCTTTGCCGGAGTTCTGAGAAAAACATCTTTTCCGGTACATTCATTTCCAAAACCTTCTTTATCCATTACATTTCAATCATTTATATGTCCGACGAATGATTTAAACAAGAACTGTCGAATATCGGTTGTCTGTGTCTTTGAGCGAAGAAGATGAAGTCGAACCTTATGTATAAGTTTAATTAAAACAAGATATTAAACCGGGTTAGACACACAGTCCAGCGGTGGACTGTGTACAAACACACAGCGCACGTCACGAGTTCGAACCATACAAACGCACCGACTTTCCGAATTAAAACCATTCTTTTTAAAACTGAATCAGAACAGATTCCAGTTTGTTTATAAGATTAATATAAACCGTAAGTTAAACAGATAAGACACACAGCCCAACTGGTTGGGCTGTGCGCTTACAAACCGAAGGACCCGAGTTCGATCCGGCTCCCTGCAAACCGGTTCGACCATTTTAAAACCTTTTAATATAAACCAAATAAATTAACATTTAATTTGTGTATATATATAATTAAAACACAGATTATTTCAGGTTAGACACGTAGCTCAGTTGGTAGAGCTGCGTGCACGCGTACGAGAGGTCCTGGGTTCGAACCTCACTCAGCGCACTAATTACCACTGTCCGACCGGTCAACGGTCCGGTCAACGGACCGGTCAACGGTCAACAAAAAGTCAACATTTTTTAATATTTTTATTTATTTATTTAATTTAAAAATCAATTAAAAATACTTAAAAATAATATTTTTAAAGTTAGAAAATGACTTTAAACTCACAAAAATAAATAAAAAAATCCTATTAAAATTGTTAATAAAATCCACTTATTTATTGTACCATTTCGTTATTATTTTAGGATAGTCTTTCCTCGTCGATCAAATCCCAAAACTCGTGCGCATTCAACATCATCAAACGAACGCACCCAATGTGAGTGAATCTCTACCAATTCCCCGTTTTAATCACGTTTTGGGGTGTATCATGTGTCGCTTATTATTTATTACATTTAAACACTTGTGCATCCATCATATTCATGATCAAACGTGTATCCAATATGTATCAATTGTTTGTGTGGTTAATGTTTAGATTAAATTTATCATTTTCAGTACATACATCATCATAGGCTCGTCTGTTCCCCATTACCTATGAGCGGAACTGTTCCCCATTACCTATGAGCGGAACGTGGCATTGCCAACATATGATCGGCTCCGTTTGATTGAGCCTTGATCGCACTGTCACACCCCGACCCGCAGCGGAAAAGGTGATCGGGGCATGATTGGGTTATCATCAAAGCTCATGACATTTATTAAACGTTTCATATTCATTAATACAATTTAATGGAAATTTACAATAAATGATACAACATGATCTAACTATCAATCTAAGCTTCTTGGTTCTCTTCTAAGGCATATCCTATGTTTTCCTTGCTTCAACCTGTTCACCTGTATCATGTGTAAAAGGGTTTTTGGATCAACATAAAGTTGGCGAGTGAATCCTATGGAAAAACATTTGAACAAGTTTATCCAATTGATTATAAATAATGTGCATACCACATATGAGTAAATGTAGATGTAAATTTATTCACACAACACATAATATTGAATATTGAACACACAAACACCAAATGATTGTTTTGAGGCACGCGTTGTTCGACTCGTCTCCCACGAGGAACTGATGGGCCTAATGAATGAGTTTTGAGGCACGCGTTGGTCTTACGAACTGATGGGCCTAATGTATGAGTTTTGAGGCACGCATTGTTCTTACGAACTGATGGGCCTAATGAATGAGTTTTAAGGCACGCGTTGTTCTCGTCTCCTACGAGGAACTGATGGGCCTAATGAATGAGTTTTGAGGCACGCGTTGTTCTTACGAACTGATGGGCCTAATGTATAAGTTTTAAGGCACGCGTTGTTCTCGTCTCCCACGAGGAACTGATGGGCCTAATGAATGAGTTTTGAGGCACGCGTTGTTCTTACGAACTGATGGGCCTAATGTATGAGTTTTAAGGCACGCGTTGTTCTCGTCTCCCACGAGGAACTGATGGGCCTAAATAATTTGCATACAACTTTGACAATATGTAATACATCACAACCAATAATAGTTACATTTTAGTTTAGTTCATATAATGGTATAGCACAAATTTGCATAAGAGAATTAGTTTAAACGACACATGATACACCCCAAAACATGAATAAAAAGGGGAGTTTGTAAGAATTCACTCACATTGGGTGCGTTCGGCTGATGAGGTTGAGTGCACGCGAAATGGTTTTAACCACGAGTGAGATTAACCTAGATAAATCGCATTATGGTTTGGTAAGTAAACGGATTTTATTAATCTATTTTAGTAGGATTGTCGGGTGTATTTTTGTGAGTTTGAGGCTATTTTCTAACCTTAAAAATGTTATTTTTAAGTATTTATAATTGATTTTTAATTAAAATAATTAAATAAAAATAATAAAAAAAAATACTTTATTTTTTGCTACAGTTGACTTTGACCGTTTGACTTTGACTGACGTTGACCGGTTCGAAGGCATATTATTGTGCGCTGAGTGAGGCTCGAACCCGAGACCTCCCGTACGCGTGCACGCAGCTCTACCAACTGAGCTACGTGTCTAACCCATCATATATCCGATTTTAATTATATATATATATTAATTAGAGTTAAACAGAAATCCTTTTATTAAAAACGAATTAAATCACAAAACCGGTGCGCTCCACAGGTCTCGAACCCGGGACCTGTGGGTTAGCGGACACACAGTCCACCGCTGGACTGTGTGTCTTACTTGGTTATAAACTCGGTTATCAATATACTTAACATATACTTAAATCAACCCGGTTCAGTTTGCTGAAAAAGGAATTTTTATCAAGGCAGCGTGTGAGGGACAATACTCGAATTCGTGACCATAGCGTTAAAAGTGCACACAGTCCACCGCTGGACTATGTGTCTAACCCGGTAATTAACTTGATTTTAATTATACTTAACCATTACTGAAACGTCGTCTTCTTCACTGGTTTTAACCGGAAGTGGCGACTGACTGGTTCGAATGTTGATTCAAGTTTCTTTAGCGTTGTAAGATCAATTACAGACGAGATAAAAGTAAAAAGAAAGGAATTTAGGCGTGAAAAGTACCGGCTGTTTCTCCTCTGTTTTCCGGCAGAACTCCGGTGGCAGCAAGTTCTTCCGGCGACGAGTCTCTTGCAGCAGAGAGTCTTCCGAAGGCTTGCAAAGGGTGTGGGTGATTTCGGTAAGAGTTTAGGGGGTTCAGTAAAGCTCAGAGGTTAATGATACGGTTTTCCGGCGATGTATCAAATATTTCCGGCGAGTGATTTTTCGCCGAGAAAGGGTGAGATTTGAGTGTGAAAGGTTTCTGGTGAGTAGTGGTTGAATTTATAGGGTAGTATTGAGATGAATGGGGTCTGAATTCGGTCTAAATTCGAAGTCAGCCGTTCTCCGGCGGTTATGGCTGATGTCGCGGGTTCAGACGTCGGTTATAACCGTCGTAGGAGTTAAGTCATCGGTTATTTTGAGCGGAAAAGTAATTAAACGGCGAAGTCGTCGGGATTTCCGACGACTGCTATTTTGGGCGCAATTTACTGAATTTAACTTCGGAACTTGAATATTTGAATTAAATGTTTCCTGTTATTAACATAAAATCAAGTTGGCGGAGTGGTTGGTCGGCTGAGTGATAAGTTGTTTGTTTGAACCGGTATGGACCCGAGTTCGAAACCCGGCATGAGTAAATCATTTTTATTTTGCGATTTTTATCAGTTTTTCAAAAAACTAAATATATATCCCCGCATAATAATTGATTACGTATCGTTTAAAATTATTTTGGGCATTTAATTTGCAACGAAAATTTTAACTGACTGTTCGGTTGATAAACGGAGCGGGTTTGGTAAATCCATTTTTGACGGATGTTACACGCACATACATCATCATAGGCTCGTCCGTTCCCCATTACCTATGAGCGGAACGTGACGTTGCCAACATATACATTATCATTCATGTCATATACTTATGCAAGGTGGTTTGTTAATGTTTGTTTATTTACGTTTGCTCACATATGATTATTGCACAATTTTTCCATATAAATACAATAAGAAATCAATATCAAATGTTTTTAACAAGGTTCACTCGCCAACTTTTGTTGACCCAAAATTCCCCATTTTTACACATGATACAGGTGAACCAGATGAAGCATGAAACATATAGGACGGCCTAGAAGAATAAATCAGTTTAGATTTTGGATTGTTTATTTAATTTTCCTTTCCTTGTATTGTATGAATTTGGCTTGAACATTTAAGTTGTAATTTGAATTTAATAAATATAAAACATTTTAGTAAACATCATGAGCTTTGGTGATAACCCAATTATGCCCCGACTCTTATTCCGCTGCGGGTCGGGGTGTGACAGATTGGTATCAGAGCCATTACTATAGGGATATAGGATAGGTTATTAGACCCTTAGAGCCTATACTATAGTTGATTAGAATTATTTAAATTGTTTATGTGTTACATACAAAATTCATGATGTTTATATGCTTTATGTTTATTGTTACATTCAATGTTATGCAAGCATGTTCATAAGTACATATTACTATACAATGCTCATCATGTATCATATCCTCATAACATATCATATCCATGAGAGCACATGTCACACCCCGACCCGCAGCGAAAAAGGTGATCGGGGCATAATTGGGTTATCATCAAAGCTCATGACATTTATTATATGTTTCATATTCATTAATACAATTTAATGGAAATTTACAATAAATGATACAACATGTTCTAACTATCAGTCTAAGCTTCTTGGTTCTCTTCTAAGGCATATCCTATGTTTTCCTTGCTTCAACCTGTCCACCTGTATCATGTGTAAAAAGGTTTTTGGATCAACATAATGTTGGCGAGTGAATCCTATGGAAAAACATTTGAACAAGTTTATCCAATTGATTATAAATAATGTGCATACCTCATATGAGTAAATGTAGATGTAAATTTATTCACACAACACATAATATTGAATATTGAACATACAAACACCAAATGATTGTTTTGAGGCACGCGTTGTTCGACTCGTTTCCCACGAGGAACTGATGGGCCTAATGAATGAGTTTTGAGGCACGCGTTGTTCTTACGAACTGATGGGCCTAATGTATGAGTTTTGAGGCACGCGTTGTTCTCGTCTCACACGAGGAACTGATGGGCCTAATAAATGAGTTTTAAGGCACGCGTTGTTCTCGTCTCCCACGAGGAACTGATGGGCCTAAATAATTTGCATACAACTTTGACAATATGTAATATATCACAACCAATAATAGTTACATTCTAATTTAGTTCATATAATGTTATCGCACAAATTTGCATAAGAGAATTAGTTTAAACGACACATGATACACCCCAAAACATGAATAAAAAGGGGAGTTTGTAAGAATTCACTCACATTGGGTGCGTTCGGTTGATGAGGTTGAATGTACGCGAAATGGTGTTAACCACGAGTGAAATTAACCTAGATAAATCGCATTATGGTTTGGTAAGTAAACGGGTTTTATCAATCTATTTTAGTAGGATTGTTGGGTGTATTTTTGTGAGTTTGTGGCTATTTTCTAACCTTAAAAATGTTATTTTTAAGTATTTTTAATTGATTTTTAATTAAAATAATTAAATAAAAATAAATAAAAAAATATTTTATTTATGCTACAGTTGACTTTTGACCGTTGACTTTGACTAGCGTTGACCGGTTCGAAGGCATATTGTTGTGCGCCGGGTGAGGCTCGAACCTGAGACCTCCCGTACGCGTGCACGCAGCTCTACCAACTGAGCTACGTGTCTAACCCGTCATATATCCGATTTTAATTACCTATATACATTAATTAGATTTAAACAGAAATCACTTTATTTTAAAAATGAATTAAATCACAAGACCGGTGCGCTCCACAGGTCTCGAACCCGGGACCTGTGGGTTAGCGGACACACACTCCACCGCTGGACTGTGTGTCGCACTTGATTATAAACTCAGTTATCAATATACTTAACATATACCCAAAACACTCCGGTTCAGTTTTGCGAAAAAAGGGATTTTTATCAAGGCGGCGTGTGAGGGACAATACTCGAACTCGTGACCTTAGCTTTAAAAGTGCACACAGTCCACCGCTGGACTGTGTGTCTAACCCGTTAAATAACTTGATTTTAATTATACTAAACCATTACCGTAACGTCGTCTTCTTCACTGGTTTTCACCGGAAGTGACGACTGACGGATTCGAATGTTGATTCAAGTTTCTTTAGTGTTTTATGATCAATTACAGTCGAGATAAAAGTAAAAAGGGAAGGAATTAGGCGTGAGATGTACCGGCTGTTTCTCCTCTGTTTTCCGGCAGAACTCCGGTGGCAGCAAGTTCTTCCGGCGACGAGTCCCTTGCAGCAGAGAGTCTTCCGAAAGGTTACAAAGGTTGTGGGTGACTTCGGTGAAAGTTTAGGGGGTTCAGTAAGCTCAGAGATTACTGATACGGTTTTCCGGCGAAGTATCAAGTATTTCCGGCGAGTGATTTTTCGCCGAGAAAAGGTGCGATTTGAGTGTGAAAGGTTTCTGGCGAGTTGAGGGTGTATTTATAGGGTAGTATTGAGATGAATGGGATCTGAATTCGGTCTATATTCGTAGTCAGCCGTTCTCCGGCGGTTATGGCTGATGTCGCGGGTTCAGACGTCGGTTATAACCGTCGTAATAGTTAAGTCATCAGTTAAATTGGGCGAAAACGTAATTAAACGGCGAAGTCGTCGGGATTTCCGACGACTGCTAATTGGGCGGTAATTGACGAATTAAACTTCGGAACTTGAATACTTGAATTAAATGTTTCCTGATATTACCATAAAATCAAAGTGGCGGAGTGGTTGTTTGGCTGAGGGATAAGTCATTGTTGAGCCGGCTATTGACCCGAGTTCGAAACCCGGCAAAAGTAAAACATTTTTATTTTGATATTTTTGACAGATTTTCAAAAACTAAATACATATCCCCGCATAATATTTGATTACGGATCGTTTAAAATTATTTTGGGCATTTAATTCGCAACGAAAAATTTGACTGACTGTTCGGTTGATAAACGGAGCGGGTTTGGTAAATCCGTTTTTTTTTTACGGATGTTACAGCACACACCACACAATTTTCATGATTTTTGCAACGATTTTTGTATTTTTCAAATCACATCAAAGTGAGTTCCTATGACGGGCATGTAGTAACCGGAAGGGTACGAGTACCGGTAGTCGGAACATCCTGTCTAGGCTTGGCATTCGTATAAATCTAAAATAAAGGACCAGTTTGCCTACCTGGGGACTAACGATGAGAGTATGAAGGACCTATTAGGCCAAAGCATGCTATACCAAACGTCGTGTGAGCTAACCCCACTTTGAGTTGTCATTGTGTCTAAACCTGGACACCCTCCTACCATACATCTCGCAATCATATTTCATGGTTTTCATTCGGGTGATGCGAGTGTTAAACCGCCAGCACTAATGTGAATCCTACTAAGCCAATAGTCATGGGGGCCCACATGACTATACAGGCGATGGTATGGGGGACATTGGAGGCCCAAACATGTGCAAACCCAAGACATCCTATGGATGTAGTTGCATTATTGATGATTATGTTATTTTATTACTTTTAACGACTCATGACACCTACAAACTTCTTAAACTCACAATCTTCCTATGTATGTTCCTGTAGATGTCGGCTAGGCAGCTACGTGGAGGTAGAAGGTCAGGAAGGTCAAACGAACGCTTGGCCACTCAAATTGCAAAACAAATGGCCGCGGTGCTTCCTGACATCGTAATTCAAGTCCAACAAGCTCTCGCCGCAAATCCCATCAACCCTCCCAATCAAGAAGACCAGAACGTCGACAACCCTCCCTCCAAAAAGTGCTCTTACAAACACTTCAAGTCTTGCGATCCCCCGAAATATGAAGGGACCGAAGGTGTCACTGCTCTCCTCCACTGGTCAGAGGAAATGGAAAACACCTTCCTCAATTGCGATTGTCCCGAGGATCGCAAGGTACGTTACGCAACCGGGAGACTATTTGGAGTAGCTCTTACCTGGTGGAATACAGAAAAAGGTAAGAGAGGAATCGAAGATGCAATGGCCTTAACATGGGAGGAGTTAAGGGAAATCATGACGAGACGTTTCTGTCCAAGAAGCGAGATCAAAAAGTTAGAGGATGAACTTCACTCGTTAAAGCAAAAGGAAGGAGATCATACTTCCTACAACAAAAGGTTTTTAGAGTTGAACCAAATGATCCCCAACTTGTTCACCCCAGTGTACCGCTTAGTCAAACACTATATTCGAGGCCTCCCCTCGAAAATTCAAGACTCAGTTCTAAGCACTTCGCCTGCAACACTTGAAGCTGCTATGGAACTAGCTACCGAACTTACCGAGAATCGCATCCGAAACGGCAAATTTAAGGATGAGAAAAAGAAAGCCCCCATTGAGGGCCAAACTTCAAACCATTCCACCTCCTCCTCAAAGTTTGCTAGTAAGAGGAAACGAAACGGCAGAAACTTTGCTGTCACACAAACAAACCTCCCTATCACTGCTGCACCCATCACCCAAGTTGCCCCCTCAGCTGCACCATATAAAAAGCCATACTCCGGCCCATACCCAAAATGCAACTGTTGCCAATACCATCACTTTCCCGATCATCCCTGCCAACATTGCACCGGCTGTGGCCGTGCGGGTCACACCATCCAAACCTGTCGCGCACTTCAGCGAACGAACCGCAATCAGCCCTCAACCCAAACCCACCATCAGATAGTGAGTCAAGCCCAACAACCTTTACTCCTACCACCTGCTCAATATGTAGCCCAATCCTACTACCAACCCAACTATCCCATGATACAACCTATGCGGGCTTGTTACAACTGTGGAGACCCGAACCACTTCAAGAACACCTGTCCACGCTTGGTGAACATCATCCATGCCCAAGCTCAAGCAAATCCAGTAAACCAGGCTAACCAAGCTCCTCCACCTGCTAGGGGAAGAGCTTTCAACATCAACGCCAACCAAGCTAGGGCTGATAACAACGTGGTTAACGGTACGTTTCTCATCAATGGTAGTTATGCATCCATGTTATTTGATACTGGCGCGGATAAGAGTTTTGTGTCCTTAGAATTTGAACCCATCCTCAACCAAACTCGTGATAAACTCATGGAATCCATAACGGTAGAAGTTGCTGATGGAAAACCGGTTTCATTAAACTCTATTATACGCAATTATACTCTCACCCTAAACGATCACGATTTTCCAGTTGACCTCATTCCTATGAAGTTGGGAAGTTTCGACATTATAATTGGTATGGACTGGCTCAGCCAACATCATGCTGAAGTAGTATGCCGCGAAAAGTTCATTCGCATTCCTCTTGCAAACGGTCAGACTCTACGAATCTTTGGAGAAACCCCTTCGAAAGGACTCAAATTAATGTCCTGTCTTCAAGCCCGAAAATATCTCCGCAAGAATTATGTCGCATTCCTAACTCGTGTCGTCAAAAAGGGAACCAAGGAGAAGAAACTCGAAGACATCCCATTAGTAAAAGATTTTCCGCAAGTTTTTCCTGATGACATTTCAGGACTTCCTCCCGTGAGAGAAGTCGAATTCCGCATTGATCTTATACGTGGAGCTACACCAGTTGCAAAATCTCCTTATAGGTTAGCCCCATCCGAAATGCAAGAGCTGGCCAGTTAACTGCAAGAGCTAACTGACAAAGGATTCATACGTCCTAGCTCATCGCCTTGGGGTGCACCTGTCCTTTTTGTGAAGAAGAAAGATGGAACGTTTCGCATGTGTATCGACTACAGAGAACTCAACAAGTTAACGGTCAAGAACCGCTACCCATTACCTCGCATTGATGATCTTCTTGACCAACTTCAAGGCGCCACCTGTTTTTCAAAAATCGACCTTCGTTCTGGTTATCATCAACTCAGAGTACATAAAGAAGATGTCCCAAAGACCGCCTTCCGAACTCGTTATGGTCATTACGTATTCATGGTCATGCCATTTGGTTTAACCAACGCTCCAGCAGTATTTATGGATTTAATGAATAGGGTATGCAAACCCTACCTCGACCGCTTTGTCATAGTCTTCATCGACGACATCCTCATCTACTCAAAGTCTAAGTCTGATCACGAACGACACCTTCGACTCATCCTTACACTCTTAAGGACAGAAAAGTTGTACGCTAAGTTCTCGAAATGTGAATTCTGGTTAAGGGAAGTACAATTCCTTGGACACGTCGTCAATGACAAGGGAATTCATGTTGATCCCTCAAAAATCAAGGCAGTACAAGAATGGCAAGCGCCACGTACACCTACCGAAGTAAGATCATTTCTTGGTTGGCTGGTTATTATCGCCGTTTCATTGCAAATTTCTCCCGTATTGCTGTACCACTCACGGCTTTGACTCATAAAGGAAAGCCCTTTATATGGGGACCCAAACAAGAAGAAGCCTTCCAAACTCTAAAGCAAAAACTCTGTGACGCACCTATCCTCACACTTCCTGAGGGTTGTGATGACTTCGTGGTTTATTGCGACGCGTCAGGGCAGGGACTAGGCTGTATACTGATGCAAAGAGGAAAAGTGATAGCTTATGCTTCTAGACAACTCAAAATTCATGAGAAGAACTACACCACCCACGACCTGGAACTTGGAGCCGTTGTGTTCGCTCTTAAGATATGGAGACATTACCTCTACGGTACTAAGTGTGAAATATACACTGACCACAAGAGCCTCCAACATATCTTTAACCAAAAGGAGTTGAATATGAGGCAACGAAGATGGGTCGAACTTCTTAATGACTACGACTGTGAAATTCGGTATCATCCTGGCAAGGCAAACGTTGTGGCCGATGCGCTCAGTCGAAAGGGTTATGCGAACTCCATTCGTCTTCTATGTTCGCAAATCATAACCGACATCAAAGATCGAATCCGAGAAGCTCAACATGTTTCAGTAACGGAAAACGACGTACGCAAGGAGCTGTCTTGTGGAGCTGAACTTAAAATCAAAACTAAATCTGACAGTGTTCTGTACTATCTAGATCGCATATGGATTCCCGATCACAATAACCTTCGTGATTTCCTTATGAATGAGGCGCACAAAACACGGTACTCTGTACACCCAGGAGCCGACAAGATGTATCAAGGCCTTCGATACACCTACTGGTGGCCTGGCATGAAGAAGGATATCGTTGTTTTTGTTTCCAAGTGCCTACATGTTCCAAAGTAAAAGCTGAACAACAAAGACCCTCAGGACTTCTAGTCCAACCTGAAATACCTGTATGGAAGTGGGAAAACATAACCATGGACTTCATTACCGGGTTACCTCGCACCTCCAGTGGGTATGACACTATATGGGTAATCATTGATCGTCTTACAAAATCAGCTCACTTCATTCCGATTCGCAAGGACTTCAAGAACGAGAAGTTAGCTCGTATCTATATCAGCGAGATCGTAAGCCGTCATGGTGTACCTTTAAGCATTATTTCAGACCGTGATGGTCGTTTCACTTCACGAACATGGCAAGCCATACAAGCCGCTTTGGGTACACGATTAGACCTCAGTACCGCTTATCATCCTCAAACTGATGGACAATCTGAACTCACCATCCAAACTCTTGAAGATATGCTCCGAGCATGTGTCATAGACTTCAAAGGGAATTGGGACGCTCATCTACCATTAGTTGAATTTTCGTACAACAATAGTTACCACTCAAGTATCGGCATGGCACCTTTCGAAGCTTTATATGATCGTAAGTGCCGATCTCCAGTATGTTGGCACGAAATTGGGGAAGCTCAAATCACCGGTCCAGAATTGATTCAAGAAACAACAGACAAGATCCATCAAATTCGAAACAATCTTCTAGCGGCACAAAGTCGTCAAAAGAGTTATGCAGACAAACGACGAAAGCCCTTGGAGTTTAACATTGGTGATCTGTACTTTTAAAAGTATCACCGTGGAAGGGAGTAGTTCGTTTTGGCCAGAAGGGCAAGCTAGCGCCACGCTACGTAGGACCTTTCAAGATACTCGAAAGAGTAGGACCTGTAGCATAAAAGCTTGACCTACCAGAAGAACTCAACAGAATTCACCCCACATTCCACGTATCAAACTTAAAGAAGTGTCTCGCCGATGAAAACCTCCATATTCCCCTAGAAGATATTCAGATCGATGAATCTATGCACTTCATTGAAACACCAGTAGAGATCATGGACTTCGGAGAAAAACGTTTAAGACGGAGTCGTATTCCAATTGTTAGGGTACGCTGGGAGTCGAAACGAGAACCCGAGTTTACTTGGGAACGTGAAGACTCAATGCGCGAAAAATATCCGCATCTTTTTCCTGTTACCACTACTACTTAAATTTCGGGACGAAATTTCTAAAAGTAGGGGATACTGTAACATCCGTCGAAAAACGGGTTTTCAAACCCGCTTCGTTTATTAATCGAATAGTCAGTACATTTTTCGTTGCTTATTTAATGCTCTTTTTAATTTTAAACAATACATAATTAATAAATATATTAGAATTTATAAACTATAATTAATAAACAATAAAAACGGTCGAAAAAAAATAAATGTCGCTGCCGGGTTTCGAACCCGGGTCAGCCGGCTCATTTAACACACAAGCCATTCACCACTCCGCCACTTGACTTGTTTGTGTAATCAATGAATCATATAAAACTTAAGTTCCACCGAGAATTCATCTGTTTGCGCCAAAAACTGAAACCGCTCATCGGCTTTCAACTATCCAGACTTTTGAGTGATCGCGAGTTACTGAATATAACCGATAAATCAATTACAACCCACGTTTCTAATCAATTCAGTCTTCAATGCCTCGATTCATATGATTGTTGAAGATGGAAACCGAAATGAAATTTACTTTCAATTTACACTGATAATATCATCGTCTCATAACTTGGAAACACTCGCAGAACCTTCAATTTCATTTGCGCTCTAATTTCTGTTCGTCGGAAACGTTATCTGCTATCGCCGGACTTTCGCCGGAAAACCGGGACATACATCAAATCGGTAATTTCTCGATTCTTTCATTTTCAATCCATTGTTAGAATTTCACTAACTTAAATCCTTCAACCAGAATCGGTCCCAGACGACGTTACCGGATATTCTACACTCGCCGGAAAATCTCTGGACATTTCCGAAAACACGCCGTGAATCGGTACAAACATCTAAACCCTCTGATAATCGTTGTTTAGTAACTTAATTTCGCAACTAATTGATCAAAACTGTAAATTGATCCGATCAGACGGAATTCACAAAACAGAGCCGACGACCTTTGCCGGAGTTCTGAGAAAAACATCTTTTCCGGTACATTCATTTCCAAAACCTTCTTTATCCATTACATTTCAATCATTTATATGTCCAACGAATGATTTAAACAAGAACTGTCGAATATCGGTTGTCTGTGTCTTTGAGCGAAAAGATGAAGTCGAACCTTATGTATAAGTTTAATTAAAACAAGATATTAAACCGGGTTAGACACACACAGTCCAGCGGTGGACTGTGTGCAAACACACAGCGCACGTCACGAGTTCGAACCATACAAACGCACCGACTTTACGAATTAAAACCATTCTTTTTAAAACTGAATCAGAACAGATTCCAGTTTGTTTATAAGATAATATAAACCGTAAGTTAAACAGATAAGACACAGCCCAACTGGTTGGGTTGTGCGCTTACAAACCGAAGGACCCGAGTTCAATCTGGCTCCCTGCAAACCGGTTCAACCATTTTAAAACCTTTTAATATAAACCAAATAAATTAACATTTAATTTGTATATATATATAATTAAAACACAGATTATTTCGGGTTAGACACGTAGCTCAGTTGGTAGAGCTGCGTGCACGCGTACGAGAGGTCCCGGGTTCGAACCTCACTCAGCGCACCAATTACCACTGTCCGACGGTCAACGGTCCGGTCAACAGTCAACAAAAAGTCAACATTTTTTTTATAATTTTTATTTATTTATTTAATTTAAAAGTCAATTAAATAATAATATTTTTAAAGTTAGAAAATGACTTTAAACTCACAAAAATAAATCTTAAAATCCTATTAAAATTGTTAATAAAATCCACTTATTTACTGTACCATTTCGTTATTATTTTGGATAATCTTTCCTCGTCGATCAAATCCCAAAACTCGTGCGCATTCAACATCATCAAACGAACGCACCCAATGTGAGTGAATCTCTACCAATTCCCTGTTTTAATCACGTTTTGGGTGTATCATGTGTCGCTTATTATTTATTACATTTAAACACTTGTGCATCCATCATATTCATGATCAAACGTGTATTCAATATGTATCAATTGTTTGTGTGGTTAATGTTTAATTAAATTTATCATTTTCAGTACATACATCGTCATAGGCTCGTCTGTTCCCCATTACCTATGAGCGGAACTGTTCCCCATTACCTATGAGCGGAACGTGGCGTTGCCAGACATACGATCGGCTCATTTGATTGAGCCTTGATCGCACATACATCATCATAGGCTCGTCCGTTCCCATTACCTATGAGCAGAACGTGACGTTGCCAACATATACATATCATTCATGTCATATACTCATGCAAGGTGGTTTGTTATTGTTTGTTTATTTACGTTTGCTCACATATGATTTTTGCACAATTTTTCCATATAAATACAATAAGAAATCAATATAAATGTTTTTAACAAGGTTCACTCGCCAACTTTTGTTGACCCAAAATTCCCCATTTTTACACATGATACAGGTGAACCAGTTGAAGCAAGAAACATATAGGACGGCCTAGAAGAATAAATCAGTTTAGATTTTGGATTGTTTATTTAATTTTCCTTTCCTTGTATTATATGAATTTGGCTTGAACATTTAAGTTGTAATTTGAATTTAATAAATATAAAAACATTTTAGTAAACATCATGAGCTTTGGTGATAACCCAATTATGCCCCGATTCTTATTCCGCTGCGGGTCGGGGTGTGACAATACCTTCAGCATGACCTTGTCCCCTACTTGGAACTTAAGAGGTTTACGCTCTTATAGCATAGCTCTTCTGCCTGTCCCTGGCAGCTTTGAGACGATCACGGATTTGCACAATCTTTTCCGTGGTCTCGAGGACAATCTTTGGTCCTGATAGTTGGGCTTCCCCAACTTCTGCCCAACACATTGGCGTTCTATATTTTCTCCCATACAAGGCCTCAAAAGGAGCAGCCATGATGCTCGTATGATAACTGTTATTGTGGGATAATTCTATTAGGTAGTGGTCATCCCCACTTCCACCTAAATAATCACACATGCTCTAAGCATGTCTTCCAATGTTTGGATAGTACGCTCACTCTGACCATCAGTCTGCGATGGTAAGCCGTACTAAAGTTTAATCGTGTGCCTAATGATTGTTGGAAACTTTTCCAAGAGTGAGATGTGTATCTAGTATCTCTGTCAGATATAATAGATACCAGTACACCGTGTAGGGACACAATCTTGTCCACATACAACTTAGCCAATTTGTCCGAATTATATGTTTCCTTAATTGGCAAGAAATGTGCTGACTTGGTCAGCCTATCCTCTATGACCCAAATAGTGTCATTTCCACTTTTGGTCTTAGGTAATTTGGTAATCAAGTCCATAGCTACCATTTCCCATTTCCACGTGGGAATTTCTAATTGTTGTAGAAGTCCTGACGGCTTCTGATGTTCGGCTTTAACTTGCGAACACGTCAGACACTTAGCTACATAAGTGGCTATGGATTTCTTCAAACCCATCCACCAATAATTCTTCTTTAGATCTTGATACATCTTGTCACCTCCGGGTGAACTGAGTTATCTTGTGTTATGCGCTTCTTGGAGGATTAGATCTCTAAGTCCGCCAAAGATTGGAACGAGATTCTTTCATTGAATTAAGGATTCCATCCTTTCCAGGCGCTAACTGATCTGTAGTCCTGCCTAATCCCTCGTTAGGAATATTAGCCTCTAATAGGGCTTGCTTTTGCGCATCTCATAGCTTCTCACTTAAGCTATTTCTGAGCTCAATGCTCTTGGCATTAATTCTTATAGGTTTAACTCGTTCCTTGCGACTTAAGAGATCAGCAACTACATTTGCCTTGCCTGGATGGTAGCGAATCTCGCAATCATAGTCATTAAGCATTTCCATCCGTCGACGTTGTCGCATGTTCAATTCCTTCTGATTGAACAGATGCTAGAGACTTTTATGGTCTGTGTATATAATACACTTTGGGCCATACAAGTAATGTCTCCACAATTTTAGTGCAAATACAACGACATCCAATTCTAAATCGTGGGTGGTGTAATTCCTTTCGTACACCTTTAACTGCCTGATGCATAGGCAATCACTTTGCCTTTTTGCATTAGCACACAACCCATGCCAGTGTGCAATGCATCACAGTAGACTACAAAATCTTCAACACCCTCTGGTAGGGATAACACAGGAGCATTGCTCAACTTGTGTTTAAGAACCTCAAAAGATTCTTGTTGCTTTGGACCCCAATTATACTTAACATTCTTACGGGTCAAGGTAGTTAGAGGAGTGGCTATTCTTGAAAAATTCTCAATGAACCTTCTATAGTAACCGGCCAATCCTAGAAAACTACGAATCTCCGATGGGGTTTTGGGTACTTCCCAATTCATGATGGCCTCTATTTTGGCGGGATCCACTTGGATACCACGCTCACTTACCATATGTCCAAGAAATAGGACTTCTCTAAGCCAAAACTCACACTTAGAGAATTTAGCATAAAGCTTCTCTTGGCTTAGCAGTTCTAAGATGCACCGAAGATGTTTCTCGTGATCAACTTGATTACGAGAATAAATAAATGTGTCGTCTATAAAGACAATGACAAACTTATTCAAATATGGTTTGCAGACTCTATTCATGAGATCCATGAATGCTGCAGGTGCATTTATGAGCCCAAAAGGCATCACTAAGAATTCAAAGTGACCGTAACGGGTCCTGAAGGCTTTCTTAGGAACATCCTCACTCCTAACCTTCAGTGATGATATCCAGATCTTAAACCAATCTTGGAGAAGTAACTAGCCCCTTGAAGTTGGTCAAATAAATCATCAATCCTGGGCAGAGGATATCTATTCTTGATTGTTAACTTGTTTAGCTCTCGGTAATCGATGCACATTCGCATCAAACCGTCTTTCTTCTTTACAAAGAGGATAGGAGCTCCCCAAGGCGAGGAACTAGGCTGTATAAAGCCTTTCTCCAAGGGTTCATCTAGCTGCGTCCTCAACTATTTCATTTCTGTTGGTGCTAGCCTATATGGAGCTCTACCAACAGGTGCTGATCCTGGTATAATATCAATCATGAACTCCACTTGTCTGTCTGGAGGTAGACCTGGTAATTCTTCTGGAAAGACATCTGAATATTTCGAGATAACTGGTAGGTCTTCCATGTTTGGCATAGGCTCATTTATAGTAACTTGTGCCATGTAGATGACACAACCTTTTCTCAAACACTTGGATGCCTTAAAAAACGACACCTTGTCTGGCAGTCCATAGTGTGAGTCTCCAGGGATGGTGATCATTTCACCAGATGGGGTTTTAATCTCGATGAGCTTCTTATCACAGCTGATGCGGGCTTGGTTATGATATAACCAATCCATGCCTAAGACAACATCGAACCCCGGCAATTTCATTAGCAGAAGAGAGATAAGGATGGAATGATTATTAATGGATATAGAGCATCCATCAAGAATGGAAGATGTTGTTTCAATCGTTCCATCAGCAAGTTCTATCTCATAAGTTTTATCTTGAGTTCTTATGAGCAAGTTTAATAGTTTACCAAACTTATGATCAACAAAAGATCTATCTGCACCCGAATTAAAAAGAACTCTAGCATAAATATTGTTAATGAGGAATGTACCTGTTATGACATTGTTGTCATTAACAGCCTCTCTTGCAATTATTTGAAAGGCACGGGCATTCCCCTTCTTGGCCTCTCCAGGCTTTGCATTGTTATTCCAAGAACCTTAGGGCAGTTAGTCTTAATATGCCCCTTTTCATTGCAGACGTAGCAGACGACATACTTAAGATCCTTACAATCTAGAGTCTTATGCCCCTTTCTCTTACATGTGCCACAGGGTTTGGCCTGTGAACCAAAATTGCATTGTCCCCAGTGTCTGCGGTTGCAAGTTTTGCATGTTGGCATTACAGCCGTTTTGCCTTGGTTCCCTTTGAACCCAAATCTCCCTTTATTTTTCTTATTAAACTTATGGGAGTTGTCATCTTCCCTCTATCTTTTCCCGTCAGTTTCAGACTTAACTGACTTTTGTCTCACTGATCCAAGGTGGGGGAGAGAGATAGGTCAACAGCAGACCTATAGGTGGTAGGCTGAGCAGCCTTCACCATGCCCTTTATCTCGGGCGCTAACCCATTAATAAAACGCGCAATGCGTTTGGGTTCTGGGGTAATCAAATACGAAACTAACCTAGATAAGGAATTGAGATCGGAAACATAATTCTGGCAATCTAGGTTTTTCATGGAAAGAGACAAGAAGTCAGTCTCTAATTTCTCCACCTCATGGGGTGGGCAATATGTTTCCTTAACAAGGTCCACAAATTTGGACCACCCCAAATTATACAGGTGTACTTTACCTGTAGACTGTATCATGGCCTTCCACCAGATTAGGGCATCGCCCTTAAAGGACTGTGATACATAATTGACCACAGTCTTATCAGCACAGTTGCTGATATCTACGATTGTTTCCATCTCATCTTGCCACTTTAAGGCTTCTACAGCCCCCTTCTCTCCATTGAAGTCTCGGGGCTTGCAGGAGATGAATACGTATAGGTACATCCATCTTTAGCAGAACGGGACCCTTCAGCAAAATTTATTTTCATTGGTTCACTCTTCGCATTTGCAGAGTGAACAGAGATCTCCTTGTGAGCTGAGAATAGGGTAATCGATAATGGTTTAGAGCGAGTAGCACTCGACTCTCTAAGCTTTTCTATGGCCTTTCACATGGCCTTTTCAACTGTCGTGTCAATGCGAGCTTGAAAATTATCATTATCAATATCTTTGTTTTCGGCTTTGTTAGATTCTACATTCCGGTGGCTACTTTGTGCCTCATTCGAGTTAGCCATCTTTAAGCTTTGGTTCTATACACCAATGAAGCTTCACTTAGTCATGGTATGTCAACCATAATGGTTTTAAACATTGGATATAATAATCCATTGCCTATTCTAGTGTGAATAACATCACAACTCTTAGGCTTTAACATATCTATATTTGGCCTAGGTCACAAAGGACCATTAAAGGCAAATTACAATTTGGACTTAGTCCATATATTACTAGACAGTGGATCGTAATGTCACAACTGTCATTGCGTATTTGACAATTATATTTAGCTTTTAAGCTTGTCATGAAGGACATCAAATTTTATGGCACATAGGCCTGTCACTAAAGGATATAAAATATGGCACATAGCTGTATAATGGACATAAATATGCGTGGGCACTAATCACTATATGTTTGAAATCATAGCCCCAAAGGTAATACATCACTAATGGATGTTTAATCATAGCCCCAAGGGCAATACATCCTAATGGATGTTTTAATCATAGCCCCAAGGGCAATACATCACTAATGGATGTTTTAATCATAGCCCCAAGGCAATACATCACTAATGGATGTTTAATCATAGCCCAAGGGCAATACTCACTAATGGAGTTTTAATCAGAGCCCCAAACGGGCAATACATCACTAATGGATGTTTAATCATAGCCCCAAGGGCAGTACATCACTAATGGACGTTTAATCATAGCCCCAAGGGCAATACATCACTAATGTATGTTTATCATAGCCCCAAGGGCAATACATCACTAATGGATGTTTAATCATAGCCCCAAGGGCAAATACATCACTAATGGATGTTTTATCATAGCCCCAAGGGTAATACATCACAATGGATGTTTTATCATAGCCCCAAGGGCAATACATCACTAATGGATGTTTTAATCACCGCACTGATGATATTAGCCGGGATCAATTTTGATCACATAGGCTATATAAGGTCAGGACATAGTCCTTTACCTTGAAGGCTAGAGTGATTCCTCAAGTCACACTACCAAGAGTATGAACATTCTTAAATGTTAACATAAGAGTACCTTAATGGTTGATTAATAGTCCCGATCGCATTGACCTTAACGACTTAGTGGCTTGAACTTAAGTCCACCACCTCTGGATAGAAGGATAAATTCCCTTAACTATCCTGATAGAAGACCCCTTCGTACTTAACTATCATTTATAATTTGGCCAAATATGTGGTCTGTACCACTTGGCTAATCAAAACCATTAAGATCTTTTTGGAATGTCCTCGCAGAGCACAAATTTCAAGTAAAATCGAGACGTTCGTTTGAAGAGGATGAATACATATATATATAATTCCAAAATACTTCATAAAGTTTCAAATTAGAAGTTACAATACTAGAAAAATGAAATAAACTGTCCATGCAAAGGACTTTAAAGAAAAATAAAAAAGTCCACGCTGGGACTAAAGAAATAACAAGGTCCTCGTAGGGACTACATATTATTAGAAGAGACTTTACTCGTCCTTCTTTCCCTTGACCAACTTGGAGAGTTTCTTGAAAAACTTGTTTGTCTTCTTCTCCGTTTTATCCGCTTGCTGCTGCATTTCTTTCATCTGTTCCAAGGCCTCATTGATGGCCTCTAGTGGTGGCGAGGTTGTGTGAGGTTGTGGCATAACCGGATACTGGTACCATAAGTTGGATATCCAGTAGGTGGGAAAGAAGACGGGTAAAGAGCGTTGTGCATATCTGCTTGCATATAGGGGTCTTGCGACCATGCTTGATAGTCTACCGGTGTAGACGAGTTAAAAGGATCATACCCAGACGTATCTGGATATGTGGGATCAGTTACTATAACCCAATGGTGGTGGTTGAACCATAGGTGTTGGTGTTGGTTCCACCACAGGTGAGGTGTTAGAGGGTCCATCCATTTGTGGGTCCTCTTGAATTATGGGGTAGGAGTTGGGCAAAGATGGCAGCGATCCCGACCTTTGTCCGGCACGTACCGACATGCGTGCTCCACGCTTCCTCCTGGTGGTTCAGGTGGTGGTTGAGGTTGGTCCACCGGTTCCATATGGATATCTTCTTGAACATGAGGTGGTTGAGAGTGATGAGAAGGAGTGTGGGCGAAAGTAAATTAGTTCCAATATTGGTCCCACTCATTAGGACCTTGGTAGGGCGATCCGGCATAAGAGTTCGAATCGCTTTGAAATTTCTATGGGATGCGTATTCGATCCCGACGGCGGCATCTCCGGGTCGGAGTCCTCGTCCATTGGGTTTGGCTGGTCCAACTGATTTTGATCGGCTGGAGGCGTGTTAAAGTACTGGTTAGGATTAAATTCTTCATGGTAAGAGTGATGAGAATGGGAATGGTGAGAATGGTGTGAATGATAGCAGGGGTGAGAGTGGTAAGAATTTTGGGAATGTGGGGGCAATGTCTATGAGAGACAGAGTGTCTCGCTGGTTTCCAAGGAGATGAATCTCCTGATTCTTGGTATGAGTCTGAGTTATGAGGTTGAGGGGAAATGCGCCCCGATGGTCCTCCCCACATTGGACCTTTTCCTCTACCACTTTGTCCTCGTACACGTGGCGGCATTTTCCTGTTAAAAATTCAATTAAAAAAAACAATACTAATAACTTAATAATGAAATCAGTAATCCTAGGTCAATGCCTAGACTCGGAAGTCTAAGGAATGTGCTCTTGTAAGTTTGGGATTAAAAACAAAAGGCTAATGTTTAATTCTCTCAAACGTTGGCTCTGATACCAACCTGTCACACCCCGGATATCTAACCCAAATCCATACATCGGTGGGCCCGGGTAAGGAGTATTGTGACGTTAGTTGATAACATCATAGTCAATTAAACACGGCACAGTGGAATCTTGGAATAAAATTACTATTACAAACCGAATGTTCAAAATAAAATAATATACATGCTCGTAATAGAAGATCCACATGCGGATCATTTAAAATGTACAAAAAGAATATAAAATAGACTTTAGGGCAGATCTAAGGATTTGCAAGATCCTCTTATTCACTACCGAGCAGCTTCCGGCCTATTTCATATTGTACCTGCAGTTTAGTCTTTGGATTATACGTCAGCTTTCGCTGGTAAATACACCCAACTGACTCATTTTGAAAACATTTTTAAATGATTTTAAGTGCACATGGCACAAAATCTTTTATAACTTGGGAAAGTTACTTTATAACCTTGTTAGTAGATTCACATGTTTGTCCATACATACAGGGCTCAGTACAGAGATCGAGACATGATTAAATACACACCACTTAGAACTCCAGAGGAGTTATCCCCAACGTCTTGGGTAATTTGCATTTGAGCGTCTGTCAGATGTATACCTACACCCCGCGCTATGGTCGTGGCCATTAACTAATCTAATGAGCTGAGGATATCCAGGACACGGTAATTTAACCCCCGATGTTTAAGTTATCAAACAAAACTGATTAAAACAGAATGTGCGGATTTACTAGCCACATTTCGGCATTTGATTGATCCCATTTCTGACAAGGCAGGTAATAGTTTACCGTATCCCAAGCCCGTATAGGGAAAATAAGTCGAGAGTATTTACCTGAGCTAGCTTCTTTTTAATTTCAATAACTCACCGTATACAAAAGTACTTTGTGCATATAGCATTTACCAGCAAGGCTCTAGTCTGGATCATGGCATATGCTAACCAATTAAATACTATCGGTCTTTATTTAAGTCATAGACTTAGACAGAGTAGTGTACATGATCAAAACGTATAACGCTTGATTAAACGATGATTGGATAGAATGTAGTTTAAACCTGACAAGTACTTTGACTTGCATAATATGGGTAAACTATAGACATTCTGGATTTTTGAAACTTAAATGATAAAAACCCGTTTCGGTTAAATTCCGTAAACTAGTTACGTATAATCAACCGTACGCTTATAAGCGATAATGGGTAACCGGATAAGTCATGGACAAGTTCTATATGCCATTATATTTTAAATAAGTTAAAATACCAGTAGGATATCAACTTATATGCCCGTTAAGGTTTTAAAACGAAACTATGCCTCATAAGGGCATTTCGGTAATTTCATATCGTATAAAAGGAACTTGAATATAATTTAAGTTTAATATTATGAGTATTCTGGAAAAATAGTTTATTTATGATATAATATCAGTAGGATATCAATTATATGTGTATTTTATCTTTTATGACCAAACTATGCACCGAAGGGGCATTTTGGTCATTTTACACATAGTTTATAAATTATTTGGGATTCTAGGTTTATAACATGTACCTACTGTACATATGTTTAAAATAAGTTTTAAAGTCAGTAGGTAACAAGTCTTGGTCACTTTATATGGTTTAAAACCATACTATGCGTCGAATCAGCGCTTATGTTGTAAAATGACGTCTTTATGCGATGTTTAATGAAAACTGACATTGGGGTCAGATTAAATGTCTTAGATATGTTATTTAATATAATATATCAGTAGGTAAAAGATTTACCTTGAAAAGATTTGATTAAAACTATTTTATGAGCCACAAGGGCTAAAATCGTCACTTATCGACATAGTTTAAGGACTTGTTTAAAAACTTTGGTTTATAACTTGGTTTGACATTCCAAATAATCCTAATTATAATATTATATCATAGGAAACTTATTTTCAAGTTCATTATCATTAAAAACCTTGTTTTATGCAAAAATGGCATTTTGGTCAAAGATGGCATAATTATGGAACTTGCGCATAAACTTGATTCTGATTATGATCATGTAATATAACCTCAGAGGGTTATGCTACATTATATTACGATCATAATGCAACTTTAGATTAGTAGGTAACTAATCTAAATCGGGTCAGAATCAAAAGTCAAAGCAGAGGCAAACTTCGCGACTTAAGGTTGCGAACCAACCCTAGAACTGAAATTGACGAGCCGAACATGTTCTTACATGTTCTAATAATTATTACCAACTTGTTTAAGTGTCAAAACAGGTTTCATAACATATATAAGATCAATTTATGATTTTTCTGAAAAATGGTCTATTTGACTTTTTAAGATCTTAACTTTGACCCGTCAATTGGTGTAGCAAACGTGATCTTCAGGAGGTGCCCTTTATAGGGACTAACACCTACCTTATTACGATCACTTAGCCATGTTCATTATGAACAATGGCTGGACCATAATGGTCTTACCGAAAGTCAAAGCGTTTTTCGTTAAAACGCTTGACTTTTCGCTATAAAAGCATATAAACAAAAATGCACAAAGAAGGAACACTTACATGATTCCTAGGGTGCAAAAGAACTATGTTGGATGCTCCTTTCAGTTAGGAAATTCCATAGGAGGGAGAAGAGTATGAATAAGAAAGGTGCAAGTTTAAATGGTGAACTTCATCACCTATTTATAGTTGGAGAACTCAAAGGAGGTGATGCCAGGTGTTTAGGGGTGTAAGAGGGAGCTTACAAGTGTCCAAAAACGTGGCATAGCTGATTGCAAGTCCATAGTTTCGAATACATGGTTTCTTGGCATTTTTGTTTGGAGGCCAAGAAACTTTCTGCAGCAGCAGGCTTCTCGCGCCCCGCGAGAGACTTAGGCCAGGTCTCTCGCGGCCCGGACCGTCCTATGGCCAGTTTCAAATTTTGACACTTTTAGCCCTCAACTAATAAACCTCCTAAAGGTCTTCTAAAACACCCTTTTGGCATATTTACCCTCCGTAGCCAATATTTGGCATACCCGGGATTATGCCCGGACATTGTCGAGCTCTCGGTTCGTTAACACTCAGAGGTATAAATTAACATGTTGACACTTTTAATCCCTCCATTATCCAACTTTCACATATTTACAAAATTGAACCCTCTCGTCCAACAGATGGCACGTATGAGAGTTAGGACTTCGTAAATGATCACTCAGAGGCTTTTTTAAGCATGTTGACTCCAATGTCACTCAGAGGTTGGGCATGTTGACATATCAGTCACTCAGAGGCCAAATTTCAAGCATGTTGACATATCAGTCACTCAGAGGCTGTTATTTATACATGTTGACATCGGATCGTCACTCAGAGACTCAGTTTGAGCATGTTGAGGACTTTAGTCCTTATCGATCTTTAATAGACTATATTTAAAATACAACACGTGTCACTATACTAGTGAACACAATTTTACAGTGTGTTACATTTTTTAAACATCTGTTGTGAACCAATTCCTATCAAATGATTATAACCATGAGGTTGCTTGTTTACCCTTAGTTTTGAAGGTCTTTTGTAGATCTCATAACCAAGGGGTACACTCTTATAAGCTGGTTGGCCATATCCTCTTGGAAATTTGTTTGCTGGTGGTACATTTATTACCTGAATGTCTCTAGGAACAGAGGTTATATTCAATTGTTTGGTAACAGATGTTTGGACTGGGACAAAGGTCTGTTTGGATTTTCTTTTTCCAAATTTACCCTGTGAACTCTCAAGTGTTTTTGTTTTATACTCATTTTTTTACATCAAATTTTTTTAGATAAACACATTCTTGAGTTTTATGGTTTGTCTTGCCACAGATGATAAGTGAGGTGCATCAACTATCACACTTGTCTTTTTTATGTTATATGTTTTTAATAGAAAACAGTTTTTGGTAACATGATTTTTTTTTTCACAGAAGTCACAAAACAAGTTTGATATTTTCTCTCTCTTCTTCCCTTTTCACCCTTTTTATCAACAAATGTTGTAACATATATTGGAAGGTCTTTTAAGGGAATGATCTTGACTTGAGGTGCTTTTACACCTTTAGTGGTTGAGAAATCCATTGGCTTAAAGTTTTCAAGAATGTCACACTCATCTGACCACGTAGGTTTGAATGGATATTTTTCAATTTCCTCAAAAGTTGAGGATCCTTCTGGTATTTCTAAAACAATTTTCTTACCATTAGGTATGACTTTAATTTCTTGACAAGCCAAGTTTGTTGGAATAATTGCAACAAAACCACAATCATTTACAGCAGTGTTTTGTGAAACTTGGTCATTTTTTCGAAAACCTACACCAAATTTTACATTGATTTTGATTTGTGATTCTAACATCAACTCATAACCTTTGTAGGATTCCACCCATTTTTCACATGTGATCTTGGTGGATTCAAGTCCTTTACAATTGATATTTTTCTATCATAGTTTGGAGTTGATCCTTGGTTACGCTTGATTCATGTTTGAGGCTGCTGATTTTACTTTCTTTTTCATACTTTTGATTTTAACTCTTTTGCAATTTTTCAAACTGAATTTCATTATCTAAGATTTTCATTCACCTCTTAATGTTGAAATCACTATACATTTGTCTGAACATAAGTCTTTAAGGACTTGAGCTGATACCTTAGCAGCAGCCATCATGGCACAATCACACTCTCCTTCACAAATATTGGAATCCCATGGGTCTGATAGAGGATCTGTTTCTTTACCAACCTTCTCTTCACAAACTTGTTCTTCACCAACCTTTTCTTCTAAAACATCTGTTGCAACATTTTCACAAACCTCATTAATATTGGACACCACTTCCTCAGACTCAACCCTTTCCAAAATAGTGTCTAGTGCCATAAAACAAAAGTCATCAGTTTTCTTTTCAGAATTGGCAACTAGGGCAAATTTTTCATCAGTTAGTTCTTTAGGTAAGCTACTCCAATCAATAAAGCCTTATGTAAAGAAGCTTTGTTGACTGGTCTCTACAGGAGGAGAGGTTTGTGTAGCTTGTGGTGCAGATTGTACTTGAACCTGAGGAACTGGGGTTTGAACATATTGTATCTGAGGAATAGTGGTTTGGACATACTGAACTGGAACAGTGGTTACATGTGTGGAGAAGGGGTATATTGTGAATAATGGACAATGTTTTGAGGTCTAGGACTTGGATGTGTCACAATAGGACCACTTGGTTGGCTCCTGCACTCTCTAGCAAAATGACCTAGCCTATTACACTTGTAACACTTGATTTTAGATATATCCAACCCAACCTTTAACCCCTATGCCATCCTGGAAATTTTCTACCAGTTCTCTTGTAAAACATGCTAGTTTTGACACTTAGCAATGCAAGTTGATGCAAGATGTCCATTTCTTCCAAATCAGTGGGGTCAAAATGTTGAAGATCATTTAACTCAAAAGATAAGTTATTAGAAACTCAGTTTTCCCCATTTGCTGTAAAAGCATAATTGGGTGAGGAAGAATCAGAGTTAAAACCTCCACCAGATGTTATGTCAATAAAACGATCATAACTCTGATCCTTATTTCCCCTAGAGGTTTTCTCTTGACCAAAAAGTGTTGTACTACCAAAAGCATAGTCATCAGCAACTTTTCCTGACTCTTAAAGCTTCTTTTTCTAGTTAACTTCTCTCTTAAAAGTCAAGAGCCTACCATGAAGCTGAGTCAAACTCATCTCTTTAAAACTGACAAAGTTTCTAGTTACAAAAGCAATAGTGTCCCATTTATCTGGTAATGATCTAAGAAATCGGCTATTCAAAGTTGAATTAGGATAATTAACATTTACCAGTTTTAATTCACTTATTAGACAACTAAACCTTTCGAACTACTGAGTTAATGATTCTCCTTTAACATGAAAAATGTTTCATACTGTTGGTTTAAAACTTCACAATTGTTTTCAATAACCTCCTATGTCCTATCGAATTGCTCCTTCAAAGCATCCCATAACTCCTTTGCATTGTTGCAATGCAACAGGCCACCATACATATCATTTGGCAAAGTCATAGTTACGATACCAAATGCCTTTGCATTTAGCTCAATTTTCTAAAAATCTTGCTCGGAGTAGTTTTCAAGCTTTTTAGGGACTTAAACTTTTGGGTCTTTAGCACTCGGTGCCATCGGAACATGAGGTCCAAAGATAACCGGGTTCCAGCAACTCGTATTTTGTTGTGCAAGTATGTGACCCATCCGATGTTGCCAGATGTTATACTCCGATTTGACAAGTATCGGAGGTTTGTACATGGTGCCAGTGTTGTGTGGATCTTGTGGATTTTGAGATATTTCTGATTGTTTACAAACAGGTTTTTGTTTAAAAATACTCTGAACGTAAATAAACTTTTACTATGTTTTCACTACAACGAACAAATGAATCAGTAGTGAGAGCTCATATGTTTATATCATATTGATTATAAGATCAAATTTGATTAACCAAACTCTATACCAATTGTTAGGATCTAAGTTTAATTGTTGTAACAGTTTAAAGATGGAAATCAATGGAAGATGATAAAACAAAGATGGTAAATGCAGCGGAAATGTAAACTTGTAAATCACAACAATGAAGAGAATGTTGTCATCAACATGCTTTTATAAATTTGATTTACGTATGCATGAAAGATATATAAACTCCCCCTCAGCCTGATCACTCTGATTTGTTCGTACAAGATATGTTAAAAAGAAGTGATAAATAGAACAGTACATGCACTCTTCTATTTATAGTACAAAGCAAACTACTGTGGAATCTAAGCTGACGTCACGTTGACAATGACATCTAACAATCTAACAAACTCTAACATCTTCTAGGTTAAAACACTATTACATTGAAATATATAAACTTTGTTGATCCTGCATTTGTTAAAGGAACCTCTGATGAGCTTTAACCTCTGTTGGTCCGGCAGACCTTTGCTTCAGTAGTCCTTAGTAGAGTTTCTCTTTAACAGACTTTAGACATTGCGTAGAGTTTGTCTTCAACAGTTCTTGTATAACAGACTTTTAGTTTAACAGACCTTTGAGTAACAGATGTTGATGTATTTGCCTTTGGCAAAGCACTGTTATTGATGATCAGATGTAATAGATCATTTTCGCTTTCCAGTCATCTGTTCTTTTGTGGGGTCCACTAGATCCAACAAGGTTTGTTTGTTAGACTAAAATCTTTTAATAAAAAAATGTAACATACTTTTTACATACACTACACAACATTGAAAACTCGTAACTTCGAAGTTCGAAAATGTTACACTTCAAAACCTGCAAAATCTACTATTAAAAACTAAAAAGAAAAGTGTAACATGTGATGTTACGTATAATGTAAACGGGTAACAGGTGTAACATGTTCTCTTTGTCTTTTCTGATAAAAAAAGTGTTAACGCGTTTAACTCTGAAAAAGATGTAACACATGATAACATTCGGTCTACGCACTGAATTTCTTTAGCTTTTTGGAATCACATGACATTTCTTGATATACTTGCCCATTATATTAATATTTATATATAATAAAGTTATATCGGTATTATCTTTATTGCAATACGTGTTTCGATTGTATATTGAGTAGCTAATGCTTATCTTTGTATTTCTTTAAATCTTAATCAAGTAGTATTTTTATCATTTAGGATGGAGGAAAGACTAATCTAATTTTTCCATACCTTATTATTTGAAATTAGTCAATGAGCTATAGTTTAATTAATATAGGAGGGGAAGTGAAGATTTAATTAGTAACTAGAGGTCTCAAGTTTAAATTCGATCCAATTAAGGTTCTATTGCACTGGGTCTTCGAGTAACGGGTTTTTCCTATAACTGTTGATGATGTGATTAGGCTATCTAGCACTGTCTACAGTTGCGAGCATATAAAATCATCTTTTATCATTGGTTTACCCTGTGTAGCTGAACTTTTATTACGTTAGCCGTTAAAAAAGTTAATTTTGAAACCTTGTAAAAAAATAATTTAATTGATGGACACCCTATGACTGTAGGAGTGCTAATGGTGATTAATTTTGGAATTATACAAATTAACATCATTTTTGAAAGGCAGATAATGAAACAACTAAAACATCAGATTAATTTGGTATGAACTAAATTTTGTTGATGTTTTGAGAAGGGATGAAAATGGGTTGGGCTCAGGTCGGATATTGGTAATTTATACTCATATTCGGTTGTAAAATCATGTCCTATACCCGGCTTCGATCGGGTATTTGTCGAGTAATTACCTATCAAATACCGGATATATCCGTTAATTTGTTAGAATATACTGATTTTGATTTCAAAATACATTTTTTTTACTATTATAACTATTCTATAAATTTTGATTATACAACAACTATTATAAATTAAAATATACATCATATACCTATAAGTTTTGGAGTTAACTTCGTTTTTACTCCATGTGGTTTGGTCTTTTAACGTTTTGCCTCAATAGTTTAAAAAGTGTCATTTTCCTCCCTGATTTTTGATTTTGTCACCAGTTTGCTCCACGGCTCAAACCTCGGTTAAAAATCTCATTTAAAAGTAAGGGTATTTAGGTTAATTTACGTATACACATAAGGGTAATTTGGTAATTTACTAATAATCATTTAACTGTTTATATTAACATCAAAAAAATAAATTCATATATATTATTATATTATATATATATTATATATATATATATATATACACACATCAAACGTGATATACATATACTTTCTCTCTTTAACCCTCACCCACCACCGTTCTGCAGCCGCCACCACCTGTCACGACCACCAGCCATATGCTGCCACCACCATTTGACTGTTTGTGCACCTCTAGAACTTCATATTTTACGTGCCAGGTTAAAAAACCCAATTTGAAGCCATAAACAAGATCTACAAACTCGATTTGGAACCACACCAAATCTAGATCCATAAACTTGATTTGAAACCACAAAATTTTCAACAGGCCGCGACGATGGTGATGAACCTTTAGCAAAAAAATTAAATTGTGGAGGATGGTGGTGGCAGACTAGTCGTGATGGCGGTGACAGGCTGGTGATGATGGTGGGTTGGTGGTGATGGCAGGTAGGGGAGAGGTTACTAGTGATGAGTGGTGATTGACTGATGGTTTGATTTTCTATTTTGAACGAAGACTGATGGTTTGATGATACAAAATGGACAAAAATAGATTTAAGGATTTAATATTTTAATGAAATGGATGAAAATTTTTTATCTTTAATTTAATATCAATAATAATTGACAAAAATAGATTTTTAAGGATAATGAATTGAATACATATATTAAATTACCAAAATACCCCACCTTTTATTGAGATTTTTAACTAAGTTAGAGTCGTTGAGCAAATTGGTGATAAAATTAAAACATTAGGAAGGAAAATGACACTTTTAAACTATTGTAGCAAAACCATTATAATGATCAAACCACAGGAAGCAAAACGGAAGTTAACTCTAAGTTTTATTTTAAATGAATAATAATAGTATGAATGTATAACTTTTATATAGTTTTATTTATATACTTCGCATCACACAAAATGTAAATAATTTCTTCAAATGATATTTTTTTTTTCAAATAATGAACCTATAAAAATAAGCAACTAATATATAAGGGTTAAGAGAAAAGAAAAATAAAATTTTTGGGTATATAGTTCGGATAAGCGGGTATGTGGTTGCGGGTAATAGGGTCGGGTATCACCTATTCCCACACCCGTCCCATACCTGCGAATTTAAAAAAAACTAATCCAATATCAGGCCATACTCGTGAGGTTTCGAGTATAACTATCACATATGTTTCAAGTATACCTGTCGGATTCGGGTCTTTTTACCATCCTATTTGAGATCACTTTCTTATACTTAACAAGATTATTCCAATAAACATTATTACAACTCATGGCTTTATAGTCTATTGGCATCTTTGTGGTGTGATAAGGCTTTGGAACCAATAGATCTTGGGTTCGATTCTCACAAAGGAGATTTTTCAATATGTATTGGATTTCTTCTGAATTAGTGTATAGGCATTATGTCTTGTGAAGATAAATGTGATTGGGTGATTCCGGTAATGAGACGATAATACTCCAGTAACACATCAGTATTCAAATTTGCGTTTCAAAGAAAAAACATTACTACAATATACCTTTTTGCAAATAAATAATAATAATTATTATTATAATAATAAAAAATGGTATTTCCCAATAGCAATTATAGCACCTTACTTTTGACTTTTGATAAAAAGGAAAGCAAGGTCGTGCAAAGTTTGATTGCTTTTACTTCCGTAGATAACACTTATAAGAAAACTATATTATCGATATCAAAATATATTTTGATTTAATAAATACAAATAAAACTAATAGTAACTTTTTTAAACATGTCTTTTACAGTTTAACCCAAAATAAACTTTGTTAAAAATGATTTTAACCCTACAAGAACGTATAATGTTCATTTGACCAATAAGTTCTTATTCACCTAATATGTTATGAACTGTAAATAATAACTTTTTACGCCCAGCAATGCGGACGGGGTGTTAAACCGAGAATTTCTCGGTTTGGTAACATGGTGTGATGTTTTTTTCGGTTACATATATACATTATTCATAAACAATCTATAAAAAACATTGAGATGTAGATGACAATACACTCGTCAAACAAATTTTCTTATTAAAATTTAGGTATTGTAAAGTAACTTTATCAAGTAGCAGGGTAAACTGACTTAACTGGGTTAACTTTAGGCATATGAAATTTAATATTTAAAAAAGAAAAAAAAATTGAGCTACTTGGGCCTCAAACCCGGGTCTCTTGATCTGTTTATTTATACAACAAACAATACAACCGCTCTATCAAATGTGTTTTTGATAATGAAATGTGCGTATAATTAGTAAATACCAACTTCGGAAATGATGAAAGGGAAAAAAAAGAAAACAAAGAAAGGCAGATGTTAGATGCCGCCAATTTTCACCAATAAAAATCGGGGCGTCGTCCATTTTGACCAATAGAAGGCAGAAACTATCCCTGTCCATGTAACTTTTTAATATAGGTAATAACAACAACAATGATAATAATAACAGTAATAATAATAAGTTAGGTGGATATTTATACCATTTAGCTTTTTATTGAATGGTATAAAAAAACTTTGCATTCGTCATGTGGAGCAAAGAAATTGAATTAAACTAGAGAACAAATGTTGGTAGACGAAAAAGGTAAAAGGGCACAAAGTTAGGGGTATATATGTCATTTGGAAGCATGGGTAACAACTGGACATCAGAAAGTACAAGCAAGGTTTTGCCGGAGACATTTATTACGAAAAGCTGAAAAATGTAGACGTTTTCTCTGACTCCAGAAAAGGAAAGCTCTTATGTTACCTTTTCATGCTTTTATTTATAATTTCTTTGTAATTTTATTTTATATTTATATTTTCTTATTATTTTTAAACATAGCAGTTTTATTTTAAATCTTTATTTTTATTATTTATTGATCTTTTTAAACGACAACTCAGGAAAGCTCTTACGTTACATTTTCATGCTTTTATTTATAATTTCTTTGTATTTTTATTTTACATTTATATTTTCTTGTTATTTTTAAACATAGCAGTTTTATTTTAAATCTTTATTTTTATTATTTATTGATATTTCTTTAAACGACAACTCTATTAATAAAAAAACAAAACAAAAACGCCAACAGCATTACGGGAGGTTGGGCAGAACAAAAGGACGTTACAAAAGACACCAATGGAACGAAGTCAAACCCATCGGTTATCGTATCTAACAAAGGGGAGCTAGAAACGTGAAGCATGAGCTAAATACCAACTAGAGAAAGTAAGACTATGTGTGGTGGTGGGTTCGTTTCAAGCCCTCATTTGGGCATGATTTGACATGTAGCAATCCAGTCAGTAAGACGTATTTTGGGCTTAAAATTAAAATGAATGCAGTGGTATAATGCCCCATAACACCCCAAGCAATGATTACCCAATTAATTATTGAATTTCTTTTTTTTGAAAATTAAAACAAATAATATTTGATTAAATAATACAAATTATATCACTACCAATTAAAATACCAAAAGTTAAAGAAGAAAATGCAAATTTAATCTAGAGTTCGTATTTGTCACGGATTTGTTGCCTACGCATTTAGCTATGAGCAACACCTTTTTCTTGAAGGTGATTGATCAGTTTAGACATAAACTCGATATCTTTCTCCATTTGCCTCGCTTCTTGCACGGCAATGAACTTTTTGTTTTCGCGTTTCTTTCTTTCATTGTTTCTAAACGCCTATGGCCAAGGTCTCGTATGTCTTGAAGTTGTCGGTTCATGTCTTCAAAATCTTGTTTCATTTCGACACCGTCGAAGACGACTCCGCCCTCCCCCCCTTTCCAACTTCTTCTACCGGGCGTGTAACACTTCGCTTTTGTAACTTTTCGTTTTTAGTAAGTTTGCTTCGTGTTTCTATATTTGGAAAGTCCAAACCTTGTAATCGTATTTCGTTTCGAATCATTGTAAATCAAGGCTTTGATTGTAATCAAATTGATCTATTATGCGAAATTCACAACCTTTAGGCATGTTTATACTTATGAACGTACGTTTATTCGTTGCTCGATTAAACAATTCAAATTGACTCGTGAATATCTATTGTACGTTTGTGAATCTTAAAACTCAAGTCAATCAAGACGATTAGTGTATCAAATGCGAATTACATAGACATATGGCACCTCGTAAATCTTGTCACGTTTATAAACTATGTTGCTACTAAACAAGTCTTTTTTTGGAGATTATATAATGCCCTTAATCTTGGTTTTGATCTTCCAAACAAGTCATAATTATATAAAAATAATGTGCATCTAATAAACATCACTTAAACCTAATTACAAATAATTAGCAGAAAAAAAAAAGAAATACAAGGCAGCATGCGGCTGCAAGCTGCCACTTCTTTAATCACTTCTTGTTTCAAGTTAAACTCTCACCAAACTCCATTAAATGCAACCTTAATTCAAACCCTAATCTTCCCTCTATAAAACCCCACCTTTCCCCAACCTTTTCTCACTTTTACAAGCCTCCAACACTTCACAAATCCTCTCAAAACTCCCAGAACTTTCTGCTGAAACAATTCAGTTTGCAAGTGAGTTTCAACTCACTTCCTTCTTTGTTTAAACCTTGTTTCTTCTTCTAACACACTTGGATAACCTCTATGAAGGTTTTCACAAGTTTGCTTGGGCAAACTAAGGTGAAATCTCACCATTTTGAGGTCCAAAAGTGTGCTAAACTTTCTGTCATGTTTTTCTTTTCAAAACTTTAAAAACTTCAAGCAGTTTTCTTCCTCAACAAAGTTTGCAAAGCCTCTTGGGATGTTACTATAGGTTTTCCATGGAAAACCAAGGTGGAACAATACCATTTTTATGGTCAAACTTTCTGTTTTGGAAGTTAAACTTATAAACTTTTCTTAAACTTGTTTTAATCTTAACAACTCTATGCTACTTGTGCCTCTAATCAAGTTTATGGTTAGTGAGCTAGCTAGACTTGTTTCATACAAAATCAAGAGGTATAATATGCCTCTAAACTTGTGGTTTTACTAAGGGTCTTAACCACAAGTGTTGAACCATCCAAGCTTACAAGCTTGTGTTTGGTGAAGGTGTGATTACATGGAGGCCTTGGCTATCCAACTTTCAATCCACTCCTCACTTGATGATTTCTATCCACTAAGCTATGTTTCACCTTCAATTGAGTAACAAGGCTACGACACGTCCCCAAACGTTGCCATGTTCGGGGTGCACGCACCTAGCTTGCTTATTCGGTCCGAAACGTAGTTTAGTGAAGTACTTTATTCATGACCATCCGGATTGTCCTTGTGGTAATTTGTGTATTGGTGAATATTATGAAAGAGGTTAAGGACGGTTATCCTCGTACCTCCATGCATGACTTCTATGACTTTCATGACTTATATGAAATCTATGATTTATATGATAAACTTGTAATAATATATGTAAACTATATATGTAAATAATGAATATAACTGAACCTTTGACAATGACTGTATGGTTACTTGTCCTAACATTAGGTTATTTTATCTAACACTTAACCATCGTTACGATTCTATTGGGCATGACCCATAAAACCACAAACACCCTACAGGGCTTATAGTGTCAAAAAAGAGCGTTAACGTCTAGATAAATACTTTCGACTATACATACTTTTTGCATACTTTAAATTCCCAAATTACCGAACTCCATCGTCATTTCAATATTCACACACCTACGTTTCCTTGTGTAGGATAACTCCGTGTTCGTCCCCCTAATCAACCCAAACGCTTTCACAGAATTAACTTTGCGAAACCGTGAGTACACTTGAGACCCTTTTTACGCTTTACATTTTTTGGGTGCAATATGTTAATCTATCATAAACACACTAAATCACACTTTTATTCTATGAAATCACACAAACAATCCATCATACATGCTATAGTTATGTGATACTTGCATTGTTTACTTAGAACAATCTTATGTGATACTAATTGTCATTAACTTCGTACAATCCTCCCCTTAACATGTATAGCGCTATAGGAGTAACGCACCACCCATATTCTTGAGGTCATGTTAAGTTTTTAATCTATTATGCGGTACACTTGAGGATTGACTTGTAGTTCACATGCCTTGTTTACATTAATCTCGTATACTAGCTTATCATGTGGATTTGTTTAAACGTTTTTACTACTTATGTTATGATTCAAACTTGTGTACTCGCCAATACTTTGTTATTGAACTATACTTTTTAACATGTTGCAGGTTGATGAGGTTGATATAATGAAACTTAGTAGGATTGGCATAGAAACGCGCTTAGAATGCTAAGTTATTTATTATGTTTCGTTGAACTTGTCTCATTTGATGTTATTTTGTATTTGAATTATGTTGTATGACAATTTGATGAATGAAATGAGTTGTTTAATCAAATATTGTCACAATTAGTGTTATGATGTCTCGAGCAATCTTGTTCGTCTCACTCCGATGTTTCCGCCATCGGTTGGGGTGTGAAAGGCGGGTCGGGGCAACTCCACTTCCCCATCCTCGTTATCCTCATTAATATTAACAGGATTATTTAAATCGAAGTTTCGAGCATCGGATGTGGGTGTTTCCAAATCAACCGAAGATGAGGTTTTGGACCGTTCCGATTTACGTCTACTACTAGACGTCATGATCGGTACGTTAAACCATTTAGGATTTCCATGTAGAAGCTCCCAACACTTTATGTACGTGAATACCCCTCTCGTTGCGTTGAACTCCTCCAATGTTTTAGTAAATATATCCACATCGCTTCAACCGCTTCCCCATTTATCCTTCGTGTGTTGGAAAACTTCTTGAAACGCATGGCATTTACTTGATAACGAATCTTTGTCCCGATATTCACCTTTATCCATCTCCTTAAAGAAAGTTTCTCGAATTTTTTATCTAAAATAACGGTAGGTGTTGATAGTTGGCTACAAAAATACCACATATATATTATTATACTTTAAAAAAGAAATAAATACTATTAAAAATAACGCTTACCAACGTCGAGATCCTCTGAGGTGCTGAGCCACGCCCGTGCTAACGTATACTCCTCGTCTTTTGTACAAGCTAGATAGTTTCTTCTCACACGTGGAGCAAAGAATCTTTTTAAGGGAGCATTTTCCATGTTGAGAGCCCTCGGCTTCGGGCACCGGTTGTGTCTTCGGCACGGTGTCGACCTCGGGCTCGCCTTCTTCTTGAGAACCACCCATGGTTACATTCGATGCGAAACCGTGTGGACCTTGAAAGTATTGGAGGCATGCTGAATAGTTGTGTGTACGCCATCATATTCAGGTCCATATCTTGGTAATTGTAGGATGGTAGCGGTTGGGTTGTGTTCGGGGATATGAATTTGGGTTGATAAGTCAAGACGGAACAACGAAAAGGGGGGAAGAATGGATGCATAATAATTTTTTTTATAAAAAGTAAGAAAGATGCTTAAAAGATTGAGAGAAATGTGTACAAAAAGGGGTGGATGTGGGGATTTTATAGGTGAAAACGGAATTTAAAAAAATGAAAATTATTATTTTTATTTATCGTTAGACAACGGTCGAAAATATCAAAGAAATCAAAATTTCCGGCGTTTTCATGGTAACACCCAAGCCATTTTTTTTACAAAAAAAACACCCTGGGGCGGTTAACTCGGCATGGAGGGGCGTTTGGGGCTAAAAAAGCTCAAATCAAGCCCCATTACGGGTGATCTAACATTCATGTTCCTAGATTGATGTTTAATCCACAAGAACATATGAGATTTGATATTTTGACGTCCTTAGTCACTTTTGGTTCCAGAACTCTATATTCGGAGAAGACTAGAGAATCCCTAGCTTTTCATAAGAATCAATAAGCATGAGCCAACAGAGATATGTTTCAATTTTTTGATGATGAGACACCCATAATTACTCTCAAGAAGCAGCTTGACAGATGAGATCTTAGGATCATCCTAGTCACACCAAATGAACACCTTATGCCAAGCACGTTTTGTGTATGAGCTTGATATGAAAGATTACCGACCTCTTCAGCTTCCAAAGAACAAAAAAAGACATCTCGCTGACACCATTTCGACGCCTCCAATGTGAGATTAATAGCTAGGAGAATTTTGTTATGTAAGTTACCGACATCTTTAGCTTCCAAAGAAAAAAAAAGGACAACACGCAAACACCATTTTGACGTCTCTAATTGTGAGATTAACGACTAGTAGAATTTTCTTATATAATAGCCTAAAAACAAAGCGGATCATTTTTTGAGAAATCCATAGCCAAACGAATTTGCCCATTGTATTATGATATTCGTTGGCAATGAATTTGTGCATCGCGTTTATTGAGTGATAATTAATGTAATTTATTAGTCTAAGCGTTATGGGAGACGCGAAGGGAAAAAATCACCCCATTATTCTCCAACTATTTAAACAAAGAAACGGGTGGAATGACAAAACTCAAAAGTCCAAGATACGGGTACGCAAAAAAATATAAAAAATATATCAAACAAAGTACAATATATAATATATATATATATATATATAATATATATATATATATATTTTATATAATATATATTGATGTAAAGTGTAAACTCCAAAAACACTATATCAACCGTAGGTAATTAATTATCAATAATCAAATCATTTTCAAATTCCAATTCATCTAACGAGAAAAATAGGCAGCCTCCAAAAACCCAACATCTTCCATTGAATCAAAAGCATCTTCATCCACAACCCATATCTTTACATCATCGTTCGGATTCCTTGACAAAAGTCGAAGATTATTGTGGATGTAAACCAAGTTATAAGAATAGTTGTTTTGGAATTTGAAATGGTTAAAACCCTAATATTAAATAGAAACGTACCCAAAACATTTCGGAGCCGTCCCCAACAACCCGGAAACGTTTTGGATCCGTCCCCATAAACTGGAAACGTTTAGGAAATGTCCCCATGGCGTTTCAGTCCCCAAAACGTCCTCGAGACGGGTACTCCTCTAAATAGGCATCCCCGTGCATCATAACAAAGAACTACTCCTTATTTTTACACCATTATTTCTACATATTTTTCGATTCTACTCAAATTCCCACCTTTTTTTTTCTCTATACAAAATTCAATCATGGATCCAAACAACCTGAACAACTCAAACCAACCACCATTTACATCAACTAGCTACGTACCACTTGTAGATCCATTATGGTTCATGCAAGTTTCCATTTGCACAAATATATTAAAACGCCAAATGTGTTCCAACTACTACAACAATTACAACAAATGCAACAACAACAACAACATAATTCCAAGAAGTCGAACTCGATGTAGTTCCTCGAATCCAAGCAGATGAAGATGAATTTGTACCTGAAACCCAACCACAAACATCAAAGAAAGAAAACAAAAAGCGGCACAAAAAAGAATCATACAACAAGGTACAAAGCATGGTATTGACCCCGACCAAGGACCAAGGAGGAGGCGTTGGCATACACGTGGTGTAATATTAATGAGGATCCAAAGAAAGGATTGTATTTATTCTACACGCACAATTATCTTTAACATAATAATATCTACCTTTCTATTCATTTTTGCCAACAAATGTAGGTAACACACAATTGGGAGAGAGAGTTTGGAATTGCGTCATGGAGTTTCATGTTTTGATGCATGATGTGGTGTTGAGTGTATAAAAATATTAAACAATTTTTAATCAAATACACCTGATTTCAAGTATTAGATTATAAACATGATACATCAATCACTCAAAACAACACGTTAAGGCAACTGCACTCACCGTTGGCGTAATATAGCGAAGGTAAGATACTAAAATCGTTCAATGATACCAGAGATCTTAGTATGGAATGTCCTCAGCATCTAGTTATATCTGTGGAAAGATAGTTTGTTTGGAAAACCATTACAAGAAACAATCACTTGGATTCACTAGCCCCTTGATGACATCAATGAATAATTTATTATAGACTTTCAAAAATCACTTTACAAAATAAAAATGGATCTAGTTAAGGTTACCAAATATACACCTATTTGAAATGATGCCATGAATAACTTACATGGCAACCATCTAAAGTATTTCTTTGAAGAAATCAAATCCATGATGTCAAAAGGTGAAAGGAACCTAGTTAAGAGCATCATGATCCTCAATAATATTGGAAAGTTGGCATGAGTAACTTACACGACAACCACCACAATGCTAGAATTAATGTATTAAGTAATTATCTTCCATAAGAGATCTAGCCCACCAACCATTATGGACTTCCTAAATTGGAGCTATCTTCTCAAAAGTAATGGAGATCAACTATACCAAGTCCCTAGAGTTCAAGTATACAACCTCTCTATGCGAGGCAAGATTTACTAAACTCGAAATCTCAAAACATAACCTGTAATCATCTTTCAAGCAGTTAACCTGTTATTTACTATATAGACATAGTAAACATGAATGTTTTGATCAAGAAACGCAATAGTAATGACTTGTTTTTACAAGTTTAGTAAATTCACTTTCAGACTGTGTGTAATAGGCATTATATGGGCGTGAAGGGGTTTGATAATGCCCTCAACACTGCCCACTAGGCATTGTACGAGCATGAAGAAAGAAGGGTGCTTCTAGTATAACGCCAAATGAGGAGAGGAAATTGGAAACTAATGATTGAAAGGGCATTAAGGGGCGTTAACCTTTACACATTTAAAGGGGCGCTATGATGCAGATGTTGCGGAAAATGCCACTTAAAGGGCATTAACCATCATGAATGCTCTCAATGTGGAGATTAGTTACTTAATTTCACTTACACACACCTTTAGGTTTACCATAATTTTAGTTAAAGAGGCATCACGAGTTCGTTTCACCGAAGTAATTGCAATACTTAGCCACGCGTGGCTTTAAAGATTGACATTAACAAACTTTATTAATTAAGGTTAAACATTACAAGATGAAAAACGTAATTAACTATTCTTACAATCTTGGATTATAAACTGTAGCAAATTAAGAGTGTATTTAGGGAAGGAAATTATTGAGAAAGTAAAACATAAGGATAAGTGCTGAATTTATAGGCTGATCTTGGGGAGCGATCACAGCCCATTGTTAATGCCAAATCTTGCAGAATTTGCGCTTGCACGGCTCATGGTACTTGGGTGTGAAGCGTGGTCAACTTTTGTGTACCAGAGGTTTTTTTGTCAGTGATCTGAAAATGGGGGTACGAGGCGTGCCTAGTAGTCACGATCCGTGCTTGGCCTACTTGATGACAAAATCTTGATCGTCTCTGTTATTTTTTTTTTGTTACTTTACGCCCAATTGTCATGAAAATCAAAAGTAAACAAATTTAGAGCTAATTTACCAAATATTTACAAGAAAACAATCTATAATTGGTTATAAATGATGTGGAAAGACGTGTTTAATTGTGTGCACAACAATGCAGCAAGGACCATGACGAGTAGTCCATGACATTAGCTCGAAGTATAGAGACATGAACAAGAAAGTAGGATGGTTTGCCGGTTATTACAATAACTCCTATGTCCATCGACCAAGTGCGACAGGTGATGATGTTTTTAAGATTACTTTAGCAAAATACTGGTCGAAACAAAGCGAGCCTTTTCAACATGTGGAGGTGTGGGACTTTTTGAAAAATGTTCGAAGTCTACGTCGGTGCCGAACAAGGTTGCTATGACAAAGGGTTGTAAAGATCTCAGTCAGTGGTTCGGATGCGCGTTGTTACATTAATATTAGTGTTAAGCTCGAGTTCAGCAGTGATGTGCAAACTCCATAACCGCAACGATCTATCGGGAAGACCAAAGAAAAAAAGACATCACCGTCAAAAGATCAATCTCCTAACAAATCTAGATAAGATAAGTTAATGAATAAGTTTTCCAAATTATGAATTATAAATGGAGAGGCTTCAAATGAAGCAAAAACAAAGCCAAAAGCGGTCAAGATGGAAATGTAGAGGCTTCAATTGGAGAAAGAAGCGGATGAGAAGGAAGACTTCAAAATCATAGCTACCGACATCAACAAACTTCCACCTAGAGAACGGGAAGTGGCGGCAAAGATGAAGGGGAAAATTGCAAAAGTTTGGGTCTTTAGTCTTTTTTAAAAGTAAATAGTTTTTTTAATTATGTTGTTTTCTTTTAATTATGTACTACAAGTGCTTATGTTATGTTGACCATTTAGCGCAAACATTTTATTTTGAACGGTTACTTTCTTTTTAAGTGATCTAATGTCACACCGTCTAAATGACGAACCTAGTAAAGATCTGCTAAGCTTACGTTGTCTTAATCGGGCATGCGCTGGGTTGGTCAGACTTGGTTACGGCGTTCCTCCGGAAACCATACTGCCTCCACACGAGTTGCCTGGTTGAAATAACAGCCAGATGAAAACCGGGGTGCGGCTTAAGATTGAACCTCACTCGGTGAGTTTGTCACCATCATTGCCCAACCACCGAGCTAAAAGCCCATGGTTATATCCACCCCAATATGACACAAATAGAAATTGAACCTAAGTATCTATTGGAAAAACCAAGTCTCCTACCACTAGCCCACACGTGAAAAGATTATGTGAAAAGATTTAGTGCAAATACTAGAGATCACATTTACTACCTACACATAAATAAGGTACTCTTTTTATTTTTCATTAATTAGACATGGATCACTTTCCTATTTGTCTTACTACCTACACATACATAAGGTACTCTTTTTATTTTTACGCTTTACTTTTCATTAATAAGATATTGATCAACTTCTATCTGCCATTTAAGACCATACTTAACGGGGCATGAAGTGGGCCATTTATACCCTAAAATGCCCTTGTACACTGCCCCTATGGCGTGAATCAGGTCAAATTCATTCCAAGCGTGATTCGACAGACCATTTTCTACACACTCCCACATATTGGTTTGACAAAGCCTTCACAATCTCTCTCACTATTTGTTTATTTGAAAAAAAAAAACTAATTAGGTAATCTTTGAAGGGGTTTGAATTATTACATATCTTTTTGCTTAAAAGTGACCATGTTGATGTGGTGTCCACTTAACGAAAAATACATCAAAGAGCTTAAACCACCATGCATGGTCTAACATCAGAAGTAATAACCACGTTGACTTCTCACTGTTAATAGCTATGATCCTCCTTGTAAAATCTCTCTTATTGTTAAGAGGGCCACCTATCTCAAGTTCTCCCCTATATTGTTAGTTTTTCGATAACATCAATAGTAATCTTTATGTCCATAACTTGTTATATCTACTACTTTAGTTTTTCGATCAAATATCTATTGCTTTAGTTTTTCGATCAATCAGACATTTGACGAGGATTTAAGAATATATGACATGAGCATATGGGTAATTATAGGTAGCATTTGTATTAAAGGGTCAGGTTCATTTGTGAAGAATCCCCTTATAGTGAACAATCTGAACTAATCCTAACCCTTGATTATCAATACACAAGTGTAAATCAATGGCCAGGATTTAATGATGAAAATACACTAGTGTATTTACGATTTGATGACATAAATCAATGACCAGGATTTGTTCACTCAGTTCAAAAATACATTAGTGTTTTTGCTCGGTATCTATGATAATCCATGAGATGCATTGATGTCGAACATGCATTTTTTGTGCGTTTGCCATCTATGTCTCAGGACTTTGGTTATGTACGTGTAGGGGCTAACTCACCCTTAGAAGACAGGGTTTGCGCGACACCCATGGAAAGAAATGTATGCAAAACATATATAATCGAAACCCATATAACATCGAAAGAAATGTATGCAAAACATATATAACCGAAACCCATGTGACAGCTAGGTTTTTTTACATGGACACCTATAAACCAATGGATTAATTTTATATATACCCTTACAAACTTTAAAATTTTCATATATACCAAACAAAAACGAAAAATATCATGTATTCCCTTACAAAAACTAAAAATATCATATATACTCTTAGAAAATAGTTAAAGTATCAACTATACCCAATTTATTAAAAGCAATTTTATAAATAATCATTTTACACTTATTTTTTTAACTAGTTTTCATACATGCTCATCTTTTAAATTCATATTTTTATATAACATCATTTAAGTTTAAATTTATTTTTACCTATTTTTTTTTTTGTATTTTTTCCATAAACAATGGTATTCTCTCTCTCTGTATATATAATATTTAGCTAAATAAATTAAGATAGAAAAGAGTAAATATATATTTGAAGTTAAAGGGACGTCAATGGTCCAAACGTTGACTCATGCTTTTTAATGGGGTGTTAATATTCCCATATCATCCTCTCTATCTCTATATATACATACACTATTAGAAAATACAACTTTCTTGACGCGCATTGCGTGACATGAAACGGTAAATATGATACTGAAAACGTTGATGGACAAGTCTAAAATTAACATGACATGCATTTGTGTGTCATGTTTTTATGACACACATTTATTACATACATTCATGACACACGTTCATGACACACGTTTATGACACAGATTTAATGACACACATTTATGACATATATATATGACATTCATTTACGCGTATCATGTTTTTAAATGTGTAAAAAATATTTTATATATAGAATTACTAATTTGCCCTAGATACATATATAATAATAAAAAAATAAATCTATTTAATAAAACAAATGCATACATATATACCAAAACAACACATTACATAATCATTTGTCAAGTATACTACAAATATATAACGTTAACAAAAAAATTGTTTGTCAATATATTTGTCAACACCTAAAATATGGTTTGCCACTTAAAAATAGGAGGTAACCGCATAAGTTGACCAATCTTCACATGTACCATGTATATCCGCAACCGAGTATTCCTCTACTCCTTCCCCAACCTAAGACAACAATTAAAAAAATAAATCTTAAAAATCAGAATTTATCTTAATCTATGAATATAAGCATGTGTTTGGATATTTTCAAGACTAAATCTAAAACTATGAATATAAGCATTTGTTTGGACATATATTTCTGTAATATGTAGACTAAAATATGCCTAAACTTACGTTATTATTGTCAAGTATTTCAACTCCCTTGTCAGCTATCGCTTTCATTAACTTCATCACATAGTAACCGCATTGAGTACATCCCGGCTGACGTGGACAGTACACAAATAAAATTATCAAGAAATGTGAAACCATTGCGATTTAAGTTTAAAGTAAAAGGTTTCTATATTTATAGTATCATTCCAACCATAACTTTAATTAAGGATTAAGTGCTCACCTTAGCAATAATCCAGATGAGTTTAACCCTTATGTTGGCACCACTTCGTGCAGCATACATGGCCATTGCTTTATATGAATATAAATATATAAATTTACCGTATACAATAAATATATAATTACATAATAAATATCGCGCATCGCATATGTAACTAAAAAAAAATAGATAAAAAGTATACAATAAATGTGCCAAACACAATCCGAGCTTGAAATGTTGGAAATAATCAAGAAATGAAATGCAATTTAGAAAGTCAAACATAGTCAAATAGAAAAGTCACACAGGTAGAATAAGAGGTTATGTTTTAGTTGTGTCGGTTAGTTTTTAACCACCAAAATCTTTGAATTAAATACCCTCATATGTACCGTTATTATGTGTGGAATAGATTGTGTGCTTGGTTTTCTTCACATCCCTGTTCCATTGAGTCCCGACGCAATCTAGCATACTCATATATATTGTTCATCTAAATTGATGTATATTATAACATTGTTCCAAGGTAAGATGAAAAACTAAGCCGACCTCAAGCTTTAGACATAGACCTTGAAACAAACCAATATAAAGCCTTGCTCTTTAAATTTAAACTAGCCAGCTCGAGCCTGAGCAAATTTGGGCTCGGCTCATCTTGGCTTGGCTCGTTTACATCCCTCTACACAAAAAACAAATGAAATTCTTTGGATATTAGTTTTCACAATATTAGCATCTCAAGGTTCTCATAACATTAACATAATCAATAGCTACTTAGCCCTAGAATAGCAAACCCGAGTACTCTTAAATCCGACTAGGAACCGCCTAGCGACTTTTGCATCCATAATATTAAATGAAAATAAATAAATAAAATACACCTTATGTAATGCATGAATTTTGCAAACTAAACCATCATTTTAATCCAGAAAAGAGAACACGAACCACTCCGTTTATAGTGATGTAAATTAAAATTGGTTTTACTCAAATTACTAGGTAAAATACCCAAAAAAAACAGCACCCCATTTATAGTGATGTAAATTAAAATTGGTTTTACTCAAATTACTAGGTAAAATACCAAAAAAACACCGTAAAATTGAATTATTCTTGAAACATTTGGTACAGTTCACTTTTATGTCCAAACAAACACTCATTCATCTGGGTGTTGCAATAACTTGTGTCACACCCCAACCGATGGCGGAAACATCGGGGCGGTACGAAATAGATTGCTCGAGTCAATATAACACTAGTTTGAGACAATAGTTAAGATAACAAAATTTCATTTCATTTCAAAATTTGTCAAGTACGACATAAGAAATTTCAAAGTACAACATTTAAAAGATTCAAATACAACATGATTAATAATATGCAACACAAAGTCTAGTAATTTCTAAGTGCGTTTCTAGAAAGTCCTTACTAAGTTTCACCAATGGCGGCATCCTTAACCTGCAACATGTTAAAAGTATAGTTCAACACATAAGCATTGGCAAGTACACAAGTTGATATAGCAAAGTATGAAATAGTTTAAACGAATCCACATGCTAAAATAGTATACTAGAATAATGTAAACAACGCATGTGATTTACAAGTCAATCCTCAAGTGTCACCGCAAAATAGAATAAACTTAACATGACCTCAAGAATACGGGCGTGCGTACTCCTATAGCGCTATACATGATAAGGAGAGGCTCGTATGAAGTTAATGACAAGTCGTATCACAAAAGAATGTTCCAAGTATACAAATCACGTAGCACGTATCTTTTGCATGTATGATGTATTGTTTGTGTGTTTGCATAAAAGTATAAGTGTGATTGTGCATTTTGATAGGTTAATATATTGCACCCAAAGTGTAAAGCATAAAAGGGTGTTCTGAGTGTACTCACGATTTTGCAAGTTTCCAAAGAAAAATCCCGCGAGTTGAGTTGTGAAGTCGAAAGTTACCCTACACGAGGGGAACGGATTTATAAGTATTCTGCTGTGAGAAAACAGATCCGGTTTCGGAACAGAATTGGCAGAAAGTTTACGTAAGAAAACACATCGAATAATAATGAACTGTTGCACGTCGTACGAAGTGGCAGTCCACTTCGTACGAGGTGTGTATATCTACTTCGTACGAGGTGACTGTCCACCTCGTTCGAGGCGTTGGTCCACTCCGTAAACAGTCGTCTGCTAACGTTTTGGCTCGTTCGAAAACCCGTTTTGACATTGAATCTATGAACGAAGTTGAATAGTCCAGAAAGTACGTTTATGTGTATTCATATGTTATATATGTAACATTTGTAAAAATCGGGTCTCCAAAACCGCTCCATTTTGTAATCAAGTGCCAAGTTATGGAAGTGCATTAATTATGGTTATTTTGAGTTAAAACGTTACATAATTAATAAATGAACTAAACTATAAAAATCATATTTGATAAAAAGTTAAAATAAAACAAATAAAAAAAAAAGTGAAGCTGCCGGGACTCGAACCCGGGTCAGCTGAGTCGCCAAGACTTAACATCCATTCCCCAAACCACTCCGCCACAACGTATTTTCTGTTAACTATATGAAAACAAAAGAAACTTATACACAAACTCAGTTTAACCAATATTACCAACTGAAAACCGGTAATCGGTAAACCAATCGTCCAATCGATTGTTTACCTCACAATTTCAGTTATAACCGATATGCGACGGTTTCTAATTAAGTCAGAATTGATTGAACATTAAGCTTTATCATTTCGGCTTTTGAAACCGAAAGTTTCATCAAGTTCTGATTTATTTCGAGCTCCAGATCATTTACACGATTCAGAACTATCACAACAATATCCAATTTCATTTTCGTCGCATTCCTGAACCATAAGATCTTCTGAATCTGTTCGCCGGAATTTTTCTGCAAGTCACCGGAAAACCGGGACTCACATTCTCACGGTAATTCCTCCGACTCTTTCAGTTTAAACATGTGATTAATCAGTCTCTAACACAACTCTATCACCAGAATCGATTCTAGCCAACGTTTATCGGAAATCTTACCTTCGCCGGAAAGTTCCTGAGACTGCCGGAATCCCACTGTGAACTGGTAAGATATCCTACACTTCTTTTAAACCTTGTTTAGGTGACTCAACTTTATGAATAATCGATCAACGATGTTAATAGGTTCAACAGTCGGAGTTCATTTCCAGTACCGACGAACCTCCGCCGGATTTCTGTGAATATCATCAATCGGTAAATTCTGTTCTTTAAACTCTCTCCATTCCTTACTCTTGAATTACTGTTAATGTCTAAAAACTTTGTAAATCACAAATCAATCCTAACCAGTCGATTTATGATGTCCGTGTAATCTGATGAAGAAGATGAAGTTCTATCAGAACATAAGTATAATTAAAATCGGTATTTTAAACGGGTTAGACACACAGTCCAGCGGTGGACTGTGTGCAAATTTCATATACACGTCCCGAGTTCGATCCTTGCTACGCGCACGCTTTGTGTAAGAACATTCCTTTTTAATCATGAACTAACCCGGGTTAAAACAGGTAGCTGTTAAGTATAATATAAATCAAGAATATAACCGGGTTAGACACACAGTCCAGCGGTGGACTGTGTGCAAAATGAACTTCACGTCGCGCGTTCGAATCATGTCACGAGCACCGGTCCAGTTGAATTAAAACGTTTTTGTAAATAAAGGAATTTTCGGTTAATTCAAATAAGCATATATAAATATAATTAAAACTGAGTTTATAACGGGTTAGTCACGTAGCTCAGTTGGTAGAGCTACGTGCACGTGAACGGAAGGTCGCCGGTTCGAATCCCACCCGGCGCAGGAATTTTACCGCTGACCGAACGGTCAATGGTCAACGGTCAACAGTGAAAAAAAATAATATTTTTTTATATATTTATTTATTTAATTTAATTTAAAAATCAATTAAAAATACTTAAAAATAACATTTTTAAAGATAGAAAATAGCCATAAACTCATAAAATATATCTAAAAAAATTCCATTATAATCCTTACTAACATCCATCACTTAATATATTTTTTCATTATTATTTAGGTTTGTATTCCTCGTCGACTCGCTCATCTAAATCGTGCGCATCTCACCATCTCAAATTCAACGCACCCAATGTGAGTGAACCTTTCAAATTCCCCGTTTTAATCACGTTTTTGGGGTGTATCATGTGTCTTTGTTTATTTACATATTATAACGAAACTATTGTGCATACATCATATCATGACATGTGTATTAGTTTGTTGCTGTTAAGTAGTTACTATTGGATGCAAATTATTATTTCAGTACATGCATTTGCCAAGGCCGCAGCTCCCCATCCATGAGGTTGAGCTTGATCCCCATTTTATTATGCGGTTGATCTGTGGCGTGCCCGCACGATCGGCTCCGTTTGATTGAGCCTTGATCGGTCATTTCATTTTACATTTCAATACATGCAATACGCTCGGCTCCGTTTGATTTAGCCTTGAGCGCACAGTTCAATTTACATTTCCAGTTCATGCAATACGCTCGGCTCCGTTTGATTGAGCCTTGAGCACACAGTTCAATTTACATTTCCAGTTCATGCAATACGCTCAGCTCCGTTTGATTGAGCCTTGAGCGCACAGTTCAATTTACATTTCCAGTTCATGCAATACGATCGGCTCCGTTTGATTGAGCCTTGATCGCACAGTTCATTTATGTTAGTTATCTTATGATATTGGTATGCTCATGTATGCTATCAAGTGTTATTGTATGTTATAATTGTAACTGCTATTTGCCAATGCTTGATTACTTACATTTGCTCTTTTATGATTATGCACAATATTTTATTGATAAACTAACCACAAAATCATTATCAAATGTTTATCTAATAAGGTTCACTCGCCAACTTATGTTGACCCAAAACCTCCCATTTTACACATGATACAGGTGAACCAGCAGCAGCTAGGAACACATAGGACCTGGATTAGAAGAATAAAACGATTTAGTATTTGGATTGTTATGTTTGGTTATTTTCCCTTGTATTGAATGAACATGTTTGGATGTTTGAAAATGTAACTTTGACTTCATTAATTATGAAACATAATAGTAAATGTCATGTGCTTTGGTGATAACCCAATTATGCCCCGACTCTTATTTCCGCTGCGGGTCGGGGTATGACAGATTGGTATCAGAGACATGACTATAGGGATATAGGATAGGTTATTAGACCCTTAGAGCCTATACTATAGTCGATTAGAAACTTATAAGAATTTTGTGTGTTATATGCCAAATTTCATGATGTTTATATGTTTATGTTAAATGTTACATTTGATATTGTACAAGCATGTTCATAAGTATGTATTATCAAATAATGCCTATCATGAAATCGTATGATCATAACATATCACATCCATGCAAGCACACACCACATCATGATTGATTTTACAATGATTTTCGTGTTTTCAAATCTCATCAAAGTGAGTTCTCATGACGGGCATGTAGTAACTGGAAGGGTACTAGTACCGGTAGTCGGAACGTCCTGTCTAGGTGGCATTCGTATAAATCCAAAATAAAGGGACCAGTTTGCCTACCTGGGGACTAACGATGAGAGTACGAAATACCTATTAGGCCAAAGCATGCTATACCAAACGTCGTGAGAGCTAATCCCACTTTGAGTTGTCATTGTGTCTACACCTGGACACGTTCCGACCAAACATCTCATGAACATATTTTGTGGTTTGCATTCGGGGGATGCGAGTGTTAAATTGCCAATACTAATGTGAATCCTACCAAGCCAATAGCCATGGGGGCCCACATGACTATGTAGGTGAAGGTATGGGGGACATTTGAGGCCCAACATGAGCGAACCCAAGACATCCTTTGGATGTAGTTGCATTATTGATATTTATGTTATTTTCATTTTCTTAAAGACACATGACACCTAAAAAGACACCATAAACTCACAATCTTCTCATTTTATGATCCTGTAGATGTCGTCTAGACAGCATCGAAGGGGTAAGAAATCAGAAAAGTCTCGGGAACGTTTGGCCACTCATATCGCAAATCAAATGGCCACGATATTGCCGGACATCGTGGTACAAGTACAACAAGCCTTGCTGCAAATCCTACTAACCCTCCTCAACAACAGGACCAGAACATCGACAACCTCCTACCATCAAATGCTCTTACAAACATTTTAAGTCCTGTGATCCTCCAAAATTTGAAGGGACTGAGGGAGTCACTGCTCTCCTGCATTGGTTCGAGGAGATGGAAAACGTTTTCTTAAACTGCGATTGTCCTGAGGATCGCAAGGTTCGTTACGCCACCGGGAGACTACTTGGTGTAGCTCTCACTTGGTGGAATACTGAGAAGGGAAAGAGGGGAACTGAAGATGCGATGACCTTAACTTGGGAGGAGTTAAGGGAAATCATGACTAGGCGTTTCTGTCCTAGAAGTGAAATTAAGAAATTGGAGGATGAATTTCATGCCTTAAAGCAAAAAGAGGGTGATCACTCTACTTACAACAAGAGGTTCTTGGAGTTGAACCAAATGGTTCCAAACTTATTCACTCCAACCTATCGTCTGATCGAACATTACATTCGAGGACTTCCCTCGAAAATCCAAGATTCGGTCCTCAGCGTTTCACCGGTAACACTCGAAGCTGCCATGGAGTTGGCAACTGAACTGACCGAAAACTGAATTCGCAATGGGAAGTTCAAAGAAGAAAAGAAGAAAGCCCTGTTGAGGGACAAACCTCAAACCACCACACTCCTCCCTCTAAGTTTGCTAACAAGAGGAAGCGTAACACCAGGAATTTCGCAGTCACCCAAACCAACACCCCTATTCCTGCTGCACCCATCACTCAAGTCACTCCTCCACCCGCGCCATACAAAAGACCCTACACAGGCCCATTACCAAAATGTAACCGTTGTCAGTATCACCACTCCCCTGACTATCCTTGCCAATACTGCACCGGCTGCGGTCGCGCAGGACATACTGTTCAAAACTGCCGCACGCTTCAACGAACAAACCGCCACCAACCTATAACCCAAACCCACCAACAGTTAATGGGTCAAGCCCAACAACAACTACATTTCCACCCACCCAACATTTAGCCCAAACATACTATCAACCCAATTACCCTATGGGCCAACCAATGCGGGCTTGTTTCAATTGCGGCGACCCAAGTCATTTCAGAAACACATGTCCAAGGCTGGTTAATATTATTCATGCTCAGGCCCAAGCCAACCCTGTGAATCAAGCAAACCAAGCTCCTCCACCTGCTAGAGGAAGAGCTTTCAGTATTAACGCGAACCAGGCCAGAGCTGACGGCAATGTGGTCAACGGTACGTTTCTTATAAATGGTAGATATGCCTCTATATTATTTGATACTGGTGCGGATAGAAGTTTCGTGTCATTAGAATTTGAACCTATCTTAAGCAAAAATCGGGATAAGCTCGCGGAATCCATAACGGTGGAAGTTGCGGACGGAAAACCAGTTTCATTAGACTCTATTTTACGCAACTGTACACTCACCTTAAACGACCACGATTTCTCAGTCGACCTTATTCCTATGAAGCTGGGAAGTTTCGACATCATAATCGGTATGGATTGGCTCAGTCAACATCATGCGGAAGTTGTATGTCGAGAAAAATTTATTCGTATTCCTCTTTCAAACGGTCAGACTCTTCGAATCATTGGAGAAACCTCGTCGAAAGGGCTCAACTTAATGTCTTGTCTTCAAGCTCAAAAATACCTTCGCAAGAATTATGTTGCGTTTTTAGCCCATATCATCAAGAAGGGACCACAGAGAAGAAACTTGAAGATATTCCTGTTGTAAAAGATTTTCCACAAGTTTTTCCTGACGACATTACAGGACTTCCTCCAATCAGAGATGTCGAATTCCGTATCGATCTTATACCTGGTGCTACACCAGTGGCAAAATCTCCATATAGGTTAGCCCCCTCTGAAATGCAAGAGCTAGCCAGTCAATTGCAAGAGTTGACTGACAAGGGATTTATACGCCCAGCTCATCGCCTTGGGGTGCACCTGTCCTTTTTGTAAAGAAGAAAGATGGATCTTTTCGTATGTGCATCGACTACAGAGAGCTCAACAAGTTAACCATCAAAAATCGATATCCTTTACCTCGCATAGATGATCTTCTTGACCAACTACAAGGTGCCAGTTGTTTTTCAAAAATCGATCTTCGATCTGGCTATCATCAGCTTAGAGTGCATGAAGAAGACGTCCCTAAGACTGCTTTTCGAACTCGTTATGGCCACTATGAATTCATGGTTATGCCGTTTGGATTGACCAATGCACCAGCTGTTTTCATGGACCTAATGAACAGAGTCTGCAAACCTTACCTCGATCGATTTGTTATAGTTTTCATCGACGATATTCTTATCTATTCAAAATCTAAAGCTGATCATGAGCGTCATCTTCGACTTGTTCTTGCACTTCTAGAAAAGGAAAAGCTTTATGCCAAGTTCTCTAAATGTGAATTCTGGTTAAAAGAGGTGCAATTTCTCGGGCATGTAGTCAATGACAAAGGAATACATGTTGACCCATCAAAGATCAAAGCAGTTCAAGAATGGCAAGCTCCACGTACACCAACTGAAGTAATGTCTTTTTTGGACTAGCTGGCTATTATCGTCGGTTCATTTCAAACTTCTCTCGTATTGCGGTGCCACTCACGGCTTTAACCCATAAGGGAAAACCATTCGTATGGGGACCCAAGCAAGAAGAAGCTTTTCAAACTCTTAAACAAAAACTTTGTGATGCACCAATCCTCACTCTTCCTGAAGGTTGTGATGATTTTGTAGTCTATTGCGACGCGTCAGGGCAAGGATTAGGTTGCGTTCTCATGCAAAGAGGAAAAGTCATAGCTTATGCCTCGAGGCAACTCAAGACACATGAAAAGAACTATACCACTCATGACCTCGAACTTGGAGCCGTTGTATTCGCTCTTAAGATATGGAGACACTATCTCTATGGTACTAAGTGTGAAATATACACTGACCACAAGAGTCTTCAACATATCTTCAATCAAAAGAGTTAAATATGAGGCAACGAAGATGGGTCGAACTCTTAAATGATTACGACTGTGAAATTAGATACCACCCTGGCAAAGCAAATGTGGTGGCTGATGCACTTAGTCGAAAGGGTTATGCGAACTCCATTCATCTTCTATGTTCGCAAATTATAACCAATATTAAAGATCAAATTCGTGAAGCCCAACACGTTTCAATAACAGAGGAAGATGTACGAAAAGAGATGTCCTGTGGAGCCGAGCTAAAACTTGAAACTAAATCTGATGGTATTTTGTATTACCTAGATCGTATCTGGATTCCTAATCACATCAATCTTCGTGAAACACTCATGCATGAAGCTCATAAAACGCGATATTCTATACACCCAGGAGCTGATAAGATGTATCAAGACCTACGGTACACCTATTGGTGGCCTGGAATGAAGAAAGATATTGCCGTTTTTTTTTCCAAGTGTCTCACATGTTCTAAGGTGAAGGCTGAACACCAAAGACCCTCAGGACTTCTAGTCCAACCGGAAATACCTGTATGGAAGTGGGAAAATATAACCATGGATTTCATTACCGGGTTACCTCGCACTTCTAGTGGGTATGACACTATATGGGTGATAATAGACCGACTTACAAAATCAGCTCACTTTATCCCTATTCGAGAAGATTTCAAGAACGAAAAGCTTGCTCGTATTTATATCAACGAAATCGTAAGCCGACACGGGGTACCATTAAGTATTATTTCTGATCGTGATGGTCGTTTCACCTCACGAACATGGCAAGCAGTACAATCCGCTATGGGCACTCGATTAGATCTCAGTACCGCCTATCATCCTCAAACTGATGGGCAGTCTGAGCGCACCATTCAAACTCTGGAGGATATGCTTAGAGCATGTGTCATAGACTTCAAGGGAAATTGGGACGCCCACCTACCGTTAGTTGAATTTTCGTACAACAACAGCTATCATTCGAGCATCGGCATGGCACCTTTTGAAGCCTTATATGGTCGAAAGTGCCGATCTCCTGTTTGTTGGCATGAAATTGCGGAAGCACAAATTACTGGTCCAGAATTGATCCAAGAAACCACAGATAAGATTCATCAAACCCGAAACAATCTTTTAGCAGCTCAAAGTCGTCAAAAGAGTTACGCAGATAAACGACGGAAGCCCTTGGAGTTTAGCATTGGTGATCATGTGCTTTTAAAAGTATCACCGTGGAAGGGAGTAGTTCGTTTTGGTCAAAAGGGAAAGCTAGCACCACGTTACGTAGGACCTTTCAAGATACTCGAAAGAGTAGGTCCTGTAGCATACAAGCTTGACCTACCGGAAGAACTCGACAGGATTCATCCCACATTCCATGTGTCGAACTTGAAGAAGTGTCTCGCTGATGAGAATCTCCATATTCCACTTTTCAGATTGATGAATCCATGCATTTTATTGAAAGACCAGTGGAGATTATGGACTATGGAGAAAAGCGTCTACGACGAAGTCGCATTCCTATTGTTAGGGTACGCTGGGAGTCGAAACGGGGACTATGTTTACTTGGAACGTGAAGACTCAATGCGGTGAAAAATACCCGCATCTTTTTCCTAATACATCAACTATTTAAATTTCGGGACGAAATTCCTAAAAGTAGGGGATACTGTAACATTTGTAAAAATCGGGTCTCCAAAACCCGCTCCATTTTGTAATCAAGTGCCAAGTTATGGAAGTGCATTAATTATGGTTATTTTGAGTTAAAACGTTACATAATTAATAAATGAACTAAACTATAAAAATCATATTTGATAAAAAGTTAAAATAAAACAAATAAAAAAAAGTGAAGCTGCCGGGACTCGAACCCGGGTCAGCTGAGTCGCCAAGACTTAACATCCATTCCCCAAACCGCTCCGCCACAATGTATTTTCTGTTAACTATATGAAAACAAAAGAAACTTATACACAAACTCAGTTTAATCAATATTACCAACTGAAAACCGGTAATCGGTAAACCAATCGTCCAATCGATTGTTTACCTCACAATTTCAGTTATAACCGATATGCGACGGTTTCTAATTAAGTCAGAATTGATTGAACATTAAGCTTTATCATTTCGGCTTTTGAAACCGAAAATTTAATCAAGTTCTGATTTATTTCGAAGTCCAGATCATTTACACGATTCAGAACTATCACAACAATATCCAATTTCATTTTCGTCGCATTCCTGAACCATAAGATCTTCTGAATCTGTTCGCCGGAATTTTTCTGCAAGTCACCGGAAAACCGGGACTCACATTCTCACGGTAATTCCTCCGACTCTTTCAGTTTAAAACATGTGATTAATCAGTCTCTAACACAACTCTATCACCAGAATCGATTCTAGCCAACGTTTATCGGAAATCTTACCTTCGCCGGAAAGTTCCTGAGACTGCCGGAATCCCACTGTGAACTGGTAAGATATCCTACACTTCTTTTAAACCTTGTTTAGGTGACTCAACTTTATGAATAATCGATCAACGATGTTAATTGGTTCAACAGTCGGAGTTCATTTCCAGTACGACGAACCTCCGCCGGATTTTTATGAATATCATCAATCGGTAAATTCTGTTCTTTAAACTCTCTCCATTCCTTACTCTTGAATTACTGTTAATGTCTAAAAACTTTGTAAATCACAAATCAATCCTAACCAGTCGATTTATGCTGTCCGTGTAATCTGATGAAGAAGATGAAGTTCTATCAGAACATAAGTATAATTAAAATCGGTATTTTAAACGGGTTAGACACACAGTCCAGCGGTGGACTGTGTGCAAATTTCATATACACGTCCCGAGTTCGATCCTTGCTACGCGCACGCTTTGTGTAATAACATTCCTTTTTAATCATGAACTAACCCGGGTTAAAACAGGTAGCTGTTAAGTATAATATAAATCAAGAATATAACCGGGTTAGAACACAGTCCAGCGGTGGACTGTGTGCAAAATGAACTTCACGTCGCGCGTTCGAATCATGTCACGAGCACCGGTCCAGTTGAATTAAAACGTTTTTGTAAATAAAGGAATTTTCGGTTAATTCAAATAAGCATATAAATATAATTAAAACTGAGTTTATAACGGGTTAGTCACGTAGCTCAGTTGGTAGAGCTACGTGCACGTGAACGGAAGGTCGCCGGTTCGAATCCCGCCCGGCGCAGGAATTTACCGCTGACCGAACCGGTCAACGGTCAACAGTGAAAAAAATAATATTTTTTATATATTTATTTATTTAATTTAATTTAAAAATCAATTAAAAATACTTAAAATAACATTTTTAAAGATAGAAAATAGCCATAAACTCATAAAAATATATCTAAAAAAATTCCATTAAAATCCTTACTAACATCCATCCACTTAATATATTTTTTCATTATTATTTAGGTTAGTATTCCTCGTCGACTCGCTCATCTAAATCGTGCGCATCTCACCATCTCAAATTCAACGCACCCAATGTGAGTGAACCTTTCAAATTCCCCGTTTTAATCACGTTTTTGGGGTGTATCATGTGTCTTTGTTTATTTACATATTATAACGAAACTATTGTGCATACATCATATCATGACATGTGTATTAGTTTGTTGCTGTTAAGTAGTTATTATTGGATGCAAATTATTATTTCAGTACATGCATTTGCCGAGGCCGCAGCTCCCATCCATGAGGTTGAGCTTGATCCTCATTTTATTATGCGGTTGATCTGTGGCGGGCCGGCACGATCGGCTCCGTTTGATTGAGCCTTGATCGGTCATTTCATTTTACATTTCAATACATGCAATTCGCTCGGCTCCGTTTGATTTAGCCTTGAGCGCACAGTTCAATTTACATTTCCAGTTCATGCAATACGCTCGGCTCCGTTTGATTGATCCTTGAACGCACAGTTCAATTTACATTTCCAGTTCATGCAATACGCTCGGCTCCGTTTGATTGAGCCTTGAGCGCACAGTTCAATTTACATTTCCAGTTCATGCAATACGATCGGCTCCATTTGATTGAGCCTTGATCGTACGGTTCATTTATGTTAGTTATCTTATGATATTGGTATGCTCATGTATGCTATCAAGTGTTATTGTATGTTATAATTGTAACTGCTATTTGCCAATGCTTGATTACTTACATTTGCTCTTTTATGATTATGCACAATATTTTATTGATAAACTAACCACAAAATCATTATCAAATGTTTATCTAATAAGGTTCACTCGCCAACTTATGTTGACCCAAAACCTCCATTTTACACATGATACAGGTGAACCAGCAGCAGCTAGGAACACATAGGACCTGGATTAGAAGAATAAAACGATTTAGTATTTGGATTGTTATGTTTGGTTATTTTCCCTTGTATTGAATGAACATGTTTGGATGTTTGAAAATGTAACTTTGACTTCATTAATTATGAAACATAATAGTAAATGTCATGTGCTTTGGTGATAACCCAATTATGCCCCGACTCTTATTTCCGCTGCGGGTCGGGGTGTGACAATATAGATTATATAGTCGTTCAAATACGTCATAAAAGTCAAGCACGATGGTGTAAACACATCGTTATATGATTCACCAACGCGCAAGGTTTGTCAACCCGGTTGGTCATGAATTACAGAAATTTAGAATCATCTAAAACGTTAGCAGCCGAGTGAGCGAGCTAGGTGCGTGCATCCCGAACATAGTGGTGTTTGGGGACGTGTCATAGCCTTGTCACTCTAATGAAGACCGACTCGGTTTTAGGAGAAAACTTGTACAAACAGTGGCAGAACTTAATTCGGATAGTCTAGACTTCCAACGTTCTCCCATTAGTTACTAAATTGTTTGAACTTCAGTTTTAGCTCACTTGTTTTGTTCTAATGAATTAAAAGAGAGTAGAAGAAATAGAGAAATCTTGTGAAAGTTGAGAGTTTTGTGAGCTAAAACTTACTTAGAAACTTGAAGAATTCTGCCAATTGCTTTGCAAATTCTAGTGGGAGTGACTGAGAATTCGGAAGTTTGGAAAATGGAGGAGGAAGGCTTGATTTATAGGCAAGGGAGCTGGCAAAAGCACTCGTGCGAGGTTTCGCTTCGTACGAGGTGTGCTCCACCTCGTGCGAGGTGAGCACACTTCGTATGAGGTGAACTCAACTTATACGAGGTGCTTGGTTTAGGTTAAGTTTTCGCGTTTAAGTCAGTTTTAAGCATTGAAATGTATCGTGTGTGCATAGCATGTATCCTGAATGTAGATTTGCATAAAAGTCATAAATTTAAACAATTGTTTGCGTGGTGACTCGAGTATGAATGTACGAATAGCATATGTTAACATGTATGTTTGCTCGAATAACAAGTTTTAAATCTATGCATAAAGTATAATGTTCATTATCATCGACGTCTCTAGTTACAAATTTGGGAAGAAATACGTACATGGTACGAATACGAGTTTCCACAAATAGAATTAATATTACACTTTTAAATAAGGAAGATACATGAATGCGAAGCGTTACAACTTAACCTAGAATTACCGGAAAAAAAACTATTTTGAAAATTCTAATAAAAAAACTGAATCTTTTTTAATCAAAATGTCTAACGGAGTACGGTTCCTAGACACCCTCATTCATACAAAATTTCCCCTAATATATATAACATTTGTAATCAAGCATTCATCTTTAATAAGAATGCATATGATAGATAAGAGTCATCTTTTTGGCTGAAAAAGCTTCTCTTACTTTTTACTTGAGGCAACAAATCCAAACCACTAAACTTTTTCGATTAACCTGTTAGAAATGGGGAAATTATTGTGATATCCCAAAAGTATACTATGTGATATAGTTAGAATCCATAACATCCAACTATACTAGTGTATATAATGAATTCACCTCAATTTCAATGAAAAAGAAGAGTGAGCCGTAGTTGGCGAAAAATATGATTTGAATGAGGGAACACAGTTAGGGTTATGGATAGCAAAATGTGAGAGGTGGTGAGAGGCGGAAGGAACTAGGGGGAGAAGGAAGATTTGGGAGAGAAAAAGGGAGATTTTGGGGATGCTGAAACAAATTGGGGGCGGGGAAGAAGGGTTTAAATTTTTGGGAGTTAGTTATATAAGTTAAAAAATTATATGTAATATATACAGCAAGAAAAAACAGTTTAAAAATAAAAAATATATGGTGGGAATTAATATATAGTAGTAATAAAATTTATATGGTAACTTTGAAAAAAAGTTAAACGCACACGAATATTTAGTTTAAAAAAAAAAGCAAACGAACGAAAAAAAGTCACTTGTAGTTACAAGAACTAAAAGTTAAAATTGTACAGGAAGATGCTTGGATTTGAATACTTATCAGATAGGGGTGAGCATAAAACCGAATTAATCAAACCGAAGTTATTGGTTTTTGAATAACCGAGCTTTCGGTTTCAGTTAATTATATTTCAAAAACCGAAAATAACTAAACCGAACCGATTAGCCAAACATTATATATATATATATATATATATATATATATATATATAAACCGAAGTTATTGGTTTTTGAATAACCGAGCTTTCGGTTTCGGTTAGTTATATTTCAAAAACCCAAAATAACTGAACCGAACCGATTAGCCAAACATATATATATATATATATATATATATATATATATATATATATTATATATATATATATGGGAGGTTTATTTGAGAAGAATCTTCTTATAAGAAGAAAAATAAATTAACCTAGACCATATATTTTTTTTATTAATGGTTGTAATTAAGATATGATTTTTGTCCACTTTTAATTAATGTTTTAATTAATAAGAGTATAATAGATAAATTGATATAGAATACTAATAAATATAACAAAGTTACTCAAATCTCATTAATGTCATCATAATTTTTTTCTTTATCATCATTAATGTGTTGTTTCCTAAACCAATTTTATTAGGAGACACCTTATTTAAAAGTATTTTTATCCTACACATATTTTATTATGAGTCGCAAAATTATTTAAAATTGTTGAGGTTCTACACATTTTGTACCCTACACAAAAACATTATTTTTATAGTGTAGGAACCTTTGTTTTTACGGTGTAGGAAATATTAAATATTTAGGATCATATGCGATTGTTTTTATTGTGTAAGGTGCACAACTATTTAATAGGATAAACCGCTTAAATATTAAGGGTTCATTAATTAATCTAAATATTAAAAATAAATGATAGAGTTATTAAATGATTTGTTCAAATTAACTTTGTATCCTTTATTCTTTTTATTCTTAACTTGTAATTTCTTCTCATTTGAACTCTCCACTATATATATATATTATAGTGTAGGAACCTTTGTTTTTATGGTGTAGGAAATATTGAATATGTAGGATCATATGCGATTGTTTTTATTGTGTAAGGTGCACAACTATTTAATAGGATAAACCGCTTAAATATTAAGGGTTCATTAATTAATCTAAATATTAAAAATAAATGATAGAGTTATTAAATGATTTGTTCAAATTAACTTTGTATCCTTTATCCTTTTTATTCTTAACTTGTAATTTCTTCTCATTTGAACTCTCCACTATATATATATATATATATATATATATATAGAGAGAGAGAGAGAGAGAGAGAGGATTAGGTTCAAGAGTGAACACAAGTGTATTTGCAAACTGAGCGAACTAATTCTAGTCTTACACGTGTGTAAATCAATGGCCATGATTTGATGATGAAATACACTAGTGTATTTTATGATTTGATGATGAAATCCTAGCCTTACATGTGTGTAAATCAATGGCCAGGATTAGTTCGCTCAGTTCGCAAGTACACTAGTGTTTACTCTAGAACCCTACCCTATACACATACACACACACACACCCCAAACTCTCTTAATGTAATATTATTTATAAGTTCATGACCCATTATATTTTTTAATCTGTTACTCTAATTGAGGGTCTAGTAAGCCAAACATAATGTAATTTTATTTATAAGTTTAAGGCCCACTATAATTTGTTTTTAACATTTTAGTCCAATTGAGGGTTCATTTGTAATTTGTTTTGTACATAGGACCCATTACCAATATGCATGAGGTATTTATATATTTTTGCAAGTTTTACATTCATGAGTTATATTTTACAACTTTTATATACATTGGCTAATTAACCGAAATTAACCAAACCAATTTATAACCAATGGTTAACCGAACAATGGTTGACCGACCATCGGTTATGGTTATCGTTAATACTTTTCAATTAACCGAACCCTCAGTTAACCAAACTAACTGTTAACCTACTTTGCACACCCCTATCAGATATAGTCAAGTCACGTAGTCCGTTATGCTAGGCGAAGATGATACGTGGGTTTTTCATCTTGGTCAATCGAAATTATGTTAAATTTTGTAAACCATGACATTTTTTCTTACACGCGCTTTGGAATGTCATAAAATAACCTTGTTTCTTTTTTATGATGTTAAAAACATGACACATAAAAAAATGTCATACATGTGTTGAATTTTGTAAACCATGACATTTTTTTCTTGACACATGCTTTGGAATGTCATAAAATTGTCTTGATTTACTTTTATGACACTAAAAAGGTGACACCACAAAGGGTGTCATAAATTTATGGAATTTTGTAAGCCATGACATTCTTTTGTTGCCACATGCTTGTAAATGTCACGAATTGAGTGTATGTCATTGTTCACGTGTCAAGATATGTGTATTTTCTAGTAGTGACCACAACCTCCCCATCAAGATTATGGAATGACATTGTGATTCCACAATACAAAGTCACTTTCTTCACCAAAACAACAGATGTTACTAACAACTGTGAAAACTCAGCAACTGCTGCATCAACTGTTGTTGATCCTCAAATCTCTGCCAACTCATCCAGTCAAAACCCCTGTTGACAAAAATCCATTTTCTGTTAACAATAGTCAACCAATTTTTATCCCTATCCCACCTATACCTCCACCTCCATTTCAAACAGATATTGGCTCTTCAAAATTGCCAACATATGTTAGCTCAAATGATTCCCATCTCTAGCTTCACCTCTCAATGCCATAATTCCATACAATGGAGATCTGATCTACCTTAAAAACACCCACCAGACCAAGTTATTGGCAATATAAATGAAGGGGTACTCACAAGAAGTCAATTCCAAAACATTTGTGTTTTTGCTGGTTTTTATCTCTCTCACACAGCCTGTCAAGTACCAAGAGACACTAAAAGACAACAGTTGGGTAGATGTTATGCAAGAAGAGCTCATACAGTTCAAAAGACAGCAAGTATGAGAACTTGTACCATTGCCTCAAGATGTATGTTCAATTGGCACAAAATGGATCTTAAAGAACAAAATAGATGAAAGGGGTATTGTTGTCAAAAACAATGCTAGACTTGTGCTTCAAGGCTATAGACAAGAAGAGAGCATTGATTATGATGAAACATTTATTCCTGTTGCAAGACTGGAGACCATCAGATTGTTCTTAGCCTTTGCTACCAACCACAACATCAAGGTGTATCAAATGGATATCAAGGGTGCTTTCATATATGGCAAAATAAGGGAATAGATATATGTATGCCAACCCCCTGGTTTGAAGATGCCTTTTATCCAGGTCATGTTTACAAGCTAAACAAAGCTTTATATGGCTTGAAACAAGCACCTAGAATCTGGTATGAAATTCTTTCCACCTTTCTCTTATTCATAGGCTTTACAAGAGGTAAAATTGATAAAACTTTGTTTTTAAAATGGAGAGGAAAGGATTTGATGCTTGTCCAAATTTATGTGAATGACATCATTAGTGCTCGTTACTGGAATGAAGCCCTCTCCATGATGCCCTCCCTTTGGCGCCCAGGGGGCGGCTATGGGGCGCTAAAATTGCTGATTTGGTCAAGGGTGCTATAACATACCCCTGGCCTAAGGATATTTGTAGGGTTAGAGATAAAATAAGGGTTTTTAAAGATATGATTTAATAGATGATGTGGCGACTAAGGACGCTTAATGTCTCACGTAACATTGAAGATAGTATGAAAAAGTAGCGTCATCATGAAAATAGTTTATAGGTTTACCACTGTGTACATGTAATAGAGGATTAAATTAACATATGTGAATTAATCATTTAAAAATATACTTGTTAGAATTAAATACAAATTTAACATGCTAATCATACAAATAATTAGAACTCTTAGATTAGCCCATGACTTTATAGTTTAGTGATATTTTAGGGGTGTGATAAGGATTTAAGACCAATAGGTCTTCGGTTCGATTCTCACAAGAGGGTTTTTTCCATATTTATTGGGTTTCCTCCTGAATTGGTGTATATGCATTATGCCTAGTGGAGATGGATATGATCGGGTGATTCCGCTGATGACACAATAATACTACAGTGGTCTGTTAGTGATCCAAATTTACTGTTAAAAAAACTGTTACATTAATAATAGAGTTAAATTATTGTTATTCTACAGTCTTTTAAATTAGAGTAAATACTATAACTATTAGTTTGTTTCATTTTTTGCTACGTAATTACTCTATTACAACTAGAGTAACAGTTGGTATAAAATTCATTATACGTTTGGTAGGTTACTTTTATTTGTAAAGCATCCTATTTCACAAGTATTGTATAATATATTATTCTTGATCAAATACTCGCGTTATTACACTTCTTTTCATATGACTAACTGACATCGGTATTTCACATATTGTGATTCCTATTTTTGCAGGTTTTAGTTTGTCATATTGTTTGATTTTAATTTTGCAAAAGGAAAAGCACGTTTTCGTCATTTAACTAATGAAGACGTAGTTTCTGATAGAAACAGAAAACAACTTTTTTTACTTTTTGTTAGCCTTTAAAGCCATGTGTCACAAAGTATAAAGTTGAAGCTTGGGGGAAAGGTACAAAGTTTACTTTTTGCAACTACTTCCTAATTTCATCATTATTATCTTACTAGTTTTTGTCTCGTCCGTTTACGGGATACTAAACCAAATATTTCTTCTTATAATATATATGTCTATTTTTTGCTTATTTGTACATACTACTCATAATAGGATCTCAAAAAAATTAAATCGACTCAACCAATTAAAACAAAACACTACCATACTTTTGCTAAAAAAACTAAAACAATGAATTTTAAGCCAGAGCAAAATTGCAATTTTTCAGGACAAATGAGCATGTGTCAGTCATGCCTGGACGAATGAAAATTATACTTATGCCCGCCCGCCTTGCGGGATGTTAAATCGAATATTTCTTAGCTTCATAACATGTATGCATGTATTTAGGTTACTTATACATACTACTTATAACACTATCTTAAAAAATAATACATCCAGACAACCAATTAAATCAAAAACTACCATAGTTTTGCTAAAAACAAAAACTAAAATGATGATAGGTCTGTAATTTTGAGCTGGGGTAAAATACTAAGTTATCAGTATCAATGAACGAGTGTTAGACAACTGCTTCACACAATAAAAGTTACATTGATTCAACCAAGTAAAATAAAACACTAACATGGTTTTGCAAAAAAAAAAAAAAAAACAAAGAAAAAGTAAAACGATGGCAAGATCCAAATTTTTTACTGGGGATAAATCATAATTTTTGAAATGGGCAAAAATCATAATTTTGAACAGAGAGCAAAATTGTAATTTTAAGTTGGGGGCAAAATCATAATTTTATTTTGAACTGGGCGAAATCATAATTTTGAACTGAGGAAAAAATCATAATTTTGAGCTTGGGGGAAACATATAATTTTGTTTTGAACTAAGGACAAAAACGTAATTTTGAGCTGGATGCAAAATAAAATTTTGATCTGGGCAAAATCGTAATTTTGAGATAGGGGCAAAAATAAATTTTATTTTCAACCGGGGAAAACGTAATTTTAAACTGAAGGCGAATTTGTAATTTTAACTGAGAAAAATTATAAAGTGATTGATCCAATAGGGAAGTGCCTGACATGCTGCCTGACACTATTCCCTAAACCTATAAAAGTATATCGTAATATTAACAGAGAAAAAAATTATAAATTGATTGATTAAATAGGGATGTGTCAAGAAAGACACTATTTCCTGAACTTATAAACCATTCCCTGAACCTGTATATCGTAATTAAGTAAGAAAAAAAGTATAAATTGGTTGATTAAACAGGACTATTCCCTGAAGTTATAAATGTATATGTAGAAAAGTATTCTCTGAACTTATAAATGCATAGAAACCCTGCACATATAAATGTATATGTAGGAAACTATTCCCGGAACTTATAAATATATATGTAGAAAATGTATATGTAGAAAATTCCATCTTATAACCACATTTATATTTTATTATATAAGATCACAAAATATTGATTGTTATAATATATTTAATTAATTTGCCGTATTAGTATTTTCTTGAATTACTGTACCATTTCGTAACTATTTCGATACTAGTGTGTACCGGCAGAATCAAAAAAAAAAATATTAAATTAATCGAGTCACAAAGCTTACTTGTTTTCGTGAAGTTGATATAGCGTGATAAAGCCTCTATGAGCTTTGTCTCACACCAGCGGCCTTACTATCACTTAAATATGAAAAAAAAAGTAAATTAAAAGTAGAGTAAAATGCACAAAACATCCTTTATGTTTTTTCAAACGTACAAGTTTCGGCCTTTATGTTTAAAACATGTTAAAACAACCTTTACGTTTATTTTTGTTGCTAGTACAATCATTAACAACTAACCAAGTTAATTATCTCAGTTTAATGCCTCACATGTCTAACATGTGAGGGTATATTTATCATTTTAATTCTTCTTCTTCTTATAAAACCCCAAAAAAACTTCCTATATCATTTTTATTCATCTTCATCACATTCAATTAAAAACTCAACCTCCACCATTCTTCTAAATATTCAATTAACAACCCATTGCCACAAGCTTCTCCAAATGCAACAGAGCACTGGATTTCACCATTTGGTTACTACATTTCTTCGAATGAGTTAACGAAAGCATAATTGAAACATGATATTTATTGTCTAAATTCGTTATCAATGGATCTAAAACATGAACCACACTTACCACCCATGAGTTCTAACACCTAAAACTCCACAATTCAACGAGTTAAGTAACCGAATTAAGAAATCATTTGATATAATAACGCTGATTAACGTTGATCTGACGCTAAATTGCTTAAAAACTTAATTACTTTAAACTTTAACAGAAGAACAATCCCAAAAACTTTTCAAACTAATCAATCCACCTTTTATAGCAATCAAAAGTTTCAAATAATCATCATCTTTAACTAAATTGCTTAAACAAGCAATTGTATGTTCTTGTGCTAATGTAGTTCCTAAACGAGCTAGTGGTATAAGGACCAAAACCGTGTGTAGTTCGATGAAGTTCTCTCCGCAATCAAAGAATTCAGTGAGGTTCCGGAGCATGGCGGCGGCTTGAGAAGGTGGAGTACCATACTGACAAAGCCCTTACAACGACGAGATTCTGCCCCGTGAGTCAATTGCTTTTGCGTTCTCTTTCGAAAGTGTAGGGTTTGAAGCGTAATTGATGCGTGGTCGAAAACCGGTGCTTTATTATGCTTAAGTACATGTTTTTACATAACTTTTAATTTCGAATAGCCTACTTTTGATTGGATTTGTGTTTTGCAGGACTTACGGAGTTTAAAGAGATTTTTGGGAGCTTTATGGAGCATCGGGACGGAAAACGGGTCAACCGGGAGTGCGAAATGGAAAAATCAGAAAACAAGAAATGGAGAGGTCGTCGCCTACGCCCTCCTAGGTCGTAGGCGACACGCTCTTGAAAGTCTTATCGGCTGATTTGTTGCGCAGGCAGTGGTTTGAGATCGTCGTGAGTTTCCTGACCAACCAGGGGCCGTCGCCGACGCCCTGATGGGCCATAGGCGACGCCCCTTCCCTTATCCTGATCGCGAAATTTCAACCTTGAATGTTTGGGGATGGGTTATATCACTTGTTTTGACCATTTTTCAAGGAGTTACGTATTTTCTTGAGTTTGAAACCTCTCTTGGAGCCAAGAACATCATCCACCTCAATTCCAATTGACCCATCATCATCAGAATTCATCATCCACATTAATTTTCTAACCCTAATAATCTTTTCCATCATCTCACCAATCCATTCTCCAAATCATCCATCATAACCCTAACCTTCATCATACTCCTTTTCAAGGCTTCAAGATGTTCAAGACCAAAAGTTCATCATCCTGTGATCAAGGTCCTTTCATCATGAGCGGCTAGTCTCTTCAGGTTTCACCCCGGTGTAGGTTTTTGTAAGTTTCTAGGGTTTGACATTGTTTTAAATTTTGATTTGTGACAAGTTGTTATTTGATTTTGAAATCTAAGATAATTGTCTTGCATTTGTATTGTATTCGTAAATTGTCGAGTGAAGATTAAATTTGACTTTGCGAATGTTTTTGTGCAATTTTCCTTGTCTAGGTTAGAGTTTACATGTTCTTGCTAACGAAGTGCATTGCGGTCTGTCGTTTATGACATTGATAACTTTTTGCACCTAAGCCACGCGTCACTATATTCGTTGGTCACTTATACAATTGAATTGAATCTAAAACGTGTAGAAACCCTAGGACTTCAATTTTCGAACCGGGTGTGAACCTTGTTCTCAAATATTGCTTAAAATCGTTAATCAAGTTTTCGTGCAACTATTCAAGTATTCAGTAGTTAAGTAATTAAAACAAACTTTTCGGTTTAATCCGACATCCTTTTTCAAATCAACAAATTAATCAATTTCTTAGCAAGCTTCATAAAGTGACAACATTTAAAATCAATCAAGTCCATCGCAAACCATAAACTCTTTGTGGTTCGACCCCTTACTACCACTGCGCATTGTTAAGGGTAATTAGGGTATATAAATACTATCTTTGACTAGGGCACGACACTTCGATCAGTAACACATGTTTTTTGCTTCGCGAAATCGTTACCGGATTTAGGAACTTTGATAGATAATGAGGTAGTAACAAACCTTCTACCATCAACACGTGCTTGCTCAAATTAACCGTCCAAACCCTAGTGATTGTCAGAACCTTTTTGATGACATTTGATGACTTGAGTTTTAAATTGAACATAAAGAAGAAGGGTGGGTGTAGTGTTTTTTAGTTGAAGGTGATGAAGAGGAATTAAAATGGTATTGTAAGATTTTTGGAGTTTTATAGGAAGAATAATTAAAATGATAAATATACCCTCATATGTTAGGCATGTGAGGGAATTAAATTTAAGATAATTAACTTAGTTAGTTGTAAAGGATTGAACTAGCAACAAAAATAACTGTAAAGATTGTTTTTAACAAGTTTTTAAACATAAAGGCTGGAACCAAATTTGAGAAAACATAAAGGATGTTTTGTGCAGTTTACTATTAGAAGTATGCACTTAAAAATTACAAACATGCCTCTTTATGTGATTCATTAAATAAATGTTGTGTCAATCATCTAGATTAAAATAACAACTCTATCAAAGGGTAGTGCTCTAGAGGTATCCCGCTTATTTTCTATATCAGAGATTACCGGTTGTGGTCTTGTTAGTGACAAAACATCATGTGTGAGCCACATGTCTTAGTAGAATTGGCGACGGTTCAGGTTATCAACGCTATCTACAATCGCAGGCATGAATGACTTTTTACCAATCAATATACCCAAGTGATCGGACTTTGTTGAACGTAAAAAAAATAACAAACTTCAAATTGTACGTTCAGTTCTTCACATAAAGCAACATAACAGGAATACACTTGATTGGGTGATAAGATCCACTTAATTCTCAAATATATGTAGCAATAAACATGATACTTTATTATGATTAATTAGGTTAAGACATAATTTTAGGATAAGTACTTCAAGATACCACATGCTATAATACATATATTTTTAATGCTCATGATTATCTTGATTAAAACATAATGAATTATGCTTTAGAGATTATGATAATTATCATTTGTAACTTATATATTATCATATCATTATCAATGTCATCCTAATTCCATACTTAGTCCGTTATGAGCATTCATTTCTTGGAAAGTGTATTACCTATGCATATTGTCTTAATTTATGAAAAGATGAAGAAGATACAATAGTTTGAAGCTTACTACTTGCACTTAAATAAGTTGTAGATGATAAAAGAAGATGAAGAAGATAAGTTCCAACACCAAGAATCAAACTTCAAAGAGTCTTCCACACTTGCAAGTATCTTAGATCTTCAAGAAATCTCCATGCATGTATGAAATTAGGTGATTAAGGTTTTGAAAATGGAAGGTAATCGGTTGATGTTTGGGCCGATTTAAAGAAACTGGAAAGAGAGAGCTTGACTGTTTATGTTTTGGTAAAAAAAATAATTTATATGAGGATGTTGAAAAACTTTTGCATGTTTAATGGATGTGAAATTTTCATCCAAAGTTGAATTAGATATAAGCTAGACATCCTTAAAACCATTAACATAAACTCAAAACATGGGGCTTATGGGGCCCACATTAGGGGAGCGGGGTAGGATAAGGTTTTTTTTTATAAAAAGTGTTAGGTTTTTATAAAGTTAAGCTTTTATAAATATTAACTTTTATAAATTTTTGGATACTTTGTGTTGTTTGATAATTCTAGTTAATTAGTGGACTAAACATTGTTTTTTATGCTAAAAATAAGTTAACTAGTTCACTAGACTAGTTAAATTATTGTTTTGATAACAAACTTGGCACTAGTTTCGTCATCGGATTATTACCGGATAAATTGTGTAACTTGTACGGTGATGTATACATAAGTATCTTTGAGATATTTTTTATGCCGAATATGATAATTATTACTATAAGTGGTTCTTGTTAATATTATTAGTTACTGAATTTTGCTGCAGAAATGCTGAATTTTATTGATTTCCTAGTTCGGATTGGTCAATTTTATTGTTCAAGTATTTTTCCAGAAAGTATGATATCTAAGTTGTTTTCAACTAATGTTTTTATAAATAAGTTGTTGTGGATATGTTTTTATATCATGTTTTTGTTACTTCGGGCTGTATTGCGACTATCCTGACGTGAATAGAGTGTTCGCATTTTTACCAACTTGTCTAGAATATAGTTTATTGTTTTTGCAATGCAGCGAACTCGATATCCTAATATGATATGAAACTGTATATTTCTATGTAACATCCGTCAAAAAACGGATTTTACCAAACCCGCTCCGTTTATTAACCGAACAATTTTTTTAAATTTCGTGGCATATTTAATGCCCAAATTAATTTTAAACGATACATAATTAATTATTATATTGGAATATATAATTTGTTTTTGAAAAATTGTTAAAAATAATGAAATAAAAATAAAATGGCACTGCCGGGTTTCGAACCCGGGTCAGTCAGCCGGGTCAACAACGACTTAACACACCCACACACTCAACCACTGCGCCACTTGTATTCCTTGTTAATTAATGGAAATAATTAATACATATTATAATTCTCGAATTCAAAATCGGCGCGCCCAAATGCAGTCGTCGGAAATCCCGGCGATCTCGCGAGATTGGACGGTTTACTTCAGTTATAACGTAAACCTTAAACACTGCATCGGTTATAACCGACGCCTGAACCCGCGACACAAGTTATAACCGCCGGAGAATTTCTAACCGACGAATCAAGTCGGAAATCGGACCAAATTCATCGACGACCTGCCCTATAAATACCTCCTCGAACCTCTACAAGCTTTTTCGCTCAAAACCGCACCTTTACCCGACGTAATTCCATTCGCCGAAAAACTTCTGCACATCGCCGGAAAACCGAACCCTTCACTTCTGAGCCTTACTGAACCCCCAGAGCTTATACCGAAGTCACCCACATCCATTTCAAGCTTGCTGAAGACTCTCTGCCGCAGGACACACGTCGTCGGAAGTTTCTGCTGTCACCGGAGTTTCGCCGGAGAAACAGAGGAGTCCAGTCGGTATACTTTACGCTTAAATCTTTCATTCTTTTATATATCTCACCTATAATTAACCTCAAAACACTAAAGAACATGATTAAAACATCGAACCAGTCGGACTTCCGATTCTGGTTAAATTCAACGAAGAAGACGAAGTTCAGTTGTGTATATGTATAATTAAAATCAAGTTATAACTCGGGTTAGACACACAGTCCAGCAGTGGACTGTGTGCACATTAAACACGTAAACGTCTCGAGTTCGAATCACGTCCCACGCTCCCTCGCTTTAATAAAAATGTCCTTTTTTTTTACCGAACCGGAGTCACCGCTGTAACATGTTAAGTTTAATAAAAACCAGAAAAATAACCAAGTTAGACACACAGTCCAGTGGTGGACTGTGTGAATGTTTAATCACAGCACACGAGTTCGAGTCCGGGCTACCGCACCGGTCCGGACAATTATCAAACTTTTTATTTAAGTCAGAAATGAAAATACTTAGTTTGTATTTAAGTATAATAAAAATCAGTTTATTTAACAAGTTGGACACACAGTCCAGCGGTGGACTGTGTGTTAACTCAAACCACAGGTCCCGGGTTCGAGACCTGTGGAGCGCACCGAGTCACTGATTAAAATCTTTTTAGAAATAAGTTGATTTTCGGATTAATCTAATTAATATATATATATATAATTAAAAACAGAAATATTTCGGGTTAGACACGTAGCTCAGTTGGTAGAGCTGCGTGCACGCGTACGGGAGGTCTCGGGTTCGAGCCTCACCCAGCGCACACATACACACATACGAACCGGTCAAAGTCAACAGTCAACGGTCAACGGTCAAAAAGTCAACATTTTTTTATTATTTTTATTTATTTGTTTTATTTAAAAATCAATTAAAAATACTTAAAAATAACATTTTTAAGGTTAGAAAATAGCCTTAAACTCACAAAAATACACCCAACAATCCTACTAAAATGGATTAATAAAACCCGTTTACTTACCGAAACATTATGCCATTATCTAGGTTAATTTCACTCGTGGTTAAAACCACTTCGCGTGCATTCAACATCATCAACCGAACGCACCCAATGTGAGTGAATCTTACAACTCCCCTTTTTAATTACACGTTTTGGGGTGTGTCATGTGTCATAAAATTAACTCGTTTATTTAAACTTGTGCCATACCATATTGTGATCTAAACTTAGATTGTATACATTGCTTGTAGTTATGTATTTCATTTTGTCTATTTATATGCAATTCATTCGTTAGGCCCATCAGTTCCTCGTGTGAGATGAGTTGAGCAACACGTGCCTCAAAACAAATCCATTATTGTTCGTGTGTGCATTATTGAGTTTATATTGTTTGTGGTTTTGTATTTCATATTGTCAAGTTTATGCAATTCATTCATTAGGCCCATCAGTTCCTCGTGAGAGACGAGTTGAGCAACGCGTGCCTCTAAACGATCCATTATTGTTCATGTGTGTATTGTTTAATATTAAATTGATTGGTGAATAAGTTTACATCTATTTTTACTCATGTGTGGTTGTGCACTTTATTTTATAATCAATTAAATAAACTTGTTCAAATGTTTTCCATAGGATTCACTCGCCAACTTTTTGTTGATCCAAAAACCCTTTTTACACATGATACAGGTGAACAGGATGAAGCAAGGAAAACATAGGAAATGCCTTAGAAGAAAACAATGAAGCCTAGATTGATATTTAGGACATGTTGTAATATTGATTGTAATTTTCCATTAAAGTGTATTAATGAATATGAAACGTTAAAATAAATGTCATGAGCTTTGATGATAACCCAATCATGCCCCGATCACCTTTTCCGCTGCGGGTCGGGGTGTGACAGATTGGTATCAGAGCCATGACTATAGGGATATAAGATAGGTTATTAGACCCTTAGAGCCTATACTATAGTCTGCCTAAATTTTATTCGATTTGGTGGTTACATACAAACTTATGATATTTATTTGTTTCATATATGTTTATATTTACAGTCAAACATACATACTTACATACACATTCATTATACATATTTCAATGTTCATATATTCAAATCATTTTCATACTCACAGTATTCAAAGATTTTGTTGCAATTTTCAAATCTCATCAAAGTAAGCTCTGCGACGGGCATGTAGTAACTGGAAGGGTACAAGTACCGGTAGTCGGAATGTCCTGTCTAGGTTGGCATTCGTATAAATCCAATATAACGGACCAGTTTGCCTACCTGGGGACTAACGATGAGAGTACGAAGGACCTATTAGGCCAAAGCATGTCACACCAAACGTCGTTCGAACTAACCCCACTTTGAGGTGTCACCGTGTCTACACCTGGACACATTCCGAATATCACACGTTATATACATATTTCTTGATTTTCTCCGGGTTTTAGTGTACGTAACCAGGCTAACACATGCGAACCATATGAAAAACCCGGTATTCATGGGGGCCCACATGATTACGAAGGTGAAGTATGGCGGCTTGTAGGGCCTAATGACGAGCAAAGCCCAAGACATCCTATGGATGTAGTAGATGTTATTTTTCTATAATTATTTTATGAATGTTCATTCCTAAGTGCGACCCATGATCCCAAAAGCATCCAACTCATACTCTTGACATGTATTCCTTGTAGATGTCTTCTAACCACGCCCGTAGGAAGATGAGAGCAGGAAAAGCCCGCGAACGCATGGCTGCCCTAATCGCTCAACAAATGGCTGCCGTAATACCCAACATTGTAATCCAAGTCCAACAAGCACTTACCGCTAATCCTGTCAATCAAGAAGAGCAACACGTTATAAACCCTCCCCCAAATACGACTAAATGCACCTACAAGCATTTCAAATCATGCGACCCTCCAAAATACAAAGGGACTGAAGGTGTCACCGCTCTCCTCCATTGGTTTGAAGAGATGGAGAACACTTTTCTAAATTGCGATTGCCTCGATGATCGCAAAGTGCGATATGCTACTGGTCGTTTATATGGAATAGCACTTACTTGGTGGAATACAGAGAAGGCCAAGCGAGGCGTTGACGATGCTATGACATTAACGTGGGATGAATTGAAGGAAATCATGACCAGACGATTTTGCCCAAGGAGCGAAATCAAGAAATTAGAAGATGAATTTTATTCGTTGAAGCAAAAGGAAGGAGACCACACCACGTACAACAAAAGATTCCTCGAGTTACATCAAATGGTTCCCAACATGTTCACTCCCCTCTACCGTTTGATCGAGCACTACATTCGTGGTCTTCCGTCAAAGATTCAAGACTCTGTAATAAGTACCACGCCTGCAACTTTGGAAGCAGTAATGGAGCTAGCAACATCGCTCACCGAGAACCGAATCCGGAACAAAGACTTCAAGGAGGAGAAGAAGAAGGATAAAGCATCGACTGAAACCTCTGACTACACCCAAACCGAATCCCCTTTCAACCCAATTCTAAGAGAAAAAGAGACGGGCAACTTTTCGCTACTATCCAACGAAACCAACCAATTTCACACGCCATACCCATCCAAGCTATCCCAATCACCCAAGTGGCACCCAACTCAACTTACCCAAATAAGAAACCATATCTTGGACCTCACCCTCGATGCAACAACTGTTTTTATCACCATCCCCTTACCCTACCTTGTCGACTATGTGCAACTTGTGGACGCTATGCTCATTTGAGCAGGGTTTGCCGCACCTTTCAAAACCAAATCTCTCCCCCTACTCAAAACATGATCCAAACCTATCATCAACCTCAATACCCCATGTTCCCATACGTTCGAGCTTGTTTCAATTGTGGCGACCCTACCCACTTTAGAAACACGTGCCCTCGATTGGTTAACATCATAAACGTTCAAGCTCAATCAAATCCAGTTAACCAAGTAAACCAAGGAAACCCAACCGCTAGGCCACCAGCAAGAGGAAGAGTCTTCAACATCAACGCCAATCCTGTCGAAGATAATGACGGCCCAAACGAAGATACCCAACTAGTCCTCTTCACCGAAAATCCAGATTCAACTCCAATCGTTTAGTTTTATGTTTTTCTTTATGTTTTAGAATCACATAGAACCAATCATAACTTAATGATAAAGCCAATGAAACTTTGACAAGAATATGGTGGATACGCCGCTGGTACTTCCTATATATAAGTATTCTTGTCAAAGGATCAGAAGCATTATCTGGCGGTTATGAGAGGTTCCATGTGTAAACTGTTTGAGTAATTATTATTTATTATTTTCAGTACATGCAAAACGATTGGCTCCGTTTGATTGAGCCTTGATCGCACAGACATTTTCATTTTCAGTACATGCAATACGATCGCTCCGTTTGATTGAGCCTTGATCGCACAGACATTTTTCATTTTCAGTGTCTTGTGGTTGTTGTGTTTGTTATAGAGTCACATAGAACTAATCATAATTCACTGATAAAACCAATGACAATTTGACGAGAATATGGTGGATACGCCGCTGGTACTTCCTATATATAAGTATTCTTGTCAAAGGATCGGAGGCATTATCAGGCGGTTATGAGAGGTTCCATGTATAAGCTGTTTGTGTGATTGTTGTTTAGATTAAATTTATTATTTTCAGTACATGCAATACGATCGGCTCCACTTGATTGAGCCTTGATCGCACAGACATTTTCATTTTCAGTACATGCAAGACGATCGGCTCCGTTTGATTGAGCCTTGATCGCACAGACATTTTTTCATCTTCAGTATTTTTGTGTTTGTTGTATTGGTTGTAGAGTCACATAGGACTAATCATAATTCACTGATAAAACCAATGAAAATTTGACGAGAATATGGTGGATACGCTGCTGGTACTTCCTATATATAAGTATTCTTGTCAAAGGATCAGAGGCATTGTCAGACGGTTATGAGAAGTTCTATGTAGGATTTAGTAGTTTCTTGGTAACTAATCATAACTTGCGGATAAAACCAACGAAAATTTGACAAGAATATGGTGGATACGCCGCTGGTACTTCCTATATATAAGTATTCTTGCCAAAGGATCAGAGGCATTATCAGGCGGTTATGAGAAGTTCCATGTAGGATTTAGTATTGTCTTGGTTGAAATTTGTGTTACATTTATATCATCTCGCTATTTAAAGAAATTGGATTGTGTTCCATTTCTACATAAACTAACCTCTCCATCATAACAAACGAGAGAGGAACTGTCACCATTCAAACATATATGCTATCAGAATGTGGATTCAAAATATTGGTTGTTGTGTTATTTATGTTCTAGAGTTACATCATAGGACCAATCATAACTTACTGATAAAACCAATGAAAATTTGACAAGAATATGGTGGATACGCCGCTGGTACTTCCTATATATAAGTATTCTTGTCAAAGGATCAGAGGTATTGTTAGATGGTTATGAGAAGTTCCATGTAGGTTGTAGTACTAGAAGTTTTGCTTTAGGATATAACCATATCCTTCCCAACATATCAAAAACTCTTACGCATGATATCAAAGTTAGCGAATCAACTCTGCTTATCAATATTTTTACCATAGGCGACAAAAAGCGATTCCTGTAACGGGGTACTTAACCCTTACAAGGAACGTTACCCGCCTCAAACAAAAACTTAAACTCTTACTTTTCTTCTAAGTATGTAACTGTCAAACTAAACACCATCATTTTTAGTTAAATATATCACTACTTAAATTTCGGGACGAAATTTCTAAAAAGCAGGGGAAACTGTAACATCCGTCAAAAAACGGATTTTACCAAACCCGCTCCGTTTATTAACCGAACAATCAGTTTAAAATTTCGTGGCGTATTTAATGCCCAAATTAAATTTAAACGATACATAATTAATTATTATATTGGAATATATAATTTGTTTTTGAAAAATTGTTAAAAATAATGAAATAAAATAAAATGGCACTGCCGGGTTTCGAACCCGGGTCAGTCAGCCGGGTCAACAACGACTTAACACCCACACACTCAACCACTGCGCCACTTGTATTCCTTGTTAATTAATGGAAACAATTAATACATATTATAATTCTCGAATTCAATATCGGCGCGCCCAAATGCAGTCGTCGGAAATCCCGGCGATCTCACGAGATTGGACGGTTACTTCAGTTATAACATAAACCTTAAACACTGCATCGGTTATAACCGACACCTGAACCCGCGATACAAGTTATAACCGCCGGAGAATTTCTAACCGACGAATCAAGTCGGAAATCGGACCAAATTCATCGACGACCTGCCCTATAAATACCTCCTCGAACCTCTGCAAGCTTTTTCGCTCAAAACCGCACCTTTACCCGACGTAATTCCATTCGCCGGAAAACTTTTGCACATCGTCGGAAAACCGAACCCTTCACTTCTGAGCCTTACTGAACCCCCAGAGCTTATACCGAAGTCACCCACATCCATTTCAAGCTTGCTGAAGACTCTCTGCCGCAGGACACACGTCGCCGGAAGTTTCTGCTGTCACCGGAGTTTCGCCGGAGAAACAGAGGAGTCCAGTCGGTATACTTTACGCTTAAATCTTTCATTCTTTTATATATCTCACCTGTAATTAACCTCAAAACACTAAAGAACATGATTAAAACATCGAACCAGTCGGACTTCCGATTCTGGTTAAATTCAACGAAGAAGACGAAGTTCAGTTGTGTATATGTATAATTAAAATCAAGTTATAACTCGGGTTAGACACACAGTCCAGCGGTGGACTGCGTGCACATTAAACACGTAAACGTCTCGAGTTCGAATCACGTCCCACGCTCCCTCGCTTTAATAAAAATGTCCTTTTTTTAACCGAACCGGAGTCACCGCTGTAACATGTTAAGTTTAATAAAAACCAGAAAAATAACCAAGTTAGACACACAGTCAAGTGGTGGACTGTGTGAATGTTTAATCACAGCACACGAGTTCGAGTCCGGGCTACCGCACCGGTCTGGACAATTATCAAACTTTTTATTTAAGTCAGAAATGAAAATACTTAGTTTGTATTTAAGTATAATAAAAATCAGTTTATTTAACAAGTTGGACACACAGTCCAGCGGTGGACTGTGTGTTAACTCAAACCACAGGTCCCGGGTTCGAGACCTGTGGAGCGCACCGAGTCACTGATTAAAATCTTTTTAGAAATAAGTTGATTTTCGGATTAATCTAATTAATATATATATATAATTAAAAACAGAAATATTTCGGGTTAGACACGTAGCTCAGTTGGTAGAGCTGCGTGCACGCGTACGGGAGGTCTCGGGTTCGAGCCTCACCCAGCGCACACATACACACATACGAACCGGTCAAAGTCAACAGTCAACGGTCAACGGTCAAAAAGTCAACATTTTTTTATTATTTTTATTTATTTGTTTTATTTAAAAATCAATTAAAAATACTTAAAAATAACATTTTTAAGGTTAGAAAATAGCCTTAAACTCACAAAAATACACCCAACAATCCTACTAAAATGGATTAATAAAACCCGTTTACTTACCGAAACATTATGCCATTATCTAGGTTAATTTCACTCGTGGTTAAAACCACTTCGCGTGCATTCAACATCATCAACCGAACGCACCCAATGTGAGTGAATCTTACAACTCCCCTTTTTAATTACACGTTTTGGGGTGTGTCATGTGTCATAAAATTAACTCGTTTATTTAAACTTGTGCCATACCATATTGTGATCTAAACTTAGATTGTATACATTGCTTGTAGTTATGTATTTCATTTTGTCTATTTATATGCAATTCATTCGTTAGGCCCATCAGTTCCTCGTGTGAGATGAGTTGAGCAACACGTGCCTCAAAACAAATCCATTATTGTTCGTGTGTGCATTATTGAGTTTATATTGTTTGTGGTTTTGTATTTCATATTGTCAAGTTTATGCAATTCATTCATTAGGCCCATCAGTTCCTCGTGAGAGACGAGTTGAGCAACGCGTGCCTCTAAACGATCCATTATTGTTCATGTGTGTATTGTTTAATATTAAATTGATTGGTGAATAAGTTTACATCTATTTTTACTCATGTGTGGTTGTGCACTTTATTTTATAATCAATTAAATAAACTTGTTCAAATGTTTTCCATAGGATTCACTCGCCAACTTTTTGTTGATCCAAAAACCCTTTTTACACATGATACAGGTGAACAGGATGAAGCAAGGAAAACATAGGAAATGCCTTAGAAGAAAACAATGAAGCCTAGATTGATATTTAGGACATGTTGTAATATTGATTGTAATTTTCCATTAAAGTGTATTAATGAATATGAAACGTTAAAATAAATGTCATGAGCTTTGATGATAACCCAATCATGCCCCGATCACCTTTTCCGCTGCGGGTCGGGGTGTGACAGATTGGTATCAGAGCCATGACTATAGGGATATAAGATAGGTTATTAGACCCTTAGAGCCTATACTATAGTCTGCCTAAATTTTATTCGATTTGGTGGTTACATACAAACTTATGATATTTATTTGTTTCATATATGTTTATATTTACAGTCAAACATACATACTTACATACACATTCATTATACATATTTCAATGTTCATATATTCAAATCATTTTCATACTCACAGTATTCAAAGATTTTGTTGCAATTTTCAAATCTCATCAAAGTAAGCTCTGCGACGGGCATGTAGTAACTGGAAGGGTACAAGTACCGGTAGTCGGAATGTCCTGTCTAGGTTGGCATTCGTATAAATCCAATATAACGGACCAGTTTGCCTACCTGGGGACTAACGATGAGAGTACGAAGGACCTATTAGGCCAAAGCATGTCACACCAAACGTCGTTCGAACTAACCCCACTTTGAGGTGTCACCGTGTCTACACCTGGACACATTCCGAATATCACACGTTATATACATATTTCTTGATTTTCTCCGGGTTTTAGTGTACGTAACCAGGCTAACACATGCGAACCATATGAAAAACCCGGTATTCATGGGGGCCCACATGATTACGAAGGTGAAGTATGGCGGCTTGTAGGGCCTAATGACGAGCAAAGCCCAAGACATCCTATGGATGTAGTAGATGTTATTTTTCTATAATTATTTTATGAATGTTCATTCCTAAGTGCGACCCATGATCCCAAAAGCATCCAACTCATACTCTTGACATGTATTCCTTGTAGATGTCTTCTAACCACGCCCGTAGGAAGATGAGAGCAGGAAAAGCCCGCGAACGCATGGCTGCCCTAATCGCTCAACAAATGGCTGCCGTAATACCCAACATTGTAATCCAAGTCCAACAAGCACTTACCGCTAATCCTGTCAATCAAGAAGAGCAACACGTTATAAACCCTCCCCCAAATACGACTAAATGCACCTACAAGCATTTCAAATCATGCGACCCTCCAAAATACAAAGGGACTGAAGGTGTCACCGCTCTCCTCCATTGGTTTGAAGAGATGGAGAACACTTTTCTAAATTGCGATTGCCTCGATGATCGCAAAGTGCGATATGCTACTGGTCGTTTATATGGAATAGCACTTACTTGGTGGAATACAGAGAAGGCCAAGCGAGGCGTTGACGATGCTATGACATTAACGTGGGATGAATTGAAGGAAATCATGACCAGACGATTTTGCCCAAGGAGCGAAATCAAGAAATTAGAAGATGAATTTTATTCGTTGAAGCAAAAGGAAGGAGACCACACCACGTACAACAAAAGATTCCTCGAGTTACATCAAATGGTTCCCAACATGTTCACTCCCCTCTACCGTTTGATCGAGCACTACATTCGTGGTCTTCCGTCAAAGATTCAAGACTCTGTAATAAGTACCACGCCTGCAACTTTGGAAGCAGTAATGGAGCTAGCAACATCGCTCACCGAGAACCGAATCCGGAACAAAGACTTCAAGGAGGAGAAGAAGAAGGATAAAGCATCGACTGAAACCTCTGACTACACCCAAACCGAATCCCCTTCTCAACCCAATTCTAAGAGAAAAAGAGACGGGCAACTTTTCGCTACTATCCAACGAAACCAACCAATTTCACACGCCATACCCATCCAAGCTATCCCAATCACCCAAGTGGCACCCAACTCAACTTACCCAAATAAGAAACCATATCTTGGACCTCACCCTCGATGCAACAACTGTTTTTATCACCATCCCCTTACCCTACCTTGTCGACTATGTGCAACTTGTGGACGCTATGCTCATTTGAGCAGGGTTTGCCGCACCTTTCAAAACCAAATCTCTCCCCCTACTCAAAACATGATCCAAACCTATCATCAACCTCAATACCCCATGTTCCCATACGTTCGAGCTTGTTTCAATTGTGGCGACCCTACCCACTTTAGAAACACGTGCCCTCGATTGGTTAACATCATAAACGTTCAAGCTCAATCAAATCCAGTTAACCAAGTAAACCAAGGAAACCCAACCGCTAGGCCACCAGCAAGAGGAAGAGTCTTCAACATCAACGCCAATCCTGTCGAAGATAATGACGGCCCAAACGAAGATACCCAACTAGTCCTCTTCACCGAAAATCCAGATTCAACTCCAATCGTTTAGTTTTATGTTTTTCTTTATGTTTTAGAATCACATAGAACCAATCATAACTTAATGATAAAGCCAATGAAACTTTGACAAGAATATGGTGGATACGCCGCTGGTACTTCCTATATATAAGTATTCTTGTCAAAGGATCAGAAGCATTATCTGGCGGTTATGAGAGGTTCCATGTGTAAACTGTTTGAGTAATTATTATTTATTATTTTCAGTACATGCAAAACGATTGGCTCCGTTTGATTGAGCCTTGATCGCACAGACATTTTCATTTTCAGTACATGCAATACGATCGCTCCGTTTGATTGAGCCTTGATCGCACAGACATTTTTCATTTTCAGTGTCTTGTGGTTGTTGTGTTTGTTATAGAGTCACATAGAACTAATCATAATTCACTGATAAAACCAATGACAATTTGACGAGAATATGGTGGATACGCCGCTGGTACTTCCTATATATAAGTATTCTTGTCAAAGGATCGGAGGCATTATCAGGCGGTTATGAGAGGTTCCATGTATAAGCTGTTTGTGTGATTGTTGTTTAGATTAAATTTATATTTTCAGTACATGCAATACGATCGGCTCCACTTGATTGAGCCTTGATCGCACAGACATTTTCATTTTCAGTACATGCAAGACGATCGGCTCCGTTTGATTGAGCCTTGATCGCACAGACATTTTTTCATCTTCAGTATTTTTGTGTTTGTTGTATTGGTTGTAGAGTCACATAGGACTAATCATAATTCACTGATAAAACCAATGAAAATTTGACGAGAATATGGTGGATACGCTGCTGGTACTTCCTATATATAAGTATTCTTGTCAAAGGATCAGAGGCATTGTCAGACGGTTATGAGAAGTTCTATGTAGGATTTAGTAGTTTCTTGGTAACTAATCATAACTTGCGGATAAAACCAACGAAAATTTGACAAGAATATGGTGGATACGCCGCTGGTACTTCCTATATATAAGTATTCTTGCCAAAGGATCAGAGGCATTATCAGGCGGTTATGAGAAGTTCCATGTAGGATTTAGTATTGTCTTGGTTGAAATTTGTGTTACATTTATATCATCTCGCTATTTAAAGAAATTGGATTGTGTTCCATTTCTACATAAACTAACCTCTCCATCATAACAAACGAGAGAGGAACTGTCACCATTCAAACATATATGCTATCAGAATGTGGATTCAAAATATTGGTTGTTGTGTTATTTATGTTCTAGAGTTACATCATAGGACCAATCATAACTTACTGATAAAACCAATGAAAATTTGACAAGAATATGGTGGATACGCCGCTGGTACTTCCTATATATAAGTATTCTTGTCAAAGGATCAGAGGTATTGTTAGATGGTTATGAGAAGTTCCATGTAGGTTGTAGTACTAGAAGTTTTGCTTTAGGATATAACCATATCCTTCCCAACATATCAAAAACTCTTACGCATGATATCAAAGTTAGCGAATCAACTCTGCTTATCAATATTTTTACCATAGGCGACAAAAAGCGATTCCTGTAACGGGGTACTTAACCCTTACAAGGAACGTTACCCGCCTCAAACAAAAACTTAAACTCTTACTTTTCTTCTAAGTATGTAACTGTCAAACTAAACACCATCATTTTTAGTTAAATATATCACTACTTAAATTTCGGGACGAAATTTCTAAAAAGCAGGGGAAACTGTAACATCCGTCAAAAAACGGATTTTACCAAACCCGCTCCGTTTATTAACCGAACAATCAGTTTAAAATTTCGTGGCGTATTTAATGCCCAAATTAAATTTAAACGATACATAATTAATTATTATATTGGAATATATAATTTGTTTTTGAAAAATTGTTAAAAATAATGAAATAAAATAAAATGGCACTGCCGGGTTTCGAACCCGGGTCAGTCAGCCGGGTCAACAACGACTTAACACCCACACACTCAACCACTGCGCCACTTGTATTCCTTGTTAATTAATGGAAACAATTAATACATATTATAATTCTCGAATTCAATATCGGCGCGCCCAAATGCAGTCGTCGGAAATCCCGGCGATCTCACGAGATTGGACGGTTACTTCAGTTATAAACATAAACCTTAAACACTGCATCGGTTATAACCGACACCTGAACCCGCGATACAAGTTATAACCGCCGGAGAATTTCTAACCGACGAATCAAGTCGGAAATCGGACCAAATTCATCGACGACCTGCCCTATAAATACCTCCTCGAACCTCTGCAAGCTTTTTCGCTCAAAACCGCACCTTTACCCGACGTAATTCCATTCGCCGGAAAACTTTTGCACATCGTCGGAAAACCGAACCCTTCACTTCTGAGCCTTACTGAACCCCCAGAGCTTATACCGAAGTCACCCACATCCATTTCAAGCTTGCTGAAGACTCTCTGCCGCAGGACACACGTCGCCGGAAGTTTCTGCTGTCACCGGAGTTTCGCCGGAGAAACAGAGGAGTCCAGTCGGTATACTTTACGCTTAAATCTTTCATTCTTTTATATATCTCACCTGTAATTAACCTCAAAACACTAAAGAACATGATTAAAACATCGAACCAGTCGGACTTCCGATTCTGGTTAAATTCAACGAAGAAGACGAAGTTCAGTTGTGTATATGTATAATTAAAATCAAGTTATAACTCGGGTTAGACACACAGTCCAGCGGTGGACTGCGTGCACATTAAACACGTAAACGTCTCGAGTTCGAATCACGTCCCACGCTCCCTCGCTTTAATAAAAATGTCCTTTTTTTAACCGAACCGGAGTCACCGCTGTAACATGTTAAGTTTAATAAAAACCAGAAAAATAACCAAGTTAGACACACAGTCAAGTGGTGGACTGTGTGAATGTTTAATCACAGCACACGAGTTCGAGTCCGGGCTACCGCACCGGTCTGGACAATTATCAAACTTTTTATTTAAGTCAGAAATGAAAATACTTAGTTTGTATTTAAGTATAATAAAAATCAGTTTATTTAACAAGTTGGACACACAGTCCAGCGGTGGACTGTGTGTTAACTCAAACCACAGGTCCCGGGTTCGAGACCTGTGGAGCGCACCGAGTCACTGATTAAAATCTTTTTAGAAATAAGTTGATTTTCGGATTAATCTAATTAATATATATATATAATTAAAAACAGAAATATTTCGGGTTAGACACGTAGCTCAGTTGGTAGAGCTGCGTGCACGCGTACGGGAGGTCTCGGGTTCGAGCCTCACCCAGCGCACACATACACACATACGAACCGGTCAAAGTCAACAGTCAACGGTCAACGGTCAAAAAGTCAACATTTTTTTATTATTTTTATTTATTTATTTTATTTAAAAATCAATTAAAAATACTTAAAAATAACATTTTTAAGGTTAGAAAATAGCCTTAAACTCACAAAAATACACCCAACAATCCTACTAAAATGGATTAATAAAACCCGTTTACTTACCGAAACATTATGCCATTATCTAAGTTAATTTCACTCGTGGTTAAAACCACTTCGCGTGCATTCAACATCATCAACCGAACGCACCCAATGTGAGTGAATCTTACAACTCCCCTTTTTAATTACACGTTTTGGGGTGTGTCATGTGTTATAAAATTAACTCGTTTATTTAAACTTGTGCCATACCATATTGTGATCTAAACTTAGATTGTATACATTGCTTGTAGTTATGTATTTCATTTTGTCTATTTATATGCAATTCATTCGTTAGGCCCATCAGTTCCTCGTGTGAGATGAGTTGAGCAACACGTGCCTCAAAACAAATCCATTATTGTTCGTGTGTGCATTATTGAGTTTATATTGTTTGTGGTTTTGTATTTCATATTGTCAAGTTTATGCAATTCATTCATTAGGCCCATCAGTTCCTCGTGAGAGACGAGTTGAGCAACGCGTGCCTCTAAACGATCCATTATTGTTCATGTGTGTATTGTTTAATATTAAATTGATTGGTGAATAAGTTTACATCTATTTTTACTCATGTGTGGTTGTGCACTTTATTTTATAATCAATTAAATAAACTTGTTCAAATGTTTTCCATAGGATTCACTCACCAACTTTTTGTTGATCCAAAAACCCTTTTTACACATGATACAGGTGAACAGGATGAAGCAAGGAAAACATAGGAAATGCCTTAGAAGAAAACAATGAAGCCTACATTGATATTTAGGACATGTTGTAATATTGATTGTAATTTTCCATTAAAGTGATTAATGAATATGAAACGTTAAAATAAATGTCATGAGCTTTGATGATAACCCAATCATGCCCGATCACCTTTTCCGCTGCGGGTCAGGGTGTGACATTCTAGACTTATGAGACTTAATCAAATAAAAATTAAGTCTAATGTAAAGTTAAATAATTTAAATAGTTAATTAAATTGTACGGAATTACCGGTTGTTTTGCCATTTGTCACATAGATATTGACAACAATAAATTATTAAGAACCACCGTGTCATTAGGAGCAATACTTGGCTCTTACCATTACTATACTGTGTATATGATAGGTAAACTTGCATGTTATGTGTATGATAGGTAAACTTGCCTATTATGTGTGTAGTTTCGTTTTAGGTAATTTCCATTTTTTATAAATGTAAAACTTATGTAAGTGATATATTATATATGTACCACACACAGCATCAAGTTTTTTGTGCCGTTGCCGGAGATACAGTGATTTTAAGAAATATTTGAGTCAGTAGTTTAACCATTTTAGAATAATTCTTTCTTGTTTCTTTCGTTTTAGTACTTTATCTTATTCATTTATTCTTTTGCCATACGTGTTATTTGTGCCTTCAAGGAAAGCCATTTTGGTTACCTTTAGGATCTTAGTTATGCTTACATCGCCTTTGCGTAATCTTACATTTCCATTTGTTGAACTCGAGTATGAGTCACACAACGGAACAAAGGAGGAGATTCAAACGGTGGCTACTCAAAAGATCATTGAAGAAGAGGAATTTCAGTTTGAAGGAAAAGAGATGGTAGCACAAGGTTTGACATGAGTCAAGTGGATCTTATTACAAGTTCCTCGTACAATCATCAAGTCCTAACTTATTGACCATGAATTAGCATTTTAATGTGTGTGATTGTATTATAGACTTTCTATGATATAAAGCATTTGAAACCGATGTTTCATACTTGTAATTCATTTCTTTCAGATCACTATCTGTATGATGAGGTAATCATATACGAGCATGCTTTTTAAGTATTTATCATAAACCAAATTTAGTTTCAAGTTCGAATTCTTAAAGAAAATTGAAACAATTTCATTAATATCATTTCATCCAAAATATATATTAATTTCCTTTGGTTGAGATTGTTAATGTAAATTATATCTTTCACATGTATAGGATGTCTAAAAGACTTCCTAATTCTCTTTGAACACTTTTGGTCATCCCATAATGTTTTTCATTAGTTAGATTTTGAGTTTGCTAGTACGAAATAGTATTCATCAAGGTACTAGTTGACAATAATGTTTAACTACTCAATTCAAGGGTTGTTATCCAGAAACCTTGGTAGAACTAATTACCAATTAGTTAACTGAGTTCAATAATCTAATTGTATCTTACTCGTGTTAGGTATTAAATAGTTTTTAAAATATCATCAATAGAACCTACATGTTCATATGATTATCTTGTTGACTACACATGACTTGTATACTTTATATAAACCACAAGTATGTGTTTCATGTTTGTCATAGATATTGATATTATCTAACACAAGAGTTCATAACTCTAGAAAAATAGATAAACCATGCAAGAATTACTCAAATCCACAAGTACTAAATATTATTAGAAACAAATATTTGTCCATGCAAAAATAAATAAACTGAAATAATTGTTTCATAAACATTAAAATCATCTCATGATAAAAGAAATTTAATCTTCAAAATTTCACAGTAAAGTGATCTTCAAGTTTCTCTTTTAGTTTCATCTTCAGACTTCCTCATTGTAACATCCGACTGCGTATAAAACAATTCTTAGCGGAAAAATCACGGGGTCATGTTATAAATTGTTTCTAACACATGGTATTTAAAGTTTTGTTTTATTGAATTAATAATTTACATTGTCTTAGATAATTTGAAACCAAATACAACAACTATTTATTTTTTTTAAACAAGCTAAGGCAAGAGTCCATCCAATATGTAGCATACTTGATCCTGCATTAGTACCTGAAACATATGTGAAAATAAAGTCAACATTGATTGCTGGCGAGTAACATAGGTTTTGTAAGTCAAATTCATGGCTTTTGTATTTGTATTGCAATACCTCATCCGACTACGAGAGTCGATGAGTGAAAACCTTGTAACCAAACTTGTATTAAATGTGTTTAGTATGGCAATATGTTTAACCCACTATAAAAGTTGGTATAAGTAAGAAAATCTTGTAGCCATGAATCTTTAACAAAACTGTTTCCATGGTAAAACCGTGTAAGAAATTGATTTAAAAGAAAAATTTGTATGGTTTATATGTCTTTAATTAATAGCCTTTGGTGACTTAATCGTTTTTTATGTAAACTAATCGTCCATGTTATGTATAAACCAATCGTCCGTGTTATGTATAAACCAGTTGTCCTTGTTTTAGTCATCTTTGTGTAAACAAGTGTGGTCATGTGGTGAATATTGTAACATTCATCGAAAAACGGGTTCTAAAACCCGCACCATTATTTTTTTTATTATTTTATTTTATCAAGTTTATATTATGGTCCTTCGTTACAAATTTATGTTAATCATTTAAGAAGATTCGTTATGTTAATAATAAAAATAAAGATAATAATATTAATAATAAATAATATATATATATAAGAGTTATACAATCAATAAATAAATAATTAAATAAGTAAATAAAAAAAGGTAGACCGCGGGAATCGAACCCGGGTCTCACCCCTAACCAAACACACAACACACCGTTACACCACTCACAGAACATATGAAATAACCAAACCAATAAATCTTTTAAATCATATTATCTCTTTAAATCCGAATTCAAAGAAATGCCGCCCTGTAACGGCACGCAAGCAATCCGGAAATCATCAGGATTTCCTTTTCTCTGCAATTCACTAAAGAATACGTTCCAATTCGCGAATCTAGACGCAAATCAAGCTAAATCACGTTCGATTAGGTTCGCAGACAACTCGCCCATAACTGTTTTTGACTGAAAACTTCAACTCGAAACCGAAACCAACAATTGATTACTGCTCACCCTATAAATATCCAACCTCTTCATAAAGATCGATTCGCTCAGAATCATTCTCTCTTTCTCTCGAAATTTTCTTTCAAAGCACGTTGCCAGAAAATCCATGCTCGCGCGAAATGTGCAGTCGCCGGAACTCTAAAGAAGTGTCGTCGAGTATCACCCCCTACCATTCCGGTACAGTACAACTCCTTCCATCTTTACATATTAATGATACATTTTAATCAAATCGATTCAAAGCAATTCGATCGGGTAATCTTTGAATCAGTGGGTACATTGGAGAAGATGAAACTGGTTAATATTTAAAAGAAATAAAAATTGGAATATAGCCGGGTTAGACACACAGTCCAGTGGTGGACTGTGTGCACACACGACGCGTAAATCTCCGGTTCGAGTCTGTTTGTGTTCCGATCCATTGAAATTAAATCCATTGTTTTTAAAACAAGTCACATCGCTTCACAGAAAGTGGTTAATAAATTAAAATCAAGAAACTAACAGGTTAGACAACAGCCAACCGGTGGCTGTGTGCACACGAACGTAGGTCCGATTCGAATCCTGTTCTGTAACGTTTGCAATTATCAAAGCTTTTTAAATAGAAACAAAATGAATTAATCTAAATAGTATATAAATATAATTAAAATCAGAAATATTTCGGGTTAGACACGTAGCTCAGTTGGTAGCACTGCGTGCACGTATACGAGAGGTCCCGAGTTCGAACCTCACTCAGCGCATATAAAAACACGGTCCGACCGGTCAACGGTCAACGGTCAAAAAGTCAACCCTTTTTATTTCTTTTTATTTATTTATTTAATTGGAAAATTATTTAAAAATACTTAAAAATAAGGTTATTAAAGTTAGAAAATTCCCTTAAACTCACAAAAATAAAATCTAAATCCCATTAAAAGCACTAATTAAAAATATTAATCTCAAATAAAATTTATTTATTTATCGAATTATTATGTTATTATTTAGGTTAGTTTTCCCTCGTCGGTTGAATCATAATATTCGTGCGCATTCATCGTCATCAAGGAACGCACCCACTGTGAGTGAATCCTTACAAATTCCCCTTTTTATTCATGTTTTGGGTGTATCATGTGTCGCTTTAATTATTTCGTTTATTCAAACTTGTGCTATTACCATTATATGACCTAAACTTGTGATGTAAATATTGTTTGTTGTAATGTGTGTTTATATTCTTGTCAAGTTGCGTGCAAATCATTCATTAGGCCCATCAGTTTCCTCGTGGGAGACGAGTTGAGCATCAGGTGCCTCATTTGATCGGCTCCGTTTGATTGAGCCTTGATCTTATTGTTCATCATTTGGTGTGTGCGTGTGCATTATTTGATATTATGTGTTTTGTGATTAAATTTACATTTACGTTTATTCATATTTGGTTATGCACAATTTTATTCAAATAACCAACATAACTAATCCTTTCAAATGTTTAAATAAGATTCACTCGCCAACTTTTGTTGACCCAAAACCCTATTTTACACATGATACAGGTGATCCGGTTGAGAAAAAGAAACACATAGGATGGCCTAGAAGAATAAACAAGTTAATGCCTTGGAATGAACGTTTAGTTTTGTTTTCCTTTGTAATTGTACTCTAGTTTGTAATTTGAATGAAAATGTATTTGAACATGATGTGTTTGTATGTTTATTGTAACTTCTTCTTTAAAGAGAAATAATAAATATGAAACTTTATAGTAAATGTCATGAGCTTTGATGAAAACCCAATCATGCCCCGACTACCATTTCCGCTGCGGGTCAGGGTGTGACAGATTGGTATCAGAGCTTTTGACTATAGGGATATAGGATAGGTTATTAGACCCTTAGAGCCTATACTATAGTTGATTAGATTTTAATTGTTTATGTGGTTACATGCAAACTCATGATGTTTATTTGTTTCGTATTTATTACACACACAAATGCATGCAAACACTTCCCAATCATTTTGTGTGATACTTAATGAGTTATACTTATTGTCAAACTTAACATGCTTACATATACATTCATCACGCATATTTCAATATTCACATATTCAAATCATCCTCATATTTCCTTTATTCAAGATTTTGTCATTTTTCATTTTTCAATCTCATCAAAGTGAGTTCTACGACGGGCATGTAGTAACTGTAAGGGTACAAGTACCGGTAGTCGGAACGTCCTGTCTAGGTTGGCATTCGTATAAATCCAATATAACGGACCAGTTTGCCTACCTGGGGACTAACGATGAGAGTACGAAGGACCTATTAGGCCAAAGCATGCCACACCAAACGTCGTTCGAACTAACCCCACTTTGAGGTGTCACCGTGTCCACACCTGGATGCACTCCGAATTTCATACGTTACATTCATATTTCTCGATTTTCTCTGGGTTTTAGTGTACGTTACCAGGCTAACACATGCGAACCATATGAAAGCCCGGTAATCATGGGGGCCCAATGATCACGAAGGTGAAGTATGGCGGCATGCAAGGCCCAATTACGAGCAAAGCCCAAGACATCCTATGGATGTAGTAAATTTATTATTCTTCATTTGTTTTATGAATGTTCATTTCTAAATACGACACATGACACCTAAAACGTCAAACTCATACTCTTGATACGTATTCCCTGTAGATGTCTTCCAGTCTCTCTCGTAGAAAAATGAGATCAGGAAAATCCCGCGAGCGCATGGCTGCCCAAATCGCTCAACAAATGGCTGCCGTAATACCCAACATCGTAGTCCAAGTTCAACAGGCCCTTACCGCTAATCCCGTCAACCCAATCAACCAAGAAGATCAAAACATTGTCAATCCTCCCCCAAAAACCACTAAATGCACCTTCAAGCATTTCAAATCCTGCGACCCTCCAAAATACGAAGGGACTGAAGGTGTCACCGCTCTCCTCCATTGGTTTGAGGAGATGGAAAACACTTTTCTCAATTGCGACTGCCCCGATGATCGCAAGGTGCGATATGCTACCGGTCGTTTGTTTGGAGTAGCATTACATGGTGGAATACAGAGAAGGCCAAGCAGAGTACTGAGAATGCTATGACTTTGACTTGGGAAGAATTGAGGGAGATCATGACAAGACGGTTCTGTCCAAGAAGCGAAATCAAGAAATTGGAAGATGAGTTCTATTCTTTGAAACAAAAGGAGGGCGACCACACCACATACAACAAGAGATTTCTCGAGTTAAATCAGATGGTCCCCAACTTGTTCACTCCCCTCTACCGTTTGATCGAGCACTACATTCGGGGTCTTCCTTCAAAAAATTCAAGACCCTGTAATAAGTACCACACCTGCAACTTTGGAAGCAGCAATGGAGTTAGCTACAGAGCTCACCGAAAACCGCATACGGAATAAAGACTTCACGGAGGAGAAGAAGAAGGATAAAGCGTCAACCGAAACCTCAAACTCCACCCAAACTGAATCCTCTTCTCAACCCACTTCTAAGAGAAAACGAGATGGGCAAATTTTCGCTGTCACCCAACGCAACCAACCAGCTTCACAAGCCGTACGCCTCCAAGCTATCCCAATCACTCAAGTAGCACCCAACTCAACTTACCCAAATAAGAAACCTTACATTGGACCTCACCCTCAATGCAACACCTGTTTTTATCACCATCCATCTACCTTACCTTGTCGACTATGTGCTAATTGTGGGCGTTATGGTCATTTGAGCAAGACTTGTCGCGCCTCTCAAAATCAAGCCTCACCCCCTACTCAAAACATGATCCAAACATATCAACAACCCCAATACCCCATGTTCCCATATGTTCGAGCTTGTTTTAATTGTGGCGACCCTACCCATTTCAGAAACACGTGCCCTCGATTGGTTAACATCATAAACGCCCAAGCTCAAGCAAACCAAATTAACCAAGCAAATCAAGCAAACCCAACTCCACCGCCAGCAAGAGGAAGAGCTTACAACATCAACGCCAATCCTGTTGAAGATAATAACGGCCCAAATGAACCACCCAACTAGCCTTCCTTCACCAAGAATCAAGACTCAACTCCAACTGTTTAGTTTATTTATGTTTTCTTATGTTATCTCAATCCTTACGTATCTCAGTTATAAATTGGAAATTTATGTATCCAAGAATCTTAATGCGAATTACTATTTCAGTTTTGTTTTATACTCACTGATTTAACATTCATATCATTCATACATCTCGACGTACCTCGATCTCATCATCTAAAGAAGTTGGGTTGTGTCTCACTTTTACATAGACTAACCCCTTCATCATAACAAACGAGAGAGGTACTGTCATCGTACGATCATGTATCCTTTCAGATTTAAGACTCAAGCTTTGGCTGTTGTGTTTGTTTTATAGATTTTAGAGTCACATAGAACTAATCATAACTTACTGACAAAGCCAATGAAAATTTGACAAGAATATGGTGGATACGCCGCTAGTACTTCCTATATATAAGTATTCTTGTCAAAGGATCAAAAGCATTGTCAGGCGGTTATGAAAAGTTCCGTGTAGGTTTTAGTATCGTCATGGTTGAAGTTTTGTTTTATGATATAACCTTATCTTTCCAAACGTATCAATTCCCTCAAAACTCTTATGCATAAAACCATGCTTAGTCAATCAACTCTGTTTATCCATGTTCCGCATTCTTATACTTTAGGCATCAAAAAGCGATTCCTGTAGCAGGGTATTCAACCCTTACTAGGAACGTTACCGCCTCAAATAAGATTTAAACTCTCACCCTCTTCTAATTATGTAAATTAAAACACCCTTCCTTCAAGTCAAATATACCACTACTACTTAAATTTCGGGACGAAGTTTCTAAAAGTAGGGGATACTGTAACATTCGTCGAAAAACGGATTCTAAAACCTGCATCATTTTTTTTATTATTTTATTTTATCAAGTTTATATTATGGTCCTACGTTACAAATTTATGTTAGTCATTTAAGAAGATTCGTTATGTTAATAATATAAATAAAGATAATAATATTAATAATAAATAATATATATATATTAAGAGTTATACAATCAATAAATAAATAATTAAATAAGTAAATAAAAAAAGGTAGACCGCGGAATCGAACCCGAGTCTCGCCCCTAACCAAACACACAACACACCGTTACACCACTCACAGAACATATGAAATAACCAAACCAATAAATCTTTTAAATCATATTATCTCTTTGAATCCGAATTCAAAGAAATGCCGCCCTGTAACGGCACGCAAGCAATCCAGAAATCATCAGGATTTCCTTTTCTCTGCAATTGACTGAAGAATACGTTCCAATCGCGAATCTAGACGCAAATCAAGCTAAATCACGTTCGATTAGGTTCGCAGACAACTCGCCCATAACTGTTTTTGACTGAAAACTTCAACTCGAAACCGAAACCAACAATTGATTACTGCTCACCCTATAAATATCCAACCTCTTCATAAAGATCGATTCGCTCAGAATCATTCTCTCTTTCTCTCGAAATTTTCTTTCAAAGCACGTTGCCAGAAAATCCCTGCTCGTCGCGAAAACTGTGCAGTCGCCGGAACTCTAAAGAAGTGTCGTCGAGTATCACCCCCTACCATTCCGGTACAGTACAACTCCTTCCATCTTTACATATTAATGATACATTTTAATCAAATCGATTCAAAGCAATTCGGTCGGGTAATCTTTGAATCAGTGGGTACATTGGAGAAGATGAAACTGGTTAATATTTAAAAGAAATAAAAATTGGAATATAGCCGGGTTAGACACACAGTCCAGTGGTGGACTGTGTGCACACACGACGCGTAAATCTCCGGTTCGAGTCTGTTTGTGTTCCGATCCATTGAAATTAAATCCATTGTTTTTAAAACAAGTCACATCGCTTCACAGAAAGTGGTTAAATAAATTAAAAATCAAGAAAACTAACAGGTTAGACACACAGCCCAACCGGTTGGGCTGTGTGCACACGAACCGTAGGTCCCGAGTTCGAATCCTGTTTCTGTAACCGGTTTTGGCAATTATCAAAGCTTTTTAAATAGAAACAGAAATGAATTAATCTAAATAGTATATAAATATAATTAAAATCAGAAATATTTCGGGTTAGACACGTAGCTCAGTTGGTAGAACTGCGTGCACGTATACGAGAGGTCCCGAGTTCGAACCTCACTCAGCGCATATAAAAACACGGTCCGACCGGTCAACGGTCAACGGTCAAAAAGTCAACCCTTTTTATTTCTTTTTATTTATTTATTTAATTGGAAAATTATTTAAAAATACTTAAAAATAAGGTTATTAAAGTTAGAAAATTCCCTTAAACTCACAAAAATAAAATCTAAATCCCATTAAGAGCACTAATTAAAAATATTAATCTCAAATAAAATTTATTTATTTATCGAATTATTATGTTATTATTTAGGTTAGTTTTCCCTCGTCGGTTGAATCATAATATTCGTGCGCATTCATCGTCATCAAGGAACGCACCCACTGTGAGTGAATCCTTACAAATTCCCCTTTTTATTCATGTTTTGGGTGTATCATGTGTCGCTTTAATTATTTCGTTTATTCAAACTTGTGCTATTACCATTATATGACCTAAACTTGTGATGTAAATATTGTTTGTTGTAATGTGTTTATATTCTTGTCAAGTTGCGTGCAAATCATTCATTAGGCCCATCAGTTCCTCGTGGGAGACGAGTTGAGCATCAGGTGCCTCATTTGATCGGCTCCGTTTGATTGAGCCTTGATCTTATTGTTCATCATTTGGTGTGTGCGTGTGCATTATTTGATATTATGTGTTTTGTGATTAAATTTACATTTACGTTTATTCATATTTGGTTATGCACAATTTTATTCAAATAACCAACATAACTAATCCTTTCAAATGTTTAAATAAGATTCACTCGCCAACTTTTGTTGACCCAAAACCCTATTTTACACATGATACAGGTGATCCGGTTGAGAAAAGAAACACATAGATGGCCTAGAAGAATAAACAAGTTAATGCCTTGGAATGAACGTTTAGTTTTGTTTTCCTTTGTAATTGTACTCTAGTTTGTAATTTGAATGAAAATGTATTTGAACATGATGTGTTTGTATGTTTATTGTAACTTCTTCTTTAAAGAGAAATAATAAATATGAAACTTTATAGTAAATGTCATGAGCTTTGATGAAAACCCAATCATGCCCCGACTACCATTTCCGCTGCGGGTCAGGGTGTGACAAATATATTCAAGCCTGTGTTGACTCGTCTAACAAACTACCAAAGGGTTTATCAATTGCACAGTTTCTGTTGTTCCCCAAACTTCACCACAAACCCTGGGAAATTTGAAAACGAGATAGTCAATCCTATGGTATCATAACAGACTACCTGTCGGCTTGGCCAAAGTTAATGAACATACTAGTGTTATGGATAACGCACCACCAAGTTTCACACATTATTGAAAAGTATATTGTTATATATATAAACCATATGCATTGTTTTGAAATCTTGAAAATAATAATAGGCTATATGTATCCCCCCAAAACATTTGAAATCGTAAAAGAGGGGACTATGTACTCACTTGGATTATGGATGACCTGCTTAGTTATGTTTACCAAAGCTCAAGTGTTTCATGTGCTTCCGAATAAATACACAATGCAACACGTATTAGTGTATTAACCCAATTCAAACTTTAACGATAATCACGAGATCAAAACCTCAACGTAGATAACAAAGTATAGCCTTATTCAGGCAGCGCTTTAACATCCGTTGGTTTCAGATCGATCGGACAGGGTATCATACAAGTGATTAGGGTTTAACAAGCTTTTTACAGAGCAGAGTTTCAAGATTTAGGGGTTTGCGTAATAGAACAACAAAACAAGAAAGAAAGAGTTGTCGATTTGATTGAACAGGTGCAAATGAGACTGTCCCAGACCAGCCTTTATATAGCCCAAACTTGCATCTCTCGCGCATCGCAGGAGAAACCAGGGTTTCTCTCGCGTGGTGCCAGGGCGGTCAGCCTGGCTTAGGCTGCCACGTGTCCAGCAAAGTTCTGACACATGGCACGACGTCGTGACACGTGTCCTTGACACCCTTTTTCGTCCAATCGCGCGTTTTTCTCGATTTTTGTAAGACCCAAACTTACTATATAGATATGTAAATACAATACTTATATATAAATTAAAAATTTACATAACTGTTTACAGTGATAATTTCGATTTAAAACATTTTAAGTAAACAGATAATGTAAACATTAGACCGTTAACAAAAGTCATTACACCATCTTAACAAAAACAATCGAAAGTTCGGAATATAATAATGTTCAGTTCTTCATTCCGGCTTGATCTTCATTCTGGATATTTACATCTCCTTCTCCTAAACATTTTTCAAAATATTAGCAAATTTTACAATGTGTAATAAAATAACATTACTAGATATTAAAATTTGATTTTTTTTCCTGAAAATTAAAGAATTTGAAGTGGCGTCGGCGACGGCACTTTACCCCGTCGGTGACGCCCTTCTAATAATCATGTCTGAGCATTTCATCCGTAGACAATAGATTAGCTCGTCGGCAAAACTCACAGCGTCGGCGACGGCCCAAAGGGGCGTCGGTGACGCTGCTTACTTCAGCATTTTTGCTGCTGAGTTGTTCTTTTGTTCGTTTGACCTGTTTCATGTTGCGCATTTTAAAATGTGACTCGATATTTGCAGAAAATATTGTCTTCATTTCTGTAATACCTTTGTTTCAAGTGTTTATACTACTAATTTCTTAGTTCGTAAATCAAGTCATTTTGATCCGTTTGTTTATTTTTGACAATTTAACTTATTTAACCATATCATTTATCTCTATGATCATTTTTATGGTTACACCAACTTTCTCGAGGTAACTTTATAGTATTATATGTCTCCGTTACTTAGTTTGTACTTCAATTCCGATTTTACCCTTTTTACCTGGTTTATATCCAAATAGACATTCATACACCATCATGGTATATGTCACGAATAAATTTTGACCTGTTTGGTTACCACAAAGAAATCTATCACTTTATTTAAACAAACTTTTATTCTTTTTATCATTTGACCCAGTGAATTCCATCGCTTTTATTAGACCAAACCATCATTTATCATGTTGTTTGACCCGTTTGGTCGTCTTAGCGAATTCAATCGCTGTTATTCGACCAAACCATCATTTTTCATAATGTTTAACCCGTTTGGTAGTCTTAGCGAATTCCATCGCTTTTATTCGACCAACCGTCATTTATCATTATGTTTGGCCCGTTTGGTCGACTTAACGAATTCCATCGCTTTTATTCGACCAAACCATCATTTATCATGTTGTTTGACCAAGTTTGGTCGACTTAGCGAATTCCATCTCTTTTATTCGACCAAACCATCATTTATCATGTTGTTTGACCCGTTTTGTCGACTTAACGAATTCCATCGCTTTTATTCGAACAAACCATCATTTATCATGTTTTTTTGACCCGTTTGGTCATCTTAACGAATTCCATCGCTTTTATTCGACCAAGCCATCATTTATCATTTTTTTCAAAAAAATTATCTATACATAACAATACTACAAAGCGCGAAGTCACATACCTTAAAGCTTTCCTTTCAAACGCGTGTGCGTACCGGCTTGACTTCCCGACGCTTCACTCGTGTTGCCTAAAGTATATAAGTCGATTTTATTAGAACCACTCGGCTCATGACTAGGGCATGTAAATTTGCCAAAGACATTCTCTCTCATTTCCATTAACTTTTTCCGTTTATTAATTTAAGGTTGGGAATTCGTTTAAGCGTTTCATCAAGCACTTTGTGTGTATAATTTTTAAACTACTTTCACCAAGTCCACGATTTAGCTATTAGTCAAGTAATTGCGTTCATTTAAGCTTCAATATCTAGTATGTTCAATTAACATCCAGAATTTAGCATAATAAATCAATTAATACAATTTCACTATCACAACTTATGTTTTCTTTAATTTTAATTAAAACCAATCCAACACAAACATTGTTAGTTACTCAAACACTTAACTAATGACATTTGATCACTAATTTCATCAAGGGTTTGTCCTAATCATGTAGGCACTACAATTTCTATCACTACTCTAAAATTCAACTTCAATTTCACATCATAAGATTCAATTGTGAATTCACTACTTCAACATTCACTGGATTTTTGACATACCTTATGATGAGATAAGGTTGTAGACTCAAAACTCTCAAACATGTACCAAAATCACTTTGATTCTTAGTAGAACTGGATAATATTTGTGATGATGTTCAAGAACTAGGTTTGGCTCCCTTTTCTTCTTCTAGACGCGCACACACACAAGACCAGTGTGTTGTGTTTTCTAATTTCTTTGTTTTTATTAACTTAGTTTTTCCTTTTTTTACACTTTTAGTCCCTCATGTTTGTTAAATCCATTTCCTCTTTTAACTAGTAACATATAGTTAACTAGGTTAGTTGTTCCTAGCTATTTTATTTTCGAGTCTCTATTTATATATATAATTTGCTATTTTTGGGGTGTTACAATTTTCGTGTCGGTTCTTATCGCATATGCCCGGGTCTTGATCCTAAATAGTTTGGTTTCTAATTGTGAGTCTATTAATGGTATTTTTGTGGATTGTTACATTGATTTGGCCCCCGGACTTATATTATTGCAATTTTGCCATTTTTAACCCTTCTGTCTTGTTATTTAAGCTATATGTAACTTGGATATTGTTTCAGAAATGTCGTGAATATCATTTTGTTCGATAGTAAGATTACGTATTTGTAAATAAAATAAACAATTTTATTAAACACGGAAACGGTCGAAAGTGTTCATTGGTTGAAATTTTGCAAATGTTACAGTCTCCTTGATGTATTGTAAAATACATTAATTTATCATGTATAGTTTGTGCATATTTCGTATTCATTTGTTTTGTTTTCTAGGTTGATTAGTTTCTTTTGATAGTTTTTTTGTTTATAGGTTCCGGTTGCTAAAAAGTGAAGAAAATGGCCAAAATCAACTGAAAAAGAGTTAACAACGGGAATCGGGCCGTGTCGTAGTTGAACGGGAACGCAAAACAAAGATTTATGGAAAAACACCCCCGTCGCGCTACGTGAAGGCCTGAGAAAGAGAGCTACGCGCAACAGGAAGCATTATTATATGATTTCTGAAAAGTGACGCGCCGCGTCACACATAGGTTGAAAAGTATGCCCGTCGCGTAACGCGACGGGGTGGTTTGTCACGACAAACTTGTTATCGATGCTGAATTCTTGTTGGAAATGTATATAAACATCATTATCATGCACAAGAAAACCTAGTTACGAACCAATAGCAACTTGGGCGAAAATTGGACATGTTTTGGAGATTTTTTTAAGAGCTTGAAGCAACCGGTTGAAGTTTGGAAACTTATTGTAAGGCCCTAAATAAGTTTATGCATTAGTAACTTTAGGGGTATGGGCTATTATGTTGTGATGGGCTTGGGGGTAGCCTTTGGGCCTAAGGGCTTTAGGTTAATGGAGCACTAACACTCTAGTATAAATAAATAATATTGTACAGGGTTAGGAGGCTCCTTGGTTGATTATTCACTTGTATTAGACAAATTGGTGATTTGTATGCAAGTTGAACATTTTTATATTCATCTTATTTCTTCTACTTTGATCTTAGCTTGTTTGTGTGATTCCGCAACCATTCAAGCTATGTGTGATATAGTAATATCCGGTTTATCAGGACTTACAATTGGTATTAGAGCCTGTTTGAACCTGTTTCCAGGCTCAAATCTGATATCACACAGTTTCGATTTGCTACTGTTCTGATCTGTTGTAGTTTCAGAGAATTCTGGTGTTTGTTGTTGCATTTTGGATCGTCTCGTATTATCAGCTTGAAGGTCTCGGATCAAAAGCTTGCATCTCGAACCATCTCGAACTGCATCTCGGCTAGAACTCTTGAAGACTCGAACCATCTCGAAAAGCATCTCGGATAAACATCTTGAAGACTCGAATGATGAACATGCATCTCGAATCTATCCCGGATCATCAGTGTTGAAGTTTGTCTTAATCTTCATAGCATCTCGGATTATCACCATCTTGGATCATCATCACCTCGGATAAGACACTAGAATCCACTGTTTCGAGTTGACTCTTTGACTACTTTTTGTTGGACCATTTGGACTTGTCATTTTTAATTAAAATATAATGAATTTCTATTCGGTAAAAAATTTAAAAAAAATGATGAATCCGAACGGTATTCTGACTGTTGCGGATCTCGCCAATGCTACCTTAACGACCATTCAGTTTCAGACTCTTGCGTTGCATCAAGAACTGGACCAGAGTATCAGAACGTCTACCAAAATTCCAAGGTTAATGTATGGAGATGATTTTTTTAGTGACTTGGCGTTTTGAGTAGTACTGCAAAGCCAAGGAACCCGGAATGTGGAGGTGCATTCGTGATGGTCCCCTCACTATCATGTACGCAAGTACAGATGATCCAGACACTGGATTCCAAAACTAGAAAGTTTGTGGTCCGATGAAGATCAAAAAAATCAAGGACGAACGATGATAAGGCAATGGTAAATCTTACTATGTCTCTCGGTCCTGACATCTCGATTGTTGTCAGGAACTGCACAAATGCTAAAAAATCTAGGATGTGCTAAAAATCAGTACGAAACACTGACATGAAGGCTAGCAGGATAAACATTTTGAATCAGCAGTTCAGTTATTTAATCACATCTACGGGGAGACTGTGGAGAACCAAATCAGGAGATTTGTCAAACTCATTTCACAGATGGCCAGTGCTGGAATTCTGATTACTAATAGTGGGATGAATCACCAACTGTTGAATTAACTGCCAAAGTCTTGGGATGCTGATGTTTTGATGATCAAACTTACTACAAATCTGTATGAAGTTGCTCTCACTGAACTGATCACCACCATCAAATCATGTGAAATCGACAACCAGCAAAGAGAGCTGAACCACAAGAACTCCATGATGGCTGCAGGGGTGACCGACTCTAACACTGCATTGATGTCTCAAAGTCATCCTAACCTTATCTTCAGCACCGTGACGAACAGTAATCCAAATGTTGTTTTCAGTCCGTTGACTCAAGCACAGCTTCAAGCTTAGAAGGCAATATGTCTCTTCCAAACAATTCGGCTATTCCAACTGCAGTTACTGCTCAGCAATTACCAGAACACGCAAACATGGTCTACGGTCCTGTTAATCCCCCAGCCTCTCAAAATGTTCAATCTACACCCTCCGCGAAAATCTCGCATTCTTGACCAAGCAGAACAATGAGAAGTTGGCTCTAGCAGCATCCATGCTCAACAATTTGAATGCTTTTCTTGCAGGTGATCTTGCCTCCTTAAGTGTTTGCTACAGACATGAATCAAGTAGTTGAAGAAGATATTGAAGAACTGGATGCTTCATAGAATCTGGTTATGGCTACGCTTTGAGCAGAAAAGTTTCAAAAGAGATACGGACCCATCCCATATCAAACATTCGCACTGGGTCTGTCAAAGATAAGTTGAGGTGCTACAGATCCCATGTCAAAGTGCATCGGTCTTCGAGAGAACAATAGAATTCTCTATGAAAAGATTGATGCACTAAGAAGGACATAGCTCCACTCCACCAGGACGTAAACCAACAAAATGTTGGGTCCATGATTATAAAACCATACTACATTCAAAAACCTTGGAATGCGACTTGGTAAGAGTTGAGCTAGGACTTCTCACTGGAAAGTTTCAACAAAATGAGTTGAATATTATAAATATGATACTTCCAGTGACACTGTTCGTTTGCAATGTAAAATGGCATACAAAGAGAACAAGGGAAAATGGTTAGGTAATTCGTAAGTTCCTCCGCCATATAATCATAATTATTGAAGAATGCCACTCACTGAGCAAGAATTGGAAAATTATGATAAAATGACGTATGGCAAACCAAGCGACTACATTCCTTGGGAACCTTTCAAGCCTAAGAATACCCAACCAACTGATTTTCAAAAGCCTATAAGTTTTGTAAAAATTATAAATCAAGAGTGCTTGAATGAATCAGTTGAAAATTTAAAAAAGGTGAAAAGGAGTCGACAAAAACTCCATCTGAAGAACCACAGGAAACAACTTCTACCTTTGATTTTGTAAAAAAATTTAACTGTTTTAGTGTATGTGAAGAGTCAATGATAGATGAAGACTAGTCAAAAGTGAATGATGAACCTCATCTAGTTGTTGCTGATGACTCAGATGTCTCTTTATGTGATAAACATGATGACTATGTTTGGAATTTTGTTCAGTCTATGGTTTTTGAGACTCAGGGTTTTTCTGGTGTTGTTGAAACTGAAATGTTGAATGATATGGTTTTTGATTCAGACTATGATTTAACTGGTTATCCAAAGAAGTCTAAGGCATCAGTTTCAAATGATTCAGAAAATTGTTCTTGTTCTTCTGAAGCCTCAACAGATAACTCATATATTTTCGAAAAATTGTGAAACTGAAAATATTGTTGTGTCGGACTGTGTGGATGAAATTGCTTGTGACAGGAGAAGTTTGATATTTCTGGGAATCAGACTGAAGATTCTAACTCATTGGATAATGAGCAAGATGGTTGTGACATTCAAAATATTTACAAAACTTGCTCATCATCTGATGACCAAGAATCCATTGATTTTGAAAGCTCGGTGTCAAATGAAACTGCTTCCAAAGAAACCGATATAGTTGTTTCAGAAAACCCAGTTTCTGAAGAAAAGGTTTCAAATGAAACTAAGCCCGTAGAATCCACTCCTGCAAAGAAAAGAAGATTTCGAAGAACCAGAAAACAACACAAAATGAAAATTCAAGAGGAAGCCTCTTCAAGTGTTGTAAATCAGAAGAAAAACCCAACTTAAAAACCAATTGAGTCAAAGTTGAAGGGTAAAACTATCGATACTCACTTTTGTGCTGATGATTGTGATCAGGTTTCATCCAAGAGTAAATATGCACACAAGAAATTAGCACCTAGTGGAAAGAAGAGACCCAAATCAGCTCCCCAGAATAACACAAGCGGAATTAAGAGTCTTTTTCTCGAAAAGACAAACTTGCTTCAATTGTGGGATTCCATGGCACATAGCTAGAAACTGTGTTCATTGTCCCTTCGTGTCTTAAAAATCCGGAAACTCCATCCATCAGACAGCTTCGCACCATCGACATCATGGACATCAAAAGCCCTCTGATGGAGACTGGAATCTAGCAAAGAAAAACAATCAAAAGCGTTCAAATGCAAATGGTTTAATAAATCAACATAAGAAATTAAACGCAACCTCATCTAATGTCTTTTTAAAAAAAGCAAATAGTTAAAGATATAGAAACCTAAAAATATTGCTAGATCTCAGTCAGAGCGTTCTCACTTGCCAAATTCTACATCCTCATCTTCTCAAACCTCAAAATCTACTAGCCATCATGTGACCTTCCATGAGGCTTTGTGAAAGAAAAGTGATGATCAAATCAGATCCAAAATGAGCTGGGTTCCTGTCTCCCATTAATCTTGTTGCATGTCGGCTATGGAGGCTATCATTAGAGTTTGGTTTATCGACAGTGGCTATTCCAGACACATGACAGGGGGCATTTCCTAGTTGAACGACATCAAAATCTTCGATGTTGGATTTCTCACCTTTGCAGGTGGAGAAACGGGAAGAATTACTATGAAAGGCACAGTCAGAATTGAGGTCCTCAGCTTCTGTGACATCAACTATGATCCTGAACTCAAACACAGTCTTCTCAGCGTCTCACGGATGTGCGACAATGATTTAGAGGTCATGTTTACAAAAGGTGGATGCGTGGTTCTGAAGACCGGAATTATCATACCAGAGGATTGGTACTTGATTGAAGCTGAACGTCGGGGAAACGCCTACGTGATCGACATGAACAAAGCCCCCACTTATCAAGTTACCTGTTTGTTCTCTGAAATTGCTGAACATGATGCAATTTTATGGCATCGACGACTTATCCATCTTAACATGAAGAATTTTAATCGACTGGAAAAGGGAGGTCGAGTCAGAAACTTACCAATCAAGGATTTTATACAGATTGAAAAGTGCAAATCATGTGCACGTGGGAAGGAGCATCGTAAGCCACATAAGCCCAAGCTCGTGTACACAACATTTAAAGTTCTGGAACTGCTTCACATGGATCTTTTTGGTCTTGTCAGTGTGCTGAGTATTGGAGGAAAGGCTTATTGTTTGGTCATCACTGATGACTTATCTCGTTTCACTTGGGTATTTTTCTTGAAACAAAAGAGCTAAACTGCTGATCTGATAAAGAAATTCTTCACTCTCATGGAAAACCAAGCAAACGAGCATGTCAAGATTATACGCTACAATAATGGGACGAAGTTCAAGAACGTTGAGTTAAACAACTTTTGTGCTGCAAAAGGAATTGATCATCAATACAGTGCAGCTCGAACTCCTCAGCAAAATGGGGTTGCTGAAAGACAAAATAGAACTCTCATCGAAGCAGCTCGTACTATGCTGATAGATTTTGGCCTTCCACTGATATTTTGGGCAGAAGCAGTGAACACTGCCTGCTATGTACAAAATCATGCGCTCATCAACAAACGTCTCATGAAGACACCGTATGAAATAGTCGAAGGACATAAACCCTTGTACAACATTTTCGCACTGTTGGCTGTCCTTGTTTTCTCCTTACCATGGATGCCAAGGGTAAATTTGAAGCAAGAGGAGATCCATGCTATTTCATCAGCTATGAAAAGAACTCTTCATATCGAGTTGACAGCAAAATTAAGAAGAAGATCATGGAGACGTACTATGTGGATTGGCTGGAAGAAAATCCCAAATATGCACGACTTGGACCTGATTGGTTATATGATTGTTCCTCTTTGTTTAAGTCGTTTAACATTTTACCTAATGTGATTGTTGCAGTAGATGTCTCAAGTTCAGTAATATCTATTCCCATCATGGTCGATGATGATGATGTTGTACCTCTTCAAGATTCCTTCAAGAAGCTCACTGTAGATCCACCTGGATTTCATGAAGCTACTACTGAACCACATCTTTCTTCATCATTCAAGAGCCTGTTCTTGAACCTACGACAAAAGGTACTCTTGATGATGCAGTTCTCAACAATGAACTCTCTACTCAACAAACTGTTGCTAGTCCTTCAAATGCAAATATTCAAAGAGCTGCATTGTTTTCAGAGCCGATTCCACCATATTGCATTGTAGATTCACTGGTGATCAACACAACTACTACATGAGATGAGGGGGAGCAATCTGGAATAGTGTCAAGAAGTTTTTCTAACATGGAATCTAACTTGCAGGCACCTACTGTGGCAATTCCTCAGCGTGTTTAGAGAAGCCATCCGATTACACACGTTATTAGTCCTGTAACTGCCGGTGTTCAGACACGCAGTAGATTAGGAACAATTAACACATGTTTATATTCATGTTTTATCTCACACATTGAGTCTAAGAGCATTGATGTTGCTTTGTAGGAACCTGGCTGGGTTGATGCAATTCATGAAGAGCTAAATCAATTTGAGAAGTTGGGAGTATGGAAATTAGTGAAATTGCCAGAAGGAAAACGGGCTCTTGGCACTCGTTGGGTATATGGAAACAAACAAACAAGACGATACCGGAGTGATCGTGCGAAACAAAGCTCGGCTGGTGGTTTAGGGATTAAAACAAATTGAAGGTCTTGATTATGCTGAGGTGTACACACCAGTAGCTCGTCTGGAAGCCGTATGCATCTTCTTGGCATATGCATCTTATATGGGTATCACCGTTTATCAAATGGATGTCAAGACGACGTTTCTGTACGGGAAGGTCAAGGAGGAGATTAACGTCGCTCAACCCCCTGGATTTACGGATTTGAATAAGTAAGGATATGTATACAAGTTAGATAAATCATTGTATGGTTTGCACCAAGCACCTCGTGCATGGTATGCTACCTTAACATAGCATCTACTTATACACGGATATACCCGGGGGACGATAGATCAAACGCTATTCATTAAACACGTTGGCAAGGACCTTATCCTTGTTCAGATCTATGTTGACGACATCATTTTCGGGTCTACAAATGAAGAGCTATGCAAAGAGTACGAAGAGGAGGTGATGAAGAAGACGTTCGAAATGAGCTCACTGGGTGAAATTATTATGTTTCTAGGCTTGCAAGTTCGTCAGAGTAGTCAAGAAATCTTGATTCATCAAGGGAAGTATGTTCAGGACGTTCTTGCAAAATTTGACATGTCAAATTCTAAGCCCACAGACTCCCCCATTGTTGAAAGGCGACTACTGAATGAGGATGCTGAAGGAGATCATGTCAATCAAACAATGTACCGATCCATGATTGGTACATTGATGTACTTAACTGGGAGCCGACCGGACATTATGTTTGTTGTCTGCCAATATGCCAGATATCAGGCTAATCCTAAACTTTCTCATCTCTCGGCCGTTAAACGAATCTTTAGATATCTCAAGGGAGCTCCAAATTGGGACTCTGGTATCCTAGAGATTCGAACTTTGATTTGTTTGCCTTTTCTGACAGTAATCTTGGATGGACGTACAGGGATATGAAATCCGCATCAGCTGGATGCCAATACTTGGGAGATAGGCTTATTTCATAACAGTACAAGAAGAAACAAACAGTGTCTCTATCAACCGCAGAAGCATAATATGTTGCAGCATCTACATGCTGCTCCCAGGTTATTTGGATGCAACATCAGCTTGAGGATTACGGTTTGACTTATCTTTATACTAATATCTACTGTGATAATGATGCTGCTATCAAAATCATCAAAAACCTTGTTTTTCACTCAAAAACCAAGCACATTGATATGTGTTTTTTTTTGTTGGAAAAGAGGTGTTTTGGTGGGGAGATTGAAAAAATAGTGTTTTGGTGAGGTAAATTGGTTGTTGTTGGAGGTTGATTTTTAGGTGTAAATTTAGGTTTTTAAAAAGTTTTGTTTGTTGTATAAAAAGTGAGTTATGTTTTTCAATCGTTTATATATTTAATTGTTTTTACATCATATTTTTAAAAAAATATAATTCTAAAATTTAATATTGTTTTCAACATTTTAAGATGAATGCAACAAGTGTATGTTGTTTCCGTATTACATTTCAATGTCGATTTAACACAAACAATTATCAAGTAATCGAATAACTGAAAAAAGTTAAATATAACATAAATTTGTACAACCAAAACAATATTTATCTTTACAGCTGAAAAGTAAATACAAAATGTCTATGCATACGAGTCGGCCTAGAGTCAGGATCGGAATCTGGCATCTGCGGCTGATGCTGCTGATGTGGTGCTCGAGGTGGGGGGAGCGGTATGGGAGGTAACCCGTCTCTCTCACGTCTATCCTACATCTCCCGGACCACCCAGCCCATGAGATCCATAAGCATGTAGACGTCGGCTCGTAAGCGCGGGTATGCCGCAACCCCCGGGGCATGACCTGGAAGGACGTGCTGCGGAAACTGAGGCGCCCCGTGAGGTGGTGGCGGCGGTGGCGGTGCCGGTCCGTCAAAATCAACTGGAGAGTCCGGGACTACAGCTGCTTCATCTGCCGCTGATGGACTGGATCGAAGTGATCTGACAGCGGCTCCGGAATCCAAGGCTCACCTTCGCGAATTTTAAATCGCTCGCCGAGCATGTCGAACCTCTTCACCAGCCTCATCCCTCACAAGGTCTGAAAACCCATCCGCGTGGACGATATGGCCGGCTACAAGTGCGGGTCTGCCTCCGGCACAAGACCCAACGACCTGGCTATGACGGTGACATACGCCTCGCCGTACAAAAAGCTACGCTCCTGCCGGTGATGGGCGGAGGCGAAGTACTGGGCGAGACCGTGCGCAAGCATGCACGGCCTCCTGTACAAAAGACAATAGTAAAAAATAAATTGGTGCTCGTACACCACTCACAGCTGTGTCCGCGAGCGGTAATAGACGTAACGAGCTTCCGATGTAGATACCTGCATATTATATTAGCGAAATACGTAAATTAATTCAAACAATTAATAATCAAACAATAATGTATTAAACGTATGTACCTGTATAGCGGGTCGGCAATGTGAGAAATCCTCCCATTCGCCCTGGCATGCTCCCAAGTGTCAGGGCCTGCGACCACCCCCCAAAATAACAATAGAGTGGGTCTATCCACCGCCACTAGCCCCTCCGTATAAACATCGGTGGCAATCTCCTCCTGCAGGTATATGCCGCTATGAACGGCAAACTCCGCAAGCGTCATCGAACGCCACACACCGGCGAGCCTGAATGAAACCTCAGGCGGAGGGGGATGACCCTGTGGCTGGGCAGGCGGCTGGTTGACTCGTGGAGGGTGGAACGAGAAGGTCGACGGGAACTCGACGAGCAGCTCCCTATAACTCGGCGTGCCGGCCAGTCAAACAGACGGTGCCACGGGGAATCAACAGGAATGAAGAAACGCAGTCTCGGCGTCTCACCAATCGCCTCGATCGTATCCCAGTCGACCGCCGAGTGCAATCCGACGTGCATCCGCCGTAGCTTCCCGCAAAAACGGGCGGCCTCGGTGTCGGGCGGAAACTCGAGATAGGGGTGGCCGTGGAGCGGATCAACCGGCGCTGGCGGGGCCCGTCGCGGACCATGCGGATGTGGGTCCCCGTGAATCGGATCTCCAATCTCGTCCATAACTAATCTGCGATTATATTAGTAATTTTACACAAACAAATCAAAAAAATATAGAAGTTAACAAAAAAATTAGGGTCGTCTATCGGGGTCGTCTAGGGCTAGACACCCCGTCTTGTTCTTCACAGAACCCAACTACTCGAAGATGACAACCCTTAAACCCCAAAAATCATCAAATTCACACACAACCTACGATCTAAATGCATAATACATTAAAGTATATTTAAGTACAGGTGCAAATACGTACCAGAGATGCTTGATTTGGCAAAAATAAGGTCCGGATACAGTCGAATACGTATGTGTGTGTATGTTTGAGTGTGTATCGTCTGCCTTGGGTCGTCTAGGTTACGGGTCATATATAACTCTTTGACGGGTCGTCTAGGCCTAGACAGTCGTCTAGCTGCGAATTACCTTTTTACCCCTGAACTGCCCCCGTCTAGGCCTAATTCAGGGCAAAATGGTAATTAACCATGCTGAGTTGTGAAACACTCAGGTGGTTAATTACTATTTTACCCCTGAATTAGGCCTAGACGGTCGGTCGGCAGTTCAGGGGTAGAATGGTAATTTATGTTTTAAAATTTAAATTCGTCTTTTACCATGGATAAAATATCCCGCTCAAACTGGACCGTCTAGGTCTAGACGACCCATCTATGCCTTGATAATATGACTATTTTGCCCCTGAGTTTAGCCTAGATGGCCAACAAACCCAGGATAGATTGGTTTTCTTGCCAGAACAAGACGGGGCGTCTAGGTCTAGACGACATGTATATATACATTTAATTTTTTTTGGTATAACTAATAGGATTTTATTTACTTAATTTGAACTTTGATTTAAGCCGACATTCTACCAGTACACCAAAGGCACAACAAATAAACCATACAAAGCCTATCTAAAAACCGACAAACTCCGGGTATTGACCAGCAATTACACTCTCCAAGCTCGCACGTCCCACCGTCGCCACCAGCAGTATCGACATTTCGTCAACTGCCGGTGTCGACGGTTGGATGTGAGAGCTCGGAGAGTATAATTGTTGTTGTTTGCCAATACCCGGAGTTTGTTGGTTTTTAGATCGACTTTGTATCTAAAAACAACCAAACTCCGGGTATTGACAAACAGACGGCAATTATACTCTCCGAGCTCGCACATCCCACCGTCGCCACCGGTAGTACCGACAGTTTGTCGTCTGCCGGTGCCGACGGTGGGACGTGAGAGCTCGGAGAGTATAATTGCTGTCGTTTCTCAATACCCAGAGTTTGTTGGTTTTTAGATGGCCTTTGTATGGTTTTTTAAACCGTACAAAGCCTATCTAAAAACCAACAAACTCCGGGTATTGACCAACAATTATACTCTCCGAGCTCTCACGTCCCACCGACGTCACCGGCAGTATCGACACTTCGTCGTCTGCCGGTGCTGACAGTTGGACGTGAGGGCTCGGAGAGTATAATTGTTGTTGTTTATCAATACGCAGAGTTTGTTGGTTTTTAGATGGGCTTTGTATCTAAAAACCAACAAACTCGGGTGTTGACAAACAGCCGGTAATCATAGTATCCGAGCTCTCATGCCCAACCGTCGCCACGGGCAGTATTAACATTTCGTCATCTGTCGGTGCTGATGGTTGGACGTGAGAGCTCGGAGAGTATAATTACCCTCTGTTTGTCAATACCCGGAGTTTGTTGTTTTTAGATACAAAGCTTTGTATGGTTTAATTGTTGTGCCTTGGGTGTACTGAATGAATGTCGGCTTATATCAAAGTTCAATTAAGTAAATAAAATCCAGTTATACCAAAAGTTTTTTATTGTATTAAAAAAATCTTTGTATTATTTATACAAATAAATCGTATTAAACATAAAAAAGATCGAGCCATTGTTCTTGCTTTCTTGCCGTGGTTGACCAGGACTAATCATCAGACGATGACTGAGACTCGTTAGGTGCTGTAGAAACATCTGAAATAAGTTCAACAACATATCACTATGTTAAACCACAACACACTCTATTACGCAAACAAAAACCATATATATTTAAACAATGACAGTATTTCTCATTTACCTGCATTTACTCCTCGAGTTTCCCTTAGGTTACAGTCTTCGATTCAGCACAAGACACTCTTTGACGTGTAGTCGATTGAGATACAAATTTGCATGCTGGAAACCGTCCCTCCAATACTTTTTTCCAAAATATATAAAGCTGATCTCCATCGGGTAAATATGTATTATACTCACTGTGAAACCTCAGCCGTTTTTTCAAACGATCTCCGCGAGATACGGAGTGCCTGCATATGGGGGTGCCTCACCACCATATCCTACACCATCACGAATAATGTCTTGTACACTAGACAAAAGCTCCTCTTGGTCAACAAAAGTTGGCGAGTGAACCTTGATAAAACATTTTAAATAATTGCTTATTTTGTTTATTAAAGAAAATTGTGCATAAATCACATGTGAGCAAATATATATATGTAACCAATCACAAACCACATTGAATGAATATAAGACATGAATGATGATGTATCTGAGATCAAGGCTCAGTCAAACGGAGCCGATCTAATGAGGCACCTGATGCTCAACCCGTATCCCACGAGGAACTATGGGCCTAATGATATGAGTGCACTGAAATGATAATTTAATCCACATATAAACCACACAACAACCAATTCACATTTGGTCACAAAATGATATAAGCACAAGTTTTTAAATAAAATAAAGGAATGGTACGACACATGATACACCCAAAAACGTGATTAAAACGGGGAATTTGTAGAGATTCACTCACAGTGGGTGCGTTCCTTGCTTGATAATGAAAGCGCACGAGTTGAGGATTTGATCGACGAAAGAATACTAACCTAAAATAAGATAGTGAATTCGTTATTGTTTATGGATTACATTAGTGGATGATATAGATTTTTAGGGATCGCTCTAATTATACGTTCATATGATTTCGATTTGAAAATAACAATATACATTCAGGATGCAAGGTATTAATACTTGTTTTACTAACTAATGAGATTTGCTATTGGTATTAGTTATAGAAATACTATTAATGAAATAGTTTAACAAAGTTATTTAGGTTGATAATAACAAGACTTACAAAAATAATAATTGAATTAGCACCAAGAATGGAATCAATACGAATATTATTATTATAAATAATAAGTTTTAATAACACTAGTATTAATTCTTATCAAAAGTAGTTACTGATTCTGTATGATAAGTAATAACAATACTTTAGTTAATCGAATTAAATATTTATGCATGTTTTCAAGGTTTACTTGGGTTGGCCTAAAAAGGAGACCTGACCCAACAACAAAACAATAAAAAAGTATTGGCCCAAACAGAAGCCGGCCCAACAGGCCAAACAATAACAGAAACAACAGAAGCGACAAAATCGAAGGGAGCCAAGGGTCGAACCCGGGCGTTACGACTAAACAAGCGCACACCAACACCGGCTGGGCTTACCCGACTTTGGTGTTTGTTTTCAGGTTTCAATTGTTTTAAACATTTATTGACCTCGTCTTCTTCATTGTTTTTTTTTTAAATTAACTTACAGTTATGTTTATATGTATATATATATTTCATAACAACTTAGCGACTGAAAACCTTAAAACATGAATTTGTTGGGTGATAATCAAAGGTAGTTCACTGTAGTGCACACAATTAATAAGACGAAAAGAAATACCGAGCCGAAGGGTGTTGAACGGGTCTTCCGGCGATGTCCGGTTGTCTTCTCCGACGACGTCTTCGACTCCGGCGAAGCCTCCTGTTTCTCCGGCGACTGGCAGAGGTGGCGACGAGTAGAGAAGGTGTTTCCGAGTGAGAGAAAGTGTCGAGGATGAGGGTGTGAAATTGAGGTGTTGTGGTGACGGGTATTTATAATCGTTTCAAAATGAATCGGGTCACAATGTTTGTCCGAGTTCTTGATTGAGTTTAAACACGGAAGGACAAAAGTCTCGAAAAAATCATTTGAATTATACATGAAAAGGACAGCGGTGAAACAGTTGGGTGTTCAACGTTTCTGTTTTGGCGGCATAGGGAGAGATCCGTTTGAAATGCGGTTTGTATATATATGTAAAACATTCCTAATTTAGACAATAATGTGATACAGTGGAATGGTTGGTGTTGTTGTTTCATACATGCGAGACCCGGGTTAGACTCCCGCGGTCCGCATGTATTGTTTTTTTTAATTGTTTTTGTTTATTAAAGTTTCATTAATTACACAATAACCCCTAGACTATGACTAACGCAACTAACCTCATTAATTAACTAGATTAGTTATATTACTTTGATTGATAAAAGAGGCGGGTTTTCGAAACCCGATTTACACAAATGTTACAGTATCCCCTACTTTTAGAAATTTCGTCCCGAAATTTAAGTAGTGGTTGCAACTGGAAAGAAATGCGGGTATTTCTCGCGCATTGAGTCTTCACGTTCCCAAGTAAACTCGGATCCTCGTTTTGACTCCCAACACACCCTGACGATTGGAATACGACTTCGCCTTAAACGCTTCTCACCGAAATCCATGATTTCCACTGGTCTTTCAACGAAGTGCATCGATTCATCGACCTGAATGTCTTCTAGAGGAATATGGAGATTTTTGTCGGCGAGGCACTTTTTCAAGTTTGATACGTGGAATGTGGGATGAATTCTGTTAAGCTCTTCTGGTAGGTCAAGCTTGTATGCTACAGGACCTACTCTTTCGAGTATCTTGAAAGGTCCTACGTAGCGTGGTGCTAGCTTGCCCTTCTGGCCAAAACAAACCACTCCCTTCCACGGTGATACTTTTAAAAGTACTTTGATCACCAATGTCAAACTCCAAGGGCTTTCGTCGTTTGTCAGCATAACTCTTTTGACGACTTTCAGCCGCTAGAGGATTGTTTCGTATTTGAATGATTTTGTCGGTTATTTCTTGAATCAATTCAGGTCCGGTGATTTGCACTTCACCAATTTCGTGCCAACATACTGGAGATCGGCATTTACGACCATATAAAGCTTCGAAAGGAGCCATGCCGATACTTGAATGATAGCTATTGTTGTAAGAAAACTCGACTAACGGTAGATGAGCGTCCCAGTTCCCTTTGAAGGCTATGACACATGCTCGAAGCATGTCTTCAAGGGTTTGGATGGTGCGTTCAGATTGACCATCAGTTTGAAGGTGAAAGGCGGTGCTGAGGTCTAACCATGTACCCAAAGCGGTTTGTACGGCTCGCCATGTTCATGAAGTGAAACGACCATCACGGTCTGAAATGATGCTTAACGGTACACCATGACGGTTTACGATTTTGTTGATGTAGATACGAGCTAACTTCTCGTTCTTGAAGTCCTCGCGAATCGGAATGAAGTGAGATGATTTTGTGAGACAATCGATTATTACCCATATGGTGTCATACCCACTGGAGGTGCGAGGAACCCAGTAATGAAGTCCATGGTTGTGTTTTCCCACTTCCATGCATGTATTTCTGGTTGGACTAGGAGTCCCGAAGGTCTTTGATGTTCAGCTTTCACTTTGGAACATGTAAGGCACTTGGAAACAAAAACAGCGATATCCTTTTTCATGCCAGGCCACCAGTAGGTGTATCGTAGGTCGTGATACATCTTATCGGCTCCTGGGTGCACAGAGTATCGTGTTTTGTGTCCCTCATTCATGAGGAAATCACGAAGGTTGTCGCGATCGGGAATCCATATGCGGTTTAAATAATATAGAATACCGTCGGATTTGGTTTCAATTTTTAGTTCAGCTCCACATGACAGCTCATCGCGTACGACATTTTCCGTTACAGAGATGTGTTGAGCTGCCCGGATTCGATCTTTGATACCGGTTATGATTTGTGAACATAGAAGACGAATAGAGTTCGCATATCCCTTTCGACTGAGCGTATCGGCCACCACATTTGCCTTGCCAGGATGGTGCCGAATCTCGCAGTCGTAATCGTTGAGAAGTTCGACCCATCTTCGTTGCCTAATATTCAACTCTTTTTGGTTAAAGATATGTTCGAGACTCTTGTGGTCAGTGTATATTTCACACTTGGTACCGTAAAGATAATGTATCCATATCTTGAGAGCGAACACAACGGCTCCAAGTTCCAGGTCGTGGGTGGTGTAATTTTTCTCATGAACTTTGAGTTGCCTAGAGGCATAGGCTATCACCTTTCCTCTTTGCATCAATACACAGCCTAGACCTTGCCCTGATGCGTCGCAATAAACCACAAAGTCATCGCAACCCTCAGGGAGTGTAAGGATAGGTGCGTCACAAAGCCTTTGCTTTAAAGTTTGGAAGGCCTCCTCTTGCTTAGGTCCCCAAATGTAGGGTTTTCCCTTGTGAGTCAAGGCCGTGAGCGGAATGGCGATACGGGAAAAATTGGCAATGAAGCGTCGGTAGTAGCCAGCCAAACCAAGAAATGACCTAACTTCGGTAGGGGTACGTGGCGCTTGCCATTCCTGTACTGCCTTGATTTTTTAAGGATCGACATGAATCCCTTTGTCATTGACGACATGACCAAGGAATTGTACTTCTCCTAACTAGAATTCGCATTTTGAAAACTTAGCGTAAAGCTTTTCAGTCCTTAAGAGTGTAAGAATGAGTCGAAGGTGTCGCTCATGATCGGATTTTGACTTGGAGTAGATAAGAATGTCGTCGATGAAGACTATGACGAAACGGTCGAGGTAGGGTTTGCATACCCTATTCATTAAATCCATGAAGACAGCGGGGGCGTTGGTTAAACCAAAGGGCATAACCATGAACTCGTAATGACCATAACGAGTTCGGAAGGCAGTTTTTGGGATATCTTCTTCGCGCACTCTAAGCTGATGATAACCAGAACGAAGGTCGATTTTGGAAAAACAAGTGGCGCCTTGAAGTTGGTCTAGAAGGTCATCAATATGAGGCAGTGGATAGCGATTCTTAACCGTCAACTTGTTGAGTTCTCTTTAATCAATGCACATGCGAAACGTTCCATATTTCTTCTTCACAAAAAGAACAAGCGCACCCCAAGGCGATGAGCTAGGACGTATGAATCCTTTGTCAGTCAGCTCTTGCAGTTGGCTGGCCAGCTCTTGCATCTCGGATGGGGCTAACCTATAAGGAGATTTTGCGACCGGTGTAGCGCCAGGCACAAGATCGATTCGAAATTCGACTTCTCTCACAGGAGTAAGTCCTGAAACGTCGTCGGGAAAAACTTGCGGGAATTCTTTCATGATTGGAATATCTTCGAGCTTCCTCTCCTTGCCTCCCTTGTTGACGACGTGAGCTAGAAATGCGACGTAATTCTTGCAAAGATAACTTCGGGCTTGAAGGCAGGACATCAATTTGAGCCCTTTCGAAGGAGTTTCCCCAAAGATACGTAGTGTCTGACCGTCGGCCAGAGGAATACGAATGAACTTTTCATGGCACACCACTTCAGCGTGATGCTGGCTGAGCTAGTCCATGCCGATGATAACATCGAAACTTCCCAATTTCATAGGAATGAGATCAATTGAAAAATCGTGATTATTTAGGGTGAGAGTGCAATCGCGTATAATAGAATTTAATGAAGTGGGTTTTCCATCAGCAACTTCCACCGTCAGAGATTCAACGAGATTAACACGAGGTTGGTCGAGGATAGATTCGAATTCTAAGAACACAAAGCTCTTATCCGCACCAGTATCGAATAATACGGATGCATAACTACCATTTATGAGAAACGTACCGTTGACCACATGTTGTCAGCCCTGGCTTGGTTGGCATTGATATTGAAACCTCTTCCTCTAGCAGGTGGAGGAGCTTGATTGGATTGGTTTACCGGGTTTGCTTGAGCTTGGGCATGGATGATGTTCACCAGGCGTGGGCAAGTGTTCCTGAAGTGGTTTGGGTCCCCACAATTGAAACAGGCTCGCATGGGTTGCATCATGGGGTAGTTGGGTTGGTAGTAAGGTTGGGCTACGAGTTGTGCAGGTGGTAGAAGTAAGGGTTGTTGGGCTTGGCCCACCATTTGATTTTGGGTTTGGGTTGGAGGTTGACCGCGGTTCAATCGCTGAAGGGTACGGCAGGTTTGGATGGTGTGACCCGCACGGCCACAACTTGTGAAATGTTGGCAGGGGTTTTCAGGAGGGTGATGGTATTGACAACGGTTACACTTTGGGTGTGGGCCAGTGTATGGCCTTTTGAATGGTGCGGCTGGAGGGGCGACTTGGGTGATTGGAGCAGCAGTGATGGGAGGGTTGGTTTGGATGACAGCAAAGTTCTTGCCATTTCGCTTCCTCTTACCAGCAAACTTCGAGGATGAACCTGGGTGGTTTGGAGTTGGGGTCTCAACGGGTGTCTTCTTCTTCTCATCTTTGAATTTGCCATTTCGAATGCGATTTTCAGTGAGTTCCGTAGCTAACTCCATTGTGGCTTCAAGTGTTGTAGGCGAAGTGCTTAAAACCGAATCTTGGATTTTCGAGGGGAGGCCTCGAATATAGTGTTCGACTAGGCGGTACATTGGGGTGAACAGATTGGGGACCATCTGGTTCAACTCGAGAAATCTCTTATTGTATGATGTGTGGTCTCCTTCCTTTTGTTTCAATGCGTGAAACTCGTCTTCTAGCTTTTTGATTTCGCTTCTTGGACAGAAGCGTCTCGTCATGATTTCCCTTAACTCTTCCCATGTTAAGGCCATGGCATCTTCAACACCTCGCTTACCCTTTTCCGTGTTCTACCAGGTAAGGGCTACCCCAAACAATCTTCCAGTCGCGTAACGTACCTTACGGTCCTCGGGACAGTCGCAATTAGAAAGGTGTTTTCCATCTCCTCAAACCAGTGAAGGAGAGCGGTGACACCTTCAGTCCCTTCATATTTTGGGGGATCGCAGGACTTGAAGTGTTTGTAGGTGCATTTGGGGGTTTTGGGAGGAGGGTTGGCGCCGCTTTGGTCTTCTTGGTCGGGAGAGTTGATGGGATTAGCGGTGAGAGCTTGCTGAACTTGTAGTACGATGTCAGGAAGCACTGCGGCTATTTGTTTAGCAATTTGTATGGCCAAGCGTTCGTTTGACTTCCCTAACCTTCTACCTCCACGTAATTGCCTAGCAGACATCTACAGGAATATGTATAGGGATATTGTGAGTTCAATAATTTCCTAGGTGTCATGTGTCGTAAAAAAAATGAAAACAACATAACTGAAAATAATTTAACTACATCCATAGGATGTCTTGGGTTTGCTCATGTTTGGGCCTCCAAATGTCCCCCATACCATTGCCTGTGTAGTCATGTGGGCCCCCATGACTATTGGGCTTGGTAGGATTCACATTGGTGTCGGCGGGTTAACACTCGCACCACCCGAATGAAAATCATAAAACATGATTGCGAGATGTATGGTGTCGGCGGGTTAACACTCGCACCACACAATGACAACTCAAAGTGGGGTTAGCTCACACGACGTTTGGTATAGCATGCTTTGGCCTAATAGGTCCTTCGTACTCTCATCGTTAGTCCCCAGGTAGGTTAACTGGTCCTTTATTTTGGATTTATACGAATGCCAAGCCTAGACAGGACGTTCCGACTACCGGTACACTTCCAGTTACTACATGCCCGTCGTGAAAACTCACTTTGATGTGATTTGAAAAATACGAAAACATTGCAAACATCATGGAAATCGTGAGGTGTGTGCTTTCATAGGTATGACATGTTATGAGGATATGAACTATGATGAGCATTGCATATTAACATGTACTTGTGAGAGTGCTTGCATAATATTGGGTGTGAAAATAAACATGAAACATATAAACATCATGAATTTTTCATGTAACACATAAACAATTAAAATTTAATCAACTATAGTATAGGCTCTAAGGGTCTAATAACCTATCCTATATCCCTATAGTCACAAGCTCTGATACCAATATGTCACACCCCGACCTGCAGCGGAATAAAAGACGGGGCATGATTGGGTTATCACCAAAGCTCATGATATTTACTAAGAAGTTTCATATTTATTAAATTCAAATTACAATTTAAATATCCAACAAACAAAATTCATACAAATACAATAAAAATCTAAATGTTTGTTCCAACGCAATAACTTGTTATTTCTTCTAGTCCATCCTAAGTGTTTCTTTCCTCAACTTGATCACCTGTATCATGTGTAAAACGGAGGAGATTTTGGGTCAACAAAAGTTGGCGAGTGAACCTTGATAAAACATTTTAAATAATTACTTATTTTGTTTATTAAAGAAAATTGTGCATAAATCACATGTGAGCAAATATATACATGTAACCAATCACAAACCACATTGAATGAATATATGACATGCATGATGATGTATCTGAGATCAAGGCTCAATCAAATGAAGCCGCTCTAATGAGGCACCTGATGCTCAACCCCGTATCCCACGAGGAACTGATGGGCCTAATGAAATGAGTGCACTGAAATGATAAATTTAATCCACATATAAACCACACAACAACCAATTCACATTTGGTCACAAAATGATATAAGCACAAGTGTTTAAATAAAATAAAGGAATGGTACGACACATGATACACCCCAAAACGTGATTAAAATGGGGAATTTGTAGAGATTCACTCACAGTGGGTGCGTTCCTTGCTTGATAATGAAAGCGCACGAGTTGAGGATTTGATCGACGAAAGAATACTAACCTAAAATAAGATAGTGAATTCGTTATTGTTTATGGATTACGTTAGTGGATGATATAGATTTTTAGGGATCGCCCTAATTATGCGTTCATATGATTTTGATTTGAAAATAACAATATACATTCAGGATGCAAGGTATTAATACTTGTTTTAGTAATGAGATTTGCTATTGGTATTAGTTATAGAAATACTATTAATGAAATAGTTTAACAAAGTTATTTAGGTTGATAATAACAAGACTTACAAAAATAATAATTGAATTAGCACCATGAATGGAATCAATACGAATATTATTATTATAAATAATAAGTTTTAATAACACTAGTATTAATTCTTATCAAAAGTAGTTACTGATTATGTATGATAAGTAATAACAATACTTTAGTTAATCGAATTAAATATATATGCATGTTTTCAAGGTTTACTTGGGTTGGCCCAAAAAGGAGACCTGACCCAACAACAAAACAATAAAAAGGTATTGGCCCACACAGAAGCCGGCCCAACAGGCCAAACAATAACAGAAACAACAGAAGCGACAAAATCGAAGGGAGCCAAGGGTCGAACCCGGGCGTTACGACTAAACAAGCGCACACCAACACCGGCTGGGCTTACCCGGCTTTGGTGTTTGTTTTCAGGTTTTAATTGTTTTAAACATTTATTGACCTCGTCTTCTTCATTGTTTTTTTTTTAAATTAACTTACAGTTATGTTTATATGTATATATATATTTCATAACAACTTAGCGACTGAAAACCTTAAAACATGAATTTGTTGGGTGATAATCAAAGGTAGTTCGCTGTAGTGCACACAATTAATAAGACGAAAAGAAATACCGAGCCGAAGGGTGTTGAACGGGTCTTCCGGCGATGTCCGGTTGTCTTCTCCGACGATGTCTTCGACTCCGGCGAAGCCTCCTGTTTCTTCGGCGACTGGCAGAGGTGGCGTCGAGTAGAGAAGGTGTTTGCGAGTGAGAGAAAGTGTCGAGGATGAGGGTGTGAAATTGAGATGTTGTGGTGACGGGTATTTATAATCGTTTCGGAACGAATCGGGTCACAATGTTTGTCCGAGTTCTTGATTGAGTTTAACCATGGAAGGACAAAAGTCTCGAAAAAATCAGTTGAATTATACATGGAAAGGACAGCGGTGAAACAGTTGGGTGTTCAACGTTTCTGTTTTGGCGGCATAGGGAGAGATCCGTTTGAAATGCGGTTTGTATATATATGTAAAACATTCCTAATTTAGACAATAATGTGATACAGTGGAATGGTTGGTGTTGTTGTTTCATACATGCGAGACCCGGGTTAGACTCCCGCGGTCCGCATGTTTTGTTTTTTTAATTGTTTTTGTTTATTAAAGTTTCATTAATTACACAATAACCCCTAGACTATGACTAACGCAACTAACCTCATTAATTAACTAGATTAGTTATATTACTTTGATTGATAAAAGAGGCGGTTTTTCGAAACCCGATTTACACAAATGTTACAGTATCCCCTACTTTTAGAAATTTCGTCCCGAAATTTAAGTAGTGGTTGCAACTGGAAAGAAATGCGGGTATTTCTCGCGAAATTTAAGTAGTGGTTTTCGAAATCCGATTTACACAAATGTTACAAGACGCTCCGTCTAGATCTAGACGACCCGTCTAAAGGGTGTCTAAATAGGCAAGTGGGTGTGTGAATATGTAGACCCATTATTAATCCAAATGCGGAAGGGTGATAAAACACAAACAAGGATGAACTATTCCACAAGCAATCCAGTTCAGTCTATTCAAATAGTTATATATAATCACAACCATATCGGGTTTAGAGTTGTACCTTGACGAAAAACGAAGACTCGCATGATGGATGAAACGAACGGCTAGGCTAGTAAGCCGAATCACAAAATCTCCAAGAACACCATGAGACTCCAGATGCGAGGTGGATCTAATCTGAATTACTAAAACACGAGGCGTTACAAAGTGGTGGCGGTGTGCGATGCGGATGATTTGCGGCACGACAGCGGGTTACTTTGCAACTGCGATGCGTCACCGTGGTGGTGGTAGATGGCGCGCAAGAGGAGAGAGGAGTGGTTAGTGATTTTAGCTTATCTTTTGGCTCTTGTGATGTACAATTAAGGGTTGTGATTAAGGTTCTATAAACAAATCCCTTATTACAATCTAACCCATTTATTAGTTGTTTTCTCTCCAAGTAATTAATCCTAGATTAATTATTAATTATCAATTACTAGTCAACTTTTTGACCTTTTGTTTTATTAGCTAATAATAAAACGGTTCCCATTATTAATTATACAATAATAATCATTACTCGTTAACTACTCAAAACCGTTTTTACTTTAATTTATTCTGAATAAAATAACCTTTTAATCTATTATCTAAAAATGAATTATTTCTCGTTCAACTCTTTAATGACACTAATTATTTCCACTAAACTAATTGTTTCGTAAGCAATTAATATTTTAGTATTTCACAAATACTCGTTCTCCATAATTAATCCACTTTTGTAATTTATAATATTTAACAATTAAATATTATTCTTTGTTCGTCGTTCAAAGTGTTACTCTTTGGATGATACCTTAATAGCAACGTTAAATAATTAATAATTAGACACCTAATTCCAACAGTCTTGTCACACCCGACCCACAACAGAATAGGTGACCGAGGCATGATCGGTTGATCCGAAGCTTATGACTTGCTATTAAGTTGTTAAAGATTCATTAATTCCATGTTAAAGGTTTCACATAACAAATAATCCAAATGAAATAAGTACATAAAAGACATTGTACAAAGTAGATAATCAACTATAAGTCCATTTCTTGTTACAAAAGGCCCAATCCTATGTTGATCGATTTTTCATTATTGTTCACCTGTATCATGTGTAAAAAGTAATTTTTGGGTCAACAAAGATTGGTGAGTGAACCTTATTGTTTTTGTGAAAATGATAAGTTTATTTTTGTATATTGAAAATGTGTAGATAACCAAATGTACTTGTATGTATGGTATGTAAATGTGTTAAACCTCAAGAAATATAATGACTCAACTGAATATAAATGTGCACGGTATCATGGTGTGCGGTTTTGTAATGCAAGATTTGAGCTCAATCAAATGGAGCTAATCTCGTGTGTTGGCAACATCGAGTTTCGCTCATAGGTAATGGGGAACAGCTGAGCCTATGATGATGTAATGTCTCCAATGAATGTAATGCACCAAGTGATGAACAAACAATTAACACATAACACATAAACTACACAATATGGTAATTGCAAGTATTTGAATTTGAAAATGCAATAATGTGACACATGATACACATCAAAACTTGTAATGAAAAAGGAGAAATGAAAGATCCACTCACAGTGTTTGTGTTTTGCGATTCCTTATAAATCTAGGCGCACGAAAAGGATTTGAGGACTTGGAATCATGAGTATTATCCTAAGATAAGAATTGGAAATGTAACAAAATAAGTTGGAAAATAATAAGCTATATACATAGGGTTTAAAGGTAAATGCGAGATTATTTTATAAAAGTATGACTGTTGCTTATTTGATATTTTATAATCTTTAAAAGGGTAACTTGATTTATATAAATATATAAACTAAATTTTTATATTTATGATGATTTGTATAAATATTATTTACTTATCTAAATGTATAACTATACAATTTGATTAATTTACTTATATAAATATATTAATTGAGTTGATATATTTACATATACATACATAGGTGCATATAAATGAAATGATATAATTAAGAGAATTGTGCAAATATAAAGTCTGGTTTATAAATACATAAACCGCTATATATATATATATATATACACGATTTATTAAACATATATAAAACTGATTTTAATATATCATTTATTAAAATAGCAAAATAAATCAATCATATATATATAATCTGATCTAGTTCATCAATTATAAATTAAATGAGTTAAATGTATAAATTATAACAACTCTTGTTTACAACTATCAAAACTGAATTAAATAAATAACTTATATATTTTCTGAACTAACTAAGTAATTAAATCAGTTTAGGAAACGAGAAGGATTCTAAGCACTGGGGCCGGGTCGAACCTCTGCCCCCAATATGATATATATGCTAACTAGGGCTGTAAACGAACCGAACGTTCAACGAACAGTTCGTGAATCGTTTGGCGGGAAGTTCGTTTATGTTCGTTCGATTAGCTTAACGAACGAACACGAACAAAAAATTTCGTTCGGTTAGCTTAGCAAACGAACACGAACACAAGTCTCGTTCGTTCGACTGCGTTCGTGAACGTTCGGTAAGATGTTCGATTACGTTCGTGAATGTTCGGTAAGATGTTCGATACGTTCATTTATGTTCGTTTGATTATATTAACAATATAATAAATGATAAACCTTTTATTTAAACATATTGAAAACTTGAAACCCTATTTTTTCTAATTTAGCTTAAATTTGAACATTCTAAGACATTTTTTGGATAATTATATGTAGGTTAGTTAGACTTGATTCATCGTTTGGTGGTGTAGTAAGCTTCTTGTGTTTTAATTTATCATTTAATTGTTGTATTTAACTACTTATATCTATCGTTTAAGAATAACAATGTTTTTATATTTTTTTTTCTAGTTAAACGTTCGTTTGGGTTCGTCTTTATCTGCTTGCGTTCGTCTGTGTTCGAGACCAGTGTTCACGAACTGTTCGTGAACAACTAAATTTCTTAACGAACGAACACGAACATAAACTTATGTTCGATATGTGTTCGGAACGTTTCACGAACATATTAATTTCCTTAACGAACGAACACGAACATGACCTCGTTCGTGTTCGTTCGGTTCGTTTACAGCCCTAATGCTAACTATAAAAATCTCTTGGCCTGCTTAGCTTGTTGATGATTTGGAGATTTGTTTGAAAGTTTTATATCGTAACAAAAACAGGTCATCTTCTTTGTTTTAACGACCACTCGGTTTACCCCATCTCCGGTCCTTGTTCGATATTTAAAACTTGATATAGGACAGAACAGGAAATCAAAATAAGATGGAAACCAATATTTGTCGATTATATAAATTATGAATCTTTTTATATAACTTATTTTTGTCGATTATATATATATTTAGTGTGTGTTTGTACTTTAATATATATTTCGAGTGTCGGTCCATATGTTCGTTTTCGTTCATTTCGTCTGTTTCGTCCGACATGTTTGTTGTGTCCGAAACGTTTGTTTTGTATTTTTGTAATTATTTAGTTTAGTATGTATTTTTCTAAACTTCCTAAATACAAACAAATAAATAAACAAAATTATATACACATAATTTTGGTGGTCTATATATATATATATATATATATATATATTTCATCCTAAGTATATACATAAATAATCAATTTTAGTTTAAGAAAATCTAGTAATTTTTAACTTAAATTTTTCATACAAAATTTTGTATAATCATGATTAAGGCTGTTAATTATATTTTTAGCCAATAAAATCCTTATTAATTACACCTTAATCATGATTAGATTTTATAATTTTTGATATAGTTTCCCCTAAACAATGGACTTTTTCCATGTTTTTAAAACTTGATTTTTATACACTTATAAAACGCAATAAGAACCATAATATCAACAAAAATACTTATGAATTTGTTTTACTCTTATACATTTCAAAAATCATATTTAAGATATGATCATCTTTATTTTTCACAACAAGTTTATGTAAACTTTAAATACACTTTTTCAAGATAAATATTATTCATGAGTTTTTATATAAAAACTATATTTGTTCTTAAGTAAAAATCATTTTTTAGTATAAAACTAAGTTCATAATATTTATTGTTGGTAGATCTTGCTAGATGTAAACATGAACATGTTTAGATCTCATTTTTAAGCACAACTTTGCAAGATCTAACTAACTACATCAAACTACTACTAAAACTAACATCAAATATCATCATGTAACACATAATATGTTAGATTTTTATTTGTTTTTTATAAGGATTCTGTAGTTTTTAGATGAGCTTGAAGATGAGCACTAGTATTTTCTCCAATGGAAATACAATAGTTTGAAGCTTACTACTTGCACTTAAACAAGTTGTAAATGACAAAGAAAAGATGAAGAAGATAAGTTTCAACACCAAGAATCAAGCTTCAAAGAGTCTTCCACACTTGCAAGTATCTTAGATCTTCAAGAAATCTCCATGCATGTATGAAATTAGGTGATTAAGGTTTTGAAAATGGAAGGTAATCGGTTGATGTTTGGGCCGATTTAAAGAAATTGGAAAGAGAGAGCTTGACTGTTTATGTTTTGGTAAAAAAAATAAGTTATGAGGAGGTTGAAAAACTTTTGCATGTTTAATGGATGTGAAATTTTCATCCAAAGTTGAATTAGATATAAGCTAGACATCCTTAAAACCATTAACATAAACTAAAAACATGGGGCTTATGGGGCCCACATTAGGGGAGGGGTAGGATAAGGTTTTTTTTATAAAAAGTGTTAGGTTTTTATAAAAGTTAAGTTTTTATAAATATTAACTTTTATAAATTTTTGGATACTTTGTGTTGTTTGATAATTCTAGTTAATTAGTGGACTAAATATTGTTTTTTATGCTAAAAATAAGTTAACTAGTTCACTAGACTAGTTAAATTATTGTTTTGATAACAAACTTGGCACTAGTTTCGTTATCGGATTATTACCGGATAAATTGTGTAACTTGTAAGGTGATGTATACATAAGTATCTTTGAGATATTTTTTATGCCGAATATGATAATTATTACTATCAATGGTTCTTGTTAATATTATTAGTTACTAAATTTTGCTGCAGAAATGCTGAATTTTGTTTTTTCCTAGTTCGGATTGGTCAATTTTATTGTTCAAGTATTTTTCCGGAACGAATGATATCTAAGTTGTTTTCAACTAATTTTTTTATAAATAAGTTGTTGTGGATATGTTTTCATATCATGTTTTTGTTACTTCGGGCTGTATTGCGACTATCCTGACGTGAATAGTGGTTCGCATTTTCACCAACTTGTCTAGAATATAGTTTATTGTTTTTGCAATGCAGCGAACTCGATATCCTAATATGATATGAAACTGTATATTTCTAGACTTATGAGACTTAATCAAATAAAAATTAAGTCTAATGTAAAATTAAATAATTTAAATAGTTAATTAAGTTGTACGGAATTACCGGCTGTTTTGCCATTTGTCACATAGATATTGACAAACAATAAATTTTTAAGAACCACCGTGTCATTAGGAGCAATACTTGGCTCTTACCATTACTATACTGTGTATATGATAGGTAAACTTGTATGTTATGTGCATGATAGGTAAACTTGTCTGTTATGTGTGTAGTTTGGTTTTAGGTAATTTCCAATTTTTATAAATTTAAAACTTGTGTAAGTGATATATTATATATGTACCACACACAACATCAAGTTTTTGGTGCCGTTGCCAGAGACACAGTGGTTTTAAGAAATATTTGAGTCAGTAGTTTAACCATTTTTAGAATAATTCTTTCTTATTTCTTTCGTTTTAGTACTTTATCTTATTCATTTACTCCTTTGCCATGAATGTTATTTGTGCCTTCGAGGAAAGTCATTTTAGTTACCTTTAGGATCTTAGTTATGCTTACATCGCCTTTGCGTAATCTTACATTTCCATTTGTTGAACCCGAGCGTGAGTCACACAACAGAACAAAGGAGGAGACTCGAATGGTGGCTACTAAAAGTAATCAAAAGATCATAGAAGAAGAGGAATTTCAGTTTGAAGGAAAAGAGATGGTAGCACAAGGTTTGACATGAGTCTAAGTGGATCTTATTACAAGATTCCTTGTACAATCATCAAGTCCTAACTTATTGACCATGAATTAGCATTTTAGTGTGTGTGATTGTATTATAGACTTTCTATGATATGAAGCGTTTGAAACCGATGTTTCATACTTGTAATTCATTCCTTTCAGATCACTATCTGTATGATGAGGTAATCACATAACAGCATGCTTTGTTTAAGTATTTACCATAATCCAAATTCAGTTTCATGTTGAATTCTTAAAGAAAATTGAAACAATTTCATTAATATCATTTCATCCAAAATAGATATTAATTTCCTTTGGTTGAGATTGTTAATGTAAATTATATCTTTCACATGTACAGGATGTCTAAAAGACTTCCTAATTCTCTTTGAACACTTTTTGTCATCCCATGAAATTGTTCATTAGTTCGATTTTGAGTTTGCTAGTACAAAATAGTATTCATCAAGGTACTAGTTGACAATAACGTTTAACTACTCAATTCAAGGGTTGTTATCCAGAAACCTTGGTAGAACTACATTACCAATTAGTTAACTGAGTTCAATAATCTAATTATATCTTACTCGTGTTATGTATTAAATAGTTTTTAAAATACCATCATTAGAACCTACTTGTTCATATGATTATCTTGTTGACTACACATGACTTGTATACTTTATATAAACTACAAGTATGTGTTTCATATTTGTCATAGATATTGATATTATCTAACAGAAGAGTTCATAACTCTAGAAAAATAGATAAACCATGCAAAAATTACTCAATATCCACAAGTACTAAATATTATTCGAAACAAATATTTGTCCATAAAATAAATAAACTGAAATTTTTGTTTCATAAACAATAAAATCATCTCATTATAAAAGAAATTGAATCTTCAAATTCACAGTAAAATGATCTTCAAGTTTCTCTTTTAGTTTCATCTTCAGACTTCCTCACACCCCGACCGCGTATAAAACAACTCGCGGCGGAAACGTCGGGGGTCACGTTATAAATTGTTTCAAACACATGGTATTTAAAGTTTAGTTTTATTAAATTAATAATTTACATTGTCTTAGAGAATTTGAAACAAAATACAACAACTATTTTTTTAAACAAGCTAAGGCTAGAGTCCATCCTATATGTAGCATACTTGATCATGCATTAGTACCTGAAACATATGAGAAAATAAAGTCAACATTGAATGCCTGTGTAACATTTGTAAAAATCGGGTCTCCAAAACCCGCTCCATTTTGTAATCAAGTACCAAGTTATGAAAGTACATTAATTATTTATGGTTATTTTGAGTTAAAACGTTACATAATTAATAAATAAACTAAACTGTAAAATTATATTTGATAAAAAGTTAAAATAAAAAAAATAAAAAAAATTGAAGCTGCCGGGACTCGAACCCGGGTCAGCTGAGTCTCTAAAACGACTTATCATCCCTTCTCTTAACCACTCCGCCACCAAGTGTTTTCTGTTAACTTTAGAAGAGCAAATGAAACTTATACACAAACTCGATTTAACCGTTGATGCCATCTGAAAACCGATAATCGGCAAACCAATCGTTAAATCGATTGTTTACCTCACCATTTCAGTTATAACCGATATGCGACGGTTTCTAATTAAGTCAGAATTGATTGAACATTAAGCTTTATCATTTCGGCTTTTGAAACCGAAAATTTCATCAAGTTCTGATTTATTTCGAGCTCCAGATCATTTACACGATTCAGAACTATCACAACAATATCCAATTTCATTTTCGTCGCATTCCTGAATCATAAGATCTTCTGAAACTGTTCGCCGGAATTTTTCTGCAAGTCACCGGAAAACCGGGACTCTCATTCTCACGGTAATTCCTTCGACTCTTTTTGTTTAAAACATGTGTTTAGTCAATCTCTAACACAACTCCATCATCAGAATCAATCTTAGCCAACGTTCATCGGAAATCTTATCTTCGCCGGAAAGTTTCTGAAACTGCCGGAATCCAACTGTGAACCGGTAAGATATCCAAAACTTCTTTTAAACCTTGTTTAAGTGACACAACGTTATGAGTAATTGATCAACGCTGTTAATTGGTTCAACAGTCGGAGTTCATTCCCAATACCGACAAACCTTCGCCGGATTTCTGTGAATATCTTCAATCGGTAAATTCTGTTCCTTAAACTCTCTCCATTCCTTACCCTTGATTTACTGTTAATGTCTAAGAACTTTGTAAATCACAAAAATCAAACTTAACCAGTCGAATTATGCTGACCGTGTAATTTGACGAAGAAGATGAAGTTATATCAGAGTATAAGAGTAATTAAAATCCGGTTTATAACCGGGTTAGACACACAGTCCAGCGGTGGACTGTGTGCAAATTTCATATTCACGTCCCGAGTTCGATCCTTGCTACGCGCACGCTTGTGTAATAACAATTCTTTTTTTTTAATCATGAACTAACCCGGGTTGAATCGGGTAGTTGTTAAGTATAATATAAATCAAGAATATAACCGGGTTAGACACACAGTCCAGCGGTGGACTGTGTGCAAAATGAACTTCACGTCGCGCGTTCGAATCCTGTCCCGAGCACCGGTCCATGGAATTAAAACGTTTTTGCAAAATAAAGGAATTTTCGGTTAATTCAAATAAGTATATAAATATAATTAAAACCGAGTTTATGACGGGTTAGTCACGTAGCTCAGTTGGTAGAGCTACGTGCACGTGAACAGAAGGTCGCCGGTTCGAGTCCCGCCCGGCGCAGGATTTTACCGCTGACCGAACCGGTCAACGGTCAACGGTCAACAGTAAAAAAAAATAATATTTTTTTTATATATTTATTTATTTAATTTAATTTAAAAATCAATTAAAAATACTTAAAAAATAACATTTTTAAAGATAGAAAATAGCCATAAACTCATAAAAATATATCTAAAAATTTCATAAAAATCCTTAATAACATTCTTTTACTTAATATATTTTTCCATTATTATTTAGGTTAGTATTCCTCGTCGACTCGCTCATCTAAATCGTGCGCATCTCACCATCTCAAATTCAACGCACCCAATGTGAGTGAACCTTTCAAATTCCCCGTTTTAATCACGTTTTTGGGGTGTATCATGTGTCTTGTTTATTTACATATTATAACGAAATTATTGTGCATACATCATATCATGACATGTGTATTAGTTTGTTGCTGTTAAGTAGTTATCATTGGATGCAAATTATTATTTCAGTACATGCAATTGCCGAGGCCGCAGCTCCCCATCCATCGAGGTTGAGCTTGATCTATGCGGTTGATCTTGGCGTGCCCGCACGATCGGCTCCGTTTGATTGAGCCTTGATCGGTCATTTCATTTTACATTTCAATACATGCAATACGCTTGGCTCCGTTTGATTGAGCCTTGAGTGCACAGTTCAATTTACATTTTCCAGTTCATGCAATACGTTCGGCTCCGTTTGATTGAGCCTTGAGCGCACAGTTCAATTTACATTTCCAGTTCATGCAATACGATCGGCTCCGTTTGATTGAGCCTTGATCGCACAGTTCATTTATGTTAGTTATCGTATGATATTGGTATATTCATGTATGCTATCAAGTGTTAATGTATGTTATAATTGTAACTGCTAATTGCCAATGTTTGATTACTTACATGTGCTCTTTTATGATTATGCACAATATTTTATTGATAAACTAACCATAAAATCATTATCAAATGTTTATCTGATAAGGTTCACTCGCCAACTTATGTTGACCCAAAACCTCCCATTTTACACATGATACAGGTGAACCAGCAGCAGCTAGGAACACATAGGACCTGGATTAGAAGAATAAAACGATTTAGTTTTTTTTTGAATGTTATGTTTGGTTATTTTCCCTTGTATTGAATGAACATGTTTGGATGTTTAAAAAATGTAACTTTGACTTCATTTAATTATGGAACATAATAGTAAATGTCATGTGCTTTGTTGATAACCCAATTATGCCCCGACTCTTGTTTCCGCTGCGGGTCGGGGTGTGACAGCCTGCGAGTAACATAGGTTTTGTAAGTCAAATTCATGGCTTTATATTTGTATTGCAATACCTCATCCGACTACGAGAGTCGATGAGTGAAAACCTTGTAACCAAACTTGTATTAAATGTGTTTAGTATGGCAATATGTTTAACCCACTATAAAAGTTGGTATAAGTAAGAAAAAATTGTAGCCATGAATCTTTGACAAAAGGGTTTTCTTGGTAAAACCATGAGAGAAGTCGATTTAAAAGAAAACTTTGTATGGTTTATGTATCTTTAATTGATAACCTTTTGGGACTGGTCTAAACCAATCGTTTTTGTTTTGTGTAAACCAATCGTCTGTGTTATTTATAAACCAATCATCTGTGTTATGTATAAACCAATTGTCCTTGTTTTAATTGTATTTGTGTAAACAAGTGTGGTCGTGTAGTGAATACATTCAAGCCTGTGTTGACTCGTCTAAGAAACCACTAAAGAGTTTATCAATTTCACAGTTCTGTCATTCCCCAAACTTCCACACAAACACCGAAAATTTGAAAACAGGATTGTCAGTCCTATGGTACCATAACATACTCCCGGTCGTCTTGGCCAAAGTTAATGAACATACTCGTGTTATGGATGACGCACCACCAAGTTTCACACATAATTGAAAGTATACTGTTATATATAAACCATATGCATTGTTTTAAAATCTTGAAAATAATAATAGGTACATATGAATCACCCCAAAATATTTGAAATCGTAAAAAAAGGGACTATTACTCACTTGGATTGTGGATGACCTGCTTAATTGTGTTTAGCAAAGCTCAAGTGTTTCCTAATAAATACACAATGCAACACGTATTAGTGTATTAACCTAATTCAAAATTTAACGATAAGCACGAGATCAAAACTTCAACATAGATGAAAAAGTATAGCCTTATTCAGGCAACCTTAAATATCCGTTGGTTTCAGATCGATCGGACAGGGTATCGTACCAGTGATTAAGGTTAGCACACTTTTAGCAGAGTTTTGAGGTTTAGGGGTTTGGATAATAGAACGGCAAAACGAAAGAGAAAGAGTTGTCAATTTGAACGAACATGTGCAAATGAGACTATCCCAGACCAGCCTTTATATAGCCCAAACTAGCATCTCTTGCGCATCGCGGGAGAAACCAAGGTCTCTCTCGTGTAGCGCCAGGGCGGTCAGCCTGGCCTACGCTGCTACAAGTCCAGCATAGGTCTGACACGTGACGCGACGTCATGACACGTGTACTTGGCTGCCTTTTTCGTCCAATCGCGCATTTTTCTTGCTTTTTGTGCCTGTTCTTATCGCGTATGGTTTGGTTTTTAATTGTGAGTCTATTAAAGGTATTTTTGTGGATTGTTACATCGATTTGGCCCCCCGGACTTGTATTATCACATTTTTGCCATTTTTAACTCTTCAATCTTGTTAATTATGCTATATGAAGGGTATTAAGGCATATGTAACTTGGATATTGTTCAAGAAATATCGTGAATATCTTTTTTTCGATCGTAAGATTATGTATTTTGTAAATATAATAAACAATTTTATTAAACACGGAAACGGTCGAAAGTGTTCATTGGCTGAAATTTTGCAAATGTTACACTCATCACTACAAAACCAATTTTGCATGAAAAGGTTAGTACCATAAAGGATAGAGTCAAAGACTATCTATTGCAAAATACCTTAAGTGAATGTCACTTGTGCATTCCTTTGCTTTTGCAATTATGGGCAACCTTACAGTTCGAGTATGTGGCTTTGTCCTCTGCCTTATGGATAAATATTAAAGCATATTTGTCCTTATCTTTGTTTTGAACAACCTTGTCTTGTGCTTCCCTCTTTTCCCTTCTTTCGACTAGTTCATCCAAAGTTCTCTCTAGATTTACGTCGGCAACTAGCTGAGACGGATTTTAGTGCCATTTTGGAATGTAGGCGAACTACATCTAAGCTTCTATGTACGCTTAAAATGTTTCTCAAGGGACTCAGAGATAAAATACCACCATGCCTCACGAGTTTCCATGTCCTTGGCATTTCTTTCAACTTCTTCACCATTTCGTAAGTGGTGAAGCCATTCAAACGTTTTTGAATTTATGGTGATATTGACATTTTAACATATCTTGCTACATTTGTAATGTTGAAAATTCCAATCCAACCTTTTAGATTGTTTGTGTGCTTGGGAGGATGAAGTGGCAATGAGAATTCTAGAACATGTAACTTTTTAGTAGCTCTAAGCAGCCTTTTAGGTTACTACACCAAGTTATGAAGTTAGTTTCATTGATTATGACATCTAAAATGGATTTGGAGAAATTGTGAAATTTGATGAAGATGTAACATTTGTGTAAAACGGGCTTCAAAAACCGGCATCGTTTATTAATCAAGTATTTGTTTAAATGTTCGTTGCGTATTTATTAGTGTCGGTTATTTTAATACTTCATAATTAATAAATGTTGTAGAATTAAAAATCATAACTAATAAATAATAATAATAAGTAAATTAAAATAAACTTTAAAAACAATAAAACAAAAATTAAAAGGAGAAACCAGGTTTCGAACCCGGGTCTCCCACGAGATCACACACACCAAACGCCACTGGGATACACACACTACGTATTTTAAAACTCAAAACAAATAAATTATATAATCAAACCAACCGTATACGTTGCTGAGCAAACTACCGAAACCGCCAACACCAATTTAAAGGGATTTAACAGTTTTCGTTTTGATTTGAGATTGAGCGAAGTCTGGTACTCAAAAATATAACTGAAAACAGATTCAGTCATGGAGAAACCGTCGGAAATCATTGGACAATTAAAACCGCATAATTTGGGTTTGAAACCGAAATGTTAAATTGATCCGGTTGCACTATAAATATCAGCACATCACACCACAGTTGCACTCGCAATACCTCAATTTTCCACTCTCAATCCTCTCTCTGTTCGTCAGAATCTTTGTCTGCACTCGCCGGAGTTGGTCCCCGGAAAACCGAATTCCGTTTTTCAGATTGGTATAAGTCCCTAAACTCCCCTATATGTCATGTTTAATTCATTTAGATTACCATCAGTAAACTAGAACTATTAAAAATGTATAACAGTCGAGTTCCGGCTCGGAGTTGAAATCAATGAAGAAGATGGGTTTTCAGTCAGTGTTTAAAAGAAATAAGAATCGGGTTACAACCGGGCTAGACACGTATCACCTTTGATGGACTGTGTGCATAATTAACATGCACGTCCCGAGTCCGAGTCTCTAACCATCACCGGTTTTCTGGATAAAATGTATTATTTTTAAAAAACCTAACTAGATCATTTCCAGTAAGTATGTAAATATGATGTAAATTCAGTTTATGATGGGATAGACACCCAGCCCAGTTGGTTAGGCTGGGTGCAAAACGACACTGTGATCGTGGGTTCGACTCATGTCTTTCTCACCGGTTCGTTAATTTAAATCCTTTTTAAATTAAGTAATTTCTGGTATAATCTAACAAGTATATAAGAGTAATTAAAATAGGATTCCTTTCGGGTTAGACACGTAGCTCAGTTGGAAGAGCTTCGTGCACACGTACGGGAGGTCTCAAGTTCGAATCTCACTCACGATGCCAAAAATCTCAAACGACCCAGTCAGGCCCTCTTGTCAGTCTGACAATATTATTTTTTATTTTATTTTATTCTATATTATCTTTGTACAATTATATTTTATTTAAAAATTAATTAAAAACATCTAAAGACACGATTTTGTAGGTTTAAAAATCCCAATAAATACCACAAGAATAACCTAAAAATCTAACAAAAAGTATTAAATCAAAATATTAGTTTTTGCTATATTTATCGAACTATCGCGTTATTATTTTAGGTTAGTATTCTTCCATCGATCAAATCCTCAACTCGTGCGCATTCATCATCATGCAAGAAACGCACCCACTGTGAGTGAATCCTTACAAATTCCCCTTTTTAATCATGTTTTGGGGTGTGTCATGTGTCGTACATATTTTATTTTTATTTAAACACTTGTGCTAACACCATTATGTGATCTAATGTGTATATTTGTTTGTGTGGTTATGTGTGGATACATTTTATCATTTCAGTGTAATCATTCATTTAAGGCCCATCAGTTCCTCGTGGGATACGAGTTAAGCATCAGGTGCCTCATTAGATCGGATCCGTTTGATTCAGCCTTGATCTCAAGTTCATCATTCATCATGTTCATATGTTCATTATGTGGTTTGTCGTTGGTTATGTATATACACATGCTCACTTATGGTCCATGCATATTTTTTAATTAAATAACTAATATAACAACTGTTTGAATGTTTTTCTTAGATTCACTCGCCAACTTTTGTAGACCCAAAATTTTGTTTTACACATGATACAGGTGGACAGGCTGAGGAGAGGAACACATAGGAATGGTCTTAGAAGATAATAAAATACAGCTTGTTTAGAACAATGTTTTTCTTGTGCTTATATGTTTCCTTGTGTTTGGATATTTGAAGTTTTAAATTCAATTTAATAAATATGAAACCTGTTATTAGTAAATGTCATGAGCTTTGGTGATAACCCAATTATGCCCCGACTTTTAATTCCGCTGCGGGTCGGGGTGTGACAGATTGGTATCAGAGCTTTTGACTATAGGGATATAGGATAGGTTATTAGACCCTTAGAGCCTATACTATAGTTGATTAGATTTTAATTGTTTATGTGTTACATGCAAAACTCATGATATTTATATGTTCCATGTTTATTTCACACACAAATGCATGCAAGCACCTTCACTAATACATGTTAATGTATGATGTTCATTATAGTTCATATATTGATAACATATCATGCCTACGCAAGCACACACATCACGATATCACAATTTTCATGATTTTCTTCTCAAAGATTTTACAATGTTTTCATGTTTTTCAATCACATCAAAGTGAGTTCTACGACGGGCATGTAGTAACTGGAAGGGTACTAGTACCGGTTGTCGGAACGTCCTGTCTAGGCTTGGCATTCGTATAAATCCAAATAATGGAGCAGTTTGCCTACCTGGGGACTAACGATGAGAGTACGAATGACCTATTAGGCCAAAGCATGCAACACCAAATGTCGTGTGAACTAACCCCATTTTGAGTTGTCATTGTGTCTACACCTAGACACCCTTCGACCTTACATCTCGCAACCATGTATTACGATTTTCATTCGGGTGATGCGAGTGTTATCAAGCCTATACCAACGTGAATCCTACTAAGCCCAGTGGTCATGGGGGCCATATGACTGACTACCTAGGCTGAGGTATGGGAGACATTTGGAGGCCCAAACATAAGCAAGCCCAAGGCATCCTATGGATGTAGTTAAGTTATTGTTTTCATTTATTTATGAATATTGTTTTCATCGTTTTACGACACATGACACCTAGAAACTATCAACTCACAATCTCCCTACGTATATTCCTGTAGATGTCTGCTAGACACTCTCGAGGTGGTAGAAGGTCAGGAAGATCTAGTGAGCGTATGGCCACTTAAATCGCTCAACTGATGGCTGTTGTACTTCCTGACATCGTTCTGCAAGTTCAACAAGCTCTTGCCGCCAATCCCACCAACCCTACAAATCAAGAAGGCCAAAATGTCGCCAACCCTCTTCCCAAACCCACTAAATGCACCTACAAGCATTTCAAGTCTTGCGATCCCCCAAAATACGAAGGGACTGAAGGTGTCACCGCTCTCCTCCATTGGTTTGAGGAGATGGAAAAGACTTTTCTCAATTGCGATTGTCCAGATGATCGCAAGGTGCGATATGCTACTGGTCGTTTGTTTGGAGTAGCACTTACACGGTGGAACACAGAGAAGGGCAAACGAGGTGTTGAAGATGCTATGGCCTTGACTTGGGAAGAGTAGAGGGAAATCATGACGAGACGCTTCTGTCCAAGAAGCGAAATCAAAAAGTTAGAAGATGAGTTTTACGCGTTAAAACAAAAGGAGGGAGACCACACTACATACAACAAGAGATTTCTTGAGTTGAATCAGATGGTCCCCAACCGGTTCACTCCGCTCTATCGCCTAATTGAGCATTACATTCGAGGTCTTCCCTCGAAAATTCAAGTTTCTGTGCTAAGTACTTCACCCGCAACACTCGAAGCTGCCATGGAGTTGGCTACTTAACTTACGGAAAATCGCATCCGAAGTGGCGATTTTAAAGATGAGAAGAAAAGGATAAGACACCTGTTGAAACTCCAACCTCAACCCAAACAGGTTCGTCTTCCAAGTTTGCTGGCAAAAGGAAACGTAATGGCAAAAATTTTGCCGTTACCCAAACCAATTCTCCCATCACTGCTTCCCCAATCACACAAGTCGCTCCTAATGCCGCCCCATTTAAGAAGCCATACACTGGTCCTCACCTGAAATGCAACCGATGCCAATATCACCACCCTCCTGAGAACCCATGCCAATACTGCACAAGTTATGGCCGTGCAGGTCACACAACTCAAACTTGTCGCATCCTCCAAAAACCAAACCGCAGTCAACCTCAAGCCCAAACCAATAATCAAGTGGTGGGCCAAGCCCAACACCAACAACCATTACTCTTACCACCTGCTCAACCCATGGCCCAACCCTACTATCAACCCAATTACCCAATGATGCAAACTGTCAGAGCATGTTTCAACTGTGGTGATCCAACCCATTTTCAAAACACCTGCCCACGCCTGGTGAACATCATAAATGCCCAAGCTCAAGCCAATCCGGTGAATCAAGCTAACCAATCTAATCCACCTGCTAGAGGAAGAGCTTTCAACATCAACGCCAACCAAGCTAGGGCTGATAATAATGTGATCAACGTACGTTTCTTATTAACGGTAGTTATGCATCCATACTGTTTGATACTGGTGAAGGATAAGAGTTTTGTGTCTTTAGAATTCGAATCCATTCTTGATCTACCTCGCATTAGTCTCCTGAATCATTCACGGTGGAAGTTGCTGATGGTGAACCTATTACGTTAGACTCGATTATACGTGATTGTACTCTTACCCTTAATTATCACGATTTGTCAAATGATCTTATTCCTATGAAATTGGGTAGGTTTCGACGTTATCATCGGTATGGACTGGCTTAGTCAGCATCACGCCGAAGTTGTTTGCTACGAGAAGTTTATTCGAATTCCCCTTGCTGACGGTCAAACTTTACGTATTTTTGGAGAAACTTCTTCCAAAGGGCTTAAGCTGATGTCATGCCTTCAAGCTTGAAGATACCTTCGCAAAGACTATATTGCGTTTCTAGCTCATATTGTCAAGAAGGAAGGCAAGGAAAGGAAGCTCGAAGATATTTTCATCGTTAAAGAATTTTCTCAAGTTTTTTCCGACGACGTTTCAGGACTTACTCCTGTGCGAGAAGTCGAATTCCGAATCGATCTTGTACCTGGTGCTACAGCAATCGCAAAATCTCCCTATAGGTTAGCCCCATTTGAGATGCAAGAATTAGCTAGTCAGCTGCAAGAGTTGACTGACAAAGGATTTATACGTCCTAGCTCATCACCTTGGGGTGCGCCTGTTCTTTTCGTAAAGAAGAAAGATGGAACTTTCCGCATGTGTATCGATTATAGAAGCTCAACAAGTTGACCATCAAAATCGCTATCAATTACCAGTATTGCTGATCTTCTAGATCAACTTCAAGGTGCCACCTGTTTTTCAAAGATCAACCTTCGTTCTGGTTATCATCAACTTAGAGTGCGTGAAGAAGATATTCCAAAGACTGCTTTTCGAACTCGTTATGGTCACTTGAATTCATGGTTATGCCTTTTGGGTTGACCAATGCTCCTGCTGTCTTCATGGATTTGATGAACAGGGTGTGCAAACCCTATCTCGATCGTTTTGTCATAGTTTTCATTGTGATATTCTTATCTACTCCAAGACAAATCCGATCATGAGCGACATCTTTTACTTATTCTAACACTTTTGAGGACTGAAAAGCTTTATGCTAAGTTCTCAAAATGTGAGTTTTGGTTAAAAAGGTACAATTTCTCGGTCATGTTGTTAATGACAAAAGGATTCATGTCGACCCTTCGAAGATCAAAGCGGTACAAGAATGGCAAGCGCCACGTACTCCTGCCGAAGTTAGATCATTTCTTGGTCTAGTTGGTTATTATCGTCGTTTCATCACAAATTTTCTCGTATTTCCATTTCACTCATAGCTTTGACTCACAAGGGCAAACCCTCTATTTGGGGACCCAAGCAAGAAGAGGCTTCCAAATTTTGATGCAAAAACTTTGTGATGCACTATCCTTATCCTTCCTGATGGCTGCGAAGACTTTGTGGTTTATTGCGACACGTCAGGGCAAGGTTTAGGTTGCGGTTCTAATGCAAAGGGGAAAGGTGATAGCCTATGCCTCAAGACAACTCAAAGTGCATGAAAAGAACTATACCACTCACGATCTAGAACTTGGAGCTGTCGTGTTCACTCTAAAGAATGGAGACATTATCTCTATGGTACCAAGTGTGAACTTTACACTGACCACAAGAGCCTTCAACATATCTTCAATCAAAAAGAGTTGAACATGAGGCAACGACAATGGGTCAACTCCTAAATGATTATGATTGTGAAATTCGTTATCATCATGGCAAGGCCAATGTTATAGCTGACGCTCTCAGTCGAAAGGAATATGGAACTCCATCCATCTTTTGCGTTCTCAAATTGTGACCGATCTTCAAAACCGAATTAGAGCAGCTCAACATATTTCCGTCATGGAAAATGATGTACGAGATGAACTGTCTTGTGAAGCTGAAACCAAACTAAAATCCAAGTCAGACGGTATTCTTTATTACTTAAATCGTATTTGGATACCTGATCGTGACAATCTTCGTGTATTTCTCATGAACGAGGCTCACAAAACACGATACTCTATCATCCAGGAGCCGATAAGATGTATCAAGATCTACGATACTCTTACTGGTGGCCTGGCATGAAGAAATATATTTGTTTCCAAGTGCCTTACATGTTCCAAAGTGAAAGCTGAACATCAAAGACCTTCAGGACTTCTCGTTCAACCCGAAATACCTGTATGGAAGTGGGAAAATATAACCATGGATTTCATTACCGGGTTACCTCGCACCTCGAGTGGTATGACACCATTTGGGTTATCAGTGATTGTCTTACCAAATCAGCTCATTTCATTCCGATCCGCGAAGACTTCAAGAACGAGAAGTTAGCTTGTATCTATATCAATGAAATTGTAAGCCGTCATGGCGTACCCTTAAGTATCATTTCAGATCAAGACGGCGTTTTGCTTCACGAACATGGCAAGCCGTACAATCCGCTTTGGGTACATGTCTAGATCTTAGCACTGCCTTTCACCCTCAAACTGATGGTCAATCTGAGCGCACCATACAAACCCTCGAAGACATGTTGCGAGCATGTGTCATAGACTTCAAGGGTAATTGGGAACTCATTTACCGTTAATTGAATTTCATACAACAATAGTTATCATTCAAGCATCGGTATGGCTCCATTTGAAGCCTTATATGGTCGAAAGTGTCGATCTCCTGTATGTTGGCACGAAATTGGTGAAGCGCAAATCACTGGCCTGAGTTGATTCAAGAAACGACTGATAATATTCTTCATATTCGCAATAATCTTCTAGTAGCTCGATGTCGTCAAAAGACTTACGCTGATAAACGATGAAAGCCATTGGAGTTTGGTGTTGGTGATCAAGTACTTTTGAAAGAATCACCGTGGAAGGGAGTGGTTTGTTTTGTTCAAAAAGGCAAGCTAGCACCACGCTATGTGGGACCATTCAAGATACTCGAAAGAGTAGGTCCTTTAGCATACAAGCTTCACCTACCAGAAGAACTCAACAGTCTCATCCCACATTTCACATATCAAACTTGAAAAAGTGTCTCGCCGACGAAAACCTCCATATTCCTTTAGAAGATATTCAAATCAATGAATCGATGCACTTCGTTGAAAGACCAGTAGAAATCATGGACTTCAGTGAAAAGCATTTGAGACAAAGTCGTATTCCAATAGTCAGGGTGCGTTGGGAGTCAAAACGAGGACCTAAGTTTACTTGGGAACGTGAAGACTCAATGCGCGAGAAATACCGGCATCTTTTTCTAGTTACTGTTACTACTTAAATTTCGGGACGAAATTTCTAAAAGTAGGGATACTTTAACATTTGTGTAAAACGGGTTTCAAAAACCCGCATCGTTTATTAATCAAGTATTTGTTTAAATGTTCGTTGCGTATTATTAGTGTCGGTTATTTTAATACTTCATAATTAATAAATGTTGTAGAATTAAAAATCATAACAAATAAATAATAATATAATAAGTAAATTAAAATAAACTTTAAAAATAATAAAATTAAAATTAAAAGGAGAAATCGGGTTTCGAACCCGGGTCTCCCACGAGATCACACACACCAAACGCCACTTGGATACACACATTACGTGTTTTAAAACTCAAAGAAAATAAATTATATAATCAAACCAACCGTATACGTTGCTGAGCAAACTACCGAAACCGCCAACACCAAATTAAAGGGATTTAACAGTTTCCGTTTTGATTGAGATTGAGCAAAGTCTGGTTCTCAAAAATATAACTGAAAACAGATTCAGTCATGGAGAAACCGTCGGAAATCATTGCACGATTAAAACCGCATAATTTGGGTTTGAAACCGAAATGTTAAATTGATCCGGTTGCACTATAAATATCAGCACATCACACCACAGTTGCACTCGCAATACCTCAATTTTCCACTCTCAATTCTCTCTCTGTTCGTCGGAATCTTTGTCTGCACTCGCCGGAGTTGGTCCCCGGAAATCCGAATTCCATTTTTCAGATTGGTATGAGTCCCTAAACTCCCTATATGTCATGTTTAATTCATTTAGATTACCAGCAGTAAACCAGAACTATTAAAAATGTATAACAGTCGAGTCGGTTCGGAGTTGAAATCAATGAAGAAGATGGGTTTTCAGTCAGTGTTTAAAAGAAATAAGAATCGGGTTACAACCGGGGTAGACACGTATCACCTTTGATGGACTGTGTGCATAATTAACATGCACGTCCCGAGTTCGAGTCTCTAACCATTACCGGTTTTCTGGATAAAATGTATTATTTTTAAAAAACCTAACTAGATCATTTACAGTAAGTATATAAATATGATGTAATTTTAGTTTATGATGGGTTAGACACCCAGCCCAGTTGGTTGGGTTGGGTGCAAAACGACACTGTGATCGCGGTTCGACTCATGTCTTTCTTACCGGTTCGTTAATTTAAATCCTTTTTAAATTAAGTAATTTCTGGTATAACATAACAAGTATATAAGAGTAATTAAAATAGGATTCCTTTTCGGGTTAGACACGTAACTCAGTTGGAAGAGCTTCGTGCACACGTACGGGAGGTCTCAAGTTCGAATCTCACCCACGATGCCAAAAATCTCAAACGACCCAGTCAGACCCTCTTGTCTAGTCTGACAAGATTATTTTTTATTTTATTTATTCTATATTATCTTTGTACATTTATATTTTATTTAAAAATTAATTAAAAACACCTAAAGACACGATTTTGTAGGTTTAAAAATCCCAATAAATACCACAAGAATAACCTAAAAATCTAACAAAAAGTATTAAATTCTATATTTATCGAATATCGCGTTATTATTTTAGGTTAGTATTCTTCCATCGATCAAATCCTCAACTCGTGCGCATTCATCATCATGCAAGAAACGCACCCACTGTGAGTGAATACTTACAAATTCCCCTTTTTAATCATGTTTTGGGGTGTGTCATGTGTCGTACATATTTTATTTTTATTTAAACACTTGTGCTAACACCATTATGTGATCTAATGTGTATATTTGTTTGTGTGGTTATGTGTGGATACATTTTATCATTTCAGTGTAATCATTCATTTAAGGCCCATCAGTTCCTCGTGGGATACGAGTTGAGCATCAGGTGCCTCATTAGATCGGCTCCGTTTGATTCAGCCTTGATCTCAAGGTCATCATTCATCATGTTCATATGTTCATTATGTGGTTTGTCGTTGGTTATGTATATACATATGCTCACTTATGGTCCATGCATATTTTTAATTAAATAACTAATATAACAACTGTTGAAATGTTTTTCTTAGATTCACTCGCCAACTTTTGTAGACCCAAAATTTTGTTTTACACATGATACAGGTGGACAGGCTGAGGAGAGGAACACATAGGAATGGTCTTAGAAGATAATAAAATACAGCTTGTTTAGAACAATGTTTTTCTTGTGCTTATATGTTTCCTTGTGTTTGGATATTTGAAGTTTTAAATTCAATTTAATAAATATGAAACCTGTTATTAGTAAATGTCATGAGCTTTGGTGATAACCCAATTAAGCCCCGACTTTTAATTCCGCTGCGGGTGGGGTGTGACAGAAGACATCTACAAAATAAAGACAAAATCATTTAGTATTTCATGCTTACTTTTTATGACCCAATTGAAAAATTGTTATTAGGATATGAGATCCTGTTTCATAAATACAAAGTGAATGGTAGAGCTTTGTCCACTCAATGCTACTCTAGGGGTAGGTAACGATTACCAATAGCGTCATACGTAACTCTCAAGCTTAGGGTCGCATGACACGACGTGTCAAGACATAGTACGTTTAACCCCAACTATACCCACTTGAAATTGTTTCAAGTAATATTGGTCCTCTAATGAAAATGTGTGTAACTGGCCCAAGTGACTTAGGAACCGCGATCCAACCTCTCCCCAAAACAATAGGCCCATTGCAGGGTATTTACTAACAAAGGCGTTCGGATAAATTGGTTCGAGTATTTCCACTTTAGATGTCATAGCAAAATTGAATTATATATTTTAATTATCAGATATGGTCAAAATATAGTGGACGACTTGTAGCATAAGGTAAGTCGTGCAACTTTAGTAAAAATACAATTCTGCTTCTATGTTCATGATTAAATTGAAACTCCTTTTAACTTTTGAAATGACCGAATTTTAAATAACCTATTTAAAACTATGTTGGTCGTTAATTATGAACTTGATTTTAAATCAATAAACACTTATTAATTTATGGTTTAACCAAATTAACAATTTTAACTTAAAAACCAAATGTTTTATCATATAATAAAACTCATTTTATTGTTTACCTTTCCAAGTTATATTAAAATGCCTTTTAATTTATCTAGTCATTTATTGATTGTGAAAATAGTTGTCGGTTAAAAAATTATCTACACTAAACAATCTATCACAACCACACAAAACAATAAATATAGAATCGAGCCACTAGTGGTAATTTGTTCAGTTTCGTTCGAGCTAGTGAACGCCAATGTGAACCGGTCTAAAGGGACAAACAACCACATCTTTATGGTCTTGTTTGTTTTCATCTTCGATTTTCAATTCCTTGATTCACCAGGTTATACAAATCTATAACAAAACAACTGTTAAAATAACATAGAACCTAACTATTACAGAGGGTTCCAAATAAGCTGAAAGTACAAATATTGAATCAACCAAAAATTACAAACAAACCAAAACAACCACAAGTCTCTAGGGCTCGATTCAAGAACAATCAAAATCACATCCAAAATGATAAAAGATTGATCTTTTTGTCAAACAAAAGTTTTAACAAATAAAATAAAGATCAATTTAATACAATAATATCTGAATCACTGTAAAATTGGCTCTATGACACTGTTAGGAATCCTTGGTATACATTTTAATTTATTAATCCAATATTATATTAAAATAATAATTATTATAACTTTTTATTATTAATCAGATTTGGAAGCGTAATAAAACACAAAAACTGATAAACTATCCCACCAACGATCCATTTACCATCTATTCAAATATAATCACAACCATTCCGGATTTAGGATTGTACCTTGACAGAAAAACAATGACTCCGCAAGGGATACAACAAACAGCTCCGCTAGTAAACCGAATCAAAAAATCTCTAAGAACGCTTCAAGACTCCACACACGAGATGGATTCAATCCAAATTACCAAAACTGAGGCGTTGAAAGGTGGTGGTGGTGTGCGGCGGCCGATGGGTGACGGCACAACGCAAGGAAGGGAGAGAGATATTGAGAAGGGCTAGGGTTTTCCACTTATCTTTTGACTCTTATGATGCAGTGAAATTAGGGGTTTGTAATTAAGGTTCTATATATAGATCCCTTAATTACACTCTATCCCATTAATTATTTGCTTTCTCTCCAAGTAATTAATCCTAGATTAATTACTAATTTTTTTAACAACAATTCTTTTATTCATGTCATCTATGATACTTGAACCTAAGACTTCCCCCTTCTATGGTGTTTAAAGGCTTTGCTTTTGTCAATGAACCACCACCGTTGGTATTAATTACTAATTACTAGTCAACCCTTTGACCTTTTGTTTTATTATTTAATAATAAAATGGCTCTCTTTAATTATCTAATAATAAAATTGCTACTATCCAACTTATATATATCTTGTTAAGGTATTTGTATTTAATGTATTTCTTTACATTTAATTTGATTATATATATGCGCGTACGCGCAGCACATGTGTTTTATATTGACTGTGTGTATTGATTCTAATATAACACGCTTAGTGTATGTTTATGATAATATACATTCCCATCGTATACAATGAGACATATATATCTCCTTAATTCATGTTGTTATATCTCTTATAAAGACGATTCTACCATGATAGTAAATAAGTGCATAACTATTTCTCAAGTCAATATGCCTATGCATAAGTATGAGTGTACTGGGTACATCGTACGCTTAAGTTTGATGTTCCTAGTAAGACAAAACTAACAACAACAACAATTAAGGACATATGCGTCTAATTATAGGATATCTTGAGTTAAGGAAACCTAACAAATTATTTTTCTGTCATGGAGAAATACAAAGCTATACTGTCATTATAAGACAGATTGGGATCTTATTTGCATTAAGTTGTTACACGTCATTATTTGATAATCTAATTATCCAACTCAAAACTATCTTATGCATATTTCATTGACGTATTTCTATGCTTTAGTATTGGGGCATACGTAACCTTGTTAAGGGATCTTCTAACCCATATGAAAAAGCTCTCTACAAAAAACAAAAAACAAACAGAAGGTTCTCATTGAGCTTCTTCTTTGGGGATGGAGCCTCTAACTGAAGACACATACACTCGTTGATTATAAGAGTTCGCAACATCATGTTTAAATACCATGATTGGATTCTTCTCTACAACAGAGAACGAAAGTTCATCAACTAGTATCATATTCACAAGAGCTTTTTGAACACTTTGTTCGGAAGGTTGCCATTGTGATATATAGTTGGGATATATTCGCCTCAACAACATGGGAATGTAAAGCGGTTCAATGACATGTTGCTATCGAATAATGACATAATATTAAGAAAGGTTGGATACTTGGACATCAACTAAATTACAAGATCGTCACAAGAGATGTGGGAAAACCTACCCTACGATAAGATCATCACGAGAGATGTGTTAAGGCGAGATAATGTAGAGGGTTTAACATATGTAATGTAGTTCAAAATTTCATAATTTGAAATTCAAAAATTTGTAATCATATTTCAGGAAATAAATGTAATTTTCATATTTAATTGCATGTTTACAGATGGATTTAAAAAATAAAGTTTTTCAAAGCTAAATTTGAAGAATTATTAATCACCTATATGTTAGTAGACAAATTTTGGCCAGAGAAGTAAAACTTTGGTTGTAGAAGGTGCATACTCTATTGGTTAACCGTTGTAACATCCCTCATATTCCATTGGAAACGTATCATCACGGCTAATATATGACGGGGAATCACCAACAGATTTTTGTCAATGATCACTATCGCCGACGAATTTCGAATTTCTCACAAGTTCTTGTTGGTAATCACTATCATTAACGGGTTTGTTAACATCCACCTGAATCACTATGCAACCGATGTCATCCCTTTCTTTATCTTTGCACATACTTGCAAATTATGTAATTTCCAAAAACTAACCATGATATCAAGAAAATAACCTATTCACCCAATATTTTTGTGCAATGCATGCAGAGTAACTTTGTATTGTTTTCACTTATTCATAAGCATGATAAAGAAAAAAAAGTCTGCCGTCCTTCATTAGTAATATACACACAATTATAAATGAGTTATGTTAGATTATTTAATAATAATATAGAAAATGATATCAATACTAAACAAGATATATAAAGAATAAGAATACTATGTAACCAAAATAAAAAAATAATAATAAATTATTGCTTTAAGAAAACGATTTTGATTGCTTTATACTCGATGGAGTTTTTATTACTGATATGAAAATGCGTAGATCGCAGCGTGTGGGTTTGGTTGCGGGCGTAGTAGCCAAGTAACGTCGTTTAGTCATACCGAGCCAGTGTGGGTAGCGGCATTGCTCCGCTGGGGAGACTGGGAGCCTGGCGTGGGGCGGGTTGGGGCGCCGACGTGGCTCGCTAGGATTGGCTAGGAGAAGTGACCGTTTTGGGTAGCCGTTACCCAACGGCTCTATGTTAAAAAATTTCTTTTTTTTTAATACTTATAAATCGTCAACCTTTTAAAAAAAATTTACCACCTCTCTAATTTTCACCTTCTACTATCTCTATACTTTTTTTATAAATTCAAGCCACTTTTAATCTTCTACAATGCATCCATTTAACCGAAAGCTCGACCCGAACAACCCCTTTGCTTTACAAGAGAGTCCGAACCCTAGCCCGCCACAAAACCGCCATCCACAAAACCCGACCCAAATACCCCTAACCCATGGCCTACCATAAGGTTTTGTATACTCACCTTGTCTTGAGCGACCCGGAATCGCGTCGTATATAGAGAGCCATGTTCACACAAAAATTTCCATTCAACGAATCATCTATCCCACTAACCTTTCCCAACCCGAATTCGTACCCGAAACACAACCTCAAGACGTTAGTGGTTCGTCATCCAAACCGGCAAAAAAAAGAAGTCACAGAAAAAAATGTATGAAGAGAAAGCTACAGCGGCCGCTCAACAAATACAAAAAAGGTGGACGGCTTAAGAAGAAACTATTTTGACGAAATGTTATATCGACCATCCGCAAGATTCTATCAAAGGTTTTTTAAATATAACAATATTAATTTTTTCCATTTTAATATAATTTTTTGTAACGATTAAATTTTATATTTTGGAATAGGGAATGCACGACACCGCACCGAATTTTGGGATTCCATCAAAAAATCATTTAATATACAAATGCAAAACAATGAGTTGTACCGTGAAAATGATAGCCTCTTGTTCAAGTGGAGTGACATAAATACACACGTCACCTTCTTCAACAGTTGTTTCCAGAAGGCGAAGAGCTCGCCAAGGAGCGGCGAAACCGAAGCCGACTTTATCCAAAATGCCATGGCGACGTATAGAGATAACTAGAAGTATGAGTTCAAGTACATGCATTGCTAGAATATATGTAGGTACGCTTCTAAATGGGCGACAATCCCTATTGCTAGCGAATCAACTTCATCCAAAATGGCATGAACAAACTCGTCTCAAGCTCATTATGATGCTCGTGATAAGAGCTTGATCTAAATTTGGATGCTTTGAGGATTCTCTATCCCGCTCACCAGGTAAAGACACTTAAAAAACAGGCTCAAAAGGTTAGATCGGGATCGGCCTCGTGTTTGGCCCCAGGTTCGGCTTCGGGCAAAGGCTTGTATACCGACCAGTTGGAAGAAAGTGGGTCGAAAATTGATACATTCAGTTTCATCCAACAACAAAAGTTTGAGGCTCGCGAAAAAAAAAGGCATCTTAGAAAGAAAAACTTGCCGATATGGAGTTAATCACCATGAACGTCGATCGCTTATCCGGCGCAGAATTGGCATACACGTTGAAGATGAAAAAAGAGTTCTTGCAAAAATACAACATGGACGATTGATGAAGTTTTTAACTTTTTTTTATTTTTATTTTGTTGGTTTTTATAATTTATGTACTCTTTTTAAATTTTATCTCTACTTTTTGTTTTGGTTAGATTTCTTATTTTATCTACTTTATTGCGAGAACCGTGAGAACGAGTGAAAAACCAATCAAAACTATTTTTTTAATACAATCATCATGTTGATTAAAATACAACATCAAAAAAAGAAATTACGACATCAAATAATTCATTTCTCCTCTCAAAATCACTCTTATTAGATTTTTTACACATGTGTAAATTTTCTTTATTTCTGAATTCGCGTAAATTTAAATGTGTAAATTAAATTCTAGAATCGTATTTGAATAATAATGAAAAGTGTAAAAATAAATTTTGAATTTCACTTGTTTTTTACTAAGTTCTAGTGGTTTTTTCATTCGTTCTCACGGTTCCCACGATATTTAACGTTCTTATTTAAACCTACCCCTATATATATATATATATATATATTATATATATATATATATATATATATATATAAATAATATATATATATAATATATATTTCACATGACTGGCCACGCCAGCTAAAGCTACGCCACCCCACACCAAACTTTTGATCAATTGTGAACGGGTCCCCACCTCCACCACGTGTCGCCCCAAACACCAAAGCTACGTTACCCCACACCCCCACGGTCTAAAGGCGAAGAGAGGAGAGGGCGTGCACTACCAAAAGGCTATTGGTTTACCATCATTATTTTTGCAAATAAAAAGCATAAATAATTACATTTAAATAGAAAAAATAATGATGGGTTTGTTCTTATTGGTGAACCATTATTGTCATATTTTGCTTCAAAAGCAAAACCTTTCTTGCCAAATAGACCCTTGTATGTTTTGCGATAAGTGGTATTAATGATAATCAAAACAAATCATATTTACGTTTATTTTTTTTAACTGATTTAATAAATGGTTCATATTCGAGTTATATTAAAATAACCATACACCCTCAACTAATTTAAAAGTTTGTAAAATATTTCTCTAAAAAACCGGAAAACTAATTTTTTGTATTCTATATAATTCTTTTTTCAAACGAAACTAAGGTCACAAGTTTAAAACGAATCTCGGTCGCAAAATAGTCTGCTAATGATGTTAGTGGCAAATAGGTCAAGTCGCATTTGATCGCTAACAGTTGGGTTGCATATAGTTTTGGTCGCAATAGGTGTCCCTAAAAGTTTGATGGCATATTCCTTCACAAAAAGATTTAGTCGAAAATTCAATCGCTAAAGTTTCACTCCAAAATCGGTTAACGATAGGGTTTAGTCGTAGTTACTATTGTTAACTTGAGTAATTCCGTTACCATCAATGATATACTTGTCAGCAAACTCCTTTAACAACTTAGTTACTTTCTATGATTGGTTGCTAATAAGCCAATTTTAGAAAGTAACTAAGTTAGTGATACTATTGGCCAATCATAAGAAGTAATAAATACACTATAATAAAGCAAAACAATCTATAGTCACTCGGTAATCTTTTACACCACTTATTGCCACATGACAATCTCTTAATGTATTGTTATTGTGTTTTAGAGAGAAAACACAAAAGTTGGATCACAACATATAGTTTAAAGTTTGCTCATTAAATCTTGAATATATAAATATATTTAAATCTTTCCTTAATTGTGAACTAAAATTTGATGTTGAAAAGGTAATAGTTTCACTAACATTAAAAAAAATATATTAACTAATATTTTCCTTAATTATCAATTAGATTAAATTTACAATTTTGAAATAGCAATGGTTTCAACTCTAATTCAAATTCCGTAATTAATCATTTTCTTATCACAAATTTTGAATTAAAATACATAAGTGTGTCATTAAGAATAAAAAATATAAAATTATATCTTTCCTAACTTATCAAATAATTTTAATTATTTTTGTCAAATTGCATATAGTAGAAACATTTTCGAGTTTAATTTAAATTTAAATTCAGTAACTAATATAAAGTTTAAATTAAATGTGATTTAACTAATAATAAGTTTAAGTTACTTTTTCTTTAATAAGCATAATCATCTCATTAACATTAAAAGCATAATTAGTAATAGAACGTTTCTTTCATTTAAAAGTTTATGTTAACGCTATTAAATAATATAATTTATTGTGAGATCATCCGTGTCACACACGGTACTTAAACTTAATATAATAAATGAAATAAATTTGAGACACATATCATATGATTATGCTATTGGTTTGTGGTTTTGAAGAGAAAAATATCTCCCGTTATTTATAATCTATAATTATATCTATTATTTATTAACTATAATAAAACAAAACCAACTTTTGCCACATCGCGTTAACTTAAGGCTATTATTGCCGCATGACACTGTGATATTTCTCACGCGTAGGTTTTGAGCGGCAAACTTCATATCCTATTCCTCTTTCCTCTATTTCGTATTCCTCTTTATCTAATCATCTAACTAATCACATGGCAAATTAGTCACATGACAAATCAATCTTCTTTATTCTTTCACAAAATCTTTCTTTTCATAAGTAAGATGACCTTTCCATTACAAGATTTATTTACATCACGATTCTTATGACAATCCATAAATGCTCAAGTTTTGAGATTGAATTTTCTCTTATCGACGATTTTGTGCCGTGTTGTGAGGTGTGGAACGATTCTTCATGTGGATTTTTCTTTCTACAATCCATCGTTATGTTAGATTTAGATTATATTATGTTTTATTTTTATTTCATGAATCATTGTGTACGTTTTAGGGGTTTTCTACAAATATGTTACGCTAATGTTTGATAGATTGTTGTAATTTGAAATATTCAATCTGATGTTGGTTTCATTCAGTATAAACACACATTAATTACGTTATATTGTTTGAATTAATTGAATGCTATTATTATAAAATTTGGGGTTTTATAACCTAAGTGTTAAGAAATATGCCTGAAGGATTTTTATAATCTACTATCAACTTTTTGGAATTTCATTATTTTATACAGATTATATTAAAAACTCGTGTATTACAGATATCTATAAAGAATATATTAAATAGTTAATAATAAAAATTAAGGAATTATAAAACGAAATGGCATAAGATTTGATTTAAAATTTAAAATTAAGAAATAGAATATGAAGGATAATCTAAGAGAAGCGGAAAAAAAGAATCTTAAACTTATAGACTTGTAGCATATAATACAACTAGTTAGTTATTTATTCGACATAGATATGCATGTATTTTTTATTACGTTTTTTAGATTATATCTTGTTAGATATAGATATGTGTATGTTTATTACCTTTTTAAGATTATGTCATAAAGGCAAGAATTTTAAACTATTTAATTTGAGTAAAGTTTTTGTAGGACATAGTTCATCAATTTAATAAAAAAATATAAATAAAATAGTAAAGATACTTTCTTTACATATTTGGGAAATTATAGTACATGTATCGTGTATAAATTCTTACGAATATGGCGTATAAACAACATATGTAATTAAAATGATTCAATCCATGGTCTTCGACAAGATTTTTAACCGCGACTTCTTGTATGGTCGTTGTGTAGTCTTCAACGAAATCTTGAATCGCGTCTCCTTGTATGATCCTTTGTGTGGGCTTTAACGAGGTCTTGAACCACATATTCTTATACAATAATTTCCTACAAAATGAACAAACAAGTGTTGAAGGTTGTGGCTGAGGCACGTGTTCAACACGCTTCCCTTAAAACAGATTTCGTGCCTCTACTAAAGACGACGCGTCTGTTTCCCAGGATACAACAGCGAAGAAGTATGTACTGCCGGAGATGGCTCACGCGCCCGAGGTTACACCGGATAAAATTATAGTATTAGAACTTGTGGAAAAATAATGATACGAAAGTGATGGAATCGAGTAGAGAAAACTTATCTCTCTATAATTCTCAACATATAGATGTTTAAGTCTTCACAACTTCTCCAAGAATTCTTCATACATATTATCTTTCTCTTGTAGTTTCTCATAAAAACGAATGAAGCACATAGCCTCCATTTTTACAGGAGTTGTGGGTATGAAAAGTTTCACTTTATTTGGAATTTTATTAGAGACATAAACTCTAACAAAAACTAATAAATTGACATAAAAACTCTAGTTAAGAGCTTATCATCCATACGAAGAGTCTAGTAAATAATTATAATTTTACTAATTTATAAGTTCACTAAATTAATATCCATTCACTATATAATTTTCCAACAATTTTTTTTTTAAACATATATCTAATTATCTATCTATCTGCTTAGTTACCAATATTTAAGTTTCGAGACAGAAGCTTATCTGTCAAATTTACAGCTTTTTCTATATAAGTTATAACGATATAACATAAGACTTAAGTGGTGAAAATTAATATTATTTAGATTTATGCAACTAAAGGGTTATAAATATTGTAAATGACAACATGATCAAATTTATGTTCTTTCGTTAATGTTACAAAAATATCACTTAAGGTGTTGTGGTTTATATTTGCAGTAGGGTCCATTCGAGATTATACCAAAAGGGGTGAAGAGATAAATATGATAGATGAAAACAAGGTTTAGGTTGGTATGAGAAAGAAAATGTCTTCATGTCCATTTGTCATTCCTATCCCGCAAGCGGTTTATTGGAGGTGCATATATATTTTTAGGATTGTTATTTATAAGTATCTTATCTTTTTTAAGAATATTCATAATGAAAGGTATTGTTCTTATGTTGTTTAATGAGTTAGTCAAGCTAAGCTAAGCCAACTTCAGTCCAGGATCGGTCTCGACAGTGGTGAAACGTAAGATTTCTGACCGAGTGGTTGAAAACATATATACCCAAAATTTTCTATAAAACCGGGGAGTCGAAAACGTATATATCCAAAAATTTCTAAACGAAAACTACATACTCTCCACTACTGAACGAAGAGTTCGGAGGATTGGTCGCCCCCTCTCGCCCCTACAAAACTGCACCCTTGGATCTCGAACTTAAATAAGCCAACTTAATTAGACTTTGTTCGCTCATTTTGTTAACTAGCTTAAAATTGAGCTTGACTTTGGCCCCTTAAAAACTCTAATTGACTCGTTTATTTTTGTAGATTTTATTTAAAAATAATATATTTTTACATGAATGCAAAATTCATTAACTTCGTTACATGTTCAACGACCAAGCCAACAAACTTAGCTTGATGTAAAAGTTGGGCTTTGAAATTAAGATAGACAATTGTTAGGATTATAATCTATATGAAGGTCATCGAAAGTTTGCTGAAGGTTTCAAGAAAAATTCATTAACAAATGCGTTACATGTCCAACAAATGAGCCAACGAGCTTAGCTAGATGTAAAATTTGGGCTTTGAAAATTAAGATTGTCATTTAGTTGCTGAATAATATGCGTCAAATGTAACATATAAATTCTATTAATTATGGTATAAAATTAACCATTTTTAGTACTAATATTGAAAAAAGTGTGTTTTTTTTATACTTTTAATTTTCAGGATTAAAAAAGCTTATATGTATGAAAGGAACAAATTAACCAAAAAACCAGCATAAGTACAAAAGAAGGAAATATGATACACTATACCAACCCTTCGAGCTTCATCCCAAGACCAAAAACAACGAATCAGAAGTCAAGCACGGGGTCGTGCCCTTCAAGATTTGAGAAAGAAAGAGACAAACAGAAGCAAACAAGAGACACGGGGCCGTGTCAGTTGGACATGGGCCGTGGTCAACTTCTAGAATGCAAATCTTGGATAGTACAACAAGTACAATGGCCACAGGGTCATGCCGTTGACATACGGGGCCGTGTAAGCATCTGATCTGATAAGCTCATTGAATGAAAACAAAGAAGGTGGAATACACGGGGTCGGGCCCACCAGGCACGGGGCCGTGTGAAGATACTGTTTCCAGCTATAAATATGGGTGCTTGGTTTAATTAATACTCATCCCTTAGCAAACCAATTCTCTCACACCTGCCACCACTCCATAATAATCATTAGAGTTTAGAGTGTGTAATAGTCTCGGGTTCCAAGATTGATCATAAAAGCCTTTGTCAAACTATGGTCATGTCTGGCTAATCTCTTACATCACTTGGTGAAAACAAAGACTTTTGTGTATTACTTTTGATTTCCAATCTTTGGTTAGCTTTTTATTAGGTTTGTATTAATGACTTCAATAACTAATTTTTTTATTTTGAAAGTGAACTTTATCTTATTATTCCTTCATGTTTTGTTGATTCACTAATTCATGTCTTTACGGTTTATATAAAGCGCGTTGACTGCCTGAAAGGGGGTTAGAAGGGTGATTTTGTAACAGCCCAGCGTAACCGCACCAAGATATTGTCCGCTTTAGCAGCCAGCACGCCCTCAACGTCCGCCCCTCACGGTTGTTAAAACCCGTCATGATGCTGAAGCTATCCAACCCCTTACAAGGAAGCCTTTGTTTCCCTTCACAACCGATGTAGGATATCACAATCCACCCCCCTTAAGGGGTCCCGCGTCCTTGCAGGACCTGGCACCACCGGTCCGACCCTGGTTCTGATACCATTTGTAACAGCCCACCGTAACCGCACTATGATATTATCCACTTTGGCAGCCAGCACGCCTTCAGCGCCCGCCCCTCACAGTTTTTAAAACGCGTCATAATGATGAAGGTATCCAGCCCCTTATAAGAAAGCCTGTATTTCCCTTCACAAATGATGTGGGATATCACAATCCACCGTTATCCCACATCGGTGTTGTGAAGGGGAACAAAGGCTTCCTTATAATGGGTTGGATAATTCACCATCAAGACGCGTTTAAAAACCGTGAGTGGCAGGCGTTGAGGGCATGCTGGCTGCCAAAGCGGACAGTATCATGGTACGGTTACGCTAGGCTGTTAAAGATGGTATCAGAGCTAGGGCCGAATCGATGGTGCCAGTTTCGGTGAGAACGCTGGACCCGTTAAGGGGGGTGGATTGTGATATCCCACATCGGTTGTGAAAGGGAATAAAGGCTTCCTTATAAGGGGCTGGATACCTTCACCATCATGACGCGTTTTAAAAACCATGAGGGGCGGGCGCTGAGGGCGTGCTGGCTGCCAAAGTGGACAATATCATGGTATCAGAGCCAGGGCCGGATCGATGGTGCCAGTTCCGGTTAGAACGCTGGACCCGTTAAGGGGGGTGGATTGTGATATCCCACATCGGTTGTGAAAGGAAACAAAGGCTTTCTTATAAGGGTGGATACCTTCATCATCATGATGCATTTTAAAAATCGTGAGGGGCGGGCACTGAGGGCGTGCTGGCTGCCAAAGTGGACAATATCATGGTGCAATTATGCTGGGTGTAAGACCCTATCTTAATTTATTGAAATCCTATAAAAATTCTGCACTTAAATGTGTAAATGCGAATACATGTCCATACATATTTTCAAATTTATTAAAAACTTCGTAAAATTATATCATTATACTTAATATCGTTGGTTAGTTTCGTATGAATAATCATAATGCGGAAGCTTGAACTTTGGTTGTGTTCGGTTCGTCCATTATGCTTGATCATCAATAGTAAAGTCCTAGCTAACACTATACACCCATAAAAAACTTAAATGTTAGTTACATGGTGCTTGGTCATTATATAATAACCTGAATATATCAAACAAACAAGCAAAATCATTCTGGGGAGACCCGCCGTAGGCTACGGTTGATATGCCGTAGCTTACGGCACACTTGTAAAATTTTGGGCAGAAGGTTTCAACCGTAACCTACGTGTTTGTAAAACATTTTCCTACATTTCTAACTTTATTCCAGTTTTGCCCTTATACTAAATTTTGGGCAGAAGGTATCAACCGTAACCTACGGTTGAGCTGATCTACAGCTTTATTCCAGTTTTGCCCTTATACTAAATTTTCCATATCTTTCTGTTTACTTATCTGTTTCGCACGAAACTTTTTCCTATGTTAGGATCTGAATTTAAAAATTATTTGTGAAAGTTCCAAAAGTGGTAAATGAAAGAAAATAAACCAGATGAACTTGCATCGGAATGAAAGAACTTTGATTCACAACAGTTGAGAGATTGTTTTCATCGTCATGCTTTTCGTAATTATGATTACTTGCATAAGACTCACAATCTCCCCCTCAGTCTAAGATCACCGATTTGTTCGTACAGAATGCAAGAAAGATAGATTTGATTAATATTAGATGAAGTGATCCGATAGAACAGTACATGCACTGTTCTATTTATACTACAATCCTAGTCACTGAGCATCTTATTATGATGCCATCATGAAAGTGACATTTAACACGAAATAACAAACTGATAACATCTGCTAAGCTAACCACTGCTATACACTAAATATTACAAGGACTGATAGAAAGAACTGATGACACATCCTCTGTTGATCTTCAGCAGAGCTTTGCTTTAACAGACTTTTAGCTTTGATCTTCAGCAGAGTTTGTCTTGGCAGACCTTCTAGCTTTAGTCTTCAACAGAGTATAGCTATGACAGACCTTGAACATTTAGTCTTCAATAGACTTTACTTGGGCAGATGTTACATTATTCTTTGGATCAGAGGTTGTAGTATATTTTGGCTTTCTATCATCTGTTCTTTTGTAGGGTTCAATTTCCAACATCCTACATATTCGTAAAACATTTGCCCACGTTTCTAACTTGTGAATCCATGATCCAGACTCACAAAAATTTGTTTTACGCTAATGTTTCCAATATATATATATATATATATTAAATAATTGACACGTTTGCATGTTTAAGCAAATGATCTCACAGAAGTTACATCATTACGCAAGAACATTATATTTATGACTATACCCCATAATCTGGGGTACTATTCTTGCGTTTTATGCGACCATTATCCAGTTCGCGATTATACCAATTGACCCGTGCGACCTTTCAAAGGCCAGACTTTGAGTAATCCAGATACTTTTTAAGAATTTCAAACTTTTCAATCATGACTCTTTAACTGAGTTTGTTTATTTATAATTCATGTTCCCACTTACGATTTTCATTTATATATCATCACAATTTCAAATGTGATGGACCGTGAATGAGAAAAATCATTATATTCTCATTCTACCCTTAAGTTAGACATTTTTACGAAATGACCCATTATGTAGCTTTAAGCCAAAATGGTTTAAGCCTTCTCTTTTATACTACAGTAAGAATTAACCATATTGTAAAACTCATATTTAAATCTATCTTTAAGGGTCGTTTGCTCATTTATCAATCAAGGGCTTTTTGGTTAACTTTAGCCTTTTTTATGATGAAGGACTTTTAATAGCATATTTTGACCAAGCGTGCATTTTTAACCAAAATCTATTTAAAATCTTCATCGTCCTAAGAACAAATGTCTACTATTTAAATTATTAGATATACCTTACTTAGGTAATCCAATGTTCACTCATGACTCGTTTAACTCTCATCGGACCTTAGTCCTCAGTGAGAGTTTGACCCATTACACATACCTGGCTCGGGTCATAGCATTGACCCGTTTAAATGTCTTGCACTATTAATTGCTAATTTATAGCAATACAATCCATACGTTATTTCCCTGTGAGCACAAAAACTCGACAAGCGACCATTAGTTATTATTGTCAAATGGTGATGACATTACCAGTTGAGCCGTTTGGCCTAAATGACCATTTTATCATTATGATATAGTATTTATTTACCATCTCACCATTTACTCCTTTTCGTTTTACACCATATGATCATATTACTTAAACTTGTTTCTTAATTCGTTCTTCTCATTATGGCTTACGCCATAGGGCGTATATGTAACACCCCGAAAATATTAAATTATATAAATAATTAAGGGCATTTAACCTAGTTAAAGGAACCCCTTTAAAGGAGGGTGGACTGGTAACGTCACTAAATATATCAAATATTTAATAAAATTTAGCTTAATGGTAAATATTATACACATAATTATTATTACGAATTTAACTTGATTAGTTACTTGTTGATAACTAATAAAATACTTGGGTAGTGCCTTTGTATAATAAACAAAACATAGAGGACCGAATTGGACACTTAGTAAACTAGTAGTAATAAATAGAAATTAAAACGCAAAACACACACTAATGTGTGTTTTGATCGACCAGACAAGAACAAGAAGAGGGAAGAACACAAAGAACCCTAATATCATCAATGGTTGATAGCTAAATCATAGACTTGATAAGATGCTAATTAATGGTTGATAGCTAAATCATAGACTTGATAAGAGTAGTATGAAAATCTTGCCCACAAGGTGTGTAACATCCGTCAAAAACGGATTTACCAAACCCGCTCCGTTTATCAACCGAACAGTCAGTCAAAATTTTCGTTGCGAATTAAATGCCCAAAATATTTTTAAACGATCCGTAATCAATTATTATACGCGAACATATATTTAGTTTTTGAAAAACTGTCAAAAAACGCAAAATAAAAATGATTTGTTTCAGCCGGGTTTCGAACCCGGGTCTGTACCGAGTCAGGCAATGACTTAACAACTCACACACAAACCACTGCGCCAACTGCTTTGTTTGTTATATATTTCAAACATTTAATTGATATAATAACTTTACAAATTCAAAACCGGCGCCCAATCGTTTCAGTCGTCGGAATCCCGGAATTTCCGCGAATCTTAACTACAATTTACGTTATAACGTAAACCTTTAATCACTTATCGGTTATAACCGATGTTTGAAGTCCGCGACCAAAACCAAAACCGCCGGAAAAATTTAAATATCGAACATAGTCCGAAATCAGACCAAATACATCTCATTTTTCCCCTATAAATCCAACCACAACCGTCTACAAACACTTTCGCACAAAAATCACATCTTTTCACGGCGTATTTTCACTCGCCGGAACTTTCCTGTTTTTCGCCGGAAAACCGTGTTTTAATCCCTGAGCTTTATTGAATCCCCTAAACCTTCACCGAAGTCACCCTTACCTTTTTCCAAGTTTTCTGGAGACTAGCTACTACAAGGAACACGTCGCCGGAGTTGAATTCAGTCGCCGGATTTTCTGCCGGAAAACAGAGAGTTCAGTCGGTATATTTCTCTCGCTCAGTTTCCTTTCCTTTTCACTTTTATCTTATCTTAATCGACGGTAAAACACTAATAAAACGGATAAAATCTTGAACCAGTCTGTCACCGATTTCTGGTTATTCTTTCGGTGAAGAAGATGAAGACTTGTTATCATATAAGTTTAATTAAAATCATGAAATTAATCGGGTTAGACACACAGTCCAGCGGTGGACTGTGTGCACATATAAAACGCAAAACGTCTCGAGTTCGATTCCCGTCTCACACACGCTGCCTTAATAAAATGCATTTTTTTGTTACTGAACCGGATCGCCTTAGTTATATGTTAAGTATATTGATAACCAGAATAATAACCAAGTTAGACACACAGTCCAGCGGTGGACTGTGTGTTTGTTTATATCACAGGTCACGAGTTCGAGTCCGGTCCTCAGCACCGACTCGGACAATTATCTTTTCTTTTAAATAAGGAAGAAAAGGAAATATCTATTTTGTATTTAAGTATAATAAAAACCGAATATTATAACATGTTGAACACACAGTCCAGCGGTGGACTGTGTGTTGGATTGAACCACAGGTCCCGGGTTCGAGACCTGTGGTGTGCATGACCGTTTCGTTTAAACTGTTTTTAAAATAAAAAGGATTTCTGTTTAAACTAATTAGTGTATATATATAATTAAAATCGGATATATAACGGGTTAGACACGTAGCTCAGTTGGTAGAGCTGCGTGCACGCGTACGAGAGGTCTCGGGTTCGAGCCTCACTCAGCGCACAATAATCTGTCAACGAACCGGTCAACGGTCAGGTCAACGGTCAACCGGCCGGTCAACGGTCAGAAAAAAAAAATAAATTTTTTTTATTATTTTTATTTAATTATTTTAATTAAAAATCAATTATAAATACTTAAAAATAACATTTTTAAGATTTGAAAATAGCTTCAAACTCACAAAAATACACCCAACAATCCTACTAAAATAGTTTAATAAAATCCGTTTACTTACCAAACCATAATGCGATTTATCTAGGTTAAATCTCACTCGTGGTTAAAACCACTTCGCGTGCATTCATCATCATCAACCGAACGCACCCACTGTGAGTGAATCTTACAATTTCCCCTTTTAAATTACACGTTTTGGGGTGTGTCATGTGTTTTGAATTAATTAATTTATTTATTTAAACTTGTGCCATACCACATCATGACTTAAACTTAGATTGATTTATCGTTGTGATTTATTTATATACCGTTTGTCAAATTACATGAAACTCATACACTAAGCCCATCAGTTCCTCGTGGGAATCGAGTAGAACATCGCGTGCTTCAATTCAAATTCATTATTATTCATGTGTGTATCATTGAGTTTATATTGTTTGTGGTTGTGTTATTCATATAATCATGTTTATGCAATTCATTCATCAGGCCCCTCAGCTCCTCGTGAGAGACGAGTTGAGCATCGCGTGCCTTTAATTGTTCCATTATTATTCATGAGTGTTTCATTTAACATATTATGATTGTTGATCAAGTACATCTAATTTTATTCATGTTTGGTTGTGCACATATTTCATAATCAATTTAAATAAATTGTTCAAATGTTTTCCATAGGATTCACTCGCCAACATTATGTTGATCCAAAAACCTTTTTACACATGATACAGGTGAACAGGTTGAAGCAAGGATAGCATAGGATATGCCTTAGAAGAGAACAAAGGAGTTAGATTGTTAGTTAGATCATGTTGTAGCAATCATTGTAAACTTTCATTTAATTTGTATTAATGAATATGAAACATTTAATAAATGTCATGAGCTTTGATGATAACCCAATCATGCCCCGATCACCTTATCCGCTGCGGGTCGGGGTGTGACAGATTGGTATCAGAGCCATGACTATAGGGATATAGGATAGGTTATTAGACCCTTAGAGCCTATACTATAGTCTGCCTAAATTTTAAATTGATTAGGTGGTTACATACAAACTTGTGATATTTATTTGTTTCATATTTGTTTACATTTCAGTCAAACATACATGCTCATATACATGTTCATTATACATATATACATATTCATTATACATATATCGATGTTCATGTGTTCAATTTATTTTCATACTCTCGCTATCCAAAGATTTTATGCAATTTTCAATTCTCATCAAAGTAAGTTCTGCGACGGGCATGTAGTAACTGGAAGGGTACAAGTACCGGTAGTCGGAACGTCCTGTCTAGGTTGGCATTCGTATAAATCCAATATAACGGACCAGTTTGCCTACCTGGGGACCAACGATGAGAGTACGAAGGACCTATTAGGCCAAAGCATGCCACACCAAACGTCGTTCGAACTAACCCTACTTTGAGGTGTCACCGTGTCTACACCTGGACACATTCCAAACATCACACGTTGTATACATATTTCTCGATTTTCACCGGGTTTTGTGTACGCAACCAGGCAGAAACCGTGCGAACCATATGAAAAACCGGTAATTCATGGGGGCCCACATGATTACATAAGGTAAAGTATGGCGGCACGACGGGCCTAACAGCGAGCAAAGCCCAAGACATCCTATGGATGTAGTATTTTTGTATAATTATTTTATGAATGTTCATTCTTGAATGCGACCCATGATCTCAAAAGCATCCAACTCATACCCTTGTCCTGTATTCAATGTAGATGTCTTCTAACCTCGCCCGTAGGAAGACGAGAGCAAGAAAAGCCCGCGAACGCATGGCTACCTTAATCACTCAACAAATGGCTGCCGTAATACCCAACATTGTAATTCAAGTTCAACAAGCACTTACCCATAATCCTGTCAACCAAGCGAACCAAAACATTTTCAACTCTTCCCCAAACACCACTAAATGCACCTACAAGCATTTCAAATCATGTGACCCTCCGAAATATAAAGGGATTGAAGGTGTCACCACACTCCTCCATTGGTTTGAAGAAATGGAGAATACTTTTCTAAATTGCGATTGCCCTGATGATCGCAAAGTGCGTTATGCTACCGGTCGACTATATGGGATAGCACTTACTTGGTGGAATACAGAGAAGGCAAAACGAGGTGTTGAAGATGCTATGTCCCTAACTTGGAACGAATTGAAGGAAATCATGACCAGACGATTTTGTCCAAGGAGCGAAATCAAGAAGCTAGAAGATGAATTTTACTCATTGAAGCAAGTGGAAGGAGACCACACCACCTACAACAAAAGGTTCCTCGAATTTCATCAAATGGTTCCCAACATGTTTACTCCCCTCTACCGTTTGATCGAGCACTACATTCGTGGTCTTCCGTCAAAGATTCAAGACCCCGTGATAAGTACCAAGCCTGCAACTTTGGAAGCAGCAATGGAGCTAGCAATAGAGCTCACCGAGAACCGAATCCGAAACAAAGACTTCGAGGAAGAGAAGAAGAAGGATAAAGAATCAACTGAAACCTCCGAATCCTCTTCTCAAACCGAATCCCCTTCTCAACCCGAATCCCCTTCTCAACCCAAACCTAAGAGAAGAAGAGTCGGGCGACTTTTCGCTGCTACTCAACGAAATCAACCAGTTTTTCACGCTATACCCATCCGAGCTGTCCCAATCACCCAAGTGGCACCCAACTCAGCTTACCCAAATAAGAAACCATATCTTGGACCTCACCCTCAATGCAACCACTGTTTTTATCACCATCCCCTTACTTTACCTTGCCGGCTATGTACAACTTGTGGACGTTATGGTCATTTGAGCAATGTTTGTCGCACCTTTCAAGACCAAACCTTTTCCCCTACTCAAAACATGGCCCAAGCTTATCACCAACCTCAATACCCCATGTTTCCATATGCTCGAGCTTGCTTCAATTGTGGCGACCCTACCCACCTTAGAAACACATGCCCTCAATTGGTTAACATTATCAACACTCAAGCCCAATCAAACCCAGTTAACCAAGTAAACCAAGAAAACCCAACCACTATGCCACCAGCAAGAGGAAGAGTCTTCAATATCAACGCCAACCCTGTCGAAGATAATGACGGCCCAAACGAAGATACTCAGCTAGTCCTTTTCGCCGAAGATCCAGATTCAACTCCTATTGTTTAGTCTTATGTTTTCTTTATCACATGTGTAGACTGTTAGAGAAATTATGGCATATTATATATTATATATTGTTTTTCAGTATATGCTTTTGCTGAGGCCGTAGCTCCCCATCCATCGAGGTTGAGTTTGATCCCCATTTTATTATGTGGTTGATCTTGGCGTGCCCGCACGATCGGCTCCGTTTGTTGAGCCTTGATCGGTTACGTAATATTACATTTCAATACATGCAATATGCTCGGCTCCGTTTGATTGAGCCTTGAGTACACAGATTTATTCTCATTTCCAGTACATGCAATATGCTCGGCTCCGTTTGATTGAGCCTTGAGTACACAGATTTATTCTCATTTCCAGTACATGCAATATGCTCGGCTCCGTTTGATTGAGCCTTGAGTACACAGATTTATTTACATTTCCAGTTCATGCAATACGCTCGGCTCCGTTTGATTGAGCCTTGAGCACACATACAATTTCATTATCAGTATCTTGTGGTTGTGGTGTTTGTAGTAGAGTCGCATCGAACTAACCATAACTTGCGGATAAAGTCAATGAAAATTTGACAAGGATATGGTGGATACGCCGATGGTACTTCCTATATATAAGTATTCTTGTCAAATAATCGGAGGCATTATCAGGCGGTTATGAGAGGTTCCATGCATAGGCTGTTTGTGTGGTTAAGTTATTCATATACAGTACATGCAATATGTTCGGCTCCGTTTGATTGAGCCTTGAGCACACAATTTCAATTTCAGTACATTCAATATGTTCGGCTCCGTTTGATTGAGCCTTGAGCACACAATTTCAATTTCAGTACATTCAATATGTTCGGCTCCGTTTGATTGAGCCTTGAGCACACAATTTCATTTTCAGTACATGCAATACGATCGGCTCCGTTCGATTGAGCCTTGATCGCACAGATATGTTTCATTTCGGTAATTTATGTATGTTATATTGATTGTAGAGTTATAGGACTAATCATAATTCACTGTTAAAACCAATGAAAATTTGACAAGAATATGGTGGATACGCCGCTGGTACTTCCTATATATAAGTATTCTTGTCAAAGGATCAGAGGCATTAATGGATGGTTATGAGAAGTTCTATGTAGGATTTATTAGTTTCTTGGTAACCAATCATAACTTGTGGATAAAACTAATGAAAATTTGGCAAGAATATGGTGGATACGCCGCTGGTACTTCCTATATATAAGTATTCTTGCCAAAGGATCAGAGGCATTATCAGGCGGTTATGAGAAGTTCCATGTAGGATTTATTATTGCCTTGGTTGGAATTTGTGATACATTTATATCATCATGTTATTTAAAGAGATTGGATTGTGTTCCATTTCTACATAAATTAACCTCTCATCATAACAAACGAGAGAGGAACTTCCATCGTTCAAACATATATGTTATCAGAATGTGGATTCAAATATTTGCTGTTGTGTTTATTCATGTTCAAATATTCGCTGATGTGTCTACTCATGTTCGAATATTGGTTATTGTGTTTATTCATTCGCTGATGTGTCTATTCATGTTCGAATTTTTGCTGTTGTGTTTATTCATGTTCAAATATTTGCTGTTGTGTTTATTCATGTTCAAATATTTGCTGATGTGTTCATTCATGTTCGAATATTTGCTGTTATATTCATGTTCAAATATTTGATGATGTGTTCATTCATGTTTGGATATCAGCTGTTGTGTTTTTATTTATGTTCCATGTAGATTGTAGTGTTAGAAGTTTTGCCTTAGGATGTAACCATATTTTTCCCAAACGTATCTAAACCCTTATGCATGATATCATTTTTAGCGAATCATTCCTGTTTATCAATATTCATACAGTAGGCAACAAAAAGCGATTCCTGAATAGGGTACTTAACCTTTACAAGAAACGTTACCGCCTCGAACAAAAATTTAAACCCTCATTTTTCTGAGCATACAACTGTCAAACAAAACATCATTATTCTTATAGTCAAAATATATCATTATTTAAATTTCGGGACGAAATTTCTAAAAAGCAGGGGATACTGTAACATCCGTCAAAAACGGATTTACCAAACCCGCTCCGTTTATCAACCGAACAGTCAGTCAAAATTTTCGTTGCGAATTAAATGCCCAAAATATTTTTAAACGATCCGTAATCAATTATTATGCGCGAACATATATTTAGTTTTTGAAAAACTGTCAAAAAACGCAAAATAAAAATGATTTGTTTCAGCCGGGTTTCGAACCCGGGTCTGTACCGAGTCAGGCAATGACTTAACAACTCACACACAAACCACTGCGCCAACTGCTTTGTTTGTTATATATTTCAAACATTTAATTGATATAATAACTTTACAAATTCAAAACCGGCGCCCAATCGTTTCAGTCGTCGGAATCCCGGAATTTCCGCGAATCTTAACTACAATTTACGTTATAACGTAAACCTTTAATCACTTATCGGTTATAACCGATGTTTGAAGTCCGCGACCAAAACCAAAACCGCCGGAAAAATTTAAATATCGAACATAGTCCGAAATCAGACCAAATACATCTCATTTTTCCCCTATAAATCCAACCACAACCGTCTACAAACACTTTCGCACAAAAATCACATCTTTTCACGGCGTATTTTCACTCGCCGGAACTTTCCTGTTTTTCGCCGGAAAACCGTGTTTTAATCCCTGAGCTTTATTGAATCCCCTAAACCTTCACCGAAGTCACCCTTACCTTTTTCCAAGTTTTCTGGAGACTAGCTACTACAAGGAACACGTCGCCGGAGTTGAATTCAGTCGCCGGATTTTCTGCCGGAAAACAGAGAGTTCAGTCGGTATATTTCTCCGCTCAGTTTCCTTTCCTTTTCACTTTTATCTTATCTTAATCGACGGTAAAACACTAATAAAACGGATAAAATCTTGAACCAGTCTGTCACCGATTTCTGGTTATTCTTTCGGTGAAGAAGATGAAGACTTGTTATCATATAAGTTTAATTAAAATCATGAAATTAATCGGGTTAGACACACAGTCCAGCGGTGGACTGTGTGCACATATAAAACGCAAAACGTCTCGAGTTCGATTCCCGTCTCACACACGCTGCCTTAATAAAATGCATTTTTTTGTTACTGAACCGGATCGCCTTAGTTATATGTTAAGTATATTGATAACCAGAATAATAACCAAGTTAGACACACAGTCCAGCGGTGGACTGTGTGTTTGTTTATATCACAGGTCACGAGTTCGAGTCCGGTCCTCAGCACCGACTCGGACAATTATCTTTTCTTTTAAATAAGGCAGAAAAGGAAATATCTATTTTGTATTTAAGTATAATAAAAACCGAATATTATAACATGTTGAACACACAGTCCAGCGGTGGACTGTGTGTTGGATTGAACCACAGGTCCCGGGTTCGAGACCTGTGGTGTGCATGACCGTTTCGTTTAAACTGTTTTTAAAATAAAAAGGATTTCTGTTTAAACTAATTAGTGTATATATATAATTAAAATCGGATATATAACGGGTTAGACACGTAGCTCAGTTGGTAGAGCTGCGTGCACGCGTACGAGAGGTCTCGGGTTCGAGCCTCACTCAGCGCACAATAATCTGTCAACGAACCGGTCAACGGTCAGGTCAACGGTCAACCGGCCGGTCAACGGTCAGAAAAAAAAAAAAAAAATTTTATTATTTTTATTTAATTATTTTAATTAAAAATCAATTATAAATACTTAAAAATAACATTTTTAAGATTTGAAAATAGCTTCAAACTCACAAAAATACACCCAACAATCCTACTAAAATAGTTTAATAAAATCCGTTTACTTACCAAACCATAATGCGATTTATCTAGGTTAAATCTCACTCGTGGTTAAAACCACTTCGCGTGCATTCATCATCATCAACCGAACGCACCCACTGTGAGTGAATCTTACAATTTCCCCTTTTAAATTACACGTTTTGGGGTGTGTCATGTGTTTTGAATTAATTAATTTATTTATTTAAACTTGTGCCATACCACATCATGACTTAAACTTAGATTGATTTATCGTTGTGATTTATTTATATACCGTTTGTCAAATTACATGAAACTCATACACTAAGCCCATCAGTTCCTCGTGGGAATCGAGTAGAACATCGCGTGCTTCAATTCAAATTCATTATTATTCATGTGTGTATCATTGAGTTTATATTGTTTGTGGTTGTGTTATTCATATAATCATGTTTATGCAATTCATTCATCAGGCCCCTCAGCTCCTCGTGAGAGACGAGTTGAGCATCGCGTGCCTTTAATTGTTCCATTATTATTCATGAGTGTTTCATTTAACATATTATGATTGTTGATCAAGTACATCTAATTTTATTCATGTTTGGTTGTGCACATATTTCATAATCAATTTAAATAAATTGTTCAAATGTTTTCCATAGGATTCACTCGCCAACATTATGTTGATCCAAAAACCTTTTTACACATGATACAGGTGAACAGGTTGAAGCAAGGATAGCATAGGATATGCCTTAGAAGAGAACAAAGGAGTTAGATTGTTAGTTAGATCATGTTGTAGCAATCATTGTAAACTTTCATTTAATTTGTATTAATGAATATGAAACATTTAATAAATGTCATGAGCTTTGATGATAACCCAATCATGCCCGATCACCTTATCCGCTGCGGGTCGGGGTGTGACAAGGTGCTTGATGTAATGCCTAAATGATCATAGGTAATTGAAAAGTATGAAAGAATCGTGTAAATAAGACTTTGACAAGTTACATGTCATATATTGTACTATAAATTCTAAAGAATAAATCGGGTTGAACTCTATAGGCAAGTTGGGGGAAACATCAAGTGACCAAGCCGGGACGGATACGCGTTTGAAGGGAAAGCTCTAAGGTACGTGGGTTATTGCTTTGTAAGATTTTAAATTCTGATTTACGTAGTGTTATATGTTGATTAATGAAAGGAGCTTAGGTAAATTCGGCTCATTCAATGGTGATGGATTTCACACAATGAACCAAACGGGTCAAAATGACAAATCAGATAAAAGTTTGGTTGATTAAAGCGATGGACTTCGTTAAAGTAACCAAACGGGTCAAAAGGATAAAATAGACAAAAGTTTGGTTTATTAAGGCGGTGGATTTCGCTAAAGTAACCAAACGGGTCAAAATGATAAAATAGCAAAGGTTTGGTTGATTAAAGCGAGGGATTTTGTTAAAGCAACAAAACGGGTCAAAAGGATAAAATAGACAAAAGTTTGGCTTATTAAAGCGATGGATTTCGCTGAAGTAACCAAACGGATCAAATGATAAAATAGACAAGGGTTTGGTTGATTAAAGCGATGGATTTGGCTAAAGCAACCAAATGGGTCAAAATGATAAAGAAGGCAAAGGTTTGGTTGATTAAAAGCGATGGATTTTCGCTAAGGCAACCAAACAGGTCAAATGAAATCTTAATGTATACCAAACAGGATGCGAGAATGCTTATTCTGTTTTAAATACGGCAAAAGGGTAAAATCGGAAAATATACGCAAAAACCAAAAAATGGATGTGTAAATCATTGTGGTTATCCTAAAAATGGGTATATTTATATAAAGAATAATCTTATAAGATTTATAAGGTATATCAAGTTCGTTTGCTCTAAATCAGCAAACAGGTCAAAATGAGGAGATTTACGAAACTAAAACCATGTAGCGTAAATTTTCATAAAAAAGCCATTATAATAATGAAAACAAGAAATAATATTTTATGGATGGATTTCTTCAAATTCCGAGTCATAATTGATGTACGGAACTTGAAATGGGTAAATCGGACAATTAGACAACACAACAGCTAAACTGCTGTAGCAGATGGCGTCGCCGACGCCACATCTGGTCCTCGCCGACGCTGCAATGTTGTCCGACGTCTTAAGCTACTGCCTATGGTAGTTCAGTTCCGACACCAAAATTTATACATCATCGCCAACACTGCATCTGACCGTCACCGACGCCTTTCCAGCAAATATACAAATATATATATATATATATATATATGAAAATAATTTTTGACTTTATTATTTCAGAAAATTAGTTATGATGTATTTACTCATCAGTTATGACACTAACATATGTTTAAAATCTTAGTTGAAGGGAAATCATTATCCGACAAGAAAAGAAGATGATCAGGCCACGGCGAAGAATCGAATACTCCTGAACTCTAAGCTTCTGTTTTCTTTTGTCTATCTTAATTATTGACTTCTAGTTAGAAACGTTTAAGATGTTTTGTATATCAAATGCTTTTAAACAAACCAGTTCGTTATGTAACATATTACTTGCAATTCTTCTCCTAAAAGTCTCAATTTATGTATTTTTATAACTAATAAGTATGGGTTTTACAGTATATTTTTTTTAAAACTCAATATTTATTTGTCAACTCGTGACCGAATTATCGTTTTACCCTTTTTACCCATTATGGTTTACACCATAAGGTAACTTTTAAAAACTCGTTGTTTATCCATCATTACATGACTAAATTACCGTTTTACCCTTTTTACCATCAAATATGGTTTATTACCATTTTCACTTGTTCCGACCCGTATCGATTCGTGCGGAACATCATATTTGATAATCTCATTCCGAATAGCAAATCGCTTATTTTTTAGTCAAATACATAAGTAGATATACTATTTTAAAGATGTAAGCTTCACTTACCTTGCATTCGTTTATGCTTTTCCCGGTACCTGATTCGTTTGACCCGCTTCTTCCTAAGCTTCCACCTAGCTTGTCAAGCGTTAAACTATCATTTATCATTCACAACATGGTTAGATTAGTCATTGTTTATCACGACCATCCCATCTTATAGATTTATCATACCAAATTACCTTGTAGGCGTATATTTTTAGGCCACCATTTTAGCTACATTCCTCAACCAAGTTCATGAAATTGTTAACATCAAGCTAACTTAGTTTTAATCATTGTATGCTAATATTTCAATCATTATACAAGAACTTGGAATTGTTTTATTACCATGAAACAACCCATTGCATCCTATGTATGAGATTTACCCAATTATCAAACTTAGCCAAATGCTTCAAACATTCATATACACATGATGATTTCAAGCATCTATTAACATGAATATATCATCTGTTTCATAGTATCATACAAAAACCCATTTTAAGTCATGTATGATTACTTACTCGAATCTCTAATTTATTCAAGTTTCTTCTTATTACTATCATGCACGATGATTCTAAACATAAGTATGTCATCAACTTCATCATATTATCAAAACCCGTTTAAATAGGTGTGGTTAATCATCCAAACATTCAGATCATAGCAATGTATTCAAATTTTCATTTAGGGTTTGTTCCTAAGCAAGTATACATCTCTTATCTTACTTCAATTTCCCATATTTATACATGGATTGAAATCCATGAATTCTTCCTACAATCATAATATCACCAAATTAAGATTTTTGACATACCTTATGACTCTCTTGTCTAGGTGATCGATAACTGAGTTCATGCACGATTTGAAGTTCCGAATTTGGCCTCCAATTTGATTATTTGAGATTGAGCAAGGGTTTGTTCCTTGTTCTTTCTTCTCTGGTCGTTGCACACACACACACTCTCAATGTGTGTTGTGTTTTATTTTGTTTATTAATAAACCTAAGTTTCACTTCTTTTCCTTTTTGACCCCAAAATTTTGTGACTTTATTTATATAGGGCTTTTAATGGAATTTCATTAAGGATTCTAATTGCACATGTTAACTAGGTTAAATCACTCTAGTTATATGTTTATAATAATTACCATTTTGGTAAACTATTGATATTAAATTTTAATTATTTTTTTCGGGTCTTACACTGGGCTGTTACAGGTTTGGGTAAAGTTCTTGCCTCGTTCAGTGTATAGATCCTGTGAAAACTTGATTCAAGTTTATTAGGACTTCCTTTAAGGCAGATAACATCAAATCGGGGAAAGTAAGAACGGCTTGAATCCTTAAATATAAACTACTATTAAAACTTTAAACCGACCTTGCGGGACTGTATCCCTGCTGACTCAGACCAATATGGCCGAGAGTAGCGTTGCCTCCAAAAGAGGGACATCCCACATTTTGCATTAATAACTGACTTAATTATCTTTCAATATTTCGGTCTTGCGGGACTTTATACCTGCTGATTAAAACCAATATGGCTGATGGTAGCGTTGCCTCTAAAAGAGGGACATGCCACTATAACCAAGATAATCTTTTAAAAAAAACCCAAAGTACGAAAATTATCAAATGATACATAAAAGATGAGTCAGAACCAGGTGATTCTTTCGTGTTTATTTGTTTCTTTTATTATTTTAGTTTACTTCTTTAGTTTACTCATTAAAATCTTTTCTTAAAGTTTGGGTAGATTAGACATTGACGATAATGCGGTATTAAAAGCTCTTGTGTCCTTGGACAAACTCGGTATCTTACCATCATTATACTACACCAACGATGGGTGTACTTGCCCTAGCGTAATGTAGAGAGTGATAGTGTTATATCATGTTTTATAAATTTAAAGCTTGAATAAACGAGTGAAAAATACCAAAAATATATCTAAAAATCATACACACTCTACTTATGTCATAGAGCCAGCTGAAATAAAGCAAACATTTTGGGTCTTCACTTCCTAGGGCCTCAAATTCTGTATATAGGGTAAGATTCATTTGAGAACCACCCTTATTTCAAGAACCACGAAAACCAATAGAAACACAACAAAATAAACCTACCTCACCACCACTTAATAATGCACGCATAAACATCCTATATTCATCATAGGATTTAAAGCAATTTCTTTTCTTTTTCTATAAAAAGGGTTTAAATTTTGTTATATGCTTTAGGTCTAAAATATTTTGAGTGGACTCTGTTATTTGGATTATAATCTATACGAAGGTTATCGAAGTTTGTTGAAGATTTCAAGAAAAATTCATTAATTCATTACAACTTCGTTACGTGTCACAGGAGTGAGCCAACAAGCTTAGCTTGATTTAAAACTTGGACTAGAAAGTTAAGATTGACGATTATTTGGATTATATTTTTTTTTAAAAGCTAAATTTGTATATTATAGAGATTGAATCCTTGATCTTCACCTATCTTATATTTATCTAATTCATCAACACCATTAAACTATTCCTAATGCATGTCACCACATAACTTCTATATTGATGTGGCCCTCATAACAAATTAACCAAAAAGGGAAAAGAAAAAAAGATCTTATACATACCCTTCATATTAATGTGTGACAATGAATTTATTTACGTTAATACATCCTCTTCAGTTGGAAATAGAAAGAGGTTGAACATTCACAGTGAAATAAAATTCATTAAATAGTGTGGAAATACTTTTTGTGAAGATATCATCTTATATAAAACTAGATGAGACGTAAAAGACCCAAATCCCACCCATAATAGCTTTTATTTATACATAAAGGAAGTATCATTCTTAGTATGCTTCAATGAGAGATATACGTTTATCGTTATCATAGTAGATAATAGTAGTGTAAAGGAAAGTTAAAGCTCAACCGATTGTCTTTTTTTCTTTATTTTTTTACTTGCATTTATTAAAAATGTTATTACAAGATTATCAACGCTAAATGAATATTGGGGCTTATAGCCACCTTCATTTAAATATAAGTAACCTTTCTTGAGATGTTAGTACAGTGGTCAAAAGGTTTTTCTTTTTTAGTGGAGACGTAGGTTTGATTCTTGTTTTAGGCCATTTTTTAGGGATATCTGGGTGAAAAAGATGAATCAGGGCTTTAATCCCGGGTTTGAATTTGACGGGAGGCGAGGGTTCACGGATTCCATCCGGTTCTCGCACATCAGGCGGGCACGGTCTCATGACGATCGAGGAGTCGATTTTAGACATAGTCTCGAGCAGAGTGAGTTTACACGTGATTTAGCATTATTCATTTTTACTTAGCATCTCATGTCACTAATATTAGTGACATCAACATAATCAAATGTTATGTTCTTAGATCATATCTCTCACTTCTTATATTTACCTAATACGTATAAGAATATTATGAAGTGTCGATGTGTGACTTTTTGTAGATGGGGGAGCAATTATGGTTTTAACTTGTAATTTACAAGAAAATTTTATCATTTTTCTTTTTTAAAAATTACAGCAAACGAAATTATGGATAACTTACACCAAATTTTGTATACATAGTTTTAAGAGTTAAATACCATCTTAGTTCATTTGGTTTGCGCTATTTTGCCAGTTTAGTCCAAATGTTTCATTTTTCGCCTATGGGTCCAAAAAGATTTCGCCGTTGCCATTTTAATCCCCTAGGTTAACTTCAACAATTATTTCTATTAACGAGAAGGGCAATTCGGTCATTTTATATGGTCGAATTGCCATTGTAGTTAACAGAATTATATATAAAATGATTGAATTATCCTTCTCGTTAACAAAAATAATGGATGAAGTTAACACAGTAATCTTAAATGGTAACAATGGAACCTTTTCGAATCCACATGCAAAAAGTAAAACTTTTAAACTAAACTAATAAAATAACCAAACTATATAGATTAAAATGATATTTAACTCTAGTTTTAATGTGAAATCTTTCTCTTATGTGAATATGGTTAGATACTTTATTAATATAGTTAAAAAATCAATGATGATTTTATGTATTTTAGAAGTGAAAGTTAAAGTATGAGAGAGATGAAAAGGTGAGTGTCGTGTGAGGGCATATTTTGCGTGTGAAAAGCCAAAGTACTGGTTTTAAAGCCAACACAATCCCTCTATCAACTCAATTATTAGATCTTTTTCTTTTTCATTTTTTGTATATAAAACAAATAAACTTTCAAATTATTATATTAATATCTATATTAAAGTTTATTATTATTATTGTATATTATTTATAAACTTATTAGCTACAATGACTTTTGTTATTATATGAATTTTTTTCATTTATCCTTTTTTGTCTATTTTTTGGTTTTTTTAAGTTTCAATCGAACCTGGTGTTGTATATGTAAGAAAACGAACGGTCTAGTACTGACCGAACAATATCAGTAACGGAATTGATATTCGTTTTTATTGTTCCAATCCTGTAAACACATCTCGAAAAATTTTTGGTCGAAGCATGACTTTTTTTGTTTCTCTTTGGTAAGTGTCGTATCTTAATGAACCGAACGAATAGCAAACGAATTCCTGTCATTAACGTTATTTTTAGTATTGCATCTACGTTTCCATTAAAATTTGGGTCGCCACGCCGCAGAGCACGGTGTAACCCTCTAGTTCTTCTTAATTTTAATTTTGAAGATTAGTTTGACGTGTAATTTAATAAGAGATTAATAAATTTAAATAATCTCAACTATTATTAATTAGTCGACAACAATCTCAACTAACGAAATGTTTCATGACAATCCCATCTTTTAACATATTTTCTCCCATCGAGGTTTTTTTAATTGACGTCTAACCCGTTAGTGTATAATGACGTGAATGTCTACGGAGATAGTGACGTGTTAAAAAATAACATTTGGTATCTACATGGATTGTGACGTAGATGCCCGCCATTACACCACCATCCTTATTATCATCATCATCATCACTTACCACCACCACCACCACACCACCGTCACCACTCCTACCACTATAAATTTTGACATTATAACAGTGTAAATTACATTATAAATTTTGTTTTATAATGCCTAACTCGTCATATTTTGTTTAGTGCTCAATTCCTAGTCGAAAGTAAAACAATTTCACTAATTAGTCAAATTTAAAACCCACTCAAGCCTGATTATGTAACATAATAATATAGAGAATAAACCTATTAAGTTATACCTTTTGGTCATTTCGTTTGATGGGTCAATTGACGAGTCAAAAAACATGCCTTAAAAGGTCAAATTGCCATTTTGACATAAAAATGGATAACATGGTTTTGAACCAATATAGTCTATATTCTGACATTAAGACTGATTATATGACATCTTAAAATGTGTTTTGACTCATCGGACTTGTCATAGACCTATTCAACCTCCAATCCCGTGTATACGCGTACGACTAGTTTAAATAATATAAAATATATAAATTAGTCGAATCTGGATCAAACCCTTTCAAAACCTTTCCAATTCAGAATGTTTGGATAATAAATTCATATTAAATGAGACTTGATATGCGTCAAATGCAACATATAAATTGTATTAAATACGGTATAAAACCAATCATTTTTAGTACTAATGTTGGAAAAAGTATGTTTCTTTGTATACTTTTGATTTTCAGGATAAATGAGCTTAATTATATAAAAGGAACAAATTAACGACAAAATCTACCATAAGTATGAAAGATGGGAAGACAACACACTATACCAACCCACCGAGCTTCACCAAAGAACAAAAACAACGAATCAGAATTTTGGCACGGGGCCGTGCCTGGTCGGCATGGGGGTGTGCCCCTTCAAGATTCCAAATCAGAATAAGACAAACAGAATCAGACAAGAGACACGGGGCCGTGTCCTCTTGGGCACGGGCCATGGTCAACTTTCAGATTTACATATATGGGATACTATAGCAAGTACAATGACACACGGGGCCGTGTAGCAGGCTGATCTGACATACGAATTAAATGAAGACAGAGAAGAAGGAAGACAAGAGGCGGTGCCCTGTGGGCACGGGGCCATGTGAACAGTCTGTTTCTAGCTATAAATAAGGGTGCTTGGTTTCATTCTAACACATCCCTTAGCAAACCACTTCTTTCACACCTGCCACCATTCCACCACCACAATACCACCATCATCCACCACATTCATCCATCATCCATCTTAGAGTGTGTGTAGTAGTCTGGAAATCCAAGATTGATCGTAAGAGTTTTTGTCAAACAGAGGCTATGCTTGGCAAATCTCTTACATCACTTGGTGAAGACAAGTTACTTATGTATTACTTTTAATTACCTAGCTTTGATTAACTTTTTGATTGGGTATGTATTAATGACTTTAATAACTAGTTTTTTATATTGAAAGTGAACTTTATTCTATAATCTTTTGTTGATTCACTCATTCGTGTCTTTACGGTCTATATAAAGCATGTTAACTGCCTGGAAGGGGGTTAGAAGGGAGGTATGGGTAAAGTTCTTTCATCGTTCAGTGTATAGATACTGCGAGAACTTGATGCAAGATTATTAGAACTTCCCTTGAGGCAGATAGCATCAAGTCGGGTGAAATAAGAACGGCTTGGATCCCTTATAAATAAACTACTAATAAAACTTTAACTCGGCCTTGCGGGACTGTATTAATGCTGATTCAGACCAATATGGCTGAGGGTAGAGTTGCCTCCAAAAGAGGGACATACCACTTTAACTAAGATAATCTTTTAAAAAACCCAAAGCGTGGAAATCATCAAAGGATACGTAAATAATGAGTCTGAACCAAGTGATTCTATCTTCTCTATTTATTTCTTTTATTACTTAGTTTATCTTTTTATGATTACTTATTAAAAACCTTTTTTCAAATTTTTGATTAGATTAGACGTCAATGATATTCCGGTATTAAAAGCTCTTGTGTCACTGGACGACCTCGGTATCTTGCCATCACTATACTACGCCATTGATGTGTGCACTTGCTCTAGCGTGTTGTAGAGAGTTATAGTTACATATCGTGTTTTGATAAATTTAAAGCTTGAATAAACAGTGAAAAGTACTCGAAATATATCTAAAAATTACACACACCCTCGCTTACGTCAAGTTTTTGGCGCCTTTATCGGGACACAAGGATTTTAAGAAAGTTTAAAATCGGCGGCCGAATCATTTTTATTTATTTTAATTTTTCTTATCAGATTTTTCTTTTTAGATTTTTCTTCTTTTTCTCAAAATTTTCTTATCTCTGCAGAAACAATACAGGGCCGTGTTTAATCAACACAGGGCCGTCTTTGACTTACAGCATAGGAAAGCGTCTGTTTTCTGTTTACTAGAACCAAGACACGGGGTCGTGCCTAACCTCTAGTACCTGGGAACCTGAAAGCAGAAACTTTTTCTTAACAGCACAGGCCATGCCATCTCGACACGGGGTCGTGCTACTCTTATGATCAGCAAAATTTTATGTTTCTGTTCTCAAAAACTCACGCCATCTCGTTTGAATCTCCAGAAGTACAACCTGGAGCATGACCTCCACCACCGACAAAGACATAAAGGTACCATTAGAAGAACCCGAGCGCTTATTCCGAAAAAGACTTCAACCTAAAAACGACAAAAAGCCTCGACCCAACCCCCCCCCCATGGCAGATCAACATACTCTCATTGATTACCTACGGCCTATCGGTTGGTAATCTTGGAGCCGCAATCAACCATCCTAATTTCGATGCCAATAACTTTGAGCTTCGACCACACCTCATTCAAATGCTCGAAAATTTTCCACTTTTCACGATCTACCCCAAGAAGATCCCCATTTACATATTACCAACTTTTTGAAAATAAGTGATACCTTTCGGATAAACGGAGCCTCCAACGATGTTATCCGGCTCCGTATGTTCCTTTTTTCCCTCAAAGACCGAGCGAAATCTTGGTTCAACACCCTCCCAAGTGGATCCGTGCACACTTGGGATGAACTTGCCCAAAAGTTTCTCTACAAATACTTCCCTCCTGCTATAACCGACAAACTCATGATCGCGATTAACTCTTACTCTCAAGATGATGGGGAGTCTTTGTACGAAACATGGGAGAAGTTCAATGAGTTATTGAGGAAATGACCGCATCATGGTCTTGAACGATGGCAACAAGTGTCTATTTTCTACAATGGACTCTTACCACAAACAAGGCAAATCCTTGATTCCAACTTCGGGTGACTCCTTGGGAATTGGCAACCCGAGGAAATCTATAATCAAATTAAGAAAATTGCTCAAAAGAATTTCCAATGGCACACACCTAGAGATTCAAAATCAACTACCCCAGGTGCCCATAAAGTAGACGAAACCACTTATTTGCAAGCCCAAATCAAAGCTTTAACTATGAAAATAAAGAATCTTGAATTGAATAAAACAGTTTCGGTTATGGCTTGCGAAGGGTGTGGCAGACCACATGAAAACTGGAGTTGTATGAAAGAAATGGAAGATCAAACTGAAGTGGTAAACTACCTTAACAACCGCCCTCGTCCACCTAGTGGTCAAGGTAACACCTTCAACCCCGAGTGGCGAAATCAATCCAGCTTTGGTTGGAGAGATTCGGGGGTAGGAACCAACAAAATCAAAACCAACGATCCAACTTTCAACAACAACCCCGAAATGAGCAACAAGGCTTCCAATCACAACAACAAGAAGGAAGAGAAAGGCTTGAGGACCTCATCACTCGCCTTTTCTCCGAATCCAACAAAAGGTACACGGAAAGGTTCCTATAAACTGTAGCCGAAATTAGGAACTAACGGGCTAGCATGCAAAATATCGAAAGACAAGTAAGCTAACTTGCCCCAAATTTCTCCGAAAGACCACAAGGTGCCTTGCCTAATAACACCGAAACAAACCTAAAAGCCCAAGTAAACGCTATCAACTTAAGAAACCGGAAGGTAGGACATGTTGACGAAACAACACCACAACAACCCGATTCACAACCTACAAAAACACCCATAACCAATAACCAAGAAAATACTCAATCCCAAAGTACCAAACCAACCAAACCACCTCTGGTCCCTTACCCTGGTCATTTATCGGTAAAAGACCGACGAGCAATTCACCAAGTTTGTAAGTTTGCTTAAACAGCTCCATATCAACCTTCCTTTTGTGGAAGTTCTCACCCAAATGCCAAAGTATTCCAAACTCATGAGGGACCTTCTAACCCACAAAAGGAAGATTGAATCAATTCAACAAGTCAACCTAAGTGAAGAATGCTCGACGGCACTCTGGCACTCCTCAACAAACTCCCCCAAAAGAAAATCGATCCCGAAAGCTTCATCATCCCTTGCTCCATTGGGGGGTCACCAATAAGCAATGCTCTTGCCAACCTAGTGGCTAGCATCAACCTAATGCCCGCCTATATGTTTAATCCCTTATAAATAAACTACTATTAAACTTTAACACGACTTTGCGGGACTGTATCCCTGCTAACTCAGACCAATATGGTCATTACCTCTAAAAGTGGGACATACCACATTTTGCATTAGTAACTTACTTAATTATCTTTCGATATTCCGGCCTTGCGAAATTGTATCTCTGCTGACTGAGACCAATATGGCTAAGGGTAGAGTTGCCTCCAAAAGAGGGACATGCCACTTCAACTAAGATAATCTCTTAAAAAACCCAAAGCGTAGAAATCATCAAAGGATTCGTAAATAATGAGTTGGAACCAAGTGATTCTATCTTGTCTATTTATTTCTTATGTTACTTAGTTATTTTTTATGATTAGTTATTCAAAACCTTTTCTCAAATTTTTTATTAGATTAGACATCGACGACGACCCTGGTATCTTGTCATCACTATACTACGCCAACGATGTGTACACATGCCCTAGCGTGTTGTAGAAAGTTATAGTTACATACCATGTTTTTATAAATTTAGAGCTTGAATAAATGAGTGAAAAGTACTTAAAATATATCTAAAAATTACACACACCCGGGCTCAAGTCAAGCCTCCGCACTCTTAGATTATAAACCACATTCTACCCGATCACGTTTAATATAGCGAAACCGAGTGTATTTTAAAGTGAAGCGGTCAAAGTCAAAGACTTTCAAATGACCCATTAACAATCTAACAGATAATATTTCTGTTCATTCTAGACTAGAAAGCCTCCAGTAAATTGCGCCTAGATTAATGTACTTTGAATATGGTTGTGCTATACATTGTTTTATGAAGACTAGCACAGGTAAATTCTTTTAGCTTATAAAGACTTGGGATATGGCACTAGCCACTTGGTTCGGGTATTGCAAAAGGGCAGATATATGTCATTTAATTGCAAATGGCCATGACATAAGCGCGGGATATAGGCATACACATGATGGACGCAAATAATAATATTTAAGTTGTGTCTATTAATCATGTACCGACATTTGATTTCCGGTCCCCAACTATATTGACAAGCATGTAACACTGGTAACAAGAGATATACTTTATTCCAAATTAAAAAGAAAATGAATACTAAATGGTATCAAAGGTTTTAAAAAAGATTTACCAAAAGATTTAGTTACTAGAATTTACCAGTGAAAACTGACGTATTTTTAAAGATTAAGCGCAGGTCAATGTAACACCCAAAAATATTAAATTATATAATAATTAGGGGCATTTAATCTAATTAATGGAAGGTTGCCAAGTAACAAAAAAAGAAACATGAGTTATGGTTACTTCTAGAATAAACTAAATATGAGGGACTAAATTAGCCAAGTGGGTAGAACATGTTATCAAAATCAAAGAAACAAAAACACAGCACATGTCTATGTGCGTGTATATGAGTGTGATAAGACAAGAACATCAAAAAAAACCTTATACCATCAAATTGATCAAATTGAGAGGGAGAATTGAGGGTTAGTTCTTGCATGAATCGATTTTTGTGATCATCTAGTCAAGAAGATCAAGAGATATGTTAAATTTCAATGTTTGGTGATGTTATGAAATTTTATGAGTATCACTAGTTACAATTCGAGTATGAATTGTAAATGCCATGACAAAAATATAGATGTATATAAGTCTAGGAATAAACCCTAGATGAAAATTTAGTGATTAATGCCATAATTGTAGTGTTTAAATAACTACTCATGTTGTGTTAAATGGGTTTTGATAAATATGATGAACACTTGAATTTTTGGTTGAGAAATAGTAGAACTTGATGATAAGATGTTGAATTCTAGGTGTTAATCACAGACACTAGACATAGAGGCTTGAAGATGATGTTAATACATGGTTAATAGCTAAATCATGAACTTAATAATTGTAGTATGAAAGTCTCGCCCACAAGATGCTCGATATAATGCCTAAGAGACCTGGAATGTTGAAAATATGAAAGAATCACGCGATTAACTAGTTTGACAAATTTCGTGTAATACATATTGTAATATGAGTTCTAAACGATATATCAGATTGAACTCTATAAGCAAATTGGGTGAAGCGTCAAGTGGCCAAGCTGGGACGGACATGCGCTTGAAATGAAAGCTTTAAGGTACGTGGCTTTATGCTTCATAGAAGTTTCTTGTTTGTCTTGCATAAACGTATATTGATTATCGATTGCAACACTTGTGAAATAAAGGATTGGTTGAATAAAAGCGATGGATTTCACTAAGACAAACAAACGGGTCAAACGATATGATAAATAAAGGTTTGGTTGAATTTGGGTCAAACGATAAGATAAATAAAGGTTTGGTTAAATAAAAGCGATGCGTTTCGCTAAGGAAACCAAACGGGTCAAAATGAAGTTTTAATGCATACCAGAATGGATGCGTGAATGGCTATTTTGGTTTACACCCAGTCAAAAGAGTAACCAGAAAATAAGCGTAAACCGAGTAACGGATGCATAAATCATATAGTAGTTATCCCGAAGAATATTATATATATATATAAGTATATAATTAACAATTTTGTAAAATTAATGAGCTATATCAAGTTCGTTTGCTCAAATGTGCAAACGGGTCAAAACTATTAGATTTATAAATTTAGAATCGATAGCATAAACACTTGTAATGAAGGTACTATAGAAATGAAAACAAGAAATAATGTTTTACGGATGTGTTTCTGCAAGTCCCAAGCCATGTTTTAATGTAAGAAACTTGAAACGGGGCGAACGGACGAGTAAAACAACACAGCAGCAAAACTACTGCAATAGGTGGCGTCGCCGATGCAGCTTTCTGATCCGACACCCTATATTACTGCCAATGGTTTTTCTGTTCCGACGCGACATTATACATGGCGTCGCCGATGCGGCAAATAGCGGTCGCCGACACCATCCCGGAAAGTTGTAAAATTTTCTGATTTATTATTTGTGTAATTAGTTTTATTATACTTTCCTTATCCTATATGATACTAATTTGCAAATTTTAGCTGAAAGGAAATCCTAAGCAATTCATAGATGATGATCAAGTTGCGACGAAGAACCGAACACTTCTGAATTTCAAGCTTCCGTTTTTTTTGTTCATCTTATGTATCGACTACTGTTTAAAATGTTTTAAAATGAACTATATACATATAACTTTTAAACAAACCAGTTCTTGGATGTAAGTTAAACTTGCATTACTTCTACTAAATGCAGAACTTTGTATAAATTTATATAAGTAAGTTTGGGTATTACAGTCAAGCAAGTAAGAAATAGGACGGAGTGGGCTTTGTCATAAATCTTGGAACTTGCGACTCCTTGGCTAGAGACCCATTATAGTCTCATGTCCGTTTTATTGGATCCTGCCTTGTGGGATACTTTATACCGAACAACTTGTAGTAACTTTTATATAATATATTCAAGCCTTTACATTTATTGTTTCTACCCATCCTATATTCTGCTGCCAAAAGTGATATTGTTATCAGTCGTCACAAATAAACCCTAAGCCTTGGTCCACCAGGAAATCGGGTGTGACAATAGGATGGAGGTGGCTTGCAGTGATGTGATGGCTATGACGGTGGCGAGATATGTTAGGGTTTCGAGTTGGTTTTTGATGGAGGAATGGTCAGCTGGTGTGTTAGTGGGTGGTGAGGGAAATGCCGACAGATAATGAAGGATAATGGTGGAGGTGTTTCAACTAGGTGGTGGCTATTGTGATAAAGGTGGGAGTGGCGGTGGTTAGAGTTCGCTTAGTGGTTGCAGGTGATGGTGATTGTAGCAGGGGTGGTGATGGTGGTAGCGCTGATGGTGGTTGCTATGGTGATGGTTGTTGCCATGGTGGTGGTGTAATGGTGGGCATCCATGACAACATACACCTAGAGGCCAAATATTATTTTTAACATGCCAGCATCCACGTAAACATCAACGTCATCATATACTAATGAGGTTAGATATCAGTTCGAAAAAAGCCCGTTAAGAGAAAATATTGTTAAAAGGTGAGACTATCATGAAACATTTTGTTAGTTAGGATTGTTATCGGACAATCGATAATAGTTGTAATTATTTAAATCCAATATTCCTTCAAAATATGGTTATTTTTTTATAAGATATGTTATATCCTCGCAATAACATATCAAATAATTATGTGATTATGGTAAGAGTGTTTAACGAATCGAATAACGAAATTTTCAAATTAATCCTATAGAATATTTGAAATATTTATTTTTTTACTCAAATTCTTATTCGATTAAAATTTGGTCTATTGGATTCTAATGTTATGTTATTATTAACATTAAAATTTTGTTAAAAATTACACATCATTAGTTGTGTAAATTGAATACCATGTCATCATTTAGAAACATTTGAAAGATATATATTAGTTATCATTTTCTAGTTGTGTAAAACATATTTTCTTAGGATTATATAGTGAGTATAACAGTATAAGTTGTATAACTAAAACTTCATAGATATATTAATTTATATATAATTTATAAACTGTTATAAATTATTATCTATTAATGGTGTGACTATCCACTTGCATTTGTCATTATATCATGACTCTCTCTGTACTTAACACTCATCTTGTAAGCCTATAAATAGAGACATGTGTGATTCATATTATATACCAAAGTAAGATATCCATTTCCCCAATCTCTCTTTCGTATCTCTACAATGTTAATAGGCTAGTTGTTTCAAACACGTTATCAGCATGACTTGCTTTTGGAGTTAGATCATATTATCACAAGGTAAATTAACTTTCGTTGTTCTTCATTCTCTTAAACGTATATTGCAATTTACTACAATGTTTTGTTCAAATGACCATTATGATATTATTAGTTATATATTTTTGTTTAATCTAAACAATGGAGGGGTGAAAATAGTTTTCTATTTTCTTTTAATGTTAAGACATAGAACTTTATTCCATCTTTCACAATCAAAAGTTTTGTTTTTAATGAATCCTAAAAGTGTTCCGTAGAAAGATATAGTTAAAAACACATATTTTCCTTTATTATATTATGCTTGATAGTATATATACACTGATATTAAATAAGAAAATGTATGAATAATTAATTTTTTTTGGATTGTCAGTTTAGCTTGTTACATGTTCTTACCTGAGTTAGAATTTTTATAATGTGATGTTGCTCACTGTTGTATCTATTTTCATCCAAACACACAAAAGAATTTCATAAAGTAAACCAATGGCCAACATGAACTCCGAACACCTATGTTGTTATTAGTAAAGAATTTGATCCCATTCTTTCTTCCATATTTCATTATTATGTTTTATTAAATTGCAATAAATTTGATAAAATTAGGCTTTAACCCCTTGGGTTTGCTTGTGTCTGTTAAAATTCTTTTATGCCAATATTGATGAGATAATATTAAAATATAATAAATAATTGTTTATAACCAGATGAGTTTTGTCAGGCTTATAGAACTAATTATATCAAGTCATGTAATTTACACATTTATTTGTTTAGATTTATTTAAGTTGGTAAAACATACAAAAATAATTGAATAAATAAAACAAAACACACTTGTAGTATAATTTAGTATTTCATTACTCGTTACATTATCGTTAGTTACCGAAATGTATTTACTTGTTTATTAATCTAAAAACTATATGTAGTTGTTCATTATGTTATCACAATGCGACATTAGTATATCACTGTTTAGCATAATAATAATTAAGAGGGAAAATTTTGATGAAGTAAAAAGTATATGTATTTCAAATTATTGGCCTCTTCCATCTATTGACTAACCTAATATCTATATATGCATGGATATATCATATACAAATATATGTACAAACTTTAATTGGTAATGACTGAAGATATTATTATTTTGTTAGTCTTGTTTTATTCTAGTCGATAATGGTTACTAAATTTTATTTGATTATAATTTGAATAACATGCATTAATTCATGCGTATTTCTTTAATATAGTTAGCTATGTTGAATCTTGCAAAGCTTGAGTTTATGGCTTTGGACATCACTGAAAAAAATTATTTGCATGGGCTTTGGATGCTGAAATCCATCTAAATGCCAATAACCTTGGGAATACAATTAAAGCAGAAAATAAAACAACTACCCAAGATAAAGCAAAGACAATGATTTTCTTACGACACCATATTCATGAGTCCTTGAAATATGAATATCTCACTATCAAAGATCCACTCGACCTGTGGACCATTTGAAAGAAAGTTATGATCATCAGAAAACAATAATATTACCAAGAGCTCGTTATGAATGGCTCAATTTAAGGTTGCAAGACTTTAAGTCTTTAAGTGAGTATAACTCAGCAATGTTTAGAATTACGTCATAATTGATTCTATGTGGTGAAAATATTACTGATAAGGAGATGTTGGAAAAAACATCCTCCACCTTTCACAGCCTCAAACATTGTCTTGCAACAACAATATCGTGAAAGGGCTTCACCAAATACAGTGACTTAATATCATATTTGCTTGTGGCTGAGCAAAACAATGAGCTACTAATGAAAAACCATGAAACTCATCTGCTTGGTACAACTCCATTCCCTGAATTGAATGTGGCAACATATAATGACCAAAGTGGAAGTCACGGACGTGGTCGTGGCTATCAACGTGGTGTCACACCCCGGATTTCCAACCCCAAATCCAAACACCGGTGGGCCTGGGTGGGAAGTATCGTGACAACAGTTGATAACATCATTGTCAATTAAACACGGCACATCGGAAGTCTTAGAGTAAAATTACTATTACAAACCGAATGTTCGGAAATACAAAATAATATACAAGCTTGTAATAGAAGATCCACATGCGGATCATAAATTGTACAAGGAAAGAATATAAAACAGACTTTGGGCAGATTTAGGATTTGCAAGATCCTATATCACTACCGAGCACTTCCAGCCGATTTTCATATTTTACCTGCAGATTAGTCTTTTGAAAATACGTCAGCTTTCGCTGGTAAATACACCCAACTGACTCATTTTGAAAACATTTCAAAAATGTTTTAGGTGCTTATCAGCACAAAATCTTTTTATAACTTGGGTTAATTGACCGTCCAACGTTGTTAACAGATTTACATGTTTGTCATACATGTCACACCCCGACCCGTAGCGGAAATAAGAGTCGGGGCATAATTGGGTTATCACCAAAGCACATGACATTTACTATTATGTTTCATAATTAATGAAGTCAAAGTTACATTTTCAAACATCCAAACATGTTCATTCAATACAAAGGAAATAACCAAACATAGCAATCCCAATGCTAAATCGTTTTATTCTTCTAATCCAGGTCCTATGTGTTCCTAGCTGCTGCTGGTTCACCTGTATCATGTGTAAAATGGGAGTTTTTGGGTCAACATAAGTTGGCGAGTGAACCTTATTAGATAAACATTTGATAATGGTTTTATGGTTAGTTTATCAATGAAATATTGTGCATTATCATAAAAGAGCAAATGTAAGTAATCAAGCATTGGCAAATAGCAGTTACAATTATAACATACAATAACACTTGATAGCATACTTGAACATACCAATATCATATGATAACTAACATAAATGAACTGTGAGATCAAGACTCAATCAAACGGAGCCGATCGTATTGCATGAACTGAAATGTAAAATGAACTGTGCGATGCAAGGCTCAATCAAACGGAGCCGACCGTATTGCATGTACTGAAATGTAAAATGAACTGTGCGATCAAGGCTCAATCAAACGGAGCCGATCGTTGCGGGCACGCCAGGTTCAACCGCATAATAAAATGGGGAACAGGCTCAAACCTCATAAATGGGGAGCGGCGGCCTCGGTAATTGCATGTACTGAAATAATAATTTGCATCCAATAATAACTACTTAACAGCAACAAGCTAAATACACATGTCATGATATGATGTATGCACAATAGTTTAGTTATAATATGTATATAAACGAAGACACATGATACACCCCAAAAAACGTGATTAAAACGGGAATTTGAATGGTTCACTCACATTGGGTGCGTTGAATTGGAGATGGTGAGATGCGCACGATTTAGATGAGTGGATCGACGAGGAATACTAACCTAAATAATAATGAAAAATATATTAAATGGATGGATTTTTATTAAGGATTTTAATGAAATTTTTAGATATATTTTTGTGAGTTTATGGCTATTTTCTATCTTTAAAAATGTTATTTTTAAGTATTTTTAATTGATTTTTAAATTAAATTAAATAAATAAAAATATAAAAAAATATTATTTTTTTAGTGTTGACCGTTGACCGTTGACCGGTTCGGTCAGCGGATAAATTCTGCGCCGGGTGGGATTCGAACCGGCGACCTTCCGTTCACGTGCACGTAGCTCTACCAACGGAGCTACTGTCTAACCCGTTATAAACTCGTTTCTAATTATATTTATATACTTATTTGAATTAACCGAAAATTCCTTTATTTGCAAAAACGTTTTAATTCAATTTGATCGGTGCTCGTGACGAGATTCGAACGCGCGACGTGAAGTTCATGATGCACACAGTCCACCGCTGGACTGTGTGTCTAACCCGGTTATATTCTTGGTTTTTATTATACTTAACAACTATCCGTTTTAACCCGGTTTAGTTCTTGATCAAAAAGGCATGTTATTACACAAGGCGTGCGCGTAGCAAGGATCGAACTCGGGACGTGTATAGTTTTTGTTTGCACACAGTCCACCGCTGGACTGTGTGTCTAACCCGTTTATAATCCTGATTTTAATTACTCTTATGTCATTACTGAATTCATCTTCTTCATTACGAACACAGACCTTAATCAAACATCCGATTCGTGATTAATCTAGTTAATAAACATGATGTCTAGCTTGAATGTATTAAACCGAACAGTTTGGGGAAAGAAGATACCGAACAGGTTGTCTTCTTCAGAGAGTCCGACGAAAACTTGTCGGCTCTGTTTTGAACCTTCGGCTGAGAGAAACTATTAACAGGTTTAAGGGATTAGATATGAAATTGAACTAGTGAGTATTGATTATCAGTACGTTGGAATGTGCATACCGATAACTAACGAGTTTCCGGCAATTCCAGAAATTTTCCGGCGAACACAGAAAGTCCAGCAATGTCGTCTGTGGTTGATTTTGAGTGATGGGTTAATGTTAGTAAAGTTCTAACAATAGATTGAAATCGTAAAGGAGAAGTATTTTACCGGTTTGTGTTGAATACGGTTTTCCAGCGACTTTTGCAGAGAATTCCGACGAACTGTTTAGGTGCTCAAATGGTTTGAAAATGCGACGAAAAGGAATTGGAGTATTGTTGTGATAGTTCTGAATCGCGAGAATGACTGAAACTTGAGTTATTCCGGGATTTGATGAACTTTCGGTTTCAAATACCGAAAATGATGAAGCTTTAAGTTCAATCAATTCTGACTTAATTAGAAACCGTCGTGCATCGGTTATAACTGAAATTGTGAGGTAAACAATCGATTTGACGATTGGTTTGCCGATTACCGGTTTTTCAGATGGCATCATCGGTTAAATCGAGTTTGTGCATAAGTTCCATTTGTTTTCCTAGAGTTAACAGAAAACACATTGTGGCGGAGTGGTTAGGGAATGGATGTTAAGTCGTTGAGCGACTCAGCTGATCCGGGTTAGAGTCCCGGCAGCTTCAAATATTTTTTATTTATTTTATTTTAACTTTTTATCAAATATAATTTTTATAGTTTAGTTTATTTATTAATTATGTATCGTTTTAACTCAAAATAACCATAAATAATTAATGCACTTTTATAACTTGGTACATGATTACAAAACGGAGCGGGTTTTGGAGACCCGTTTTTTTACAAATGTTACAGTATCCCCTACTTTTAGGAATTTCGTCCCGAAATTTAAATAGTTGAAGTAGTAGGAAAAAGAGGCGGGTATTTTTCACGCATTGAGTCTTCACGTTCCCAAGTAAACTCAGGTCCCCGTTTCGACTCCCAGCGTACCCTAACAATTGGAATGCGACTTCGTCGAAGACGCTTTTCTCCGTAGTCCATGATCTCTACTGGTCTTTCAATAAAATGCATGGATTCATCAATCTGAATATCTTCCAGCGGAATATGGAGATTCTCGTCAGCGAGGCACTTCTTCAAGTTCGACACGTGGAATGTGGGATGAATCTTGTCGAGTTCTTCCGGTAGGTCAAGCTTGTATGCTACAGGACCTACTCTTTCGAGTATCTTGAAAGGTCCTACATAACGTGGTGCTAGCTTTCCCTTTTGACCAAATCGAACTACTCCCTTCCACGGTGATACTTTTAAAAGCACATGATCACCAATGTTAAACTCCAAGGGCTTCCGTCGTTTATCTGCATAACTCTTTTGACGACTTTGAGCTGCTAGAAGATTGTTTCGGATTTGATGAATCTTGTCTGTGGTTTCTTGGATCAATTCTGTACCAGTAATTTGTGCTTCCCCAATTTCGTGCCAACAAACAGGAGATCAGCACTTTCGACCATATAAAGCTTCAAAAGGTGCCATGCTGATGCTCGAATGATAGCTGTTGTTGTACGAAAATTCAACTAACGGTAGGTAGGCGTCCCAATTTCCCTTGAAGTCTATGACATATGCTCTAAGCATATCCTCAAGAGTTTGAATGGTGCGCTCAGACTGTCCATCAGTTTGAGGATGATAGGCGGTACTGAGATCTAATCGTGTGCCCATAGCGGATTGTACTGCTTGCCATGTTCGTGAGGTGAAACGACCATCACGATCAGAAATAATACTTAATGGTACCCCATGCCGGCTTACGATTTCGTTGATATAAATACGAGCAAGCTTTTCATTCTTGAAATCTTCTCGAATAGGAATAAAGTGAGCTGATTTTGTAAGTCGGTCTATAATCACCCATATAGTGTCATACCCACCAGAAGTGCGAGGTAACCCGGTGATGAAATCCATGGTTATATTTTCCCACTTCCATACAGGTATTTCCGATTGGACTAGAAGTCCTGAGGGTCTTTGGTGTTCAGCCTTCACCTTAGAACATGTGAGACACTTGGAAACAAAAACGGCAATATCTTTCTTCATTCCAGGCCACCAATAGGTGTATCGTAGGTCTTGATACATCTTATCGGCTCCTGGGTGTATAGAATATCGCGTTTTGTGAGCTTCATTCATGAGAGTTTCACGAAGATTGTTGTGGTTAGGAATCCAGATACGATCTAGGTAATACAGAATACCATCAGATTTAGTTTCAAGTTTTAGCTCGGCTCCACAGGACATCTCTTTTCTTACATCTTCTTCTGTTATTGAAACGTGTTGTGCTTCTCGAATTTGATCTTTAATATCGGTTATAATTTGCGAACATAGAAGATGAATGGAGTTCGCATAACCCTTTCGACTAAGTGCATCAACCACCACATTTGCTTTACCAGGGTGGTATCTAATTTCACAGTCGTAATCATTTAGGAGTTCGACCCATCTTCGTTGCCTCATATTTAACTCTTTTTGATTGAAGATATGTTGAAGACTCTTGTGGTCAGTGTATATATCACACTTAGTACCATAGAGATAATGTCTCCATATCTTAAGAGCGAATACAACGGCTCCAAGTTCTAGGTCATGAGTGGTGTAGTTCTTTTCATGTGTCTTGAGTTGCCTCGAGGCATAAGCTATGACTTTTCCTCTTTGCATAAGAACGCAACCTAATCCTTGCCCTGACGTGTCGCAATAGACTACGAAATCATCACAACCTTCGGGAAGAGTGAGGATTGGTGCATCACAAAGTTTTTGTTTAAGCGTTTGAAAAGCTTCTTCTTGCTTGGGTCCCCATACGAATGGTTTTCCCTTATGGGTTAAAGCCGTGAGTGGCACCGCAATGCGAGAGAAGTTTGAAATGAATCGCCGATAATAGCCAGCTAGTCCAAGAAAAGATCTTACTTCAGTTGGTGTACGTGGAGCTTGCCACTCTTGAACTGCCTTGATCTTTGAAGGGTCAACATGTATCCCTTTGTCATTGACTACATGCCCGAGGAATTGCACCTCTTTTAACCAGAATTCACATTTAGAGAACTTGGCATAAAGCTTTTCCTTTTCTAGAAGTGCAAGAACGAGTCGAAGATGACGCTCATGATTAGCTTTAGATTTTGAATAAATAAGAATATCATCGATGAAAACTATAACGAATCGATCAAGGTAAGGTTTGCAGACTCTGTTCATTAGGTCCATGAAGACAGCTGGTGTGTTGGTTAATCCAAACGGCATAACCATGAATTCATAGTGGCCATAACGAGTTTGAAAAGCAGTCTTAGGGACGTCTTCTTCATGCACTCTAAGCTGATGATAGCCAGATCGAAGTTCGATTTTCGAAAAGCAGCTGGCACCTTGTAGTTGGTCAAGAAGATCATCTATGCGAGGTAAAGGATATCGATTTTTGATGGTTAACTTGTTGAGCTCTCTGTAGTCAATGAACATACGAAAAGATCCATCTTTCTTCTTTACAAAAAGGACAGGTGCACCCCAAGGCAATGAGCTGGGACGTATGAATCCCTTGTCAGTCAACTCTTGCAATTGACTGGCTAGCTCTTGCATTTCAGAGGGGGCTAACCTATATGGAGATTTTGCAACTGGTGTAGCACCAGGTATAAGATCGATACGAAATTCGACATCTCTGATTGGGGGAAGTCCTGAAATGTCGTCAGGAAAAACTTGTGGAAAATCTTTTACTACAGGAATATCTTCAAGTTTCTTCTTTTTGGTCCCCTTCTTGATGATATGGGCTAAAAACGCGACATAATTCTTGCAAGGTATTTTTGAGCTTGAAGACAAGACATTAAGTTGAGCCCTTTCGACGAGGTCTCCAATGATTCGAAGAGTCTGACCGTTTGAAAGAGGAATACGAATAAATTTTTCACGACATACAACTTCCGCATGATGTTGACTGAGCCAATCCATACCGATTATGATGTCGAAACTTCCCAGCTTCATAGGAATAAGGTCGACGGAGAAATCGTGGTCGTTTAAGGTGAGTGTACAGTTGCGTCAAATAGAGTCTAATGAAACTGGTTTTCCGTCCGCAACTTCCACCGTTATGGATTCCGCGAGCTTTATCCCGATTTTTGCTTAAGATAGGTTCAAAATCTAATGACACGAAACTTCTATCCGCACCAGTATCAAATAACATAGAGGCATATCTACCATTTATAAGAAATGTACCGTTGACCACATTGCCGTTAGCTCTGGCCTGGTTCGCGTTAATATTGAAAGCTCTTCCTCTAGCAGGTGGAGGAGCTTGGTTCGCTTGATTCACAGGGTTGGCTTGGGCCTGAGCATGAATAATATTAACCAGCCTTGGACATGTGTTTCTGAAATGACTTGGGTCGCCGCAATTGAAACAAGCCCGCATAGGTTGGCCCATAGGGTAATTGGGTTGATAGTATGTTTGGGCTAAATGTTGGGTGGGTGGAAATGGTAGTTGTTGTTGTGCTTGACCCATTAACTGTTGATGGTTTGGGTTAAAGGTTGGTGGCGGTTTGTTCGTTGAAGCGTGCGGCAATTTTGAATAGTATGTCCTGCGCGACCGCAGCCGGTGCAGTATTGGCAAGGATGCTCAGGGAGTGGTGATACTGACAACGGTTACATTTTGGTAATGGGCCTGTGTAGGGTCTTCTGTATGGCGCGGGTGAAGGAGTGACTTGAGTGATGGGTGCAGCAGGAATAGGGATGTTAGTTTGGGTGACTGCAAAATTCCTGGTGTTACGCTTCCTCTTGTTAGCAAACTTAGAGGAAGGAATGGGGTGGTTTGAGGTTTGTCCCTCAACAGGGGCTTTCTTCTTTTCTTCCTTGAACTTCCCATTGCGAATTCGGTTTTCGGTCAGTTCAGTTGCCAACTCCATGGCAGCTTCGAGTGTTACTGGTGAAACGCTGAGAACCGAATCTTGAATTTTCGAGGGAAGTCCTCGAATATAATGTTCGATCAGACGATAGGTTGGAGTGAATAAGTTTGGAACCATTTGGTTCAACTCCAAGAACCTCTTGTTGTAAGTAGAGTGATCACCCTCCTTTTGCTTTAAGGCATGAAATTCATCCTCCAATTTCTTAATTTCACTTCTAGGACAGAAACGCCTAGTCATGATTTTCCTTAAATCCTCCCAAGTTAAGGCCATTGCATCTTCATTTCCCCTCTTCCCTTTCCACCAAGTGAGAGCTACACCAAGTAGTCTCCCAGTGGCGTAACGAACCTTGCGATCCTCCGGACAATCGTAGTTTAAGAAAACGTTTTCCATCTCCTCGAACCAATGTAGGAGAGCAGTGACTCCCTCAGTCCCTTCGAATTTTGGAGGATCACAGGACTTAAAATGTTTGTAAGAGCACTTGATGGTAGGAGGGTTGTCGATGTTCTGGTCCTGTTGTTGAGGAGGGTTAGTAGGATTTGCAGCAAGGGCTTGTTGTACTTGTACCACGATGTCAGGCAATATCGTGGCCATTTGTTACGCGATATGTGTGGCCAAACGTTCTTGAGTCTTTCCGATCTTTTACCCCTTCGATGTTGTCTAGACGACATCTACAGGATCATAAAATGAGAAGATTGTGAGTTTATGGTGTCTTTTTAGGTGTCATGTGTCTTTAAGAAAATGAAAATAACATAAATATCCATAATGCAACTTCATCCATAGGATGTCTTGGGTTCGCTCATGTTGGGCCTCAATGTCCCCCATACCTTCACCTACATAGTCATGTGGGCCCCCATGGCTATTGGCTTGGTAGGATTCACATTAGTATTGGCAATTTAACACTCGCATCCCCCGAATGCAAACCACAAAATATGTTCATGAGATGTTTGGTCGGAACGTGTCTAGGTGTAGACACAATGACAACTCAAAGTGGGATTAGCTCACACGACGTTTGGTATAGCATGCTTTGGCCTAATAGGTATTTCGTACTCTCATCGTTAGTCCCCAGGTAGGCAAACTGGTCCTTTATTTTGGATTTATACGAATGCCAGCCTAGACAGGACGTTCCGACTACCGGTACTAGTACCCTTCCAGTTACTACATGCTCGTCATGAGAACTCACTTTGATGAGATTTGAAAACACGAAAATCATTGTAAAATCAATCATGATGTGGTGTGTGCTTTCATGGTTGTGATATGTTATGAGCATACGATTTCATGATAGGCATTATTTGATAATACATACTTATGAACATGCTTGTACAATATCAAATGTAACATTTAACATAAAACATATAAACATCATGAAATTTTGGCATATAACACACAAAATTCTTATAAGTTTCTAATCGACTATAGTATAGGCTCTAAGGGTCTAATAACCTATCCTATATCCCTATAGTCATGGCTCTGATACCAATCTATCACACCCCGACCCGCAGCGGAAATAAGAGTCGGGGCATAATTGGGTTATCACCAAAGCACATGACATTTACTATTATGTTTCATAATTAATGAAGTCAAAGTTACATTTTCAAACATCCAAACATGTTCATTCAATACAAAGGAAATAACCAAACATAGCAATCCCAATACTAAATCGTTTTATTCTTCTAATCCAGGTCCTATGTGTTCCTAGCTGCTGCTGGTTCACCTGTATCATGTGTAAAATGGGAGTTTTTGGGTCAACATAAGTTGGCGAGTGAACCTTATTAGATAAACATTTGATAATGGTTTTATGGTTAGTTTATCAATGAAATATTGTGCTTTAATCATAAAAGAGCAAATTAAGTAATCAAGCATTGGCAAATAGCAGTTACAATTATAACATACAATAACACTTGATAGCATACCTGAACATACCAATATCATATGATAACTAACATAAATGAACTGGGAGATCAAGGCTCAATCAAACGGAGCCGATCGTATTGCATGAACTGAAATGTAAAATGAACTGTGCGATCAAGGCTCAATCAAACGGAGCCGATCGTACTGCATGTACTGAAATGTAAAATGAACTGTGCGATCAAGGCTCAATCAAACGGAGCCGATCGTTGCGGGCACACCAGGTTCAACCGCATAATAAAATGGGGAACAGGCTCAAACCTCATAAATGGGGAGCGGCGGCCTCGGCAATTGCATGTACTGAAATAATAATTTGCATCCAATAATAACTACTTAACAGCAACAAGCTAAATACACATGTCATGATATGATGTATGCACAATAGTTTAGTTATAATATGTATATAAACGAAGACACATGATACACCCCAAAAACATGATTAAAACGGGGAATTTGAAAGGTTCACTCACATTGGGTGCGTTGAATTGGAGATGGTGAGATGCGCACGATTTAGATGAGCGGATCGACGAGGAATACTAACCTAAATAATAATGAAAAATATATTAAATGGATGGATTTTTATTAAGGATTTTAATGAAATTTTTAGATATATTTTTGTGAGTTTATGGCTATTTTCTATCTTTAAAAATGTTATTTTTAAGTATTTTTAATTGATTTTTAAATTAAATTAAATAAATAAAAATATAAAAAATATTATTTTTTTAGTGTTGACTGTTGACCGGTTCGGTCAGCGGATAAATTCTGCGCCGGGTGAGATTCGAACCGACGACCTTCCGTTCACGTGCACGTAGCTCTACCAACTGAGCTATGTGTCTAACCCGTTATAAACTCGTTTCTAATTATATTTATATACTTATTTGAATTAACCGAAAATTCCTTTATTTGCAAAAACGTTTTAATTCAATTTGATTGGTGCTCGTGACGAGATTCGAACGCGCGACGTGAAGTTCATGATGCACACAGTCCACCGCTGGACTGTGTGTCTAACCCGGTTATATTCTTGGTTTTTATTATACTTAACAACTATCCGTTTTAACCCGGTTTAGTTCTTGATCAAAAAGGCATGTTATTACACAAGGCGTGCGCGTAGCAAGGATCGAACTCGGGACGTGTATAGTTTTTGTTTGCACACAGTCCACCGCTGGACTGTGTGTCTAACCCGTTTATAATCCTGATTTTAATTACTCTTATGTCATTACTGAATTCATCTTCTTCATTACGAACACAGACCTTAATCAAACATCCGATTCGTGATTAATCTAGTTAATAAACATGATGTCTAGCTTGAATGTATTAAACCGAACAGTTTGGGGAAAGAAGATACCGAACAGGTTGTCTTCTTCAGAGAGTCCGGCGAAAACTTGTCGGCTCTGTTTTGAACCTTCGGCTGAGAGAAACTATTAACAGGTTTAAGGGATTAGATATGAAATTGAACTAGTGAGTATTGATTATCAGTACGTTGGAATGTGCATACCGATAACTAACGAGTTTCCGGCAATTCCAGAAATTTTCCGGCGAACACAGAAAGTCCAGCAATGTCGTCTGTGGTTGATTTTGAGTGATGGGTTAATGTTAGTAAAGTTCTAACAATAGATTGAAATCGTAAAGGAGAAGTATTTTACCGGTTTGTGTTGAATACGGTTTTCCGGCGACTTTTGCAGAGAATTCCGGCGAACTGTTTTAGGTGCTCAGATGGTTTGAAAATGCGACGAAAAGGAATTGGAGTATTGTTGTGATAGTTCTGAATCGCGAGAATGGACTGAAACTTGAGTTATTCCGGGATTTGATGAACTTTCGGTTTCAAATACCGAAAATGATGAAGCTTTAAGTTCAATCAATTCTGACTTAATTAGAAACCGTCGTGCATCGGTTATAACTGAAATTGTGAGGTAAACAATCGATTTGACGATTGGTTTGCCGATTACCGGTTTTTCAGATGGCATCATCGGTTAAATCGAGTTTGTGTATAAGTTCCATTTGTTTTCCTAGAGTTAACAGAAAACACATTGTGGCGGAGTGGTTAGGGAATGGATGTTAAGTCATTGAGCGACTCAGCTGACCCGGGTTCGAGTCCCGGCAGCTTCAAATATTTTTTATTTATTTTATTTTAACTTTTTATCAAATATAATTTTTATAGTTTAGTTTATCTATTAATTATGTATCGTTTTAACTCAAAATAACCATAAATAATTAATGCACTTTTATAACTTGGTACATGATTACAAAACGGAGCGGGTTTTGGATATACATACGGGGCTCGGCACGAAAACCGAGACAAAATTAACGTAACACACCACTTTGGACTCACGAAGGAGTCAATTCCTCCCAACCTTGTGGGAATACATAATTGAGCGTCTATCGGGTGTATGCCTACACCCACGCTAAGGTCGTGGCCATTTCGATTGTAATGAGCCAAGGATATCCAGGACACGGTAGTTAACCCCTGATGTTTAAATTATCAAACAAAACTGATTAAAACAGAATATGCGGATTTATCCCGAACCGGCGTTCGATTAATCCCATTTCCGACCAAGCGGTAATAATTTACCGTAACCCAAGCCCGTATAGGGGAAATAAGTCGAGAGTATTTACCTGAGCTAGTCTTCTTTTAATTTTTAATAACTCAGATGTACACAAAAGGATTAAGTGCAGATAGCATTTACCGGCAAGTCTCTAGTCTGAATTATGGCATAAACTAACCAATTAAAATACTTGTAACATTCGTCGAAAAACGGGTTTCAAAACCCGCTTCGTTTAATAATCAAGTATTCAGTTATAAGATTCGTTGCGTATTTACTGTTCAGATTATTTTAAATAATACATATTTAATAAACATTTTAGAATTTAAAAACCATAATTAATAAATAATACTAATAAGTAAATAAAAAATAAAATAGAGTCGCCGGGTCTCGAACCCGGGTCTCCCGCAAACATACACACACACCCACACCACTCCGCCACACACTTCACTCGTGATAAATACTGAAACATATAACACTTAAAGTAAAACCCGAAAATCAAAACCGGTAAATCAGCGCGCCCAGAACTCGCAGTCGCCGGAAAAACCGAAATTTCCGCAAATGGGGCTATTTTCTTTGACTGAAACGCGTAAACTGATTTCGACATCAGTTATAACCGTTGCCTAACCATCAATTTTAGTCAAAACCGTTTCCTCTGAAGACTGAAACCTTTGACCACGAATCATGACCTTAATTCGAACCCAAATCAGCCTGTTCCTCCTTACAAATACCCACCCAAACTTCTTGTAAACCTTTCGCTCAGAACCACACTCACTTCCTGAAGCTTTAGTCCTTCAGAGCACGTCGCCGGAGATTCTCGCACTCGCCGGAATATCACCAGAGAACCGAAGCCTTACTCCTAATCGGTATAATCATCTAAACCTTTCTTGCTATCTCTTGATTAGTAATCTAATTGCTCAACACATTAATCGAAACTGATAAATCAGTTCACTCAGCCGGAAATCGCAAATCAGGGCCGACGAACACTTGCCGAAAATCTGAAGAAAACTCTCTGTTTTGGTATACCATATTACTTAATCTTCTTTTTCTATTCTATTTCAATCAATTATAAGTTTGTTGGTCGATTAAGCAAAACAGTCGGGTTCACGGTTCTGTGTTCTTCTTAATGAAGAAGACGAAGTTTAAGTTGTATATTAACGTAATTAAAATCGAATATCTAACCGGGTTAGACACACAGTCCAGCGGTGGACTGTGTGCAAATGTAAAACACACGTCCCGGGTTCGAATCGCACATGTTACCGACTTTCAGAAATAAAACCAACATTTTTAAAACCTAATCAGATCAATTCACAGTATATACATAAGAGGAATATAATCCAGTAGTTAAGCAGATTAGACACACAGCCCAACTGGTTGGGCTGTGTGCACTCGAACCGAAGGTCCCGAGTTCGATTCCGGGTCTCTGCAACCGGTTCGGCCATATTAAATCATTTTTAATAAAAACTAAATAAGGTTAAAGTTAATTAGTATATATATATATAATTAAAACAGAGAATATTTCGGGTTAGACACGTAGCTCAGTTGGTAGAGCTGCGTGCATGTATACGAGAGGTCCCGAGTTCGAACCTCACTCACCGCATAGAATAAACAGAGTCTGACCGGTCAGACCCGGTCAAACCTGACAAAGTCAACCCTTTTTATTTTGTTTTTGTTTATTTATTTAATTGAAACATTATTTAAAAATACTTAAAAATAAGGTTTTTAAAGTTAAAAATTTGCATTTAACCCACAAAAATAAATCTAAAATCTCATTAAAGAGCACTAATTAAAAAAATAATCTCAAATAAAATTTATTTATTTAATCGAATCATGTCGTCATTATTTAGGTTAGTTTTCCCTCGTCGGTTGAATCATAATATTCGTGCGCATTCATCGTCATCAAGAAACGCATCCACTGTGAGTGAATCTCTACCAATCCCCCGTTATAATCATATTTTGGGGTGTATCATGTGTCGTACTATCCTTTTATTTTATTTAAACACTTGTGCATACATCATATCCGTGATCAAATGTGTATCAATTATTGTGTGAATTATATGTAGATTGAATTCATCATTTCAGTGCACGCATTTCATTAGGCCCATCAGTTCCCCGTGGGATACGGGTTGAGCATCAGGAGCCTCATTAGATCGGCTCCGTTTGATTGAGCCTTGATCTCAAATACATCATCATTTCATGTCATATACTCATCCAAAGTGGTTTGTGATTGTTTACTTATATGTTTGCTCACATATGATTGATGCACGAATTTTCCTTATTAAATAAAACAAAAATTAGTTAAAATGTTTTATCAAGGTTCACTCGCCAACTTTTGTTGACCCAAAATCTCCCCCGTTTTACACATCATACAGGCGATCCAGCTGAGACAGGAAATACTTAGGAAGGCCTAGAAGAATAAACAAGTTTATGCTTTGGAATAATTATATAGTTTCATTTTCTTTGTAATTGTATGAATTTTGTTTTGGATATTTAAGTTTGTAATTTGAATTTAATAAATATGAAACATCTTAGTAAATATCATGAGCTTTGGTGATAACCCAATTATGCCCCGACTTTTATTCCGCTGCGGGTCGGGGTGTGACAATACTAATGGTCTTTATTTAAGTCATAGACTTAGACCGACGAGCGTATTTGATCAAAATATATGACGCTAGATTAAACGATGATTGGATAGAATGTAGTTTAATCCCAACAAGTACCTTGACTTGTTTAATATGGGTAAGCATTCTGGATTTTGAGACTTAAATGACAAGGTTAAACCCGTTTCGATTAATTTTCGTAAAATAGTTACATATACGTAACCGTGCGCATGTTAGCGATATCGGGTAACCGGATAAGTCATGGACAAGTTCTATATGCCATTATACTTTAAATAAGTTAAGATATCAGTAGAATATCAACTTGTATGCCCGTTAAGGTTTAAAACGAAATTATGCCTCATAAGGGCATTTTGGTAATTTTATACTGTAATAAAGGAACTTGAATATAATTTTAATGTTATAGTCATAATACTCTGGAAAAATACTTTATTTATGATATAATATCAGTAGGATGTCAATTATATGTGTAAATTATCTTTTATGGCCAAACTATGCACCGAAGGGCATTTTGGTCATTTTACACATAGTTTATAAATTATTTGGGATTCTAGTTTGTAACATGTACCTATTGTAAATATGTTTAAAATAAGTTTTAAAATCAGTAGGTAACAAGTCTTAGTCCATTAATATTGTTTAAAACCATACTATGCGCCGAAACGGCGATTATGTCGTAATATGACGTCTTTAAGTGATGTTTATGAAAACTGATATTAAAGTCAGTTTAAAATGTTTAAAATATGTTATTTAATATAACCTATCAGTAGGTAAATGATTTACCTTGAAAAGATTTGATTAAAATCATTTTATAAGCCACAAGGGCTAAAACCGTCATTTATCGACATAGTTTAAGGACTTGTTTGAAAACTCAGTTTATAACTTGGTTTAACATCCAAAATAATCCTACTTATAATATTACATCAGTAGGAAACTCATTTTCAAATTATCATTAAAACCTTGATTTATGTAAAAAGGGCATTTTGGTCAAAGATGGCATAATTATGGAACTTGCGCATAAACTTGGATTCTGATTATGATCATGTAATATAACCTCAGAGGGTTATGCTACATTATATTACGATCATAATGCAACTTTAGATCAGTAAGTAACTAATCTAAATCGGGTCAGAATCGAAAGTCAAAGCAGAAGTCAAACTTCGCGACTTTCGGTTGCGAACCGACCCTAGAACTGAAATTGACGAGCCGAACATGTTCTTACATGTTCTAATAATTATTACTAACTTGTTTAAGTGTCAAAACAGGTTTCATAACATATATAAGATCAATTTATGATTTTTCCGGCCTGTTTGACTTTTTAATATCATAACCTTGACCCGTCAATTGGTCTACCAAACGTGATCTTCAGGAGGTGTCCTTTATAGGGATTAACACCTACCTTATTACGATCACTTAGCCATGTTCATTTCGAACAATGGCTGGACCATAATGGTCTTAACCGAAAGTCTAAGCGTTTTACGAAAATGCTTGACTTTTGGCTATAAAAGCCTATAAACGAAAATGCAAGAGTAAGGTACACTTACAAGAGGTTCCTACAATGCAAGAGAACTAAGTTGGATGCTCCTTTCAGCTAGGAACTTCGAGAGGAGGGAGAAGAGTTATGATTTAGAAAGGTGCAAGTTGGAATGAAGCACATGAACACCTATTTATAGTTGGAGAGCTCAAAGGAGGTGAAGCCAGGTGTTTAGGGGTGTAAGAGGAAGCTTACAAGTGTCCCAAAACATGGCATAGCTGATTACAAGTCCATAGATTCGATCAAATGGTTTTTGGAGCTTTGCTTGGAGACCAAATAAAACTTTCTGTAGCAGAGCCTCTCTCGCGCCCCGCGAGAGACCCAGGCCTGGTCTCTCGCGGCCCGCGACCGCCCCTTGGCCGGTTTCAAAGTTTGACACTTTTAACCCCATAACTTATTAAAGCTTATAAAAACCTATTTAAACACCTTTTTGGCACTTTTAGCCCTCCATAGCCAATACTTGGCATACCCAGGATTATGCCCGGACATTGTCGAGCTCTCGGTTCATTAAAAGGCCACTCAGAGGTATAAATTAACATGTTGACACCTTTAATCCCTCCATTATCCAACTTTCACATATTAACAAAATTGAACTCTCTCGTCCAACAAATGGCACGTATGAGAGTTTAGGACTCCACAAAGGATCACTCAGAGGCTTATGGTAAGCATGTTGATTCCGATGTCACTCAGAGGCTAGGCATGTTGACATATCAGTCACTCAGAGGCAAATTTCAAGCATGTTGACATATCAGTCACTCAGAGGCTAATGATTTAAGCATGTTGACATATCAGTCACTCAGAGGCTGTTATTTATGCATGTTGACATCGGATCGTCACTCAGAGGCTCAGATTGAGCATGTTGACGCCTTTAGTCCTTATTGGTCTTTAACAGACTATATTTAAAAATACAATACGTGTCACTATACTATTGGACACGATTTTACAGGGTGTTACACGTGGGCATGGCCATGGTCGTGGTCGTGGACGTGGACGTGGACGTGGATATGGTCCGGGGAATTATCACGGTGTTCAATTTAAAAACAAAGGAACCCACCAGAGGTTGCATGATATGAAAAGAAATCCAATGATGGAAAAGGTAAAAAGAAAAATGGAACCCCATCGAATGCATGCTATCAATGTGGAAGTAACAACCACTGGGCTAGTACATGTCGTACAACCAGACACTTGGTAGAGCTTTACAAACAATCTATAAAAGACAAAGGAAAAGGAATAGAGACAAATTTCACATATAAAGATGGAAATGTCGATGTCCCAAGTGGTCAATAGGACCTTACTAATGCAACTAATCTGGATTATGATGATTTCCTTATCGAGTAAGCAAATTTGGATTCTGGTGATATCGTGGCTGATACCAACTAGTTGGATGCTTGCAATTTTCCTTACACGTGAATGATTTTATTTAAAATTATGTTATTTCCTTGATGTTTTATCGAGACATTTTGTTTGGGATTTTGAAATGTTATGTTTTGAAGTACTTTTGGGGCATTTTATGGGATTTGTTATGTTTGAACCATATTGATGAAATTTTGTTCTGTTTTGAAGCATATGGAGTGTTCAACTAAATGTCCTATTAGTGGTGAAGATGTATGTCTAATAGACAGTGCTACTACGCATACGATTCTAAAGAAATAGAATTATTTCTCTAGTTTAATAATGAAAGAAGCAAGCGTCTGTATTATATCCGGTAAACAAAATTAATTGAAGGCTTTGGAGAAGCTTATGTAGTTCTACAAAGTGGAACTTTGCTCAAAATTAACAATGCGTTATTTTTCCCACTATCTCAAAAAAATCTAATAAGCTTTAAAGATATTCGTCTAAATAAAATTCATCTTGAGACTATAAGTGAGGGCATGATAAGTACCTTCAATTCACAAGGATGTATTCGGGTAAAAAGCATATATTAGAGAAGTTACCCACATTTTCCTCTGGTTTGTATTCAACTAAAATTGGTGCAGTTGAATCAAATGCAATCATAAACCATAAGTTTATGGACCGAGAAAACTTTATAATTTGGCATGAACGAGTAGGCCATCCTGGATCAATAACGATGCGAAAGATTATAGAAAAATCATGTGGTCATTCTTTGAAGAACCAGAAGATTCTTCAATCTAAGGATATTACATGTGTTGTATGCTCACAAGGGAAGTTAATCACTCGCCCATCACCAGTTAAGGTATGGACAAAATCCTTGAGTTTTTTAGAAAGAATACATGGGGATATATGTTGGCCTATACACCCTCCTAGTGGACTATTTAAATACTTTATGGTCTTAATTTATGCATCAACTAGATGGTCACATGTGAGTTTACTATCAACTCGTAATATGGCATTTGCACGACTACTTGCTCAATTAATAAGGCTAAGAGCACATTTTCCAGATTATCCCATCAAGAAAATTCGGTTGGACAATGCTGGTGATATTACATCCCAAACCTTCAATGGTTACTGCATGTCTATTGGCATAAGTGTAGAGCATCATGTACCTCATGTACATACGCAAAATGGACTTGCTGAATCGCTTATCAAGCGACTTCAAATGATTGCAAGACCAATGATTATGAAATCAAAACTACCAGCATCTGCTTAGGGGGCATGCAATTTTACATGCAGCAACACTAATTCGTATCAGGCCAACGAGTTACCACACTTCCTCACCATTAAAGTTGGTTTTTAGTCAGGAACCAGATATTTCCCATCTAAGGATTTTCGGTTGTGCCGTATATGTTCCTATCACTCCACTACAACGCACAAAGATGGGACCTCAAAGGAGATTAGGAATATATGTTGGGTATGAATCACCATCGATCATTAAGTATTTAGAACCATCAGCAGGTGATCTATTTACGGCACGATTTGGTGATTGTCATTTTGTTGAAACAACATTCCTAACATTAGGGGAAATAAAAAGCAGCTGAAAAATAATAATATAATTTGGAATGAATTATCATTATCTCATCTTGATCCTCAAACTAAACAGTGTGAACTAGAAGTTCAAAGGATAATTCATTTAGGAAGATTAGCAAATCAATTACCAGACGCTTCCACTGACCCAAAGAGAGTGACTAAGTCACACATACCAGCTGCTAATGCTCCAGTAAAAATAAGTATCCCAGAAGGACAACCACATGTTGGAAATGAGTCTAATGCACGCCTTAAATGTGGTAGACCAATCGGTTCTAAAGATAAAAATCCTCAAAAGAAAAAAGGAGCAAATAATGGAGATGGTCAATTCGAGGTAATGATAATGCCAAGAAAAGAGTCTCCTGAAGAGACACTAGATATGATGGTTCCAGAAGAACCTCAAGTATCTGAAAACAAAGAGATCTCAATAAATTATATCATGTCTGGAAAGGTATGGAACTGAAATGAAATCAACGTCCATGACAGTTTTTATACCGTAGCGCTAGAAGTAATGAAAGATAATGAGGATCAAGAACCAAAATCTATCGAGGAATGTAAAAAAGAAATGATTGGTCAAACTTGAAAGACGCAATTGAGACAGAATTAGATTCCCTCAATAAACGAGAAGTTTTCGGACCAGTAGTCCCTATACCTGAAGGTGTAAAGCCTATCGGATTAAGTGGGTTTTGTGCGAAAACGTAATGAGAAAAATGAAATCGTACGATACAAGGCAAGATTAGTAGCACAAGGATTTTCGCAAAGACCTGGGATGGATTATGAGGATACATATTCTCCGGTGATAGATGCGACAACTTTTCGTTATCTTGTTAGTCTGGTAATACAATAAGGGATTGACTTGCGTCTAATGGACGTTGTGAAACCTACCTCTATAGCTCACTTGATACTGATATTTACATGAAACTCCATGAAGGATTCAAATTTCCAAACTCATTTACATCTAGTTCTCGAGAACATCTTTCAGTTAAATTAAACAAATCATTATATGGGCTAAAACAATCTGGGCGTATGTGGTATAATCGCCTTAGTGGGTATTTGTTGAAAGAAGGTTATAAAGATGATTCAATATGCCCATGTATCTTCATAAAAAGGTCTGATTTTGAATACGTTATAATTGTTGTATACATTGATGACTTGAATATAATTGGAACTCCAGGGGAGCTCTAAAAGGCGGTTGAATATTTGAAAAACGATTTTTAAAATGAAAGACCTTGGCAAAACAAAATTTTGTCTCAGGTTACAAATCGAACATCTTAAGGGTGGAATCCTTGTGCATCAACAAAACTACATACAAAAGTTACTCAAAAGGTTCTATATGGAAAAATCGCATCCATTGAGTACTCCAATGGTTGTAAGATCTCTTGATGTCGAGAAAGACACATTCCGACCTCCGAATGATGGAGCGGAATATCTTGGTCCAGAAGTACCATATTTAACTGCAATCGGTGCACTAATGTTTCTTGCTAGTCATACACGACCAGATATATCATTTTCTGTAAATTTATTGCAGGACATAGTTCATGCTGTAACACCTCAAAAACGGGTTTGGTAATCAAACCACGTTATTATTAAAAAGCGGGTAAAGAATCGTTCGCGGTAAAACTTAACCTTACAACTTGAGGGACCAAAGCTGCCACAAAGGGAAACTTGTTTTATTAAAACATAAAATTTACACATAATGCACACACTTAGTGTGTGCATATGTCGATCTTCAGAGGGTGCAACAAGGGCAAACCCTTGTTGATCAAGAATCATCAAAATTGAAGGGTAAATTGTGGCTAAATCTTATGCATGAACGCATATAAACGATCACCTAATCAAGGGGATGATAAGGTATATCTCAAAACTTAGATTGATGAAAATCATAACTTGAGACAAGTAGAATACTTGCAATTAGATAGTTGGATTATGATCCAGAGATAAAATTAAGTGTATGTGTATGCTTGATTTCGTTAAACTTAAAGAAATTATGCACTATTTGATGTAAGATTACTTGTTAGTAATTGACAAGTAGATTATAAAGTGGGTTAATGATTATATGATGAAATTGATAATGTAGGAGTGTTTATGATCATCATACTAGGATGTATATGTAAGATACTCGAACAAATTAGAGATTCGAGTAAGTAATCATACATGACTTGAAATGTGTTTTGTATGATATAATGAAACTAATACTATGTTAATGTTATTAGGTGTTTGATATCATGTTGTCTACTAGTTAGTGCGTAGAATTTGATTCTATTAGGTATTCGGATGAATGTCTAGTAATATGATGAGATGAGTTGTTTTGTAATAATGAAACAATTCCAAGTTCTTATGTAATTATCGATAGATTAGCATATTTTTGTAGAAACCATGATAATTTGATAATAACAATTGTGTGAACTTGGTTTGGGAAATTTAGCTATAATGGTGGCATAAGAGTAGTGCTTACCGGGTAATTAACGAAATGCCTAAATGAGTTGTTAAACTTGTTCGTGGGTTTGTATGAGTAAATAGGCAATTTACTCAAAGTCAAATTGATCTATAATAAGATCGAATGATAAATTTGATATAAAATCCGTAAGGTGGAATAGTCGTGTTAAATGATGACTAACCTAACCATCTTGCGAATGATAAATGAAAGTTTGACGCTTGACAAGCTAGGTGGTGGCTTGGGAAGAAGCGGGTCAAATGGAACAAGTACGCGGAAAAAGGCATAATTTGAAATTCAAGGTAAGTAAAGCTTACATCCTTAAAATAGTAAATTTTACTTATGCATTTAAATAAGAATAAGCGTTTTGGGAATTCAAACCGAGATTTTGAGATACAAGTTTCTGACACGAATAGATATGGATTGAAACAAGTGAAAACGGTATTAAACTATATTTGATGATAGAAAGGGGTAAAATAGTAATATAGTTATGTAATGACAAATATATAAGGAATTCTGAAAAGTCACCTTGTGGTGTAAACCGAACTGGATTAAATGGTGAGATGGAAAATAAATACCATCTCATAATGATAAAATGGTCATTTTGACCAAATGGGTCAAATGGTGTTGTCATCACCATTTGACAATAATATATAATGATCGCTTGTCGAGTTTGTGTTAACAGGGAAATAGAGTTTGGCTAGTGATGCTATTAATTGGTAATTAACAGTGCAAGGTACTTAACGGATCAATGCCATGACCCGAGCCAGGTATGTATAATGAGTCAAACTCTCATTAAGGACTTAAGGTCCAATGAGAGATAAACGAGTCGTGAATGAACGTCAGATTACCTAAAGCAAGGTCACTCCCATAATCTAAATTGCAGACATTAGGTTCTCAGGAACATAATGAATTTAAATATGATTATGGTTAAAGTGTGTTTTTGGGTCAATATATGATATTGAAAGTTCTTCGTCTTAAGAGAGAGAAGTTGACCAAAATGCCCTCGTATGGTAAAATAAGTAAACGACCCTAAGGATAGTTTAAAATGGATTTTTATAAATAAGTATACCTTTCGGTAGTGTAAAAGCGAAAATTATAATCCTTTTTGGTTTAAAGCCTTTTAAATGGTCTTTTCCGTAAATTGTCGAACCGAAGGGTAAAATTGGATAAAATGTAATTACGATAACAATTCCACCACAAATATAGTATGGTGGAAAATAGATAGATATCTTAGTATGGGAATGATAATATAGATAACGTTTGGTTGAAATAAGCAATGGATTTCGCTAAGACAACCAAACGGGTCAAAATGATAAAAATAAATAAAGGTTTGGTTTAATAAGCAATAAATTTCGCTAAGACAACCAAACGGGTAAAAATAGAGTTGTAAATGCATACTGAAATAGATGCATGAATGCTAGTTTGGTTTAAATGCGGATAAAGGGTAAAATTGGAAATTTTGCGCCTAAACCGGAGATGAATGCGTAAATCATAAGAAATAAGAATTCGGGTTAAATAAGTAAGAAAACATTTTACGGACATTTAGAAACAAGTTTCAAGTAAAACGGATTAAAATTGAGTAAATTACGGAAGTTTTCTTAACTAGAACGGTAAGACGCCAAAACCTTGTGGAAGCCTATCTTAAACTATGGTGGCCAGTAGCTTACGGTGGGCAACTGTTGAATGAAAACAGGAAATAATATTTTACGGACATATCACCATAAGTCACGAGTCGTGATTTAATGTTCGGGACTTGAAACGGGTCGAACGAATGATTAATCAAATCTGCAGCAAAATTGTTGCAGAAGGCACCATCGCCGACGGTACAACCGGCTGTCGCGGACGCCACCCTATTGATCCGACGCCTTAAGTTACTGTCTACGACAGTAAAGCTCCGACGGGATATTGGAAGAGCCGTCGCCGACGCAGCAAGGAGTCGTCGCCGACGCCACCTCAGAATTTATATTTTCTGATTTGATTTTTTTAATCAAGTCAATTATCTTATGTTTTTTCGGAAATTTGCTATAATACTAATATTTTGTAAATTTCTAGTTTAGGGTAATTGCAAGCACTTTCGGATGATGATCAAGCTCAATGAAGAACCGAACACCATCAAAGGCCAAGCTTCTGCATTTGGTTTGTTATGGAACTAATCAGTAATGACATGTCAAAATGTTTAATGTTGAAAAGCTTTAATAAACTCGAAAATTTGTAATGACGTGTATTTGTATTTACTAGTTTAAATGAGAAAATTTTAATAAAAATTTAAATGATAAAAGATAGGGTCTTATAACAAAGAGGCATTGGAATGGGGTAAAACAAATATTCGATACCTTCAAGGTACAAATGAATTTGAAATGAAAGACCTTGGCAAAACAAAATTTTGTCTCGGTTTACAAATCGAACATCTTAAGGGTGGAATCCTTGTGCATCAACAAAACTACATACAAAAGTTACTGAAAAGGTTCTATATGGAAAAATCACATCCATTGAGTACTCCAATGGTTGTAAGATCTCTTGATATCGAGAAAGACACATTCCGACCTCCGAATGATGGAGAGGAAATTCTTGGTCCAGAAGTACCATACTTAACTGCAATTGGTGCACTAATGTTTCTTGCTAGTCATACACGACCAGATATATCATTTTCTGTAAATTTATTGGCAAGACATAGTTCATGCCCAACAAAGAGGCATTGGAATGGGGTAAAACAGATATTTCGATACCTTCAAGGTACAACCCATATCGTTTGTATTTTACTAACCAATCGACAACACGTTTGGTTGGTTTTGCTGATGCAGGGTATTTGTCTAATCCTCACACTGGAAAATCTCAAACTGGATAATTATTCATAAGTGGAGGCACTGCTATTTCATGGGGTTCTGTAAAGCAAACAACCACGACCACATCATCTAATCATGCAGAAATATTGGTAATTCATGAAGCTAGCCGAGAATGTGTTTAGTTAAGGAATGTAATACAACACATTTGTGGGTCTTGTGGCATTTCTATGAGAGATGAGGGACCAACAATTTTACATGAAGACAACACAGCATGCATTGCTCAACTTAAGAAAGGATACATCAAAGGAGACAGAACGAAGCACATTTTACCAAAGTTCTTTTTCACACATGATTTGAAAAAGAATGGAGATATTACTGTCCAACAAATTCGTTCTAGCGACAATTTGGCAGACTTGTTTACTAAATTACTTCTGACATCTACATTCAAGAAACTGGTTCATGGGATCGGGATGCGTCGACTCAAGGAGCTTAAATCATCTGGGGGAGAATAATGCGCGCTGCACTCTTTTTCCCTTAGCTATGGTTTTATCCTACTGGGTTTTCCTTGCAAGGTTTTTAACGAGACAACATCACCAACCGTATTATAAGAATAATATATTATTTTGTCACGTGGATAGTCAAGGGGAGTGTTATGAATTATTATCTATTAATGGTGTGACTATCTACTTGTATTTACCATTATATCTATTAATGGTGTGAATATCCATTTGCATTTGCCATTATATACAGGACTCTCCACGTACTTAACACCCATCTTGTAAGCCTATAAATAGAGACACATGTGATCCATATTATATACCAAAGTAAGATATCCATTTCCCTAATCTCTCTTTCTTATCTATATAATGTTAATAGGCTAGGTTGTTTCAAACATAAACTTATTAGTTATCATAATTTTTATCTTTTTGTGATTTTTTGTTTTTTATGATTTTTTTTCATCTTTCCCTTTTCTTTTCTATTGTTTGATTTTTCTTTTTTAAGTTTCAATCGAATCTGTGTTGTACATGTAACAAAACGAATGGTCTAATACTGACCGAATGACGTCAGCATCGAAATTGATATTCATTTTTATTTTTTTGATCAACGTAAACACATCTCGGTATTTTTATCATGACTCTTTTTTTGTTTATCTTTTGGTAGTGTCGGTATCTTAATGAATCGAACTAATAACAAACAAATTCCTGCGATTAACATTATTTGTGCTATTGCATCTACGTTTTCATTAGAAATCGGATCACCCCACCACAGAGCGCGAGTGTAACCCACTAGTTATTTATAAACATTAAAATTTTGTTAAAAATAAAAAAAAAATGAAAAAGTAAGGCGCGTTGACACCGAGTACCGAAAAGTAAGCGCGTGGAAAAGGTTGACAGAGTGAAGCGTAAAAAGTCGGTCAATGTTTAGTCACATTTATAGAAATATTATATGAAAAAGTAAAACTAATAATAAAGTGATATATTCACCCATGAATCTTTTCATCCCGTAAAAAGGTTGAAAAGATACCTTTTATCCTTCTTTCCAACTCTATTGTCAATTTTATTTCGCAATCCTAAATATGATGAAATTAAACTAATGCAATTTAAAATACATACACAATTCTATACAAGCTATGTTATTATCTTTTTAGACCATATGACTATGAAGTTGGGTAGCTGATTATAAGTATTAAAAATAAAAAGTATTACTACCATTTTTTTCAGATACAAATATATTCCTTTTTAATACCATTTAAAGAGTATGATATCATAATCAGAGCCTCATCTAAGGCTATATGTAATGATAACAGGTTATGTGATAAATGACAAAAAAGTAAAATGTAAGGTTATTAGGGGTTATATAACATATGTGTGTAGTGGGAGATTATGTAAATGTGAGCTTATATATGTATATATAAATATACGTATTGAGAGACCAAATCTAGTCAGGAAAAACAATTTGAAAGGGTATGGCGATGTGGGGAGACGTCATAGACGCAATGATAGGCTCTGGCATTATATCACCTTCCCCAACGGAAGGACTAATACAACTCTGCATCAGAACTCGTATCTTCTTTTTATATTTAATTCCATAATCTCAAATACTTTTCTCTCCTGATATTTGATTTTGTTCATGTTTTTATATTGTTTCGATCATTAAATATTGATCTGAAGATTTTCAAAAGTTAAGGATAAACGGTCTATTTATTTCATATCTATTTTATAAAAATCACCAACACAATTCTTTTTAAATAGTAAACAGAAACTATTTATATAATCAATAATATTTTGGTCTAATGGTTAAACGGGAGATGAAAATTTTGCTTCTTTTGAATATCCTGAATTCAAATCCAGACAAGAAAAATTTAATACTAATTTAATGATGGTAACATACTAACTATAACCCGCTTAGCGGCATGCTAACTATACGCCTTTAAAAAAACTATTTATATAACCGATTAAAATGAACATGAAAGTAAAAACCAAGAAAGATAAAAACTCACAAAATACCAAATATACTTGCAACAGAAACTCCAATCTTCCAACTCTCCAAAAAAATTCTCTCTCTCTCCTCCACCCCCCCCCCCCTCTCTCTCTCTCTCTCTCTCTCTCTCTCCCAACAATTTAAAAACTTAACCAAGGATAAATTCAGCTAAAGCCACCCTTCAAAAAGTTCATTTTGTTTTACGTTCCATCAACCTCTCATGTACAATTTCTCCAAAAACCTTCAATCTTTCACCATTTCTCTACAATCCAACATCTGGGTATTCTTCAATCCTTAAATTCAAACAAACCCCACATCGGAACCACAATCTTTATCAAAAAAATCTCTCCAAATGAGGTCAGGATTACCCACAATCCTCCAAACCCTAACCCCAGAAGCCGCAGCCATATTAACCCACTCAATAGCCGAAGCCGGCCGCCGTAACCACAACCACAACGACGCCGCTTCACGTCGCCGCCACCCTCCTCGCCGCTCCGGCGGGGTTCCTCCGGCAAGCCTGCATCCGGTCCCACCCAAACTCCTCACACCCACTTCAATGCAGAGCATTAGAACTCTGTTTTAGTGTAGCTTTAGAACGGCTCACCTCAGCTTCCTCGGCTCCGGCTGTAGCCGAGCCGCCGGTTTCCAACGCGTTAATGGCCGCTTTAAAACGGGCTCAAGCTCATCAGCGGCGCGGCTGCCCTGAACAACAGCAGCAGCCGTTGTTAGCTGTGAAGGTTGAGCTTGAGCAGCTTATTGTTTCCATTCTTGATGACCCGAGTGTGAGCCGGGTCATGCGGGAAGCCAGCTTCTCTAGCCCCGCAGTTAAAGCCACTATTGAAAAATCTTTATCACTACCCACTAGTAATAATAACCGTAACGAAATACTATCGGTAACAATAATTATATATTCCGGGCATCATCAGGTGATGTCTGGAATATTTATTACAGCAACCCAAGATTACAAAAAAATGATGAAAATCTTTATATGAATCCAAGATTACAAGTACAACAACAAGCGAGAATGGAAGATATCAACCGGGCAATCGAAATCATGTCGAAATCGAAGAAAAGAAACCCGGTTTTAGTCGGAGAATTTGAGCCCGAATCGGTGAAGAAAGAAATTTTAATTCGGGTAAAAAGTGGTGAATTTTTACCTTCGCCGGAGTTAAAGAATGTGGAGGTGATCGCGGTCGATTTTTCGACGGAAAAGTTGGAAATTCCGGTAAAGATTAGGGAATTGAGGGAGTTGGTGGATTGTGAGGGTGGGGAAAGGTGCATTGTTGTGGATTTAGGGGATTTGAAGTGGGTGGTGGAGGCGGCGGTGGCGGTTGGGGTGGATTTAGTGCGGGAGGCGGTGGCAGAGATGTCGAAATTAGCGACGGAGAATCGTCGGGTTTGGTTGATTGGAACCGCGACATGTGAGACTTACCTAAGGTGTCAAGTTTGTCATCCGGCTATGGAAAGTGATTGGGATTTACAAGCTTTGCCGGTTTCTTCAAGATCACCTTTCTCCGGCAGGTAAAGATTTAATATCCTTTTTTATATATCTGAAATTTGGTGTTGTAATAATAAAAAGAAGTTTTTTAGAGCCGGGTTTCAGTGGGAACAGACTCCGAACTTTACTAGTATGAGTGGGATTTTATGTTTTTAGAAATTTGGTATTCTTATAAAAAAAAAGTTTTAAAGACGAGGTGTTAATAGTACTTTTTGCTATGAGTTTGCTTAATTGTTTGTTTGAAATATATAGGTTGAATTCGTTCAACGTCTCCGCCCAAATGCCGCCACCGTGCTGCCCGAAATGCTACCATGATTATGAACAAGAGCTTGAGAAATTGTTGGTTGAGGCGAAGAGCGATCTACCTCACTTGTTGCAGAATGCAAAAGCACAGAGAAGTGAAACCGAAACCGAAAGTGAAAGTGAAACGAAACTGCCTCATGGATCTAAGGTACTGAATTCGGTTTCATTACCTCATAAGAAATTGTTTTACGTTTTCTTGTAGAATTTGGTTTCATTTGGCTGTTTTTGTAGGTTGATGATAAAGAACTGATGAAGAAATGGAGTGAGATATGCTCGCGAATCCATCCGAATCATAATCAAATCCCGAGTTTTGGAAGAATGGGGACGGGTCTTGTACCTACGTATAAGCCGAACATGTTTCTGAGTCAAATGGGTAAACAGCAAGAGGCTCCCCAAGCCCTGTTCGTACAGATCTTGTTCTTGGACCAAAAGAAGTTCACGAGGATTTACCGGCTAAGGACTACTTGGGATGCATCTCATCTGAACCCCGAGCCAAAGGTGACGGATCTCCGAAGGGTAAATTAGTCAATTCTACAGACACGAACTCGTTCAAGAAACTTCTCAAAGGTCTGATGAAAATGGCATGGTGGCAACCGGAGGCGGCTTCCATCATCGCGACAACGGTAACACAATGTTCAAGGAGTAGTTTGTGGTTGCTGTTTGCAGGTCCTGATCGTGTCGGCAAGAAGAAGATGGCATCGGTTCTTGCCGAGCATGTATGTGGGTCTGACCCGATCACGATATGCCTCGGGTCGAGGCGTGATGAGGATGAAATGGATTCCGGGTTGCGTGGTAAAACGATGTTGGATCGGGTTGTTGATGTGGTTCGTAGGAACCCGTTTTCGGTAATTGTACTTTCGGATATCGATGAAGCGGATTTGCTCGTTCGCAGGAGTATAAAAGAAGCAATGAAGAGAGGCCGATTAACGGATTCTTATGGTCGTGAGATCAGCCTCGGGAACATTATATTTGTGTTAACAGGTAACTTTACCTGGTCGACGAACAATGGTAATGAAATCGTTGACAAGTGGTTGCATTCGTCTTCAACCGACGACTGGCGACTAAAGCTAACCATTTGTAAAAGACGACCCAAAAGACGAGCCGATTGGCTTTCGGAGGTAGATTCATCACCAAAACAACAAAAGAAAGTCGGGTCCGGTCTCTCACTTGATCTTAACCTTGCGGTGGACACCGAGGAAGAGCGGACGGACACAAGCGATCTCACTATCGAGCAAGGAGACGAGAATCCACATTTTGCAAGTACTTCTGTTTTAGTACCACACGAGCTCGTGGGCCCAAGTGACGTGACGGTCATGTTTAAACCGGTTCAATTTGGGCTAATCCGTCACGAAATCGAGAAAACAATAAAAACCACATTTTCCACCTTATTCGACGAGAAACTATCTATCGAGGTCGATGAAGCAATCATAGACAACATAGTAAGCGGGCTATGGTTCGGGAGAACGGGTTTAGAGGACTGGGCTGAACAGGTTCTGGTACCGAGCCTTCAAAAGCTCGCGGGTCACTTACCGTCTTCGGTTGATGATTTGGTGGTGCGGCTCGAGTCGGATGGTGGTCTTGATCAGGCAAACCATGGCAGAGATCGGTTGCCGAGTAAAATAAATGTAATAGTAGATACAGTCTGAAAAGTTGAGGGGTAAAGTTGTAACTCTTTATTTCTATTAGGATCACAGTTGTAAATAGACAACTCTTTAGATACTGGATAGGCAGGGAAGGAGGTAATATTAAAACCTTTTGAAACATTTTGTATTATGAACAAATATTGTGTATTTAACTATGTGGAAGTAAATTAGTATTTTGTAAATGAAGGGGTTGAACGTCTATGAACAGGGCAACTTTTTTAGCTTCGAATCTATGAGAAACACTATATTGCTATCACGTTATTGACCGGACCAACGACGAACGCTGATATGAACATATACAATGTTACGTTAGTCCGGTCATAGGTAAGTGTTTTAAAAGTTAAGACATGAGAATAATAAATAGAGCGAAGTTGTATGCGGTCGAGTTGGTGTAATTTAAACTTTTTGTAATCTATACAAGAAACATCACACCCTTGTATTATATGATGAACGTATCATGATCCGAAGCAAACCATCTTTTAATAAGTGACTAGGTTATAGACCTGTGTATTACCCGAGTTTGTATAATACAAATGATATAATTATATAATTAAAAAAAACTTTATATAACTAACGGCCTATGTTAATTAGTAAGGAAACTTTTTATAAACAAATTTTTATTACCATATGACAGTTCATGCAACTAACTTGAATTTATCACAAAAATCAACCCATCTTAAATAGTAACACTGAAAATACCATAATAGCCGTGTATTACAAAAGTTGAATACTGAAAAACGTGTAATACTCAAATGTGTATATTATTAATATGAATGAAATTACGTATTACGTTACATATAATAGTGTATTGAAAAATAATATTCTTTTTATCATTGTGTATCTTTTAAATATAACTATTATTTAAAATAAATCCCTAAGACCTCAAGTCTGTTTACAAATTCATCATTTAAGTTTAAGTTGTTCTTCTTCTCTTTATTGGCAAAAAGCCAATTCTAATGGTATGACATAATTTGATTTGTATTCTTGTTAATAATTGTTATGCGGATTTAATTAATAAATAGATATAACTTAAAGGTATATGCATGATGAATAAAATCTTTTCATTATTAAAGATTAATTTATTATGTCACAAATGGTATAAAATGAAATTAATATATTTCTTAGCTCTATTAAATTGAAAACACATAGTAGCTACAAAACCTTAATATTATCTCATCTATATAACTTCAAAACGTTAAGTTCTCTCTGTCTATAATTTTAAAACAAAGTTTAATAAAATTTTAGTTCTTTTGCGAGATAGTCCTCCAGTTAATCGCTCTTTTTAGCTTTTATTTATATGTTAGAAAAATTCATATATCGATTTTATATATAATCTCAGATATGAATGATAGCTTTTTTGTAATTTAAACTGCTTTATTTTAAGAAGTATTAAAATTATAGTTTTTAAAATTATATATCATTTATGTATATTTTTAATCATAAATTAAAAATAGATATTAATTATTATATATTATTAATAAATTAAAGATGAAAATGACATGTAAGGAGGTTAAAGAAGATAATACCGTATGACATTAGATGTAATTTTTTATTAGTATTCGATACCACAAGACACCTATTCATTGCTAGAGTTAATACATAAAATGACAAATCGTATTGAAAATTTGAAATGGTGGTGAATTCCTAAACTTATATGTACTCCTTTCCAAAAAAAAGTTCTAATTTTGTTTGAACCGCGTATACATACCACTTACATGGTTGAAATACATTCTTTCTAGAAATATTTTGTTTTATTTACAAATTGTTGTGTATGTAACTATTTGGAAGTAAATGAGTACTTTTGTAAACTAAAGGTTTAATGATTTATAAGTGGGGATGTTTCTTATCTTCGAATCTATGAGAGCACCATATTGGTAAATGGTAATACCTCATTGAACAGACTAAAGTTGATTTTACCATACTTAAAATGTTAGTAATCCGGTCGTATTTAAGAAGGCGTTTAGGATTGCTTATTTAACTCTAAAAGTGTTTTTCTTTTTATAAAAAGTGCTTATTGATTTATGACTTTTTCAATAGTAGTTTTTAAAAAAGTGTTTGGTTTAGTTTTTGTTATGAGAAAAATAAAATAATTAAAAAAGATAGAATAACTTTCCAATTTTAGTTGCTATTCTAAAAGGAATGGATAGATTGATAATTTAATAATTAAAAAACCAAAAGTCATTTAAAAAGTCAGGATTTTATGGCTTTTGAAAAACAATTTTTTTATTTCTAATAAAAAGCCAAAATTAAAAGCAATTTTAGCATTGCAAAACACTTTTCTTAACTTATTAGATTTTTGAAAAGCCAATAAGTCATTTCCAAACACACTCTAAAGTGTTCGTTTATGAATTGTAATGGAATTGGAATGAGAATTTGCGGAGAAATTGAAATTTGATTTGTAATTTAAGTGTGTTAGTTTGCAAAATGGGATGAACTTTGGATGAAATTAGAATGCAGGTTCCCTTCCTTGTGTTGTTCAATTCCAATTCATTTTCTTGTTAAAACCAACAAAATAAGAAGTGAAATCAACATTACAATTCCATCAGCATTCCATTCAATTTTATGAAGCGAACACTACGTAAGTGTTTTAAAAGTTAAAAGACAAAAATAATCAACACAAATGTATTCGAACAAAGGTGGTAAATTGTCTATACAAGACATAACATCACACCCTTGTACTATATTAGGATCCTATCAAGATCCAGAGCAACCATCATGAAGAGGCACCTTTTCCTTGCAAGAGTAAATGCATTCAATGATGAACACTATTGAAATAGTGGTTAATTCATCAACATAAAAAGACTCCCATCCTAAATAAGTAACATATTTAATTCTATCGTATGTAGTACGAGGTACAAACCACTCGTCTCACACCAAGGCGGATTATAAGGTCCAAGCTTAGTAACAAGACTAATCGTGTTGTTTCTTATCAAATTAGACACAAGTAGGGCTTTAGAACCATCACTACAAAAACTTATTTGTTATAACATTTGGCGTTATCAATTGTCTTAAATACTCGTTGCTTACACAACAATTATTTTCTTACCAATTTGTTGAAAAGTAAATTCATAAACCTATTAAGATATCATGATAACTTATACGCACATAATTATTCACATATACGCACATAAATTATAAAGTTAATACGTGTAGGTGAATGATTGTTGTTTTTTATATGGCTGAGACTAATTTGTGGCACGTATACAAACACATTCTTCATCTGATTTTTTATCTTCTTTTCTTTCTTTCTTTTTTTTTTTTTTTGTAAAAAACGTGTTCTCAAGTGTACACAATATGTTTGTGTCGTATTTTTTTATTATTGGTGACGGTAAATATATATTATATATGGCGGATGAAAATTTGTTTGTGTTTTATCTTGAAAAGGTGACTATGATATTTTGGTTCTAAAAAAATGAGAGAGTTGCAAACGAAATGTCCAGAAAGAGAAGAGAGAAAGGTAAAAAAAATTTATATGACTAATTAAAACTACATGGAGAATCTGAAAAGCAAGAAATGGGAAAATTTTCTCCAGCAAAGATACAAAACTGGAAGAGCTTGTAGGGGATATTAAAGTAATTGGGTTGGCTTGCAATAGGTCACATGTGTAAAACATAATTAGACTTTTCTACTGAAAATTACATTACGTCATTTTTTACCTTTCAAAAAACAAATAAAATTAGAAGGCTAAGATCTATCATTTCTTATTCTTGTATATAAAAAATACAACTATGTTATAGACATGAGATATAAAGTAGTTAAATAAGTTGTATTCATGTTTAATACTTGTGTTATTCCCGTCGTCAGAGACTTGTTAAACCTGATAAGACACGATTTACCGACCCACTTTCTATGGCTTAAACATAGATCAAGGCATAATAGTGTAGTATGGAGTTATGTGCCGAATTTTTGTTGTATCTTGTTTATCTTGTAATTCGTATTTCAATTTATACTTATAACGTACTTGCATACACCTTAAATACCCAAAACATGCTTATCTACGAGCTTTTAGCATGAAAAAGCAATAAAATCAACTTGGGGGGGGGGGGGGGTAAAGTGAACAATTTGCAAAATTTTGGAAAACATGTCTCCTTCCCGCCACACGAAGGAGCACTAGTGCTTTGTCTCGTGGTGCGATGAAGCTCACTTTTCAGCCAGATGTTTAATTTCATGAATTTTGAACTTTTACGTACTTTCCTTCTTCCTAAGTCTCAACTACCTTTTTAAATGCCTAAACCCTAATACCCACTTATAAATGCACCTTCTTCTCGCCTCCTAATCCCTTTACACACCTCCAAAACACTCTCAAATCCTCTCAAATCTACCAAAACTCCAAGTATTGCACATTCATACAAGTTCTAAAACAGTGACTTTGAGCTTGTTTCTTCATCTTTTTCTTCTTGTTTCTTATTTTCCTCCTACTTGAACAATCTCTAGGATTGCTACCACATGTTTACCAAGGTAAAAAAAGTTGGTACATTGCCATTTTCAGGTCCAAAGTTAGGATTGTGTTCTGAGTTTTGATAAACCTTTCGAAATATGTTCATCTTGTTTTATCTTTGGAACATCTTCAAGTTTCCAACAACTCTCTATGTTGGATATGTTTGGATTGATGTTTATTCTAGAAATAATAGTGGTATTAGCTTACATTCCATACAATCTAAGTCACTAAGCAACTTTTAAGTAAACAAAGTGAGCAAACTACATCAAGTCTTCAAACAATAAACATGTTTGGAATGCATTCGTTTAGTTGAACTCACTTGGTTACTTGGTGAATTAGATGATTTATTTTGTCTTTCATACTTGTATTCATGACCATCGAATCATCCTTTAGTGATTTTGTGCAATGTTGAACATCCATTGGGTTAGTGGATTACCCTACCTCTAATGCATGACATTTTGAACAATCTCGTTCGTCTCACCTTAATGTTTTCCACCATCGGTTGGGGTGTGACATATGGCCTGACTGGTGTAAGAGTTCTTTGTTGTAATTGGTAGTCTTGTGTGGCCCTACTCGGCTCTTTTGTCAGGGGTGCGGTTTTAATAAAGTTCACTTAAAAGAAAAACTAAAACTAAAAATAAATTACTTTTTTTTTGAATAACTACACTTGATTTATACTTTATTCACGAATATTCTAAATTATTCACGTTTCGCTAAGTTTGAACATGAGACCTATCCCTTAAGAGACATATGCCTCTATCAAGTAGGCTAGCTCAAAAAAATGTATTTACTTAATTACCTTTTCAATTAACAATTAATTTTTATTAACATTAATGAGATTGAATTTATTGAAGTATTTTTAGAGATTTTTGTAAAATTTACTATTCTAACTTTAATCAAATCATATACATATTGGTGGATCTTGAACTTTTAAATAGAGGGGCTAAAAGTTTTTTTTTTAAATGGGGAGCAAACTCAATATATATAAAATTTTCGGTAAAATTTCGAATCAAGAAAACAAGGAGGGGTGGAACTTCCCGAACCCTAACTAAAATCCTCTCCCGCATATACATAAACTAAACCAATAGATAATTAATTTTATACAACTCAAACATTCTAAATATTGTTAATATACCATGTCAAACTCATGTATATCTATTGTAATTTTCATAACTATCATATTCATCAATTTTTGTTTTTTTATTAAAAGAAATTTATAAATAACAGTTTTAAAGTTATTTTCCCCATAACATTAAAACTATAATAACGTTGGAGTAATCTATTTAACTGATATACAATTTTACCTTACAATAAAGTTTATTCATTAACAATATACTTTGTTAAAAAGAAAAAAAACACTGAGAGAAAATCAAAATAGGTTTTAAGGTGGTGAACAAGCACATGTTAACTGATTGATTAGGCAAAAAAGGGTCGATTGTAACTAAAAATTAATAAAAATGGTTAAAAAAGGGAAACATGAAAGGTCATTAAAAAGGGTGTTTTTTTTAATGGTGATGGTACTAAAGTGGGTATCTAAAATAATTTGATGAAATGTTTTTTATTAAAAAACTTTTTTCTCTTAAAGAACATACTTTTAAATATAAACTGTTTTCATCCAATAAAATAGGAGGGAGAGAATAACAACTTAAAAAAAATACCTATTTTGATAAATAATTTTTAAAGCTACTATTTTGGTAAATAAGTTTTTAACTATTACTACTTGGTAAAAAAAACTCTTAAAAAGGTGTGTGTATTTTGGTAAATAAGTTTTCCATCATTACCACTTTGGTAAAAAAAAAACTCTTAAAAAGGTGCGTGTGTGTGTATATATATATATATAAGGTTTAAAGATTGTCTACATGAAATAACTCGTAAGAATGAGTGTGTTCAAGAAAATATGATGTGATTACGGTGTGGTCATGATCCTTATGACCACCATGAACCTCCATATAGGCGTCATATCATCCATCATTCAAAACCAATACCCTAAGTGTGTGGTCATGACTCAAATCACCATTCCCTTTATTTTTTTTAATTTACTTTAATTCATAAAAACCACCATCAATAAAGGAGGGGGAAGGGGTGCGGTGTACCATTTAAAAATAACATAAGTTCTATTATTATTATTATTATTATGATTATGATTATGATTATGATTATTATTATTATTATTATTAAAAATACTGATATTTATATTTTTTTTTATCATAAAACTGAAGATCGCACATAAATGTATTTTATGTGGTTAGGACCGGCATAGTGGAATTTTGTAAATTGAGCCTTGCTAACTAGTTATCTCAAAATAAATTAAGATGTATTCTTTTATTATGTTTTATTTAAGAAAAAATAGTTAAAAAGGCATATAACTTTATTTATTGTATGTAAAAATAAACATCAATATTTATAAGCAAAATAATTAGATAGGATCAAAATGAAATATTATTGAATGATTTCAAAAGTAGTCTTTGATTAGAAGGAAAGCTCCCTTTGGTTTGTCTGAAGGTACAACATGAATGAGTCAACATGTGTTCATAGGTGCCTTTTCCATATCCAACTCAAAATCAACCACTCACCTTTTTAACCATCCACTTATTGTAAGTATATTTTCTTTTATAGAATTTGTAATATATAAATATAGTAGATAGAAAATATAGTCATTATTACACAAGACGAGTGATGATGATGATTATTATATACATAATTTAAGACTTCTTATATACAGTGATTTTTGTATTTTATATATTTCTTTTTTCTTTCTATTTTTTAGTTTTTCTTTTTTGAGTTTCAATTTAACCTTGTGTTATGAATGTAACAAACCAAATGATTTAATACTGACCGAACAACGTTAGTATCGAAATTGATATTCGTTTTTATTGTTTCGATTGATGTGAACACATCTCGATACTTTTTAGTCATATTATGAATTTTTTTTGTTTCTCTTTCGGTAAGTGCCGTTTTCTTAATGAATCAAACCAATATCAAACGAATTCCTGCCATTAACATTATTTTACTACTGTGTCTACGTTTTCATTAAAAATTGGGTCGCCCTGCCGCAGCGGGTGTGTAACCCACTAGTTTATCTAGAAAGTAAAATATGTACGAAAATAGTTAATTTACTTTAAGTTCGCTAAATAAATTTATTAAATCCAAAGTTTTATGTTTTCTTTTACCACATTTGCATCAAAACATTTGACCATGCCTCTAGACCATTATAATGGTGATGCACATGTATATAAGGGTGTGTAATACCTGCTAAATTGGGCCTAAACTTCTCAGATGAACTAAAATTTTTAATATAATTTTTAATATAAAATAAATTCAACATTCGATAATCAATATACAATTTGTGAATCAAACATAACTGGGCCAAGATATCGGGCCCAATTAATAAACACATTTCAAACTAAAAAAAAAAAAAGAAAAACTAAAATACTTCAACTATGTTTAACGAAATGTCACGAAAACTAAAATAATTAATATACATAAATTCAACATTCAATAATCAATATACAATTTTAGTGAATCAAACATAACTGGGCCAAGAGATCCGGCCTAATTTATAAATACAATTCAAACTAAAACACTTCACTATGCTTAACGAAATGTCACGAAAATCCAAAGAACTTGTGATGGGGTAATTAATTCTGCATACATATCTGCAAGCAATATCGATAAAATTTTAACAGTTTAGGAAAGTGGTTATACATACCAAAGAACTTGGATTCTGGATCTCATCCGGCGTAATTGTGCCCACACATGTCACGTGTTACTATGATTGTAAAAATTGTTAGACGCTCACTAGTCAGTTGACTGAGGAGTTGAAGTACTCGAGGAGTACTCGGATATGTTAAATCGTAAAGAAAATAGTTTTCGGAAATTATTTTTATATTATATATATATATATATATATATATATTAAACTACTAATATTCTTTAACAAATACAAGAAATAATGTTTATTCTTTAATATGATAAGCATAGAATTTATGTTTTATTTTTTTAAGTCAAAGTCGACCCGATTTGACCTACTAGATATGATTCTGGCGAGTTTGACCGCTTTTGGTCGATTCCGAGTAATTAGGCGAAGTTGAAGAAAGTCGACTCGTCAACTTACCTTATAGCGACTACTTACAAAGTACTCTTGCTTGGAGACCTTGTTTTACAACCATGTGTGTCACACGTTTAGTAGTGAAGACAGGCTAGTCGCATAAGTCATGCCCAAGGAGGGACATTCTAGCATATCTTGTTTTCGATGCTTGCACGTGTTGTATTCTAATTTGCTAATACAAAAAACATGATCAACACACCTCTATTACACGTATTATGTTTTATTGGTTAAGAAAAGAATGTTTATATTATTTATATTGGTCACTTAATAGCCAATTTGTACATTTTACTAATTTTCCAATTAAAATTACTTGAAAAGTCAAACTTAAGTTATATGCTCTTGACTCATCTAACATTTTACAATACTCAGTACTCGGTTTTATTAAAACCTGCATCGGGTTTTTTAATACCTGATCATGTATATGTAATTTTTTGATATGTAATCTTGTAATAATCTTAAGTTTCTAATATATTTGAAGTTTTATGTTATAAATGTTAAAGTTTACAAACCCAAAAATGAAGTTCAAAACATAAAAATACAAAAAATATGAAACAAAAAAAAGCCGCGACATCGTTTTTTTCATACCCGCACCGGTTTTATTTAATAGCTGAACCGAAAACCGGCTTTTTTATACCCGCAAATAGAGTATTTTAATACCCAGGTATAGAAAATCTGAACCCAAACCCACCCGAACTCGGTACACCAGGTACGGTTTTCCTGGCCAATACCCGGACCCGAACCCGGGGTATTGCCAGTACCCGAAAACCAATACCTGGTCATACCCTTATCCAGGTATATACCGGAACCCGGGTATTCAAAAAACCCGGTTATGTACACCTCTAGCTACCAGTAAGCTGTAAGCTTAGTAACCTAGAAGTTTATTGGGCTAATATACTATCTTGAGCTTAAAGCATTTCAAGTAATTGGGATGGATTCTAAAATATGTTGAACAACTTACAAAAATAGCGGTTTTAGACTTTCGGTATTGTATGGTCTCATATTCAGGCCCAACCAGAAACCACACAAATTGAATTCTGAGAAGTTTGTAAACTACTTGGATTGAGTCATGCTACAACCTTTTGCCTCATTTTAAAACTATATTATTTATATTTATATTTATATTTATTTGATTTCTACAACAATACGATTATAACAATAGGAGCGTTTGATCGTTCGATATGTTAATAAAATTAAAATATGCCAAAGATTTAAAATTAGAATTCTAATGTATGTGTTTAACAAAGTTTAAATAAAATTCAGATTCCATTTTTCGATCATCATATTTGATTCTCGGGTATATGGCGAGAATCAAACTTCTAAAGTCTTCTCTTTTCCATACCCGATAGTCTTACAATGTGCCCCCGATACCTTAAAGACAACTAAGTTTTGAGTCACCCGTCGTTTCAACAAGACAACACTTGTAAATAATACATTTTTTTTACAAAAATGAACTTACATATCATATTCTACTAGTCAGCTTGGTGAGAATTAGTCAGCACCGAGTCGATGGGAGGGAGGGCATGTAGGTATTAAGAGGAGTATCATGGGCTACGACTCAACCCCGTTTCCATAGGTATTAAGATGGCATGGATAAAGTTCAAGACTCAAAACGTATGGCGTATAATTTAAAGTGCAAATAGAGAAATGGTAGCATGGTTAATGCTTCGAACATGCATGTTTTGCTAAGTTAATTATAAAATAAGATTGGTTTATAGATATTTTGTCCCAAAAGTTTTAAAGAAGTACTTTGATGTTAACCAAAAAATATACTTCAAACTTTTTCCTTTGTTTTAACAAGTCATATAGCATCAACATCAAAAGAGATAAAAAGATCAATGAAAAACAACCACACATTTAAGCAAAATACCACAATTCATAAGAACCAAGTTATCCTAAATCCTAATTATGTTTCAATACTCAAATAGAGTGAAAAATCAATAAAAATCCCATAGCTAGACATCTGTATTCCCCTAATTCTAGCAAACTACTGGAGGATTCTTTCGACGTGAGCGGATGAACCGTTTAATCGCCTCCACGTTTCTGAGGACCGATTGATCTGCAACCTTTGTCTTCTGCTCGTAACCTGATGCCTCGGCAAGAGCAGAAGCCAACGCTATAATAGGCATTGGCTTTGCCACCTTGTTTGTTTGGTAAACCATGTTATTCATGAACACATATGAATCATCATCTGATGGCTCTTCTTTGTCGGTTTTACTCACGAGAAACTTGACTCCCTCCATCAACTCCCGATTTGCATCGACTTCATGGTTTCGTCGTGGCTATCTAACTTTCTCATGATATCTTGGTGTTGCTCTATCATCTTTCTTTCCATCTCGTTATTCATGCTTCAAATTTGCAAGTTAAGATATTGTTACAGAATTTATCTTCTCTTATAGCAATCACAGGCAAGATTTTCGGTTTTTTTAATCCTATTCCAATTCTATCACCACCTATACTTTTGCTCTTTTAATCCTATTCCAATCCAAACACTATTTTTTTTAATTTGCACCTTAAACTATTAACTGATTGATTAACTTTTTTTTAACACTTGTGGCCTGTGGGTTTTAGCAAATGGGTTATTCTATTTACACCCAATTTTTTTTTCTATTTACATCAAGTGATGTGGCATTAATAAGTACACATTTGTGTTTTCTTTTATAACTTCCGATATATAACGTTTTGTTAAAAAATGAATATGGTTTTGGCGATGTACTTATTTTTATCTACTTAATGATATAAATTATATAAAAAACGAAATATAAAATTTTATAACAACTTATAAAACGTTAAATTTGATACGGGTCTATTTTTTATAAAATTTGTATCAAAACATAGATAAAAATAAGCACATCGCAAAACCATATTCGTTTTTAATAACACATTATATATCGTAAGTTATAAAAGAAAACACGAATGTGTACTTATTGATCACTTGGTGAAAATAACAAAAAAATGAGTGTAAATAATAGGACCCTAGTAAACGGTTATCGCCGTTTTGCCTCATGAATCTGCTTTCCTATATTTGTTATTAGTTTTTTTTAATTTTTAGTTTGTATTAAAAGATTTAATGTCATTAAGATTATCGAATTGTTTGCTTTATATACATTTTATTTGTATAGAATGCAAGGTATTGGTATCTCAACAAAACAATCTCATGATATTAGATTTTGATTATCTTCACTTTATTAAAATGTCAGGATCATAACATGTTGGAGGTCTTTCAAGTTTCACCATCATGGATTCTGCTCAACCTATTCAATCATAGGGAGATTATCCTATTGTATTTGGGGTTATTTTTTTTTCTAGGGCTATCTTTATTAGACATCCAAATTTTAATTTTGTAATATTCTCCTTCTCTCGCGTTTAGATGGAAATAGAATAAATCATTCCATTATAATGTTTGTTTATTCATTTATGAATCGAAATGAATCATTACTTTATATAATTTGATATATAAAATGAGATGAAGTAACACAACATAATTGTATTAAAAATAACAAAAATATAATTGCCTCAATTACAATAATAATAATATAATAATAATAATATAATATGGTAAAAAAATTAATAATAAAAATTTTCACATATATTTCATAATAATAATAAAAATAATATAATCTTCTTTCCATTCCTTGAAAGAATTAAAAAAAAACCTTACTAAGAAATGAAAACTGTTATATTTGGAATAAGCTACATTTCTTTGGAATGCTTCATTCCATTACCACATGATAACCAAACATATTTTTTTTCATTCCATCAGAACGATCCCTTCCATTTCAACTTCTATTCCTTCATACCAAACGCTACCTAGAGGTTCTCATCATTTGAGTCCGACCAGTGGCGGATCCAGCCATATTATGTGGGTTCACATGAACCCACTTGGTTTGGAGAAAAATGAAAAGAATTAGTAAGAACTTTGAATGATTTGTGAAAACTTAGTGAGAATCAACAAAACGAACCCATCAAAAAAGTTTTCTGAATCCGTCACTGAGTCCGACAATAAAATTAAAATACACATCGAATTTGAATTACCAATATGCGAATTCGGTTTTCAAAATTTTGTACTGGGTTTGCGTCCAAACCATATTCTGAATTAAGTTTTGAACTCATTTGACACGAATAAATTGCAACCATGCGTGATAGAATTATCGATATAAAATTTGTCTAACAGTTGGTCGTTTAGCTTACTTAACATGCTATTAAAAAAACTGACTTAACACATTCAAGTTAGTTAAGATTCAATATAAAATGTTACAAACCATCTCCCAAATATTATTTACTATTAATTATGATATCAGTTAGGGTGAAAGGGGCATTCCCTAATGGGGAGGGGTATACTTTTTTTAACCAATAATATCATGGCATGTCAACTCATCACTCCACTCCCTCATTTGCACTTAAGCACTAGGGGTGCTCAAACACATGGGGTGTTTATTTGTTTTTTTATATATTTTTTTATTTCTAGAAACATATGCATTAAAAATAAATAAAACATATGCATTAAAAATATATAAAACATATATAAAAAAAATAAAACCATAAAACCTAAAATTTAGAAAGGACAAGGCCAATTATATTTTTTTGCGATATCTCTTTTCCGCGCTAGAATAAACGGCAACATCTCGGATGATGCATGGTTGTGTGGCTAGTAAACGTCTCCAAATCCCGATCATACATAAGTTGTTTCACCGCCTCGCGTTGTTCTGCCACTAACGCTATGGTGTCTTCCTCTCGTTTCTTTTTTATATTCGACAACTCCATCGCCCGTGCTTGTTTTGCTTCTTTCATAAGGGTGTATTGTGAGAGCTTCTCGGTCAAAGTCGTTTCCGCGCTATCAGATGGTGTTGTTGCGGCTTTCTTATCTTTCTTTCGTGATCTTGTTGGTGAGGGTCTACGTTTATGTCGGGTATATCGCTTGTGAACTCAGTTCCCGGTGTACCCGCATTATAGTTACCGATCCGACGACTTCTTTTAAGCCCGAACTACCCTTCTTCACCAACAATGGTACGGAGCCATTTGTCATATTACTAAAACCTCCACGCCTCACTGTTGAAAACCACCGTATTTTGTTTGGTAATCTTTTAAAGCGCTATTCATGACATCGAAGTCACCACACCCACTACCACGAATACGATCCTACATTATAACAAATATAAGTAAAATATAAAAAATAAAAACAATGTTATAGAAAATATTTTACAAATGTTCAAAAAATTACCGCTTGTTGCCAAAGGCTGTTGAAGTAGTTTATCTTAGTCAACATAGGGAGCCATTTTGAATTTACTTGATAGTTGGTTCGTGTACTTCCGCCTACCGTAGCGTTGTAATGCTCGAGAACTTTTTCCAAAAAACTATCCAATTTTTGTTGGTTGCCTTTTTTCTTGTTTACCGAACAATAAACTCATGCCTTGGCTAAGGCCTCTTATTGTTTTTTCGTCCAACTTTGACGCTCCGCCTTGCCTCCCTTTTCTTTCGGCTCACTAGCTTCACCGCTATCTTCGGCTTCAATCACATATTCTTCTTCATCGACAATATTTTCTTGTGTCTCGGGGACAACCTCTACATCTTGGTCTTCATTGTCATCGTAGATCGGAAGTGAGCGCTCAACATTCTCTCATGGTGATAGAATTGACGGGGTCTTAAATGCAAATGCATCAAATGAGTTTTGCGCTTCCATGGAGTATTCGTACATGCCGGGAGCGACCATTGTTGGACCATGTGGGTGTGAAAATATTTGTGACATAAAATTAGGTTGGGGTTGGGTGTTATAAAAAGTCGGTTGTGAAGCTTGGGGGTAAAAATATTGAGGTTGAGAGTATGCGGTTTGAACCGGTGCACTCGGACAACTAGAACCGCCTCGTCTCGTTTGCGACACGCGTCCACTTGAGTTTGAACCCGAGTCTCGGCTAGCGGAACCTTTTTTCTTTGGATCACCTTTGTTTTGTTTATCCATGGTGTGGTATGTAGTAATTTTAGTAAAAATGGTGTTTGAGATGAGTGAAATGTGTGGGTTTTAAATAAAAATAATAATTTTTTAAACCTAAACGGTCAAGTGCAACGGTCAAAAAAAGTCCAACAATAACATGGCTTGCTCGGTGACTACTCGCCGAAATGGGGACTCCCCGCGTGCGATTTTGGTGGCGGCGGCACCTTGCCCGAGCGGTGAAGGGGGTTACCGAAGGGGTCACCGAAGGTGCCCTTTCCACCCTTATAACTCAATCAAGTCATGAAAATAGCAACTTACCTAGACCCATGTCCGCCGCTTAATCCCCGATTAACTCCAATTAATCCTAATTTCAATATCGCTAGTCCTTATTCTATCAACCGATTAGCGACTAAAATTTCTACAATCTATCGTGCTTACGGTTTTGTTATCTTGAAGAAGACGTATATATTAAAGAACCACATTTTTGTTAGGCGGTTGTTTCGAAGTAATAATGCAGACTTTGTCTCTGTGAAATTAAATGATGAAAGTTGCCTTGGCCAGAAAATGGGAGAAAAGATGGTTATGTTTCAACATGGATCAATGCCACTTTAGACTTTTGTTCCACATCCATTGAATCCATCTTATCCACACATTTGTAGAAAGTAATTATTATATTGAGCATGTGTTTGTTGAAAAATCACAACTTAAGAATAATTTTAATAGGTGAGGATCTAGAAATTTTTATTAGGATGCTAAAAATGGATCATATTAGAACAGGTTAAATAATAATGGGTCATTACATTAAAGGTACCAAAGAATCAAACACACATGATTATGACATGACTTTAAGGTAATAATGTAGGCAACGAAACTATGATAATACATATTTTAACTACACATATATGATGACGGATGAAATATTTGCAAGTAGAAAATGCTTAAAAACAATTTGAGTGTTTAACAATTAAATTTAACTCTAAAATAAATCAATTTACAATAATGTTTCGTTGTACATCTGGTTTATTTACGATATCAAGTAGTACAGTTGAAACCCATTTGGCTTTACCCAACAATTTTGATAAACCATAAAATAAACATATTTAATTGATTAATGGTCCTCCGATTGAACCCAAAAAATCTGATCAAATAAAACAGTATATATAAGGGGTATGTGGCCTCAGTTACAAAGGGCTTGGGTCTTGCTATAAATGGAGGGTGCCTAGTATTATTTTATAAAAAAATAATGGACAATTTTACACTTCATGCCTCATCAGGGAGTGCCTGTGCCCCATCTCAAGTCTCTATGCATCCGCCCCTGATTCCAATTGTTTAAATCATGGTAGCTCGGACCATACATAATGGTTAAGGTAAAAGAATATTTTCGGTCACATCAGCACTATAACGCCGCTATAAAAATATGTAATGATTAACTTCCATTAAGGCTCTTCAATCAATATTTTCAATTTTTTTATTCTCATTTGGCATTGTATTAGAAACGTCAATCTTTCTTCTTACCCCTATAATACCAAAGACGATATTAGGAGTGTTATCAAACTCATTCACACCCCTACAATCTCATCATGCATGATCTCAACAATTAATCTATATTGTGCTTTGGTCAAGAACTTAAAAAGACAATTACCCACTCTACATATCACTTTGTTAAATTGTCACACCCCGGCTTTACCACAGCCAATCTAAACACCGGTGGGTACGGGTGGGGAATATTGTGATGTAAGTTGATATCATCATAGACAATTAAAAACAACACATCGGAAGTCTTGAAGTTAAATTACTATTACAAACCAAATGTTCAAAGTATGAAAAATAATATACAGACGGCTCGTAATAAAAGATCCACAGGCGGATCGTAAAAGGTACAAAAAGTGTATAACAGACTTTAGTGGGAGATTTAGGATTTGCAAGATCCTCTTATCACTAACGAGCAGCTTCCAGCCTATTTCGTATTGTATCTGCAAGATTAGTCTTTTGAAAATACGTCAGCTTTCGCTGGTAAATACACCCAACTGACTCATTTTGAAAACATTTGAAAATGATTTTAAGTGCACATGGCATAAAATATTTGTAACTTGGGAAAGTTACTTTGTAACCTTGTTAACAGATTCACATGTTTGTCCATACATACAGGTCCCAGTACGGAGACCGAGACATGATTAACATACTCACCACTTAAAAACTCACGAAGGAGTTATCCCCAACTTTGTGGGTAAAGTTTTTTTTAGCATGAGCGTCTGTCAGGTGTATGCCTACACCCCGCGCTTAGGTCGTGGCAATTATCTAATGTAATGAGCCGAGGATATCCAGGACAGGTAGTTAACCCCCGACTTTAAGTTATCAAACAAAACTGACTAAAACAGAATACGCGGATTTACTAGCCACTAATCCGGCATTCGATTGATCCCATTTCCGACCAAGCGGTAATAGTTTACCGTAACCCAAGCCCGTATAGGGAAATAAGTCGAGACTATTTACCTGAGCTAGTTTCGCTTAAAGCAAGATTTAATAACTCAGTCATACACAAAATAAACTAAGTGATATAGCATTTACCGGAAGGCTCTAGTCTGGATTATGGCATAAGCTAACAATTAAATGCTAACGGTCTTATATGAGTCATAGACTTAGACCGACTAGCGTACATGATCAATAACGGTTAAAATCGCTAGATTAAGCGATGACCGGATAGAATGTAGTTTAAACCCAACAAGTACTTTGACTTGTTTAATATGGGTAAACCATAAACATTCTGGATTTTGAGACTTAAATGACAAGGTTAAACCCGTTTCGGTTAATTTCCGTAAACTAGTTAATATACTTAAGCTATGCATATCAGCGATATCAGGTAACCGGGTAAGTCATGGACAAGTTCTATATGCCATTATACTTTAAATAAGTTCAATATCGTAGGATATCAACTTTCATGCACGTTAAGGTTTTAAAAGAAACTATGCCTCATAAGGGCGTTTCGGTAATTATACACCGTATAAAAGGAACTTCAATATAATTTAATATTATAACCATAAGTATTATGGAAAAAATAATTTATTTATGATGTAATATCAGTAAGAACATGATAATATGTGTAATTTATCATTTATGACCAAACTATTCACAGAAGGGGCATTTTGGTCATTTTACCCTTAGTAGATAGTTTATTTGGGATTCTGATTTTATATATTACACCTATTGTAAAAATACTTTAAATAAGTTTTTAAAATCATAGGTAACAAGTCTTGGTTGGTAAATATGGTTTAAAACCATACTATGCGCCGAAACGGCGCTTATGTCGTAAAATGACGAATAGTGCGATGTTTAATGAAACTGATGTTATCAGGTTTATATGTTTTAGATATGTTATTTAATATAACAATCAGTATGTAAAAGATTTGATATGAAAAGTATATATTAAAACCATTTTATGAGCCACAAGGGCGTTATCATCATTTATCGACATAATACAAGGACTTATTCATAAACTCAGTTTATAATCTGATTTTACATCCCAAATAATCCTACTTATAATATTACATCAGTAGGTAATTCATTTTCAAGTTCATTATTGTTTAAACCTTATTTTATATAAAAATGACATTTTTGTCAAAATGGCATAATTATGGAGCTTGTCATAAACTTAGATTCTGATTATAATCTTGTAATATAACCTCAGGGGTTATGCTACATTATATTATGATCATAATGCAACCTTAGATCAGTAGCTAACTAATCTAAATCGGGTCAGAATCGAAGTCAAAGCAGAAGTTAAACTTCACGACTTTCGGTTGCGAACCGACCCAGAACAAAAATTGACGAGCCAAAATGTTCTTATATGTCTAATAATTATTACCAACTTGTTTAAGTGTCAAAACATGTTCATAACATATATAAGCTCAGATTATAACATTCTGAAACTAGCTGTTTGACCTATATGGATAAAAACGATTTTTTAATTACATTTGACGGTTATTCCTAATACAGATTATGCGATGTTAGACTAATAGTAGTAAAACAATAAAAAAACATTTATTTTTGTATCATACAGAAATTGAATACGTATCAAGATTTAACATGGATACGTATTTTAAATACAAAATGTTAATTAGAAAAATAGTAAAAATATAATTATAAAATATAGAAAAAAGTTTATACCCATAACTGATTTAACTGTATACAAGTTCGACTAGTTGGGATTTCCTAGTAGTTATCTAGTTTAAATTTTATATTCAGCCAGGTTGACTACATCAATCTAGTCAAAATCCTCCACGGCAAATATCTAAATATTTTTATTATTTTCGCACTTTTAAAATCTATAACCCTACATATATACAGACCGTATAACAAATGTTAGACAAAAAAAATTATCAGAGAATGTTATATGTCTCCATGTATACGGGCCGTATAACTCTATACGACCCGCATACAATATTATACGACCCAAACCTCATATCATGTATACGATCCGTATAATGTTATACGGCCCGTATAGAATACATATACGACCTAATATTTTCCCTATCTATACAAGCCGTTATAACATTATATGACCCAATATTTGTCATGTCAGATTATTCTATACTTGTCGTATAACATTATACGCCCGTATACATGGTGTGAAATTAAGATTTTGGGGTGTATAATTATTAGGATCCTATCTAAATTCTAATAGTCAAATATAGCATATAGGTTTGTAAGGGGAGGTTCATTTGAGAAAAAAAAATTAAGAAGTAAAATAATAAAGGGTACAATTCTAAAACATTAAATAGTTTTTCTCTTATCTTATTTATTATTATCTTTAACTAATTAATTAGTCATAAAAACTATCATCATTCACACTAAAATTTTTGTTTACACGTATCAAAATTTATCCTACACGTGTTGAAATTTATCCTATACATACTGAAATTTATCTTACACACCTCGTAATTTATCATACACTTAAATTAATTTTTTTTCTTCTTTGAAAAATATATATTTTGAAGATAGTTACAAATTTAATGTAGTTAGCTATTAAAAAGGAAGACTTCCTATTAATGATCTATTTAAGTTTACCAATATACCCTTACAGCAATACTAAATACAAAAATTAAGTGAAGTAAATGAAGGATTTTTATTGGTTGAAATTTCTCCTTCTTTTTATTTTTATAATATTTTTTCTCATTTGAACTCTTACTAGGTTTGTAACCTATTAACCTAGGAGTTAATTTATTTATCCTCTATATATATATATATATATATATATATATATATGAAAGTGTAAAATGAGAATCAGCTTGAGTTATGAGAACTATAAGAACTAGGTCTTTCAAAAGGTTTAAAAAAACAAACATTTCTTAAAAATCTTTAAAAAAGTCACTTGTTTCAATAAAAAATAAAAAACAAAAAAAATCGCCATGCAAAAATTTGCATCAGGTGTAAAATTTTTTTATCGTTGTAACAAAATTTACATTAGGCGTAACTTTCAAACTTGTCACATTTAGCCCCTCAACTTATTAAACCTCCTAAAATACCTTTATAGCATATTTAGCTCTCCGTAACCAATATTTGACGTACTCGAGAGTATGCCCGGACATTGTCGAGCTCTCGGTTCGTTAAAAGGTCACTCAAAGGTATAAATTAGCATGTTGACACTTTCACCTATTGACAGAATTACCCTCTCTCGTCCAACAAGTGACACGTATGAGAGTTAGGACTTCGTAAAGGATCATTCAGAGGCTCAGTATAAGCATGTTGACTTCGATGTCACTCAGAAGCTGGGTATGTTGCACAAATGGTCATTAAGAGGCCAAGTTTAAGCATGTTGACACTAATGATCACTCAGATGCTAAGTTTAAACATGTTTACACTAATGGTCACTCAGAGGCTATGTTTCAAGCATGTTGACACTGATGGTCACTCAGAGGCTCGGTTTATGCATGTTGACATCAGAAGGTCACTCAGAGGCTTCATTTAAGCATGTTGACACCTTTAGTCCTTATTAGTCCATAACGGACTTATTATAAAAGTAATGGCTCGTGTCACTATACTATTGGACACGACTTTTACGAGGTGTTACATAAATCAACAGAGCATTTCATAAAAATATATTCAAAATTCATGATTTCCAAAATTGTTGTTCTTGTATTTATAAAAGAAATTATCTCACCTAATAATACCAAAGTGCTAGTACAACTAGCATTCATTATCTTCACGTAATCTTATAATCTTGTAATCCAAATTTGTTTCTCGATATTGTTAGATTTGGATTATTTTTTTAATTTGGATTTCTATTGTATTTGGGTTTTTTTTTCATGGGCTATTGTTTTTAGATATCGAAGTTTAATTTTGCAAGAATTCCCCTCTCTAAGTTTATGAGTATTAGACATAGTTTGCTATTATATTATATTAGAGGGATTAGAGTGTTGTGATATTATAATTTATATATACCTTTGGATACATGCATCGTAATATACAACAATATACACAATCCTGATTTACCAAGTTTAACTTGGTATTAGAGCAATCAATCCCTATCCTTAACCCTATTTTTCTGCCGCCAAGAAGAATTGTCGGGCAAAAACTGTTCAAACATAACAGTAGCGATCAACAACAACAATTGTTTTCTACGACAACAACAATCAACAATAACAATTTACTTAGGTTTCCGTTTATTTCTATCTCCTTTGATCAACAACCTCATACAATTTACTTTAGTTCTTACAATGACTGATTTGGTGGCGTTTTCCCAATCCGAAAAGACAATCCACAACTCTCACAGGTTTGGATTTACCGTGTCGCAGACCAATTATGGTTATTGGAAGACTATGATCTAGCCATTCTTGATAACAAATAATTTGTTTGGGTACATAGATGGCACAATTCCATCTCTTTCACCTAATACAATGATGATGATAACTTCTTGCGATCTTCAAGATTTATACGAGATGACAAATAAATCACAGATTTTTAAACGATCTTAAAAAACAGAATACTAAATAACTTCTAGACCGTTATGAGAATATTTATCATTTAATTGAATTATTGAGTAAATTACTTTTTTTACCCTTTTAAATTAATATAACTCAAGGACACATGTCAACCCCATAATATTTCTCACAATTATCACACTCAAACCTCTTTTTACAGGATCCTCAATCTCTATTATGTATTTTTATACTTTCTCATATTCGATTTATTTGAATCATACTTGAATTGGTTATTTCTGATTCTTACCCGAATTAGTTTTTTTGAACCATATTTGAATTGGTTTTTTAATCATACTCGAATTGATTTTTTTTCTAATTCTAACTCGATTTATTTGAATCATATTCGAATTGGTTTTTTTAATCATACTCTAATTCACTTTTGAAATATTAAAATTTGAATAATCAGACTCGAATAACCGTAAACCAACGTGATGATAACCTCATATAACTCACTGACCACGATTCAGCATTTTATATAATTGATACAAATCATTTTCCTTTACAAAGTCGCAAATAAACTTCTCACTACCATTAAAACAATTTTTGCAAATGACCAAAATCCATTGTTAAATGATGTAAGCAATGACTATAGCATCATATATCATTTGTTTTATTGGTAATTGAGTCACGTGCTTCTATATCTTTAGCGGTTGATAATGTTCTCAAATTATTGCTAAATCCAAAAATATTAATAAATTTTAGCTAAAATAGAAGATAGCAACGAAATTATTATTCTCATTGCCATGTTAAGAATTAGCAAAAGAGTTCGTTATGATTTCTTAAAGATATATAATATTAGCAACGAATATAACAAAATCACACAAACTTCTAAATAGTCGTAAATGTAATTGTATTTTAATGGTATCATATAGCAACTTATTTAGATGTGTGACTACAACTCACATGTTTAAACTATGAGGTGTGGGATTGTGAAAAAGTGTTATGGGCACTGATATAACATCATGGTTACTAGTGAGCACTGTCATCCATCCTCGTGAGTTATAAAGTTCCTTCACGAGGCTCGCGACTGCTTTTTTGTCACTGAATTTCACTCTCTCTCATTCATGAAGCATGAACACCATCTCCTTGATTAGGATGGAGGAGAAAATTGGTGACATGGAGATCATGAAGCATTAACCACATCGTATGGTCTTATCGTTTCGTCATCTTGAAGAAGACATACATATCAAGGAGCCCTCATCTATGCTAATATGTTGTTTCGATCCAAGAATGTAACACCTCGTAAAATTTGTGTTCGATAATATACCGACACGTGTTCATGCCCTCGAATAATACCTCAAATGAGTTAGCCACTCAACTCCTCAAACAAATCTAAAAAAAATTAAACATGGCCGTAGCCTACAGTCCCGGACCAAAAGCTACGATCAAGGCTTTCTGGTTTGGTTTTAAACCAATCGTAAGCTACGGTCCGGTGACCGTAGCCTACGGCGGGCCACTAGAATTTCACTTTTACATCATTTTAACTTTCAAATAATAACCCTAAAATCCCTGGACTTTATTTTTACATTTTCCTTGCATAACCAAGTCATTTTTCGACCCGAACGACTCCCTGTTAAGGTGATATATTTTGATTTACCTTTCTTTAGTATCACACATCTTCACCGAACCTTTAACCTTACTAGCTTGGGTAATTTAACCCATGAAACCATAAGTATTCGTATCTTTCACGTTTAAGCTAGTAAACACGTATAAGTCGTAAGAACACCTAGTGTGACACCCGTTAACGTTCGGTTATTCGTACTCTTATTCAATACATATCGTGTTGAACGAAAAGACCATTGTGTCATTATGTCATTGAATATAAGTCAAGGGACAATTCATGACAATCCACAAAACTATTTGTGAGGGACTAAAAGTGTCAAAACCCCAAAATTCTGTCAAGATGCCACCTCTCCTGCAAAATGCCACACTCTTGCAGCTCTTGACACCTTGCTAGACACTTGTGAAGATCCTACAACACCTCTAACACCTGGCTTCATCTTCACACACCCTCTTTCACTATAAATAGCCACTTAGTTCACCTCATTTCCTTGCTCATTCACTCTTTCTCCTCTCTATTACACTTTTGAAAGTTCTTGACTATTTAGGAGCTTCCCTTTGAGTTCTAAGTCTCTCTTGGATCATTTGCAAGTGTTCCATCTCTGCTCTATTCTTTTTATAGGCTTTTAATAGCCAAAAGTCAAGCATTTTCGACAAATGCCTTGACTTTCGGTTAAGACATTATGGTCCAGCCATTGTTCGAAATGAACATGGCTAAGTGATCATAATTAGAAAGGTATTAATAGGAAGGTATTAACCCCTTAAAGGGGCACCTCCTAAGAATCACCTTTACAGTGGTCAATTGACGGGTCATAGTTATTGTTTTAAAAAGTCAAACGGGTCAAATTTTATAAATATTATAATCTGAATTTATATATGTTATAAACATATTTTTGACACTTAAACAAGTTGGTAATAATTATTAGAACATGTGGGAACATGTTCGATCCGTCAATTTCAGTCCTAGGGTCGGTTCGCAACCAAAAGTCGCAAAGTTTGACTTCTGTTTGACTTTCGATTCTGACCCGACTTAGATTAGTTAACTTCTGACTTATGGTCGCATTATGATCGTAATACAATGTAGCATAACCCTCTGAGGTTATATTACTTAATATCATAATCTGAGTTTATGCACAAGTTCCGCTGTCAATTTTGACTAAATTGCCATTTTTACATAAAAAAAGGTTTTAATCAACAATGAACTTGCAAATATATTACCTACTGATATGTTAATGTAACTAACATATTATGATGTTAATATTCTGATCATAAACTGATTTTAGTATAATATCGTAAACTATACTTTTTAAATGACCAAAATGCCCTTTCGGTGCATAGTTTGGTCTTAAACCATAAACCACACTTATGTGTGAATTCTTACTAATAATATATCACAAATTAAGTATTTTTCTAGAATGTTTATGATCATAACATCAGAATACATGCAAGTTCCTTTTATACGACATATAATGGTCCAAACGCCTTATAAGGCTTAGTTTCGTTTTAAAACCTCAACGGGTATATAAGTTGATATTCTACTGATTTTACAACTTATTTAAAGTATAATGACATATAGAACTTATATGCGTGCGGTTGAATATATGTAACTAGTTTACGAAAATTAACCGAAACGGGTTTAACCTTATCATTTTAATCTCAAATTCCAAAATGTTAATTGTTTACCCATATTATACAAGTCATAGTAATTGTTGGGTTTAAACTACATTCTATACGGTCATCGCTTAATCTAGCGTATCGTATCGTTTTTTATCCTTTAAGCTAGTCGGTCTAAGTCTAAGACTTAAATAAGACCGTTAGCATTTTAGTTGGTTAGCTTATGCCATAATCCAGACTAGAGCCTTCCAGTAAACGCTACCTGCACTTATTTCATTTTGAATACGGCTGAGATATTAAATCTTACATTTTTAAATCAAGACTAGCTCAGGTAAATACTCTTGACTTATTTCCCCTATACGGGCTTGGGTTACGGTAATTATTATCGCTTGGTCGGAAATGGGATCAATCGTATGCCGATTGTGGCTAGTAAATCCGTATATTCTGTTTTGATCTTGTTTGATAACTTAAACATTGGGGGTTAATGACCGTGTCCTGGATATCCTTGGCTCAAATTACATTAGTTAATGGCCACGACCAAAGCATGGGGTGTAGGCATACACCCAACAGATGCGAATGCTAAAATATTTTTACCCACAAGTTTGAGATAACTGCTTCGTGGGTTCATAAGTGGGGTGTACGTTAATCATGTCTCGGTCTCTGTACTGGGCCCCATATGTATTGACAAACATGTAAAGCTGTTAACAAGGTTACAAAGCTGACTTTCCCAAGTTATAAAAGATTTTTCGTGCTCTATGCACTTAAATCCATTCTTTTGAAATGTTTTCAAAACGAGTCAGTTGGGTATATTTACCAACGAAAGCTAACGTATTTTCAAAAGACTAAGATGCAGGTACAATACGAAATAGGTTAGAAGTTTCTCGGTAGTGATATAAGAGGATCTTGCAAATCCTTAGATCTGCCCAAAGTCTGTTACATTTTTGTACATTTTACAATCAGCCTGTGGATCTTTCATTACAAGCCGTTTGTATATTATTTTTCGTACTTTGAACATTTGGTTTGTAATAGTAATTTAACTCCAAGACTTCCGCTGTGCTGTGTTTAATTGACTATGATGATATCAACTAACGTCACGATATTCTCCACCGGGCCACCGGTGTTTGGATTGGAAATATAGGGTGTGGCAAAGAATATCTTAAAAAGGAAAAACAAGTTAAAACTATTTTCCTTAATGTCTTTCATTAATTCTATACATCTATATCAATTCATAACATGTTAAGGCACTGATATAACATCATGGCCGCTAGTGAGCATTGTCACCCATCCTCGTGAGTCATGAAGCTCCTTCACGAGGCTCGCAACTGCTTTTTTGTCATTGAATCTCACCCTTTCTCATTCATGAAACATGAACACCATCTCCTTGATGGGGATGGAGGAGAAGATGGTGACATGGAGATCATGAAGCATTAACCAGATTGTATGGCCTTATCGTTTCGTCATCTTGAAGAAGACATACATATCAAGGAGCCCTCATCTATGCTAATATGTTATTTCGAACCAAGAATATCTTAAAAAGGAAAAACAAGTTAAAACTATTTTTCTTAATGTCTTTCATTAATTCTATACATCTATATTAATTCATTGCTAAGGAATAGTGCTCTGGTATGTAGTTTTATTTTTTTCTCTCTTTTTTTTTCATAGTAAATTTTATGATTTTTAATTGTTGTAACAGACTTTGATCTTTTGTAGTTTGCCACAAAGAGTAAATGACTTTTGTTTTATTATTAGTTTATGTTTTTTTCTGGATTTGGTGGTTGTTTGCAATTGATACTTGCCATGTTGTTTGGTGGTCACATTTGGTTTCTTATGTTTTTTTACTCCTTGACTTTCCAAGACGTGTCGGCATAAATTCGACTTTATCTACGTTTTATGTTATATGAGTCACTTGTTGTTAGAAATTCATGGTTTTTTACGTTTTAATGGTTTTGGTCATCATTTGGTTACTCTTAGCATGGTTTTACGCCCTATGCATCGCAATAGAATGATTTTTCGCTCCCACACCACAACGCTGGGGTTAACATTAGTTAACAAAGGATTATATAAGTGGATTGCGCGATTGTTACACCTATATGGATAAAAATGATTTTTTAATTACAATTTGACGGTTATTCCTAATACAGATTATGCGATGTTAGACTAATAGTAGTAAAACAATAAAAAAAAACATTTATTTTTGTATCATACAGAAATTGAATACGTATCAAGATTTAACACGGATACGTATTTTAAATACAAAATGTTAATTAGAAAAATCGTAAAAATATAATTATAAAATATACGAAAAAAGTTTATACCCATAACTGATTTAACTGTATACAAGTTCGACTAGTTGGCATTTCCTAGTAGTTATCTAGTTTAAATTTTATATTCAGCCAGGTTGACTACATCAATCTAGTCAAAATCCTCCACGGCAAATATCTAAATATTTTTATTATTTTCGCACTTTTAAAATCTATAACCCTACATATATACAGACCGTATAACAAATTGTTAGACAAAAAAAATTATCAGAGAATTTTTATGTCTCCATGTATACGGGTCGTATAACACTATACGAGCCGCATACAATATTATACGACCCAAACCTCATATAATGTATACGATCCGTATAATGTTATACGGCCCGTATAGAATAGATATACGACCTAATATTTTCCCTATCTATACAAGCCGTATAACATTATACGACCCAATATTTGTCACGTCAGATTATTCTATACTTGTCGTATAACGTTATACGGCCCGTATACATGGTGTGAAATTAAGATTTTGGGGTGTGTAATTATTAGGACCCTATCTAAATTCTAATAGTCAAATATAGCATATAGGTTTGTAAGGGAAGTTCATTTGAGAAAAAAAATTAATTAAGAAGAAAAATAATAAAGGGTACTTTTCTAAAACATTAAATAGTTTTTCTCTTATCTTATTTATTATTATCTTTAACTAATTAATTAGTCATAAAAACTATCATCATTCACACTAAAATTTTTGTTTACACATATCAAAATTTATCCTACACGTGTTGAAATTTATCCTATACATACTGAAATTTATCTTACACACCTCGTAATTTATCATACACTTTAAATTAATTTTTTCCTTCTTTGAAAAATATATATTTTGAAGATAGGTTACAAATTTAATGTAGTTAGCTATTAAAATGGAAGACTACCTATTAATGATCTATTTAAGTTTACCAATATACCCTTACAGCAATACTAAATACAAAAATTAAGTGAAGTAAATGAAGGATTTTTATTGGTTGAAATTTCTTCTTCTTCTTTATTTTTATAATATTTTTTCTCATTTGAACTCTCTACTAGGTTTGTAACCTATTAACCTAGGAGTTAATTTATTTATCCTATATATATATATATATATATATATATATATATGGAAAAGGTAAAACGAGAACCAGCTTGAGTTGTGAGAACTATAAGAAGTAGGTCTTTCAAAAGGTTTAAAAAAAACAAACATTTCTTAAAAATCTTAAAAAAAGTCACTTGTTTCAATAAAAAATAAAAAAAACAAAAAAATGTCGCATGCAAAAATTTACATCACGTGTAAAATTTTTTTTATCGTTGTAACAAAATTTACATCAGGCGTAACTACCGACTCGACAATTTTTTTTTGTTTTTTTACAGATATGTTTATAATATTTTCTTTTACGTCTGTGCAGAAAATGTGGCCCAACTCGCGTGGGAAGTAAGAGTTCTCATAGTTTTCACAACTCATGATGATTTTTAATTAAACCGAATCCTATATATATATATATATATATATATATATATATATATATATGTATATAAACCGGTATATACTATCTTTGTATCTTCTATAAACAAACTCATGTATACCGCTTAAATAACAGATAAAAAACAGTCTTTATGGACATGCTAATTGTATTGTATTTTGTTAAGTAAACCAAATACGATCAACCTGATACACGAGAAATCAAAAAGTGTTACAATCCAAATAGAAGAATTTAATCTAAAAGACTAATCCAATGCCTGAGAGACTCTATTTGAACTATAAAACTCACATTTGTTGTCCATATAACAGATGTAAGACAAATCTCATGCCTTGCAATGATCATAATCCGTAACAATAGGTTACAATGTTAATGTATATGTGTTTATTGCGTGTTATGAGGCTATGAGATAAAAGTTTTAGTTTAATTTCAAACTCTAGTAATTTGCTTGTTTATAAGAAATAGGCATCTAATAGTTACAAATAAAATGGTTCCAAAAGAAAATTTATTTTTTAGGGTTCTCTATCTCATATTTAGTTATCATGATTCATTAAGGCAAATTTGTATCACCATATTTTGAAACTCAAATGTGTTTATATGACATTTTCAATTTAGTGCTTTGCGTCATACAGTTCACGAATAAAAATAGATTTAGGCCGGTTTCAGAATGCATGGAAAAGTCGAGGATAATGATGGCACAAAATGTTGGTGGTGTTATTGACAGAAAAGACAACTGTAGGTTGGGTGCGGCAACTTATGGTGTTAAGATGTTAGTAACATCTAGAAGTAAAAAGAAAGAACCTTTATATATCAACATGTTTAAACTTTATAAACATTCAGTAAAAGTTGGATACACTTTATTATAAAACGACATCACATCACTTAACAAACTCGTTTTGATCATTTAAAAAAAATATGGATATGAAATGCATTAATAATTATGATTTTTTTAACAAAGATTGTCCAGGCTCGGCCTGACCCGGCGACGTCCCCAACACCATTTCCTATGGGGCGGCGGCGTCTTTCACGTCAAGATGGAGACGTTGAGGAAGGAGCATGTGAGACAATATTTAAATAATAATTTTACCTACAATATACCAAAATCATCTCATTTTTACACACTTCAATCAATTTTGTCTCTCAACTTTACACAATTCATCTACTTTTTAAGACATTCTTTTATTTTTGCCATATATCCATACAACACGAACCCAAACACTAACCCATACCAAAACATTTTCTCGATACCCGCCTACTATCCTACGATAGAACTGAGTTGGTCATCCTCGCAATTTTCTTACAACTTATGTAATGTTTGGTTTTTATATTAATAATTTTATTTTAAATCCTATTGAATGTTAAAAAACTAGATAAATTTAAAAAAAATAATAAACTAGATGGGATAGAGCCATTAGCCATATTCTTACTTTCACCCTTAAAGAGGGCATCATTGAAAGATTTATAACGTAACACTAAGATGAAAAACATTCTGCAAGAAGTATCTTTCTCCCGTAACTACTTGATTCTACTTCTAAACTAATATAAAAGTCAAATCCATTTTTTTTATAAAATCCAGAATAATTAAATCTAGGTTTGCATTTCGACATGAAAACCTGTATTTTGCGTTACATGAGTTGAAGCTGCTTCGAGCCCATGTAACATCTTGATGACGTCTACCGTGTCATCAAGATAATATTTAGCCATACTTGGCTTCTGCCCTACGGTACAAGCAAATACTTCAGCGATCCCGCTTCCAACAGAACTCGAGATTTTCTCGAACATGTCTTCATCTGATTGGTCGTCACCTATGCACAACACGAAATCCGGTGGTCTTCCGTTGCTTTGCATAGTTGTGACAAGTCGATCCACCACGACCCCTTTACTCACCCCCTGTAATTAACATATACCATGATTACAAAAGTCGTATTATTTTAATATTTGACCATTCGATCCGGTTATAGCTAAATGGGTCTAAACTCACACCTATCTGTATAAGGCTAAAATGTTATACGTTAAAACTTTTTTAAGTTTTTTACCTGTGGGTTAACCTCGACGATTTGTTGACCGCGTTTGACTATCACGGGCTCATTAGCAAGCACGCTCTCAAGATGATCTAACAACTCTTTAGCCTGCCATGTGCCAAAGTCGGGATCGGCTTCTGCATGATGCCATACTAACGCGCTTTGTTGCTCGATAAAAGAACCGTCCATCGCCTCAGTGTAATGCTCCATCACCGGCAATGCCACTTTCTTCCAGCCTACATCGACCGTCGCCGCACAAGATTCCCAACCCGACTCCCCGTTCCATCTACATTTCAAGAAAAATATATCACGAAACCATAAACCAAAGCTGAAACAAAATGAAAGAGGTTACCTAGTGAAGCAACCATGTTCCGCTGACAAACCTAGTTTTTTACGAGAATCGAACCACGGGCCTAACGAATCCTTCCCTCGGCCGCTCACGATAAAAACGACGTTTTTTGGATCGTTTGACAGGGTGTTCAATATCGAGATAACTTCTTTACTAGGCGTTTTATCAACCAGCCACGTGGCATCGCGGTACCATCATAATCAAGCAATATCAATCGACTATTCGTCATGTCATAAGACGAGACAATGTGCTCAACTGATAGCTTCCTAAAGTTGGGACCGAGAGCCACGACACGAAAATTTAAACCAAACCCGACACCCCAACACCGTTTGTGAAAATGCTCCTTACACGCCCTTTCGAGATCTTGTTTGAAACTTTTAGCCCAATAAGCCACGTCGTGAGAACTAACGTACTTATAATGTTTCTCGGCCGCATTTCCTTCTCCCTTTCGGGCATTGTGATGCTAAATGCATAGCCTCGGTAACCGACCCATGGGTTGACACGTATCGCACCACTTAACGAAGGTGAACACCCTATGAACTCCGAAACTATAATAACACTCTTTTTTGCTTTCGGGGCTTCTTCGGGTTTATTCACGAGCAACACTTCATCCAAATCGCGGTTACTTTGTCGTGATACAGTGTACTTATAAGGCACCAAATTCATCCCATCCCGAACCGCATTAACAACCACACATTCGGCTATCGAATAGTACGCAACCTTGTCGTGTGTTGAAACAGGCCCGGTGACAAACACAATGGGTTCATACCCGTTTTTCGCAAACTTACGGTTAACCTCACGAGCCACGGTTTGCATCTCACTTTCGACCTCTAAAACATCTTGACCCCCGAGCCGGGTTCAAGATCTGGACCAAAACCACCAAACCCCTCAAAATCGGATACTCATCCAAAAGCTTCCCAAACGCTTGGAACTTCAAACTAACCCCTTTAAACATATCCATATCATCAACACCAAAAACCACCTTTTTCCCTTCGTACCGCCGCGAAAGTTCCCGAACTTTGGCGACGGTCTCTGACGACGACTTAACCGACTCAATCTGACCATATCGATCCCAACCGGTAAAATTTTAATACTAACCGTACGACCGTAATATTCCAACCCAATGTACCCCCTTTTCGACTTATAATCCAACCCCAACATCCGACTACAACACGACAAAAAATGTCGGGCGTAATCAAACGTGTGGAACCCGATTAAATCACAATTCAACAACGCGCGAAGCACCTCGTCGCGCACGGGCAACGTTCGATAAATCTCGGACGACGGAAACGGGCTATGCAAAAAAAACCCGACCCGGATCCGATGAAACCGTTTTCTCAAAAAAGTGGGCATAACCATTAAACATGTATCCAAACATAATCCTCATCCGGGTTGGTCACTTCCATCACTTTATCCGCAAATATCTTATTTGCGCTAACGTACGCCTTCCACAAAACCCGGTCGAACCGGACCCCTTGTTTCCGGGTCATGGGTAACATGTAATGAAACAAAGGCCATAAATAATGTTTACAAAACCCATGGTAAAATTTATTTAAAACATCCAACGGTAAAAAAGTGGGGACACAATTAAACTTATCCAGTAACATTTGCCCCACTTCTTCTTGATCCGAAACATTAATTTCAACGGGTAAAGATCCGACGTACACACTCAGTTTCGGGTCGTAACCCGGATTTTAACTGCAAGACGAGTGAATCCGGGTCGGATTCAAAGACCCATTTGTTGGTATCCGGGTCAAGCCGGGCTTTCACCGGTAATTGATTGGAAACAATGATCCGGCGGCCAGAGTTGTGGCAATTGGAGTGGTTGATTTCGGGTTGTTCGAAATCGGAGATGATACCGGGTACGGTCATGATTCGGGGGATGCGGGGGCGGTCGATTACGCAGGAATAATCGTCGAGATTGAGGAGATTGAAAGAGGAGATTGAGGACATTTGAATTGAGTGGGGGTTATTGAGGGGGTATAGCGGGTGTTGCAGAGATGTAACTGATGGAGAATTGAAGAGAATTTCATGGAAATTGAGGGTGGAGAAGAAGAAGGTGGTGGTGATGGAGAGAGGATAAGAACTAAGAAGTAGAGAGACCGACTTTAGTTGGCTAAATCAATGAAAAGCTATAAATAGAAATCATATATATATATTTTTTTTATTATTTTGGTGGTATTATTATTATTATTTTATTTTATTGTTATTATTATATTGATGCATTTGAAAATTAAAACGTTTATATTTTAAAAGAAGACATACAAAGTCATGAGACTTTATATTTTAATATTTTTTTAGAGAATTTCAATACCATATAACATAATGGATTTGTTGATATTTTTTATCCATATTTATGTAACCATGTTAAAAATTACTATTTTTTTTATTTTTTAATTAAATAATATTTTTTAAATCTTTATTATTACTATTTTTTTGTGATTGTTAACATAATATTAGTTGTGCAATTAACACACATGTTAAAATATACAAGTTGGTTAGTTCTCATGTTTTAACGAATGTCACAAAGACTCTTTTGAAGAGCGTAAAATAATTCAATGTGACTTAAACACTGATTATATTTGTGTATTATTATTATTATTATTATTATTATGATTATTATTATTATTTAATAATTATATATTTAAGTATTTCAATAAGATAATGCTTAAATTAAATAGTATTTAATTATAAAATTATAAATAGGAAATGTAAATTTAACTCTTACATTAAAGTATTATAAATAAAATATAATTTGAAAAGTATTTAGTTATAAGAATACAAAAAGCTAATGTAACTCTTTTGAAGAGCTAATCTAACCCTCGAAATAAGATACTAGTTAATTTGAATAGTATTATAATAAGATATAATTTAAATAATATTTAGTTATAAAATTTAGTAAATGTAGCTATTTTGGAAAGCGCAATCTAACCCAACATGTCTTAAAATATGTCTTTTATGAAACAGTTTTGACTTGAACGCGTTATGACTCGAACCGAAATAACCCTTTTTATGTGACCTGTTATAACGCAACATGCTACCCGACCGAACTAACCAATACATATTGTTAAATACCTAACGTAATGTTAATGAAAAAATAAATAAAATAAATTTAGAATTAAAATATTAAATTCAACTAGTTAATAAATGTTAAATGTTATGTTATAAATTACAATAAATAAAGATTATATTTGAGAATTTATGTCATTAAATATTATATCATCAAATATTATTTTTATTGAGTATATTATTAATATCATAAGAGCAACAAAATAGTAAAATCATTTTCATACATTGGTAAATAACATGAGAAATAAGAAATTTGCCGTTAAAAAAATTCTAAAACGATGGTTTATAAGATAATAAAGATAATAAGCTATGTAAGTATATTATGTTATGTATCATAACTAATAATAACACCCGTACGTGTTGTGGCACGGGTACGTCATAAACATCAAATTGATTAGTCCAAATGTTATGCGATGCCTAACCATATAAAAACACGTGTTTCGACGTATCTAGTTGAACTCCATATAACCTATATAAGCATTGCGATTGGATCAAAACGTAAAGTAAATCGAATTTATAACGTACAATCATAACGTATTATATGTGAACCGACTCGTGCATAGAAAACGTAACGAGTAAAAGAAAAAACTAACACGTGTATGTGACCCAATACATAGAAAATGTAACGGGTATAAAAGAAAAAACTGACACGTTTAATCAAAAGGATTAATTAGAGCTTTTAAAAAAACCACAATTTGACTCCACTAGGTTTGAAATAAAATTTCAAAACATCCATAAAATAAGCATGAAAACATATTATATTTGACCTGACTTGTTTCCCAAAAAGGTTTACCTCAAATTGTAGACTAACCCTAATTTATTCCAAAACGTACATAAATTATGCAAGTAAAAAAAGTTTTTTTTAAAGAAAATGTATTAAACTTGAGCTCACTCGTTTCCGGAAAAAGGTTTACATCAAAACATAGAGCAAATCAAATTTATACCGACAAGTACATAAAAATATGCACGTAAATAATTTGTTTTTTAAGTAAAGGAAGTATAGAGCAAATTCGAATCAAATTATTAATAAAAAAACTTAATATGTTAAAAACGATCGTAAAATCATGCCAAGTAGCATTAATGCCAAATTACTATCAACAACCACCAACATCAGAAAAACTCGTAAAAATTAAATAAATAAAAAAGAAAAATAACACCGAACAAAAAGCAGACGTAAAAACGTTGAACCACGCACTCTCGTTGCGGCATGTTAATGCGAAGAAATTAGAGCGAAACGTAAAACCGTAGAAAAAATAACGAAGTTGATCTACGACCCGCACGTTGCTACCAATCTATCAAACGGAGAAAAATAGTCGCGTTGTGACGGCCTGTGAAACAGGAAGATAGACGAAAAAAAACGTTGAACCCATATGTATATTGTAGCGTGTTAACTCGCAAAATTTAAAAGGAAACGTAAAACGAAAAACTTGCAAAAGATGAAAAGTATGGTGACAAAAGTTGAAAATAAAAAAATATTGTAGTTAAATTGCAAAAAAATAAAAAGCTTTGAGCCAAAAGTAAAAAAAAAACTAAAGGGGTTAAATAGAAAAGATGAAAACCTTTTGGGTTTGAAGTGAAAAATCAATTTATCTTTTTGAAAAACTCACTATGTATGGGTTACAACACTATATAATGCGAAGAAATTAGATTGAGATGTAAAAACGTAGAAAAAATAACTAAGTCGATCTATGACCTGCACGTTGCTACGAATCTATCAAACGGGGAAAAATAGACGCCTTGCGACGGGTCTGTCAAACGAGAAAAATAGATGAAAAAAACGTTGAATCCCACACGTACATTATAGCGTGTTAACTCGCAAAATTCAAAAGGAAACGCAAAACGAAAAACTTGCGAAAGATGAAAATATGGTGACCAAAGTCGAAAATAAAAAAAAAAGTTGTGATTAAATTGCAAAAAAATAAAAAGCTAATGGTCAAAATATAAAAAGTCAAAGAGATTAAAATAGTAAAGATGAAAATCTTTTTGGTTTTAAGTGAAAAATCAATTTATTTATTTTATTTTGAAAAATTATATATGCATGAGTTACAATACTATACAATATTACAATTTTACTAATTTATAGTATGATAATTTATAGTATAGTATGGTAATTATATGAGCTATGTATCATAATAATTATAGTACATACTGAAATTTCCACGATTTTCATACTTCTTTATTTAAATAGGTTAGACTTTTGAAGTCCCTCTAATATAAACTACGTACACAATTAGAAAAACATAAGACAAGCAATGTAAATAAAATAAAAGATTTAAGATAATTAACCATTATCTGTTTTATCTTCATTGAATAGTGGGTGTTGTAGAGAATTACTCTCATATCTACATTAATTTTGTTGGTTTATAATTCATTTTACTATTAATATTAATAATAATATATAGGTATCTATTATTTTTATTTTATTTTTATTCAAAATTAATAAATAACTTTAATTTTGCAATTTAGGCCTTTTGTTTCTTTTAGTTTTAACACACAGTTGTCTAACGAGCGGGTCACGGATACGTCTCGTTTTATTTCTCTACAACGAGCGTGCGTGATTCAAAGATTTTCCGTCTGCTTTTCGCTTGCGTTATTTTTTTCCATTTTATTTATTTTGTTTTGATGAGCTTTTCCGGTGTTGGTGGTCGCTGACAGTGGTATAACATTGTTACTACTTGACACAGTTTTACGATAATCGCTACAACGCATGGACTTAATACTAGTAACCTATTAAAAAATCTTTTTAGTTAGTTGCTATAATTTTATTATTCTAAAGTCTGTTATCTCAAGTGAGATGATAATGAAAGTAAACTTGGTAAACTTTATTCGAGGAATATTATTTGTTTGTTTGTTATTTACAAATTACCTATAAGAAAATTCGTTTGGGTATTATTTTGTACGGTTTGATTAAATTTATTGATATGGCCTCTCGGGTCAATTATTTATCCATATTCATCTTTGTATTATATTGATTGCTTTCAATTACATTCTCTCACCCTAGTAGGACAATCAAACAACTTTTACTAGTTTATTTCTTATTTTTTAGTGAAAGATTAAATGATTGTTATATCATCATACCTTTAATTACACACATGCATTAACAATTTAACATACACACATTAAGAAAAACACCAACACTTGTTCATAAAAAAAACACCAATAAATATCTCGACTCCCTCGCCTCTTTGGCAAGCCATAATTGTGGCTCTTGTCCTGCTATCACCAATGTCCCCCTTTTATGTTTCCGGCAACAGGTTCTTAAATACGTATAAACCTACACACAAACCAACGTCGTCGTTATGACACATTACACCACCTCCTTCCACCACTACCAATGGTTTCTTTTACCACTTTATGTCTACATTCCACATATATATAAACTTGTTAAAGCTTCAATTGGGTTCTGACGTTCCGTAAACATCGATCAATACCTTGGATCATCTTATCTACATGTAACACCGTTAGACATCTCCAATTTTCTTCTCCAAAATCTGTTGTGACATTCATATTTAGTAATTCAAAAAAATGGTCTCAGATTTTTCAAGATACACAACAAAAAGGAAGACCTTTAAAAGGATTTACTTTGATCTTATATGGTATTTTACCTGAAAGCATACAAATTAGCCAACTTAAAAGAAAGAGTAAGGTACAATTTGCGTCTCTATGCTTTAGAGACGGAGTAACATTGAGTCCCCGCAAGAAGATTTTGAAAGCCTGATTCCCTGAGTTTTAAAAAGCACTCTCTATCTTCACTTGCGTCCCACTCCTCTACCAATACTCTCTTTGGTGAAATTGTGAATCTATAGTGAAATATAGTGTTATTTTGGGTTATTAGAGAGAGAGATTTTTATTGGTGAAAAGAGCATTTGGTCCCTCAAACAATATGTCTCGTTAGTCACTTTACAGAGTATACTAACGGCAGTTGGCCTCAGAGACTCATAGTAACGAGTTTTGGAAAACACAGGGACTCAAACCATTCGTTATTTGGAAGCAGGGACTCCAGTTGTCATTGACAACATGCAAGAGAGACTCAACTTGCAGTTTACTCTGGTATAAATATGATTATTTTTATCTTATCACCACACAACATATTATATTGTTTCAAGGGACACGATTATGTGTGTTTTATCTCACTATTATATGAGTGAGTTGTATTTCATTATACAAATTTATCAATTTTTGTCTTACATTTGAATTTTCGTTCAAATTTTTCAGATGTCTAAAACGTTAACTTCTTTGTGTATAGGAGAGATGGTCTAAAGTTTGTATTTAGAAAGAATAATAAACTGAGGGGATTGTGTATTATATATTATATATATTATATTATATATGCATATGCTCTTAAGTGTGTAAACTGATAATTTCAAGTGACAGTTGTTCATATGATTTTATACATTGTATTAGTTACTTTGTTCAATACTTTTGTAATTTGCCATGTAAATCCTTGTGTCTTCAGGATTTGAACAAGAAAAAGTGTATTTACCAAGCTTTTACTCGTATATTTTGCATAACAATAGTTAAACTGAGCCAACAACTCATATCAGAGCTAACAAAGAAGATGCATATATCTGAAGTGAGGAAAAAAACGTAGAAGACTTATAGAATTATATCAAGTGTTTGTGTTTATTTTAGTAATACCTAAGTGAAACAACTAGTATCAGAGCTAAGAAAGAAGATCCGTATATCTGAAGCTAGAAAAAAAATTATACAAGACTTATAAGATTATAAATGTATGTTGGTTAGCTCAACAAATGTCATTAAGAAGAAGTTTCAGAACATTCACACTAAACAGAAGTTCAACAATAATATTTTAAAACATTTGTCATGACCAGTTCAACGAAGCTTCTTTAAATATAACTCAAGCTAACCCTTTGCGTTAGCTAAATGAAAGCTCTTGTGAATGTTACAGTGTTACACTAACCATGTGTTGGTCGATCTAACGTAATATCTTTTATCGAATATTTGATCGAACAATAGAATTCGAGTCCAAAAATAGGTTATAACATATAACATGAAATAACAACTTGTTGGTTCCCTATAAAAGTAGTTATCTTTACCTATAAAGAATTATTTAAATAAAATAAAAAAGGTTCTAGATGGGGTATGGTTCAAGATAAGAACACGAGGAACCTACCCAAACTTTAAATACTCTTATGAAAGAAACCGTTTCAACCTTAAAAAGGGGATAAACCAATATACTAAATTTCAAATAATCTTTTAAACAAAATATGGCATATCTTTTAAACAATTGAAGCATTCACATTTGGGTGTCAGCACAGACATGTGGTAAAGTTTCTCCTATATATAGAGGGGAATGGTTTAAATTATATAACATACATAAGTACATCTTAAAAAAAAGTTCCAACTCCTAGCAAGAAGCTAAAAGGGGCATCAAATTACAGCCAATAATACCCCATGAGATGTACAATATCAAGAATAACTAAAAAAATTAATTATTTTATACTTCGAATACAACCAATCTTATCATTTAATCCGTTTGACATACAAAACTATAAACTAGTAAAAGTATATCACATTCCTAAAAAAAACCTTCAAACATTTGAGTTTTTATGTTTTATCTTCACTTCCAAAATTTATTAATTGCTTTATTTACGTGCTATCTCACACATGGTGAATATAATTACAAAACACTATATAGTTTATATTATGCTAGTAATCTTGTTATAATATTTTTTAGTGAACCTGACCATATACACACGCATCATTTATCTTGTTATAATTTAATGTTTTTGTAATAAACCTGATCATATACACACGCATCATAAAACAATATGAAACTAGATTATGTTTCAACGTAGATCCGCAATTTTAATAAAATTTGAAGCATGTAATAAAAAATGAGGTACAACTCTTGAATAAATCACTAAATGAAAACAAACAATAATAATCTTGAAATCAGTCCAACAAGTCCAACTAGTCGATTTGGCTTGCCGGTTGGTAATAGTCCAATACAATTTTAAAAATAATGATTGTTGATACTAAATAATACAAAACTAACATACATTCTAGCTCGTTACAAATATTATAATATTCTATCTATACTTAATAAATAAGTAACTAATTGTTTTACGTCTCATAATTATGAAAAATAATATTTTTTCACCTCTCTTATTTTACCATTATTTAAAATTTAAAGTTAACTATTATTCAACTTATTTTATTTTATATGAGTTTCTAAGCTAGTAATTTAAAACATGTATATAAAATTAAATATATTATTATTATAATATTTAATCTTTAGCCATTATAATCATTTATATTATATAAGATCAAAATATATTAATCCTATTATATAATTAGTTGATAATTGTTGATGGACATATTACCCTTATTAACTAATTAGGGTTTCCTCTTGTGTATATATATAAGGAGATTACTAGAGAGGTAAAATGTTACATAACCTAATTATTCATGACATCCTTAAAATCGTCCCTCTATCTCCATACGAATTCTGCCCTAGAATTGGTACTACCATCATCACTTTACACCTTAAGGAGGAACCAGATCATCTTGACAAGTATGTCGAACTCCATGGTTGCGTCTCTGACTGGTTCTCTGCTGGCATGTCTGCTAATACAGGTATTTCTTTATGTTTAAACAAAATTGATCAACATCTGGTATCAGAGCATATGTTGATAAATTAGTTCTGATTGTATCCATTATTCTGGGATTAAAATTTGAAAAACAGAATTTTGAAAACCTGATAATAATTCAAAATCATTGTTCCGAAATCACATAACTTGTGAGTTAAAATATTCGGATTTTAAGATTTAAATGGATGGTTTTGTGTTTTTAGGGTTCATCATATGTTCATAAGAAAATTCGAAAACATTCCTGTATTTTGGAATGAAATCCAGATTATTGGGTGTTTTGCTGTTTTTGATCTATTTTATCTTATTAAAATTCTTTAGAAATCTGTTATTATAATCAATAGATATTATTTTCGAAATAACCGGATAAACATAATCAACATTAAATTAGGAAACTCAATCCCATGATCCCTTAATTTTCTGATTTTCAAACTTATCACAATTAACTGACATAATTTAGAAAATTCGAATATTGGATAACAAGTTTCGGATAGATTCGAAATGCTATCCGAAATCTATTTCGAACTCATCAATTTCGGATGGATCTGAAATCTCACTCGAAATCAACATTTCGGACTAATATGAGATCTCATCCGAAATTCATTCGAAATTATCATTTCGGATTAATATGAGATCTTATCCGAAATCCATTCGAAATTACCATTTCGGACTAATACGAAACTCATCCAAAATTTATTCGAAATAACGCATTTCGGATTAATTCGAAACTTATCCGAAATCATTCGAAATAACACATTTCAGACTAATTTAAAACTCATCCGAAATCATTCGAAATCAGACATTTCTGATGGATCCGAAATCTGGCTTGATTCTCTATTTGCATGTTTACTATTACAGGTATTTCTTTATATTTTCTATTATGTTTAAACAGAACTGATTAACAATATAACTATTTGGTTGTAATTGACTATAGTTAATACAAAACGTTTAACTAAAATAAGTAATGAAAATAAATAAGACCGACTATTTGAGTGACAGGATTACACAGAATAAAATAATAAACAATAAGTTTAAGATATTAGACATTCTACCGTGAAGAAAGAAACGTGGCGCGTCGGGGTAAAATGAGAGTCAAATTCACGCAACTTGTTTGATTTTTTTATTCCACATTTTATATGTTATCTACTTTTGTGTATACTAATCCAAACGTTCTTTTTTGTTTTAATACTACTTTTGACTAGTATTTATTAATGTAATTATCTGTTTTTATCTAAATTATAATATAATATGATATAATATAAAGAACTAAGAATAAGAATTACAATAATAATAAAAACAACTGAGAAACAAATAATTTCCTAACCCTAACCCTTTATTCTTTTAAGAATTTCTTCATCTACACCTTTAAAAACTATATATCCAAATGAAATATTAAAATATCATATTTATACCCTCTTTAACAATTTTATTATTATATTTACATATATGATCACTTTTAAATTATACAGATAAATCTTTTATTTTTTCTTACTTTTCCTCATCTTCATACCTCTAAATAGAGTAAACTATCAAAATGGATTATAAGTTTATCACTTTTTTCACTTTAGTTCAGAATTCAAAATTTTCATTCAAAAGCAAATCTGGTAAGATTTTTCGGTTACATCTAGTTTTTTTAATCTTTTTCCTCTCTTTTAATTTGTGTAAAATGTTCAGATTTTTTAATTTATTATAATAAAACATTAAAAGACTATTTTGTCATTCGTTAAAAGATAGGAAAAAAGACAAAAAAAAGTTTGATATTAACTGAAAAATTTGATCAGATTTTGATTTTGGATGACAAAGACAATAAACTTGAAACCACAGGGACGTAGATTCAATAGGTTTGAGTTTTAGACAAAAGTGACCAAAACTTAGGTACCATTTTGATAGTTTACTCTTGTAAATAAGAACCACTTTGAAAACTATATATCCAAATGAAATATTAAAATATCATATTTATACCCACTTTAACATTAAATTATTAAATTTACACATATTATCACTTTTAAATTATAGATAGATCTTTTTATTTTTTCTTACATTTCCTCAAATTCGTACATGTAAATGAGAACCACTCCTCATCTAAAGAGTATTCAAGAGTTCTTCAATCAAGAGCTCACTGATACACGATAATTGTTAAACAAATCAATCCTCACATTAACTTAAAGGCTAAGATTTAACATTATTAGGGCCGTTTGACAACTTCTAAATGATTAATTGCTAAACCAGTAAAAGATCTAAACTATTAAGAGTGGCAAATGCTGCTCCTTATCCTCATGCCAAATTCTTGAAATATCTTTATTATGATGTTTAAACTTCCGTATTTAAACCTCCCTGCCAAATGGATATGTGGTTTGAACTATTTGAAGAACCCTCAATGCAAGAATCACGGTGAAGCTACATCTAGGCTTCTATATTAATAAGTGCTCTAAATACGATGAAGGAATGACGGGAGAAAGGTTCTAAGTGAGTCATGCACAATTAAGACAATGATTCCCTCCTTCGTAGAGCTCACCTCTTCTAGAAGACGAAAATTTTCTCGTATTTGTAAGAGAGGTGAGAAGAAGCGGTGAATTGGGCCAATTAGATGCCCCTGTGTGGCATCATGACGTTGCACCCAAACAAAAATTCTAGATTCGTATGTATGAGGTTTAACCATAGCATGACGTGTGATTGTAATAACCAACTCTACTATTTCGTAACAAGAGTTCTCGTAAGATATTTTTTCGTTTTATTATGTTTACATATTTGTGTAAAGGACACATTCTTTGGGTGGTAAAGATCCAAGTGAGAGGATAGAACTTAACTTGTTAAGTTTTTGCATTGATTTCATTTTAAACACTCAAAACTCTTTACAAAGTTATCATGTTGTCGATTTCTTTCCCTACATAATGACACTAGCATCAACATTTTTTTTATCTATGAAGATTTGTTTAGCTGTTCTTGTACATTTCATCGTTATGAATATTGTAATCAACCTTAAAGTAAAAGAGAAAAAAAAAACATTAAAATCCATTCGATATGAAATGTTGTACCGTTAAATAAGAAAGTACTACTTTGTTAGGTATTTGTGCATTTTAATGCTCAACCGTAATATGATCATCACAATTAAGTCGATTTGATGTCAAAATATTTAGATTTCTTTAGAAAAATGATGGTTGTCATTCAATAACATTAAAATATAACGAATTAATAAATGACACAAAGTAAACTACAAATTCTCAACGGTTGCATAATGCATACTCATGGAAGTAAACGAGTCTTTGTTATTACAAAAACGTGTGATAATTATGATTATTACAAATATATTTATTCAATGTGAACATTGTAAACAAAACTTTCTAATTTTTTTATGAATGATAAATGTTACACATTTACACCACTTAAAACTTTATATTTTGTTCATATAGGAGACACTACAAAAGATAAGATAGGGTAACTTTATTTTGAAAATTATACGATCACTCACGGTTCGACTACTCATTTTCCCTTTGTAGTCAATTTTTGATGTAATTTTTAGGGTTGTGAATGAACGAACACGGACATAAAATTTTGTTCAATATGTGTTTACGAACAGTTAATGAACACATGTCGAACACAATTTTATGTTTGTGTTCGTTTGTTAAAGAATTTTGATTATTTGCGAACAGTTCGTAAACACTTGTCATGAAGACAAACGAACATAAACAAATTCAAACGAACATAAACGATAAAAAATAAACACACACGGATATTAAACTTGAAATTAAAAGAAGAAAAACATCATTGACCTTAAACATCCTACACAAGTAGTCAAATACAACCATTAAATGATAAATCAAGAATTCAAGACACAAGAAGTCTATTACAAGCACCATACGGATAAATCAAGTTTGGCTAACTTTTACCATGATTATCTAAAGTTAGACATATCCCCTAAAAATGACTTTAGTGTTGAACTTCTTCGTATATTTAGATAAGAGTTTACATTTTACTATTTTTTAATATCATTACTAAAGGGGAAAGTAAAACTTAATAGGAGAAGTGAAATACTAAAAAAATATTAAAAACTTTTAACAAACTAACATAAATAAACGAACACGGATGAATATAAACGAACTAACGGGAATGAACGTAAATGAACATATTACCGAATGTTCACGAACGCAGTCAAACGAATGAGACTTTTGTTCATGTTCATTCCTCATAGTTCCTCATATTGCCTTCGCAAGGCTCCCCGTTTTTTTCAAAAATTTTCTTTTCGAATTTATCATCTTGCACATATTGGTGTCAAGACTTATTTCCTTTGATATTAATCATTTTCAATTTTTTTCTCATTCATTTATATTTGTTAAATCGTTGTTTCTAATTAAAACTAAATTTTAGTTTTACGTTTCTCTTTAACTCATGCCGATTACTCATATCAAGCAATTGGTAATCAAGTATTTATTCTTTACTGTTCTTATTTAATGCGGGGAATCGTAACCGGTTCCCTCGTTTGGACTATATAACCCTTAAGCCCTTTTTGCATAGTCTTGTAGGCTATTTCTTTAGGTTTTCACCCTCTCCTTTTCTTTAGCCTCCTAAGGTGAGGTTGTTTAATGCATCATTCCTCTTGATTGGTGATCCCAAGGTCATTTTGACCCTGTAGACCATTACACTATTTACAACCCGAAGGTCGTAGTGATCGTGATCCTTTAGATCATCCATTTACCCGTGTCGTTCTTTAGATATATTGGTGTCAATGCACCTCTTTTGTATTTGAAAGGAAATTCATTTACATTGTGCTTTCTTTATCTGCCAAATCATGGCTCTTTTACCATTTAGGCTAATTTATTTTATTTCAATCATTAGCCCTCAGACCATGTTCTCCGCGAGTCATTTATGAATCACATTCATTTGTCGAATCTATTAGTCGTTCCATCTCTATTGGGTGATGATCATTTAAGTCTAAAACTGAAGCAAGGTCAAATGGTATTGACCATTCGTCACCACCAAGTCACAACTAACATCTTTAGTGGTAACCATAACACTTTTTTATGTTTTCCCATACACTTATTCAGACTAGACATTGTCTTTTGATAGCCGCGCGCGCCCGCGCGATTGTTGTCTATGACCAGATCGTTTTTCGTTCGGACAATTCTTCCGACTCTATGACTTCATATGTCATTTATGCGTCGGTTTGTCTCACGTTTACCGTTATCCGTTTATGCCTTTATTTCTTTACAACCGGTTACCCGGGTTCTTTATCTTAATAACGCTCTCGATATTCACTTCGCCCCATTCATGGGTTTATAACTATTTCGCCCTCCCGTTGTTCGGATTGGGGCCTTTAGTGGTGTTTGAATCAAAAATATCGATCATCCATACTTGTCTAACATTTGGTAAGTTGTAATTTTGATTTTAGTGATACTTAATTTTGGATGATTAGTGTTCTTAAGATGCTTGTCCTAACTGAAATTAGATGACGAATTTATGAAATTTTAAGTAGAGATTATTATGCTCTATATAAAGAAGTGGGTTATGCTCTTGCATGACAAAGCCCCAAGTGATTGTATAATTATAAATGCAGTGATGTAAGTTTGCTGAAACGACATGTTAATATGGACTTTATGAGTAATTGAGATAGTGAAATTGAAGTAGCGATGTTATAATGTTATGTTTAGATGTTAATTACATCCTAAACATAGAGGTTTGAAAGGATATGGGTACATGGCTTAGACATATCATAGGCTTAATAAAGGTAGTATGTAAATCTTGCCCACAAGGCGGTTGGTGTAATGTTTAAATGATCGTGAATACTTGTGAAGTGTGTAAGAATCATGTAAACGAGATTTTGACAAAGACGTGTGTCCTAAATTATATTATGAGTTCAAAACGATATATCGGATTGAACTCTATAGGCAAATTGGGTGAAGCGTCAAGTGGCCAAGCCGAGACAGACGCGCGCTTGAAAGGAAAGCTTTAAGGTACGTGGCTTATGCTTCGTAAAATTTTCTTATATTTTTTTATATATAGACATATCATATGTTGATTATTGATGCAATACTTGTGAATATATGGTTAAAAAAGCGATGGATTTTTATAAGGCAACCAAACGGGTCTAAATGATTAAATGAATAAATGTTTGGTTGAATAAAAACAATGGATTTCGCTAAGGCAACCAAACGGGTCAAAATGATTAAAAGAATAAAGGTTTGGTTGAATAACAGCGATGGATTTCGCTAAGGCAACCAAACGGATCAAAATGATTAAAAGAATAAAGGTTTGGTTGAATAGAAGCGATGGATTTCGCTAAGGCAACCAAACGAGTCAAAATGATAAAAAGAATAAAGGTTTGGTTGAATAGAAGCGATGGATTTCGCTAAGGCAACCAAACAGGTCAAAATGATAAAAAGAATAAAGGTTTGGTTAAATAACGCAATGGATTTGTTGTGGCAACCAAATGGGTCAAAATTAAGTCGTGACATATACTAGGATGGTGTGCGAACGACTACTTGGGTTTAAACCCGGTAAAAAGTGTAAAATCGGAATATAAGCGTAAACCGAGTAACAGGAACGCTGACTATAAGTCAAGGGACTCGGGAAAAGAGTCGTAACTAAATAATGGAGAATTCGTAAAAAGAATTCGGAATAAGTAAGTTAAATGAATATAAAGTTGAACGGGTCGAATAAGCGTGGTTGCGTACCGGATAACATATACGTAAAACACAAGAAAGTTAACCCGGGAAATGGGGTGCAATCATAAAAATGATTATTTAGATAAAAGATGTGGTTAAATAAGTTTGTTTGCCAAAGTATACAAACGGGTCAAAACTATTCGAATTACGAACTTAGAATCGAGTAGTATAACTACTCGCAACAAAGGTATTACGGAAATGAAAAAGAAAATGCTATTTTACGGACTTTTTCTGCAAGTCCGAGTCATGTTTAAATGTACGGAACTTAACGAACAAGTAAAATAGTATGTAACATCCGTCAAAAACGGATTTACCAAACCCGCTCCGTTTATCAACCGAACAGTCAGTCAAATTTTTCGTTGCGAATTAAATACCCAAAATAATTTTAAACGATCCGTAATCAATTATTATGCGGGGATATGTATTTAGTTTTTGAAAATCTGTCAAAAATAACAAAATAAAAATGTTTTACTCATGCCGGGTTTCGAACTCGGGTCCCTACCGGTTCAAACCAACACTTATCTCTCAGCCGACAAACCACTCCGCCACTTTGATTTTCTGATAAAGAAAGGAATCAATTAATTCAAATATTAAGTTTCGGAAATCAAATTCAGTTATTGCGCCCAAAATAACAGTCGTCGGAAATTCCGACGACTTCGCCGATTATTTACGTTTTCGCTCAAAGTAACCGATAACTTAACTATTACGACGGTTATAACCGACGTCTGAACCGCGACATCAGCCATAACCGCCGGAGTACGGTTGACTTCGAATTAAGACCGAATTCAGACCCCATTCATCCCAATACTACCCTATAAATACAACCTCAACTCGCCAGAAGTCTTTCACACTCAAATCGCACCCTTTCTCGGCGAAAAATCACTCGCCGGAAATATTTGATACATCGCCGGAAAACCGTATCATTAACCTTCGAGCTTACTGAACCCCCTAAACTTTCACCGAAGTCACCCACAACCTTTGCAAGCCTTCGGAAGACTCTCTGCTGCAAGATACTTGTCGCCGGAAAAAGATTTCTTCCGCCGGAGTTCTGCCGGAAAACAGAGTAAAACCAGTCGGTACTTTTCACGCCTAATTCCTTTCCTTTTTACTTTTATCTCGTCTGTAATTGATCGTTAAATGCTAAAAGAGCATGAATCAACCTTTCGAACCAGTCAGTCGTCACTTCCGGTTAAAAACAGTGAAGAAGACGACATTTCGGTAATGGTTAAGTATAATTAAAATCAAGTTATTTACCGGGTTAGACACACAGTCCAGCGGTGGATTGTGTGCACTTTTAACGCTAAGGTCACGAGTTCGATTCCGGTTTCACACACGCCGCCTTGATAAAAATTCTTTTTTTAGCAAACTGAACCGGAGTCGCCTTGAGTATATGTTAAGTATATTGATAACCGAGTTTATAACCAAGTGCGACACACAGTCCAGCGGTGGAGTGTGTGTCCGCTAACCCACAGGTCCCGGGTTCGAGACCTGTGGAGCGCACCGGTCTTGTGATTTATTTCATTTTTAAAATAAAAGGATTTCTGTTTAACTCTAATTAATATATATATATAATTAAAATCGGATATATGACGGGTTAGACACGTAGCTCAGTTGGTAGAGCTGCGTGCACGCGTACGAGAGGTCTCGGGTTCGAGCCTCACCCAGCGCACAATAATACGCCTTCCGAACCGGTCAACGATAGTCAAAGTCAACGGTCAAAGTTACTGTAGCAAAAATAAAATATTTTTTTTTTATTATTTTTTTTTAATTATTTTTATTTAAAATCAATTAAAAATACTTAAAAATAACATTTTTAAGGTTAGAAAATAGCCTCAAACTCACAAAAATACACCCAACAATCCTACTAAATAGATTAATAAAATCCGTTTACTTACCAAACCATAATGCGATTTATCTAGGTTAATTTCACTCGTGGTTAAAACCATTTCGCGTGCATTCAACCTCATCAACCGAACGCACCCAATGTGAGTGAATTCTTACAAACTCCCCTTTTTATTCATGTTTTGGGGTGTATCATGTGTCGTTTAAACTAATTCTCTTATGCAAATTTGTGTTATACCATTATATGAACTAAACTAGAATGTAACTATTATTGGTTGTGATGTATTCATATTGTCAATGTTGTACATTAGGCCCATCAGTTCGTAAGAACAACGCGTGCCTCAAAACTCATTCATTAGGCCCATCAGTTCCTCGTGGGAGACGAGAACAACGCGTGCCTCAAAACTCATATATTAGGCCCATCAGTTCGTAAGAACAACGCGTGCCTCAAAACTCATACATTAGGCCCATCAGTTCGTAAGAACAACGCGTGCCTCAAAACTCATTCATTAGGCCCATCAGTTCCTCGTGAGAGACGAGTCGAACAACGCGTGCCTCAAAACAATTATTTGGTGATGTGTGTTCAATATTCGATATTATGTGTTGTGTGAATAAACTTACATCTACATTTACTCATATATGGTATGCACCTTATTTATAATCAATTGGATAAACTTGTTCAAATGTTTTCCATAGGATTCACTCGCCAACATTATGTTGATCCAAAAACCTTTTTACACATGATACAGGTGAACAGGTTAAAGCAAGGAAAACATAGGATATGCCTTAGAAGAGAACCAAGAAGCTTAGATTGATAGTTAGAACACGTTGTATCATTTATTGTAAATTTCCATTAAATTGTATTAATGAATATGAAACATATAATAAATGTCATGAGCTTTGATGATAACCCAATCATGCCCCGATCACCTTTTCCGCTGCGGGTCGGGGTGTGACAGATTGGTATCAGAGCCATGACTATAGGGATATAGGATAGGTTATTAGACCCTTAGAGCCTATACTATAGTCTGCCAAAATTTTAATTGATTAGGTGGTTACATACAAACTTGTGATATTTATTTGTTTCATATTTGCTCACATTTCAGTCAAACATACATGCTTATATACATATTCATTATACATATATACATATTCATTATACATATATCGATGTTCATGTGTTCAGTTTATTTTCATACTCTCAGTATCCAAAGATTTTGTGCTATTTTCAAATCCCATCAAAGTAAGTTCTGCGACGGGCATGTAGTAACCGGAAGGGTACAAGTACCGGTAGTCGGGACGTCCTGTCTAGGTTGGCAATCGTATAAATCCAAAATAACGGACCAGTTTGCCTACCTGGGGACTAACGATGAGAGTACAACGGACCTATTAGGCCAAAGCATGCCACACCAAACGTCGTTCGAACTAACATCACTTTGAGATGTCACCGTGTCCATGCCTGGACACCTTCCGAACATCACACGTTGTATACATATTTCTCGATTTTCTCCGGGTTCTGTGTACGCAACCAGGCAGAAACCGTGCGAACCATATGAAAAACCGGTATTCATGGGGGCCCACATGATTACACAGGTAAAGTATGGCGGCATGAAGGGCCTAACAGCAAGCAAAACCCAAGACATCCTATGGATGTAGTAGATTTATTTATCTATATTTATTTTATGAACGTTCATTCCCAAACTCGACCCACGATCCCAAAGGCATCCAACTCATACTCTTGACATGTATTCCTTGTAGATGTCTTCTAGCCTCGCTCGTAGGAAAATGAGAGCAGGAAAAGCCCGTGAACGCATGGCTACCCAAATCGCTCAGCAAATGGCGACCGTAATACCAAACATCGTAGTACAAGTTCAACAAGCCCTTACCGCTAATTCCGTTAACCCAACCCAACAAGAAGATCAAAACACTATCAATCCTTCAGTCACTAAATGCACCTACAAACATTTTAAATCCTGCGATCCTCCAAAATACGAAGGTACTGAAGGTGTCACCGCTCTCCTCCATTGGTTCGAAGAAATGGAGAACACTTTTCTAAATTGCGATTGCCCCGATGATCGCAAGGTGCGTTATGCTACCGGTCGTTTACTTGGAACGGCACTCACATGGTGGAATACAGAGAAGACAAAACGTGGTGTTGAAGAAACTATGACCTTGACTTGGGAAGAGTTGAAGGGAATCATGACAAGACGGTTTTGCCCAAGAAGTGAAATCAAGAAATTGGAGGATGAGTTTCACGCTTTAAAACAAAAGGAAGGCGACCACACCACATACAACAAGAGATTCCTTGAGTTAAATCAAATGGTTCCCAATTTGTTTACTCCCCTCTATCGTTTGATCGAGCACTACATTCGTGGTCTTCCATCAAAGATTCAAGACTCTGTAATAAGTACCTCGCCTGCAACTTTGGAAGCAGCAATGGAGCTAGCAACCGCGCTCACTGAAAACCGAATCCGAAACAAAGATCTCAAAGAAGAGAAGAAGAAGGATAAAGCATCAACCGAAACCTCAAACCCCACCCGAACCGAATCCTTTACACCATCTACTTCTAAGAGAAAACGTGATGGGCAAATCTTCGCCGTCACCCAACGCAACCAACCCGCTTCACAAGTTGTACCTCCTCAAACTATCCCAAACGCCCAAATAGCACCCAACTCAACTTACCCAAACAAGAAGCCTTACATTGGACCTCACCCTCAATGCAACACCTGTTTCTATCACCATCCATCTACTTTACCCTGTCGGCTATGTGCGAATTGTGGACGCTACGGTCATTTGAGTAACGTTTGCCGCACCGCTCAAAACCAAACCTCAACCCCTACTCAACCCATGATCCAAACATATCAACAACCTCAATACCCCATGTACCCATATGTTCGAGCTTGTTTCAATTGTGGCGACCCTACCCATTTTAGAAACACATGCCCTCGTTTGGTTAACATCATAAACGCCCAAGCTCAAGCAAACCCAGTTAACCAAGCAAACCAAGCAAACCCAGCTCCACCGCCAGCAAGAGGAAGAGTTTATAACATCAACGCCAATCCTATTGAAGATGTTAACGGTCCAAACCAACCACTTAACTAGTCTTCTCTCATCAAGAATCTAGATTCAACTCCAATCACTTAGTTTTTATGTTTTCTTTATGTTATCTCAATTTTCACGTATCTCAATTGGAATTTTATCCAAGAATTTTAAATTAATAGTTCAGTTTGTTTTATACTCATTGATTTAATATTCATATCATCATACTTCACGACATATCTCAGTTTCATCATTTAAAGAAGTTGAGTTGTGCCTCACTTCTACATAGACTAACCTCTCCATCATATTAAACGAGAGAGGTTTTGTCAAACACGGATACTATCAGAATTAAGACTAAAGCGCTGGTTGTTGTGTTTGTTTATGTTGTAGAGTCGCATAGAACTAATCATAACTTGCGGATAATGTCAATGAGAATTTGACAAGAATATGGTGGATACGCCGCTGGTACTTCCTATATATAAGTATTCTTGTCAAAAGATCGGAGGCATTATCAGGCGGTTATGAGAGGTTCCATGTATAGGTTGTTGTGTGATTAAGTTATTCATTTTCAATACATGCAATAAGCTCGGCTCCGTTTGATTGAGCCTTGAGCACACAGACAATTTCATTCTCAATACATACAATACGATCGGCTCCGTTTGATTGAGCCTTGATCGCACAGATATATTTCATTTCAGTATTTTTATGTTTGATGTATTGGTTGTAGAGTTATAGGACTAATCATAATTCACTGATAAAACCAATGAAAATTTGACAAGAATATGGTGGATACGCCGCTGGTACTTCCTATATATAAGTATTCTTGCCAAAGGATCAGAGGCATTATCAGGCGGTTATGAGATATTCCATGTAGGATTTAGTATTGCCTTGATTGAAATTGGTGTTACATATATATATCATCTCACTATTTAAAAAAATTGGAATGCGATCCATTTCTACATAGACTAACCTCTCCATCATAACAAACGAGAGAGGAACTGTCACCATTCAAACATATATACTGTCATAATGTGGATTCAATTATTTGTTGTTGTGTTTACTTGTGTAGATTATAGTATTGGAAGTTTTGCCTAGGATATAACCATACTTTTCCAAACATATCTAAACTCTTATGCATGATATCATTTTAGCAAATCATTCCTGCTTAACAATACTTATACAGTAGGCAACAAAAAGCGATTCCTGTATTAGGATACTTAACCTTTACAAGGAACGTTACCGCCTCAAACCAAAAAACTTAAACCCTTATTTCTTCTAAAGCATGTAACTGTCAAAACTAAACACCATCATTCTTTTAGGCAATTATATCCCTATTTAAATTTCGGGACGAAATTTCTAAAAAGCAGGGGATACTGTAACATCCGTCAAAAACGGATTTACCAAACCCGCTCCGTTTATCAACCGAACAGTCAGTCAAATTTTTCGTTGCGAATTAAATACCCAAAATAATTTTAAACGATCCGTAATCAATTATTATGCGGGGATATGTATTTAGTTTTTGAAAATCTGTCAAAAATAACAAAATAAAAATGTTTTACTCATGCCGGGTTTCGAACTCGGGTCCCTACCGGTTCAAACCAACACTTATCTCTCAGCCGACAAACCACTCCGCCACTTTGATTTTCTGATAAAGAAAGGAATCAATTAATTCAAATATTAAGTTTCGGAAATCAAATTCAGTTATTGCGCCCAAAATAACAGTCGTCGGAAATTCCGACGACTTCGCCGATTATTTACGTTTTCGCTCAAAGTAACCGATAACTTAACTATTACGACGGTTATAACCGACGTCTGAACCGCGACATCAGCCATAACCGCCGGAGTACGGTTGACTTCGAATTAAGACCGAATTCAGACCCCATTCATCCCAATACTACCCTATAAATACAACCTCAACTCGCCAGAAGTCTTTCACACTCAAATCGCACCCTTTCTCGGCGAAAAATCACTCGCCGGAAATATTTGATACATCGCCGGAAAACCGTATCATTAACCTTCGAGCTTACTGAACCCCCTAAACTTTCACCGAAGTCACCCACAACCTTTGCAAGCCTTCGGAAGACTCTCTGCTGCAAGATACTTGTCGCCGGAAAAAGATTTCTTCCGCCGGAGTTCTGCCGGAAAACAGAGTAAAACCAGTCGGTACTTTTCACGCCTAATTCCTTTCCTTTTTACTTTTATCTCGTCTGTAATTGATCGTTAAATGCTAAAAGAGCATGAATCAACCTTTCGAACCAGTCAGTCGTCACTTCCGGTTAAAAACAGTGAAGAAGACGACATTTCGGTAATGGTTAAGTATAATTAAAATCAAGTTATTTACCGGGTTAGACACACAGTCCAGCGGTGGATTGTGTGCACTTTTAACGCTAAGGTCACGAGTTCGATTCCGGTTTCACACACGCCGCCTTGATAAAAATTCTTTTTTTAGCAAACTGAACCGGAGTCGCCTTGAGTATATGTTAAGTATATTGATAACCGAGTTTATAACCAAGTGCGACACACAGTCCAGCGGTGGAGTGTGTGTCCGCTAACCCACAGGTCCCGGGTTCGAGACCTGTGGAGCGCACCGGTCTTGTGATTTATTTCATTTTTAAAATAAAAGGATTTCTGTTTAACTCTAATTAATATATATATATAATTAAAATCGGATATATGACGGGTTAGACACGTAGCTCAGTTGGTAGAGCTGCGTGCACGCGTACGAGAGGTCTCGGGTTCGAGCCTCACCCAGCGCACAATAATACGCCTTCCGAACCGGTCAACGATAGTCAAAGTCAACGGTCAAAGTTACTGTAGCAAAAATAAAATATTTTTTTTTTATTATTTTTTTTTAATTATTTTTATTTAAAATCAATTAAAAATACTTAAAAATAACATTTTTAAGGTTAGAAAATAGCCTCAAACTCACAAAAATACACCCAACAATCCTACTAAATAGATTAATAAAATCCGTTTACTTACCAAACCATAATGCGATTTATCTAGGTTAATTTCACTCGTGGTTAAAACCATTTCGCGTGCATTCAACCTCATCAACCGAACGCACCCAATGTGAGTGAATTCTTACAAACTCCCCTTTTTATTCATGTTTTGGGGTGTATCATGTGTCGTTTAAACTAATTCTCTTATGCAAATTTGTGTTATACCATTATATGAACTAAACTAGAATGTAACTATTATTGGTTGTGATGTATTCATATTGTCAATGTTGTACATTAGGCCCATCAGTTCGTAAGAACAACGCGTGCCTCAAAACTCATTCATTAGGCCCATCAGTTCCTCGTGGGAGACGAGAACAACGCGTGCCTCAAAACTCATATATTAGGCCCATCAGTTCGTAAGAACAACGCGTGCCTCAAAACTCATACATTAGGCCCATCAGTTCGTAAGAACAACGCTGCCGTAAACAGCTTCGTCGACGCCTAGTTGGGCCGTTGCTGACGCAGTAAAAATTTCCCGACGTCTTAAACCACTGCCTACGGTAGTAAAGCTCCAACACAACAATAGAAAAGGCATCTTCGACACGCGACAAGCTGCCGTCGCTGACGCCACCTCAGAATGTTAAAATTTCTGAATTTGAATTTTGTTTAATAGGTTATATTATGTATTTTCCTTATCCAGAAAATTATTAACAAGTTGTAATCTTTTAGAAAAAAGGAGAACATAAGCATCCATGGATGAAGATCAAGTCGTGACGAAGAAACGAACATTTCAAAATTTCAAGCTTCCGTTTTGCTGTGTTCATTTGATGTATTAATGATAGTTAAAATGTCTTTAAGTTTATTTTCAAATACTTAATATAAAAAAATTTGGTATTTTGAATGTAGGTTGATAATGGATTTCTTTACTTCCATGCAAAATTTTGTATATATATATATACAAAATTTTATATATATATATATATATATATATATATATATATATATATATAAATAAAGTAAGCATGGGTCTTACAAAGTTGGATAAACCTCTCAGTCCCATGAGAAAAAAGGTTAAAGAAGAAAAAGTGAAGAGAGGAGAAGCCAACCTTCACAAACCTCAACCTAATCCAGTAGTAAGATTGCTTAAAACAGAAACCTAGACCTCTGCAGACAAATTAGTGGGCGTTCATGAGCAGTTTAAGTACACTTTGATTAGATTGTGATAGCAGGGAAACAGCTATGGTGGATGCTGATATGGCTGATGAACTTCATCCCGTGGACTTAATGAAACTGAATCAAATTTATGATCAAGAAACAGGAAATACACAGATCTTCAGAAGGGCCCTTCATACTTGATAGAAGCAGGAAAGAAAATGTTCACAAGGGCAGCCCTAGCTGTTTTGACCTTTGCATTACCTTTATTATATGATAAGCAAAAAAGTGCAAGTACCTCCTCCTGCTACATCCATTCCAGCTGAACTTGAGCATGAAACTAGAACATGGGTCATTTTTGAGAAACCTAAATTGTCTGTTGTCTTCAAGGATCATGAAAAGAAAAAGGCCCTGTTCAGAGTTGATGATATATGCAGATACTCAAATCAGACCCTCAACTATATCAAAGATTGCATGAACAAGAAACAAGAGCAACTCATGGCAAAAGGACGAAACAAGGAAAAGGTTAGAAAAGAAATTGAATATATTATCAATGAATGGATCAAAGCAAGAGGTTGGTATAAAGACATGTCCAGAGTATGCCACAAGATGATTGGCCACAAAAAATGGCTGAAGGGAGGGAACTTTTTAAAAGATTGCCTAAAAATCAATTTTATTTCTGATAGTCTATTTTGTTTGAAACTATATTTGGCTGCAATATGAATTTTGATGTTTTGAAGTCTTTTAAGTATGTTCCTTGTCACGAGATGTTATTTTTCTTACAATACTTAGAGGGAAATTGTTAGGAAAATTTCTTTTAAGTATTGAAAAAAAATATGATATATCTGATCATCTACTGAAAATAAAGTCATGAAGGTCAAACAGAAAGAACAAATAAAACAATTTGGACAGATGAAAGAAAACACATCTTTAACATTCATCAGAATATGATCATAAATAAATGAAGACGATATCATCAGAATATCTGGTGATATGTTCAACAGATTTTCTGATGAGGCGGCTATCAAAATTTCTGATGAACCAACTTGGCTGAAAGATAAGGCTCTGCCATATTTGTAAAGTAGCAAGTTGACCTTAGTAGATTCAATGAATATGCCTAAAAGCTACTTTATGCAGGGCAAGTGCATGAATAAACAAATGTTTATTCATGCTGAAGACTCTCTATAAATGGAGAAGTAAATCATCGAAGGATAATGAGTTAAGCCAAACATTTAATACCTACAAAAACTTCGTCACCCTTCACCAAAGAGTTGTCAAAGTATCGTTTGTAATAGTCAATAACCTCACAATCACCTTGAAACCATTTTGTTTCAAAGTGATATAAACTTGAAAATTCTGTAGTTGTGTTTCTGGATAGTTTGGTTTCTAATTCCGCACATATTTTCATACTAGTTGAAATCACTTATCATACTAAGTTAAAAGAGCATTTTTTATCTGGGATCAATAATGTTGGATCTGGATGTTGGATGTTGTGGTATGAGAACCATTTAAGAATGTTAGGTAATTTAAGTATTGTTGTAGCGGGTAAAAAGTAGTTAACTATGTTGGACACAACTCAGTAAAATTAAACGGGTCAAAATCAAGATAGTATGATAAAAGTATAGGATTTGATTGTGGGAACATGGCGTTAAGTATTAGAATGATTTAGGGGCTCGGATTAATGTTATATTACGATTTGGGAAGTTCAGGATGCGCGAACGGGTGTCATAATGGCGAAAAGAATTGTGTGTTGTGGGGTGTGTGGGGGACTTAATACATTGCATGTTTGACGGTGAGTAATACATTTTAGTGAATTTATATTTTGTGTTATTTGAATTTGAATTCACATTCACATTAAGTTTTATATTTTAACGATACTAATATTATATTATATAGGGCTTGATGAAAAAAGAAAAGATACATTCTTTTATTTCATTAAAGAAATCCATCAACCTAACTTCAGAAAAATCAAGTCTACCAACTTGTAAAATACTTAAAAAACCATTAAACTAGTTTTTTTTATATCATAGTCAAACTTCTTTAAAATGTGTGTTTGCACTTAAATAAAATTAATTTTCTAAGTTTCTTGCAAAACACAATAAAAATTATTACCATCTTATTTTTATCATTGTAAGAATTAAACACAATAGAAATTATTACCACTTTATTTTTATCATTGTAAGAATTAATAAGTATACTTAAAAAATATTGAATTTAAATAACCCTAACTTTCACCAATTGACCGATAATATTCCCAACTTTCGATTTGTACACCAACATTCTCAACTTTCAACTTATTAGCCGATAATACTTCCTAACTAACTGACCCCTAACTAGTTAGGTGATAGCTGCCACATCATCAAAAAATGTCACGTTAGCTACCACATCAGCTGCCGCGTCATCTGAAATGATACATCAACTGCCACGTCAACAAAAGGGCAACGTCAGATGCCACATCAACAAAAACTAACCGTGTTAGATTTCAGTTAGTTAGAGAGTGTTATTGGCCAATAAGGTGAAAATTGGAGTGCTGGTGTACAAATCGAAAGTTAGAAGTGTTATCGGCGAATTGATTGGGTTATTTAAATCCAATATTCCAAAAAAATACAAAAGTGTGTCCTTTTAGACAAGTTTTAGGAAATTTCAATTTACAAAAATTACTTTAGTAAATATTTCATATATATATATATATATATAAGGAAAAGATATATAGAAAAATCTTAGTAATTTAGAAAAAACCAGGAACACTCTAAGTTCCCAACATCTAAAAAAATCACATATGTTTTAAGGATTTTGAGTAAAAAACACACAAAATATAAACGCGTCGACCAATTTAAAAAAAATAAACAAGTTTTTGTGTAAGATATGTTATAGTCATGTGTAGCATATGTTACAGTCGCGTTGCACAAAACTTGTTTACTTTTTTAAATATCCAGTTGGTGTTTTTTTATTTTTTGCTCAAAACTTTTAAAAACATGTATATTATATGTGTGAAGGTTAGAGTTTCCTAGATTTTATCAATAATTATAGGTTTTCTAATACTTAAACTATATAAATATCCACACACACACCAATACTTACACAGTTACACTATATATATACACACACTAGTAAGTTAGAAACTCCTGTATTATACAAGTTAAATAAAAAATATATAATAGTTAGTATTAAAATTTTATAAATTGTAAAATGATATTTTAATACTATCATAAACTTACCAAGCAGATGAATTGCTTCACCGGTCCTCTTACTTCATTTGATGGATGCTTTCATAGTCGATAGACATATTGTTATATAATTTATAATTATATAATAAATTATGATATATAAAAATGAAAATTTTATAGTAAGAAAACAACATCGCATCCAAAAAGTTACATAAAAACGTAGTAGTAAGAATAATTTTATGTTAATTTTGTTTTAAAAAATTCATCACCTTTTAGAAAGTACAAAATGTAAAGCCCGAATTTGCTTACATATGTCCTTTTCTAACACTGAGGATTCAATCACCTAGTCTTCAAACAACTCTAGCATAGTAACCATTTAATGATTTGATATTGTGCAAATCCCATAAAAAATAACATAATTTTTGTTTTTCTTACAAAAGTCATTCAATTTTTTTTAATTTAAAAAACTAAATACTTTTTTTTTTTTCATAAAAGTCGCTCCACTTTTTTTTCATATAAAAAAGAAAAAAACTTTCTTTTTTCTCATAAAATTCCTCTATCCATCTTTTATACACAAAAACAACATACTTTCTACTCTTATATCAACCACATTCCTAAAAATGTTAAACTTTAACAAAAAATCTCTTAATTATGATTGGATGAAATAAAAAAAAAACATTATTTGACAAATTATGTTATACTTTTAACGATTTTAAATTTACACATACCATTTTATATATTTGTTATTTTATTTTGAGTTATATCATCTACACTCGTGAATTTTATTATATTTTTTTTCGAATAATATCTATTGTTTTCAATTATGAATTTAAAATGTAAAATAAATGACAAACATTAAACATACTTTAGTTTACCATATATCCAATTTAAAACATTAATTCATCTAAATTCTTTTCTAACATGATATTAATAAGTAAAAAATAATAATGCATAATTTTGTTCAAATTTGACAATTGGGGGACTTTTATATGTAAAATGTTGTTTTGTGACTTTTATGAGACAAAAAATAAAGTAGGTTTTTAATGTTTAAAAATAAATTGGAAGGTTATAGTATTTCCCGTTTAATATTATGAACATATCTTTATATAAAGGCATTGTCGGTTAAAAAAGTAATATGGGTTTAGTCAATAATAAACTTTCAAGAGGAGAAAAAGTCTGGTATCTGGAATTGTATTGAGCTTTTTATTTATGTCAAAAATTGAGCAATATACTTACAAATGCAGAGTTATTTAGTATGTAACACAAAAATAAAAGCATAATAGATTGAAAAAGATGATTATCTACTGAAATAGAAGCATCATGGATAGAAAAAGATGATTATTAGTAGATGATCATGTTTAATAATAACTTGAATGTACAAATTGCTATGCATCTTAGGGAATGTTGATTGAAATGGATCTTGAAAGAGCAATTTCTTTGCTAGTAAAGAGATTCTTTGAGAAACTACATGAATAACTTGTCCGATACATGAAATCGCTTCAAGCTTACGATGTAAAGGTTGAGCATGGAATCGGGGCTTCTGAAAGAGAATATTTAACGGGATATAAAAGTTGAGAACTTGAGTACATTATCTTTAAAGAAATATTACATTGCAGTCATGGAACAGTAATGATAGAAAAATAACTACAATTTCTAAGTAACTAAAACAATCTTACAATGTCACATAATCCTCAACTGAGACCCTAAGTTGTCAGTCTCCTCAACGTAATCATCTACCAATATAAGCTTAATTAAATGTAAAGCCCGCATCTGTTTTCTAAGAGTTATAGTCCTTTCTATAATGTGGATAATTTGGATTCATAAGGCACAACCATCTATACAAAACTCAATTTACGAGCTATTGAACAGGACAATGAAAATAGAAGGTTAGCGGTCAAAACTATGGCTTTTACATCATCTCTCCTGGTTCTCCTTCAACCCGACAAGAACTAAACAAAAAAATAATATAATAATAATTGACTTGAGATTATAATGAAAAAAAAGTCAATTCCTCAAATATCAAAGGATTATTTGTTAGAATCTAAGTTTGATATTGTTGTGAATGTTTAAGATGGAAATCAATTAAAGTAGATAAACAATAATGAAATAGTGCAGCGAAAATAATAAACTTTCAAATCACAACAATAGAGACATTATTTTTGTCAAGTTACTTTTGTAAACTTTGATTCACGTATGCATGCAAATATTACAACTCCCCATCAGTCTAAAATCACTCTAATTTGTTCGTACAAAATGTTAGAAGGAAAGTGATTAATAAAATAGTACATGTATTATTCTATTTATAGTACAAATTAAACCACTGTGACATCTTAGGCTGACGTCACCTTGATAGTGACATCTAACAACCTAACTAACCTCTGCTAAATCTAAACATTGTTACATTGAAATATAAATATAAACTCTATTGAACCAGCATTTGTTGAAGGAACCTCTGATGAGCTTTATCATTTGTTGGTCCAGCAGACCTTTGCTTCAATAGTCCTTGTCTTCAATAACAGAGGTTCTCTGTGGCAGACTTTAGACTTTGATCAGAGCTTGTATTCAACAGTCTTTGTAAATAGACTTTAGCTTCAACAAGCCTTTGAGTAGCAGATATTGATGTCTTTACTTTTGGGAGGAGTTAAATATTCAAAGCACTGTCTATTCTTGATCTGATAACATAGATCATTTTGGCTTTACAATCATCTGTTCTTTTATAGGGTTCAATAGATCCAACATTATTTTTTTACCGGATATCTAAAGAAATCACGAGATACAGAACTGAAGAAAAGGGATCGAAGATGATGAACAAATGGGTTAGTCACAAAATACATTTTAAAATCGAACACTGAAATAACATCTATTCCCTAAAATTATTGAAACTATTTAAAAGCTAATATACCATTTGATAATCATGAACACAATAGATAAACTAACGAATAACACTAATTACAACTTTGTGAATTGATTTGAGCCAGACCCAACCCAAAAATCTAACTTCTGTCTCAAAAATCACCCTCATTTTAGAAAGTGCGCCTGAAGTGGGAGGAGCACAAGGTGATCAATCAAACATGTGCTTGATGTAGATGTGAGTCTAAATTCATTACACAACACATAACACTCTAGATGACAAACAATATGCATAATATAATGAAGAGCAGCAAAACAACATAAATACACAGATGTCTAGAAATTATGAATTAATAAGAAAATTTAGGCCATTGATGTATTTAGAATTTAAATAGAAAATTAACATGATTTAGACGGAAAAAAACCCAATTAAAAGTTTTTGCCATTGATTTGCTTAAGAAAAAATATTACAAAAAAACCTAGTTACAAACAAATCATAATTTTTGCCATAAATTTATACAAAACTTGAAAATCTTACTCGTAGATTTTTTAAACCTCCATGAAACTCGTAGTTTCATCACACAAATTTTGATACAAAATTCTAAGACAGGAATGTTCCCAAAATTAATGAACATAACCCGTTTATGTTGCAATTGCTGCTAAATCATGGAGCGATTGCAAAATAAACCGATAAAAAACAAAGAATCTAACATTCGGAAGCATATACTAACCTTGAACTTCTTCTCTACTAACGAGGAATCCAAAACCCTAATCGGTCAAAAACTTGTTAGATGAAGATTAATTAGCTGGATCAGGGGCATCTTTATTAGGTTTTCGAAGAGAAGATGGAAACGTGAAGAATGGATTTGTGAATAAAACAAAAATGGGTTGTCTCGTCTATTCTCTCTCTATGGGTTATGAAATTTGTTTTGCAAATCTAGTTTGAAAAATAATGAATTTGAATTTTGAATGAGATAAGTTATTTGAGGAAAGCTGGAAAGACAGAGGCTTCGGACCTTTGAACTAGATAAGCCAAAATCAACGATGTTGTTTGGATATTGGACCAACAAACCGGACGACTCAAGCAATGGAGGAGATGAGGTGGAGTGGTTTAGAGGGCTTGTGGTTCGGTGGAGCGGACTAGTCCGTCGAGGTATGGTGGGTCCCTTGTGGACTCCCTTGATTTTAATAAAAAAGCTTGTTTAAATAAAAGAAAAACTTTAAAATTGTTTAAATTTAAATAATTTAACATAAATTAAAAAAACGTATATATAAAATAAAAATAATTCAAAATAAAAAAATTGTTAAAAAATTAAAAACATTACACAAGCCAGATAATTAAACCTAAACACACCAGATAATTAAACCTAAACAAGACGAGATAATTAAACCTAAACAACCCACAAAACATAAACAAAGAAAATCATTAAACCTAATTATAAACTCCCAAACCGAAGAAACCAGCATCCAGAGGGGGGGGGGGGGCACATTGCATTCGGAGATGGTTTCTTATTAATTGCTAGGATGCCATGTGAAAAAATCTTCGTTTGTGTATGTTACGTCGTCACCTTGAGCCATCATGTGGTCGAAGAATGTATGTAATGTGTGAACCTCCCTTGACAAAATAAGAAACCTTGACTAAGTGGCGTACGAAGAGCGATTGGTTTCTCACACACGCTGCCGGAATCATTCAAATAAAGGTTCTCCATTTGAAACGGTTCCTTGTCTGTTATCGTAGAAGTCTATCCACAAGTTGACCAAAGCCATGTCTTCTTCTTTGGTCCAAGGGTTTCTTACCCTTTTTTGATGAATCTTTGTAGTGAATTATCATTTGAGAAATGTTACATGTTGCTTCAAATACGAATTGAATTTATAGCCAGTAAAGACTAGTCTTTGAAAAAGTAACCATTTGGAAAAGAGTCGTTTTAAGAATTAAAATCTTAGTATCTTATTTGAATTTATTATTAAATAAAAATACTAGATAACAAAATAAAAATATAATATAAAATAAATAACAAATAAATTATCTTGTTATTAATTTTATGATGTGATATACCAACTAAGCTAGTCTCGATCTTAAACTAGCGAATGCTCTAGCTAACATAATAGTAGTAAATTTACCTCCTTTCTCTCTTCCTTATCTTTTATCTTATTTTCTCACCCCCAATATAAAAACCCCACAAAGTATAAATTCCTCTCCAAACACTGGTAAGCAAGTTATTTGCTCGTTCAACATAAATCATCTACATATAAATGGGCGGGCGCCGTCTTTGAAAACAAAACACAGATGGTCATTTACTCTAAACCAAGAAACACAAATTTCCATTTCCACCCTAAATTGAAACATCATTGTATTTTTCATGTTTTGTGTTTATGAATTGTGATCTATACATTTACATTGCATGTGTGTGTGTTTGGTTTGGTGGAACACTACACGTTTTTGTTGAATCTAGTTTATGGAGTCAATATTTGTTTTTGTCAAGAGTTTGTGATGCTTTAGTTCATGGTTTGTGAGTTATATTGATTGAAACGTTATACATAAAATGATTTATATGTTGTGAGTTTTGAGTTTTGAATTTAGTTAAGTAATTATGGAAGGAGATGCTTATCAGAGGTGGAGCTAGGCCACACTTTGTTGTTTAGTTGTGATGGTGTTTTGTTGTAACACCCTGAAAACGGTTTGGTAATTATACCAAGTTAATTGTGATGAGCGGGTAAAATATTGTTAAGGGTAAAAGTTAACCCGGTAAACAATTGGATTTAGTTAAATAAATCTAATGTTAATTAGGAAGTGAACAAATACTTTTTAGTAAAAAAAGTTCATAAATGGCCCGGGCTATCGGGGCTTAAGTTAAGTCGGGTTGTAAGAGCCCGAAACTTAATTAATTGAATTATAATATTCTTTTGATGAATTGGAAAGAAGAATATAATAGGATTTTAACCTAGTTAACATGGTAGTCTACTTATAAAGACTAAGTTATAAGCAAACAAGATATCAAGATCAAACCTTAGTGGCTGAATTGAATTATGTCTGAAATTGTAAATATATAAAAAAAGAAATCAAAACACACACATAAAGTGTGTGTGTGTGGAACGTAAACGAAGGAAGAAGAGAGGAGAATCCTCTCTTTAGCCCTAACACACAAAACAAAGGAATTAAAGGTGAAATCCAAGTAATTTCACTTGCATGATTAATGATTCTAGCTTCTGACATCATCCTACACTTAAGGTATGTGATGAATTTATATATGATGTGTTTTATGTGAATTGGGTTTTGATTATATGATGAAATTGATGATATAAGTGTTCATGATCATCATACTTGTATGTATGTGTAAGATACTTGAACAAATTAGAGGTTCGAATAAGTGTTCATACATGACTTGAAATGGATTTTGTATGATATGATGAAATTGATGTTACGTCAACGTCAATAGGTGTTTGAAATCATGTTGTCTACTATTTGTAGGTAGAACTTAATTATATTAGGTATTCGGATGAATGTCTAGTAATATGATGAAATGGGTTTTTACATAAAGATGAAAACCCTTAGTTCTAGTACAATTAATGGATAAATTAGCATTGATAATCGAAAGTTAAGTTAACTTGATGTTAAAAATTACTCGAACTTGTTTAAGTGAAAGAAGTGACATGAACTTGGTTGGGAGTTTAGATAAGAGGGTAGCCTAAAAATATCGCGTGCCGAGTAATTGATAAATGCCTAAATGAGTTCGTTGAACTTAACTGTGCGTTTGCAAATGTTAATAGGCAGTTGACTTTTAAAAGTCAAAGTGACCTACAATAGGATTAAATGGTAATTTTGATATAAAGTTCGTAATGTGCGATAGTCTTGATAAATAATGACTAATCTAACCATCTTGCAAAATGATAAAAGATAGTTTGATGCTTGACAAGCTCGGTAGAAGCTTGGAGAGAAACGGGTCAAACGGATCGAATACGCGTGGAAAACATAATCGGATTTCAAGGTAAGTAAAGCTTACATATTTTAAGTAGAACACATATTTGTAGTATTGGTCAAGAAAAAGGTAGATTGGTATTTTAAATATGATGTTCCGATGCGAAGTGATTTGGGTCGGAACAAGTGAAAATGGTATGAAACCATGATTTATGATAAAAAGGGTAAAATGGTAATCCGGTTACGAGTTGACGGATAAATAAAGAGTTTTGAAAAAAAAGACATTATATGGCGTAAGTCATAATGAGTCAAGTGAATTAAGAAACGATTTTTAAGTAATATAATCACAGTGTTAAACGAAATGGGCTAAATGGGTGAGATGGCAAATCATGCCATCTCATAATGATAAATGTTCATTTAGGCCAAATGGGTCAAATGGTGATATTGTCACCATTTGGCAATGATGACTAATGGACGCTTTTTGAGTACTTGCTCATAGGAAGAATGGAGGATGACTTGCATTGTTATTAAATAGCAACCAATAGAGCAAGGTATTAAAACGGGTCAATGCTATAACCCGAGCCAGGTACGTGTAATGGGTCAAACTCTCAACGACTACTTAAGGTCCGATAAGAGTTAAATAAGACTTGGATGAACATTGGATTACCTGAAGAGAGGTATATCTAGTAATTTAAATTCTAGGCATTACGTTCTTAGGAACATAGCAAAAGTTTAATAGAATATGAGTTAAAGATGCTTGTTTGGTCGAAATATGCTTTTAAATGTCCTTCGTTGTAAAAAGGATTAAAATGTGACCAAAATGCCCCTGTATGATAAATCGACAAAGCGACCTTTTATGGTAATTTAAAAATGAGTTTTATAAGAAAGTTCACCCTTGCGGTAGTGTAATAGTGAATGGTATAAGCCGTTTTGGCTTAATGCCTCATAATGAGTCTTTTTTGTAAATTGTCAAACCGAAGGGTAGAATTTGAAAATATATCGTTTTTTATAACCAATCCATCACAATATAGTTGTGGTGAAAAATAAATAGATATCCTAGGGTAGTTAAAAAATGAGTTTCATAAGGAAGTACACCCTTGCGGTAGTGTAATAGTGAATGGCATAAGCCATTTTGGCTTAATGCCTCATAATGGGTCTTTTTTGTAAATGTCAAACCGAAGGGTAGAATTTAAAAATATATTATTTTCTATAACCAATCCATCACAAGTATAGTTGTGGTGGAAAATAAATAGATATCCTAGTGAGGAAATGAGACGTAAGGTAAGAGGAAGTGAGATTTAAGGTTAAGTGCTTAAATCTCTTAACGGGTCAAATTGAATATATGCATAAACCGGGAATGGATGCGTAATTCATATTAAGAATCTGGGATTTGGAATTCGGATTAATTATGTAAGAAAACATTTTACGGACATTTAGAAACTAGTTTCATAGGAAACGGACGAAAATATAACAAGTTACGGAAGTTTTCATAACAAAAACGGCAAAAATGGAAAATCTTGCGGCAACCCACCTTAAGCTACGGTGACCAGCCATAGCCTATGGTGGGCAACTGTTGAATGAAAACAGGAAATAGTGTTTTACAGACATGTCACCATAAGTCCCGAGTCGTGATTTAAATGTTCGGGACTTGAAACGGGTCGAACGGACAATTAAACAAATCTGCTAGCAAAACTGCTCCAGAAGGTACCGTTGCTGACGATACAACCGGCCGTCGCCGACGACACACCATTGATCTGACGCATTAAACTACTGCCTACGCAGTCTTGACCCGACGGTACTATCTGTATGGCGTCGCCGACGGGCTATATGTCGTCGCCGACGCTACCTCAGAAACTACATTTTTTTGATTTGATTTTTTTATCAAGTCGATTATGTTATGCTTTTGGAAATTCGCTATAATACTAATAATTGCAAATTTCCAGTTTAGAGTAATCGCAAGCACCTACAGATGACGATCAAGCTCAATGAAGAACCGAACACGGTCAAAGATCATGCTTTCGCATTTGGTTTAAATGTTACGGAACTAATCGGTAATGACATGTCAAAATGTTTAATGTTAATAAAGTTTTTAATAAAGTAAAAATTTGTGGTGACGTGTATTCTTATTTACTCGTTTAAATGCGAAATTTTTAATGGAAATTTAAATATTTTAAGATAGGGTCTTACATTTATGTAAGGTTATGGTTTAATAAATGTTGGTTAGTGTGTGATGTTGGCTTGATTGGAGGTAGAGGGTAATGATTTTGTAGTTTATGGACAAGATATGCTTTCATTATGTGTTTAGAGAGCCAATGATCTCTAGATTAGGTGGTGGAAAGATTGCATTTCTCTTGGGAGATGAAAGTTCAACTCCTACTTGGTGCAAAATGAGGCATTGGTGGGAAATGATGGGAGACCTAGGGAAACCTGGGTTCGATTCTTGAGCCAAACAGGTTTTACTGGTAATTTCACCTTCGTGCCTACGGGCGAGTGGGTTATCGGATTTTCCCCGAAATTGGTGGTGGACTTGGGTTAACGATTATCTTGAATTTCTATCTATCAACACCCCACCCAATGTAGAAACACGACGCGCGTCCACTAAAGGTTTTCAAGCATTGGATTTGTAAACATCTACGTGATTAAAAGATCAAGATAGCAAATGTGTTTAAATGTACAAACCTAAGTATTTATTTTTTAGGCATACTTTGCCCAAATAAACAACATGTATAAAATACTTAACAAAAGTTATTGTTTATAAAACCATAGGCTTTGACAAGTATATTCTATACGAAGATGAAAAATACAAGGCAAACCCACAAAAGGTATCGCCATAATGCAGGCTACATCTTTTCCAAAAGTTGTGAGACGCCGCTCACTTACCTGAAATACATTCTTAAATATGTCAATATATTTTTTGTGAGTTCTCAGGTTTGAATGACACAAACGAAATTTTAAATCATTTGATAAAAACCGATATGCATAGTCTAATGAAAATCAGGATGATCAAATCATTTTCTTGCAAAACAATGACGTATGTGACGAAATAAGCTTGTAACCAAACCATAACAAAGTTTCCTCGCCACACCACCACTCAAGGTGACGTGAAACAAATTAGGATACAATTGCACCCCCACAGGGTCACGAGGTCAAGGAGCGGGGTTAAACTCAATAAATCTGACTGTTTCGCGGTAAATTAAGGACTAATGGTTACTAAATAAATAATACCATGGGGGTTTCCCGAGCTTAAAGAATCAACTTACGCACACATAATAGATCGATGGATTTCATTCCCTAACTACCATACCCCGTAAACAATCATGCATCTCCCCTAATTTAAATAAACATTTAAAACGAAAAGGGGTTGTGAAACTCACCTAAGCATATCTCTGCACCGCTAGAAAATAATACTATGCCCGAACAAGAAATAATCCCGACCTAGAAGTGTCATCAACCAATAAGACACTAAGTGTAACAGCCCAGCGTAACCGCATGATTATATTGTTCGCTTTGGCAGCCAGCACGCCCTTAATGTCTGCTCCTCACGGCTTTAAAACGCATGATGATGGTGAAGGTTTCAAGCCCATTATAAAAAAGCCTCCATTCCCCTTCACAACCAATGTGGGATGTCACAATCTACTCCCCTCACGGGGCCCAACGTCCCCATGGGCACACTAGTTCGGTCCCTAGCTCTGCTACCACTCTGTAACAGCCAAGCATAACCGCACCATGATATTGTCTGCTTTGGCAACCAGCACGCCCTCAACGCTCGCCCCTCATGGATTTAAAACACGTCATGATGGTGAAGGTATCAAGCCCTTTATAAGGAAGCCTTCGTTCCCCATCACAACCAATGTAGGATGTTACAATCCACCCCCTTACGGGGCTCGCACACTTATCCGGTCCCTGGCTCTGATACCATGTGTATCAGCCTAGTGTAACTGCACCATGATATTGTCCGCTTTGACAGCCAACACACCCTTACCGCCTGCCCTTCACGACTTTAAAACGCGTCCTGATGGTGAAGGTTTCAATCCCCTTATAAGGAAGTCTTCGTTCCCGTTTACAACCAATGTGGGATGTCACAATTTGGTTCTGAAGGGCAATGAAGACTTCCTTATTAGGGGCTTGAAACCTTCACCATCATGACGCGTTATAAAGTCGTGAGGTGCAGGCGCTGAGAGTGTGCTGGCTACCAAAGCGGACAATATCATGGTGTGGTTACGATGGGCTGTTACACTAAGGTCTAAATGTTTGTATACCCAACAAGTCTTTCACCGAACTTGCTTAGACATAAGATGTTAACCCATTTTATGTAAAGTGTTTGTATGTTAAGATGCGTTGGTGGGTGATTATTGACGTAACCGGGCGTGCTTATAAAATGATGGTTATTTTTAGGTTGTTTTATGCACTAGTTCAAGTTTTATTATTTATATAAAAAAACAAAATATAATACAATCACACTACAACTTACGTTGGGCAAATGCGCTCATCCTTGACGTAATATAGTGATGGTAAGATACCGAGTTCGTGTAATGATACATGAGTTTTAGTAAAGAGTCTCGTTAACATCAAGCCACGTCCAAGAGTTGAGTTTAAAAAAAGAAAAGAAAATAAATGGCTCAAGAGGAAATTAAAAGAGTAGTAATCAATTATAGGAAAATGAGGGTTTAAGTGTAACACCCAAAAAATATCAAATCATATATGTATATGTAGCTAGAGACATTTACCTAGTGGGTAATGGGTTGTTAAATATATATATATATATATATATATATATATATATATATATATATATATAATGAAATCTTGAATTTGGGGTCCTTTTTAAAATGAACACTTGAGGGACTGAAATTGTAAAGAGAGTGAAAGTTGTTTTAATAAAAAAATAAAAAAACGACACACTCTTGTGTGTGAAGTGTGTGTGTGCGACCAGACTTGAGAAGAACAACCAAAACCCTAAGTTCTTGAAGGTGATCAAATTGGATGGTGAATTGGGGCCTTTAGTGGTGTTTGAATCAAAATTATTGATCATTCATACTTGTTTAACATCTTGGAAGTTAAAAATTTGATTTTAATGATACTTAATTTTGGATGATTAGTGTTCTTGAGATGCTTAATTGATGCTATGTTATATGGGAGGTGTAGAATAAGTGTAGGATCATAATCCTAACTAAAATTAGATGATAAATTTATGAACTTTTTAGTAGAGAATATTATACTCTATATAAAGAAGTGGGTATGTTCTTGCATGACAAAGCCCCAAGCGATTGTATAATTATAAATGCAATGAGGTAAGTTTGCTGAAATAACATGTTAGTATGGACTTTGATGAGTAATCGTGATACTGAAATTGAAGAAGTGATGTTATATTATTAAGTTTAGATGTTAATTATACATACTAAACCTAGAGGTTTGAAAGAATATGGATATATATATGTGACTATAAGATAAATTATAGGCTTGATAAAGATAATATGTAAATCTTGCAAATAAGACATTTGATGTAATATTTAAAATAATCATGAATACTTTTGAAGTGAGTAAGAATCACGTAAATGAGGTTTTGACGATCACGTGTGTCCTAAATTACATTATGAGTTCTAAACGATATATCGGATTGAACTCTATAGGAAAGTTGGGTGAAACGTCAAGCGGCCAAGCCAGGCGGACACGCGCTTGAAAGGAAAGCTTTAAGGTGCGTTGCTTATGCTCTGTAGAATTTTCTTATATTTTATATAGATGTATCATAGGTTGATTATTGATGTAATATTAGAGAATAAAGGTTGGGTTGAATAAAAGCGATGGATTTCGTTAAAGCAACCAACCGCATCAAAATGAGAAAGAAATCAAGGTTGGTTGAATAAAAGCGATGGATTTCGCTAAAGCAACCAACCGGGTCAAAATGATAAAAGAATAAAGGTTTGGTTGAATAAAAGCAATGGATTTCGCTAAAGTAACTAGCCGTGTCAAAATGGTAAAAGAATAGAGGTTTGGTTGAATGAAAGCGATGGATTTCGCTAAAGCAACCAACCAGGTCAAAATGATAAAAGAATAAAGGTTTGGTGAATAAAAGCGATGGATTTCGCTAAAGCAACCAACTGGGTCAAAATGGTAAAAGAATAGAGGTTTGGTGGAATAAAAGCGATGGATTTCGCTAAAGCAACCAACCGGGTCAATATGATAAAGAAATAAAGGTTTGGTTGAATAAAAGCGATGGATTTCGTTAAACCAACCAACCGGGGAATAAAGGTTTGGTTGAATAAAATGATGGGTTTCGCTAAAGCAATAAAACGGGTCAAAAGTAAGTCGTGACATATACTAGAACGGTATGAACGACTACTTGGGTCTAAATCCAGCAAAAAGGATAAAATCGGAAATTTAGACATAAACTGAGTAATGGGAACACTAACTATAAGTCAAGGAACTCGGGAGAAGAGTCGTAATTAAATAATGAAGAATTCGTAAAGAAGAAATCCGAATAAGTAAAGCCAATGAATATTAAGTTAGAACAGGTCGAATAAGTGTGGTTGTGTTTCGGGTATCGGATACGTAAAACACAAAGAAGTTACCCCAAGGGATGGGGTGCATTCATAAAAATGATGATTTAGATAAAAGACGTGGCAAAATGAGTTGTTTTGATAAAATATAAAAAGGGACAATAATTTTGTAAAAAAATAAAAAGTCGTAGGCTTATAAGTTAAAACTATGATAAATGCGGATGTTGGATGTTGAATTCATAAGGTAGATGATCATGTTACGATCATGTAGGATCAAACAGGAGGTTAAATGGTTAAGCGATTGAAAAGATATGGAGGTTCGTGTCAAAAACGGAAATGGAGAGAAATCCTGCAGCAAGCCACCTTACGTTAGGCTGCTGCTGTTTGAAATTGAAAGCCCAGATCGTAAGCTACGGTGACCGTAGCTTACAGCAAAGTCCGAATAAAAATTTTTTGTTAGCTTGTTGGGCCTTCTTTTCGAGGATAGATTACGTTTAATATGTTGCATAAACTTTATAACTAACATTTTAATTAAATTTTGTTATATAGGCGTCGATGTAATGTTATGGATGATTTTTCAAGCTAGATGAAGAACCGAACACCTCAAATTTTCAAGCTTCCGCTTTGTTTATAAGCTTTCCTTCATCTAAGGAACATAATAGTGATAATGTGTTTATGAATGTTCCTATATACTTAAATTTTTTAAGTAAACAAGTACCTTGAAATTAATTTTGTTCGTTTTATCTTAATTAAATGCCAAATCTTTTATTAATCTCGTATAGAGTAAGGAAGGGCGTTTCAAGTTGGTAATTAGAGCTTAAGGTTAAAGACGAGATGTGTTCGGTTCAAGGCTTGATCAAGACATCCGATAAGAACTAATTATGAAATGAATCTCAATAGAGAATAATAGAAAAGAAAATGATTTAAAGCATATGGGAGGAGTGTATTAATACACTCGAACCCGGGAAATACATTAAGTATAAATGGTTGAGACAAGTTATGTACTTAATCAACCGAAAAAGAATAATACACCACATGTGATATTGAGTGATGAATATTAGTTCCCATATACTAATATGGAAATGATTAAACAAATTATTTACCTAATTGTTATGGACATTTCAGTAAAAGAGATGTTTGACGGAAATGTTGAGGATACAGTATCCCTCATGATGGAGGAGATGCAAGCAAAAATTTCTGAAGAAGTCGGAAAAGCGTTGGAAGTAGCCTTACCCAAATTTATGGAAAGGTTGCAAACAACGATGTTAGCAAAGTTAGAAGAACGGATGAATGAGATAAAGGAAAGCCTCAATTAAGATCGAGGCAAGGTTAAAGAAGGAAAGGCATGCACTTATAACAAATTTATGGCACGTAAACCCCCAATTTACAATGGGTAAGTAGATCCAATCATTTGTCAACGATGGATAAGTGATATTGAAGGAGTCTTTGAACGGACCCATTGTGACCCAACCGACTTCGTAGCCTACGGAACCGGTCAACTGAGGGGTCAAGCGAAAGATTGGTGGGATAACCTCAAGAAAGAACAGGGGATTGAAACTACAAGAACCATGACATGGGAAGAGTTTAAGGTGCCTTTCCTTAAACATCACAGACCAAAAGCCGTGATCAACAAAATCAAGGAAGAATTTATTCAGCTAAGATAAAAAGTCGAATCGATTGACAAGATCACGGGGATCTTCTTAGATAAGTTGAGGTTTTGTGATGAATTAGTGCAAACTGAAGAACATAAAATCTATTATTACTGAATATCGAGAGTTTAGGACTCCCTCAAAATATGAACATCTCACGGAGATCGTAATGCACGTGAGAGCGCGAAATCGAATTGAAAAAGAAAGTTGAAAGAGGAGAAAGAAGGGTATTAGACGTGAACCCAAGCCCCACAAAGAAACAAAAGGGAAAGGAAGCTCTAAAGAAGGGAAATGTAAAAGGAGGGTTGCCTAGTTGCAAGGTGTGTGGACGCTCTCATCGGGGCGAGTGCTTCTATAAAAACAAACCATGTGTCATGTGTGGAAAGACGGGACATGCTCCCTCAAATTGCCCTACTAAAGTTTCGGTCTGCTTTAAGTGTTACCAACCGGGTCATAAAAAGTCTGAATGCCCGGAGTTGGTAGGAAAGAAAGACTCGATCAATGTGAAGAATGAAACTTCGAAGACAAGGGCAAGATCCTTCCACATAACCGTAGCTGAGGCAAAAAATGATCCCGATGTGGTTTCAGGTACATTTACTATAAATTCAATTCCTGCACATGTTTTGTTTGATATGGGTGCACATAAGTCCTTTGTTTCGCATAGATTTATTCTACACCCTTTGTTTACACTAACAAAATTACTGTTGGAACTTTTGGAGACCGTTGGTACTTGATAAACCATAGTTTGAGCTGATTCCGTAATAGTTAGAAAAACAAAAGGGTCAAAAGTATCATTTTGTGAAACATCTATGTACGCGGCGTAATTAATTGCCCAGCGTATTTAATAAATACGCTGGGTGATCGGTCTGTATAAATACCATGTTCAATGAAGTTATGTCCAAGTTTCTTGGACAGATTTTGGTGATCTTCTTGTGTTGTGATTTTTGCTATTGTGCTTTCATCCGGATATCCAGGTGCTGTTACTGATTACATGTTATTGGGATTTCATATAAAACACTAGTTGTTTGATCCAAACAAGATTCTTCATCTTCTTTGCTTGGTTTTTCTTAGTATTTGCACATTCAAACACCTAATCCATAGTTGTTTGGGTGAAAACAATCAACCACTGTGATCCGAATCTGTTTTGGGACTCACAATTTGGTATCAGATCCTTTGTGCTCTTGATTGTTTAGTTTTTGTTAAGATTTGTCAACTTTTGATGGTTTTACAAAAGTTTTCAAAGTTTCATGGTTTTTCAAATTTTTGGGATTAAAATGGCTTGATCTGGTGCGTTTAATCCTTGAGTTGTTAATTAGTAGTTTGGTAAACATTTTGGTCATTTAGCTGCAAGATACATGAATTTTAGGTCATTTTTGGATGATTAGAGGGTTTTTGTTCGTACTAAAACCCTTCTGGGCGTAATTATTCTTAAAGCCATCGTAGATATTCTTGAAGATAACGTAATTGTCTTTGAAGCTAGCGTATTTAACTTGAATCTCGCGTAGTTAACAGATACGCTGGTTCTTAAACCAGCGGATTTATATTATTGTCAGCGTAATTGCCCCAGCGAATTTAATCGAAGGCGACTTCAAAATCAGTGATACTAATCCTCAGCGATTTTATCATGGTGTTCAACGAAATTAACTAAACCTTTGCTTGTTTTCGAATATCCAGCGGATTTAGCATTTTGCAGGACAATGTGCTGCGTATTTGATCTCTGGTCCAGCGTAATTGTCTCTTAGTGCAGCGTATTTGATTTCTGGTCCAGCGTATTTACCTCCTAGCAAGCGTAATTATTCTCTGATACACCAAAGCCCAGCGTATTTAATCATCAATCATCCATTATGTCTCTCAATCAACTCAATCTGATTTCTCAAGCCGAACTAGAAACTGGAACTGCTACAAGGCCACCAAAGTTGAAAGGTTCGGAAGATTTTAGCAGCTGGAAAAATAGGATCAAGTCCTTTTTTGAGTATACCGATTATACTCAATGGATGTCAGTCACTGTGGGCCCGCATGTTCCCATGATAATACGTGACGACATCCGTACTATCAATGAAGATCCTTCAACGTTCACAGATGAAGATAGGACACTCATTCAATGTGACCGGAGGGCTCACGCTGCTCTTACTATGGCTCTGTCAAAGGACGATAACAATCTGTTTGAAGAATACACCTCGGCACATGAACTGTGGTTGGCTCTAATCGACCATTATAAATGCAATGAAGAACTCAGGGAGAACAAACGAGACATGGTGCAGAAAGAGTACGATATGTTTGGAAGTATTCGTGGTGAAAGCTTGTCCGACCACATAAGCAGATTTCTGGAGGTATTGACCAAGATGAAGAAGGTGGGAAACCCAGTTGCAAATTATGCATCGATCAAGAAGCTGCTAGATTCTCTACCAAAAGAATGGAGTCTTCAATGCATGATGATTAAGAGAACTTTCCTCACCAGCACAACTCCAGTTACTCTCTCAGAATTGATTAACACCTTAAAAGCCTTTGAAATGGACATCGTGAAACGAGAGATGAATCAAACTGGATATTCTTAGAAGATGTCTCAGCAAGCTGCTGCAACCTCGGTCCCCAAGAATATGGCATTTCTTGCTCCTGTCACCTCATGTGGATCAAATCCCTAATGTGCTGTTGAATCCTATTCAAATGCTTCCGCAAACTCTGTGAAGGCCTCGTCATCTTCCGAGAAGACCACCGTGGCCAGGGACACTAAAGCACTTAAAATTTCCACAGAACATGTAGCTCTTTTAATACTTTCTTAAGTAGCTTGAGGCGCTTATGTCAGGAGAGTTGAAGAGAGAATTCCTCACAGCAGAGGACATGTATCAAGTAGATCCAGACGATATGGAGGAGATGGATCTTAAGTGGCAGATGGCAATGATTACTCTACGGTTGAAGAAATTCCAAGATAAAATGGGAAAGAGGTTGGCTCTTGGAAAAGCTGGATTTGACAAATCCAAGCTTAGATATTATAACTGCAAAGACTTGGGCCACTTCAAAAGAGAGTGTCCGTTGCTGAAGAACGAGAATACCGAAATCAACCAGACAAGGAGGCCGATTGCTATTGAAGGAAATAATAATGCTGCTGAAAATAATCATAAGGCTTTAGTGGTGGAAGATTATGATTGGTCGGAGGAGATAGCTGAGGCAAAAGATGAAGTAAACAAGGCCCTCATGGCAAACATTACCACTGTCTCTGCCACGTCTGCTTCAAGTGGTGTTGAAAAACAAACCTCCAAGATTCCAAAAGATGACACTGGTTTGAAAAGCATCATCTCTCCTGCCTCAGAGAAGAGACAACCGAAAGCTGAAATGAATGAGTCGAAGCCTGCTGTTCAAGAAGTCATCAGTACCAGCAAGAATGAAGCGGTTGGAACATCCTCTACTGCCATGAAATCAGAAGCCGAGGATAAGGATTTGGTAAACAGCATTCCATATGAATTTAAAGCAAAGCTGTGCTCAAAACCATGTTTGAACGTCGTGGCACACTACAAATCACTCAACCGTGATATAATTAAGGAAAAAGAAAAAGTTTTGAAAATAAATCAAGAACTAAAAGAAAATGAGGCTGCATATCAGCGAAAGTTGAATTCAACCATAGCTGAAATGCAGACTCTAAAGGAATTTGTCTTCGGAAAAGACTTTATCATAAATGATTTGACAGAAAAGCTAGAAAAATCCTAAAACGAAAATAACAAATTGCAATCACTATTGATAAATGGAAAATTAGTCAAAAAGCACTGGTTGATATTGTAAACTGCCAACGACCGACATTCATAAAGGATGAAATTGGATATAAAGATAAATTCGGAAACGAAAAAAAATTATTTCCTCCTCCGTACAACAAAAATTATGTTCCTATGCCATCTCCTCATCCTAAAATCGACATAATCAATAAAAATGATCTTTTGGATCAAAGTATCTTTTATAAATCCGAAAAAAACTAACTTTTCTGAAAGTAATGCAGATCTGTGCGAGAGTAAGGAAGATGTGTGCGATGGGGAAGATGATTGTGGAGGGATGAAAATAGGAATAGGCTATTTAGGCGACAGTTATTCAACTGTTAATTGGTTCGCCTGGAATTGTGATAAGACGAACAAAATTTCTATTCGAGATAACTGTAATAGTTTATCTAGGATGGATGATTGTAATGGTTGTATGCCTGAATTGACAATTCGGGATGACTGTAATGGCAATGTGCCTACACTTAAGGCTCACAACCAAGGGATTGCTAAGGTTGAGGGTCATGACCTAAACTTTGTTCTTAATGATGAAAATGTTATGCTTGAATCTCCTGTATTTGTGCCAGAGTTAAAGAAAAACAGTTTTGGAAAATTCCTTAAAGAGGAAATTCCAGAATTTGTTCCATCAGTTGCAGGTACATCAGAGACTGATAAAGATTTCACTGAAGATTTAAGCACAACAACTTCAGAAAGCGATGAAGAAAGGTCAGATGAAAGTCAAGAATCAATTTCCTCATCAGACAGTGAGCATAGTGAAGTCGACATTGAAGATAAACATCATCCTGAAGAGAATCTGAAGAAAACTAAAGATTCAAACCACGTTACCATCATCAAACTCCTCAAGATGCTCAAGACTCTCATCACATACATCATCTTCACACTCAGCACCCAGGAAGAAAAGATCGAGTCAAAAACAATGTTTTTGCCGTGGTCATTTAGGACATACGGCGAAACATTGCAAAAGCAAGAAATTTTCTAAACCTAGTCATGATCTCGTTAAAAGTTTTACTGATCAATTTGACAATTTAAAGAAATCAGTAAAATGCATAGTTAATTCAACCTGTTTTTGGAAAAGAAAAGAAAACTCTCTTGCTCAAAATCTTGATAGAACTATTGTAAAGAAAGTATGGGTTCCAAAAGCTAGCTAATTTTGTACATATTTTTGTTGTTGTTATTGTATAACAGAATAAGATTCAGAAATGGCTTCGGATGCTCATGGAATATATCTGGCATGTTGACAGCAGTTGCTCCAGGCACATGACCGGGCTAAAGGATTTGCTTACCAACTTTCGAGTTATTGATGGTGACTTTGTATCCTTTGCCAGAGACGAAAAAGGAGGAAAATCATCGGAATGGGTGACGTCGTGTCAGAAGCACTCACTTTGGAGAATGTGAACTATGTTCCAGAATTGTGTTACAATCTTATGAGTATTTCACAAGTCTGTGACAAAGGAATCGCTGTGCTGTACAATGACACAGAGTGCTTATTCCTCAAACCCGGTTACTCCATCCCAAAAGAAATGATCATGCTTAGAGCTCCCCGTCAAAATAACACCTACGTGCTAAATATGAAGAATGCCAAATCAAATGAGCCAATGACATGTCTTATGTCAAAAGCATCTGAATCGGAATCACTGTTGTGGCACAGGCGTCTGGGGCATGTGAATTTTAAGAACATAAATAAACTTTCAAAATTAAATATAGTAAGAGGTTTACCTATGAAAGATTTTCTTTTTTCTGAAAAGTGTATCGCATGCACCCAAGGAAAGCAACATAAAAAGCCTCATAAGTCCAAAGCAATGAATACGATTTCTGCCCCTGCAATTACTTCACATGGATCTTTTCGGCCCAATTAGCGTTAAAAGTTTAGCTAAAAGATCTTATTGTTTGGTGATTACAGATGATTTCTTACGGTTTTCATGGGTATTCTTTCTTAAAGCCAAAAGCGAAACGACATCCATTCTGAAGAGCTTCATTCCCATGATTGAAAACGTGATCAAGCTGAAAGTCAACTCCATCAGAAGCGACAACGGAACTGAATTTAAAAATCATACGTTTGTCTCCTTCTGTGAAGATAAGGGAATTCGCCTCCAATACAGCGCTGCGAGGACTCCTCAGCCAAACGGAGTAGCAGAACGCAAAAACAGAACTCTCATCGAAGCTGCAAGAACTATGCTTGTCGACTCTAAGCTTCCCATAATCTTCTGGGCTGAAGCAGTCAACACAGCATGCTATGTTTTGAATCGTGTTCTTATCGTCAAACCTCATGGAAAGACAGCCTATGAACTACTTTTCAAAAGGAAGCCTCTGATAGATTTCTTCAAACCGTTCGGGTGTTCATGCACACTTCTCAACGCTGAAGACAATCTCATCAAGTTTGAAGCAGTCGGTGACGTGTGCTACTTCATGGGCTATTCATCTTCTCAAAAGGCATATCGAGTCTACAACAAAAGGACTAAGATGGTGATTGAATCGTACTACGTCGATTTTCAAGAAGGAAACTCCACTAACACTGGAAGCGCTCGAACTGGTTTTATGACGTGGATATTATATTCAATACTTTCACTATCGATGAACCCATCACTGAATCCAAACCTGCATAATCCACTCCTTTGGAACCTTTGTTTGATGCCTCAGACATTGGTTTTACTCCTTTTACAACTCGTTTCACCCCTGCCTCTGCCTCTCATACTCTTCCGGTGTTCGAAGAAATTTTTGACACATCTGCTGAGAATGCATCCGCACATGATGATTCTTCTTCACAGCAGGCTGTGGATGAACCACCTTAAGAAGACGAAACTCCAATTATCTACGTCAATGCCATTTTTCTAATCTGCCTCATCAAATTGAAACTCACACCAATGCAGGGTACAAGACCATTCGAAACCATCCAATTGAAAATGTCATTGGTTCTGTTGAAGATGGAGTTGAACACGTGGTCAAACACATACCACCAACATAGGACTGTATGTAGCCTTTCTTTCGCAGTCTGTCCCAAGGGATATCGAAGAAGCTATTCAAGATTCAAGTTGGGTACAAGCTATGCAGGAAGAATTGGCACAATTTCGGAAACTTAAAGTCTGGGAACTCGTTGACCTACCAGACGGAAAGTATCCAATTGGTACCAAGTGGGTGTTTCATAATAAGATGGACGATCGTGGTGTAGTTATCAAGAATAAGGCTAGATTAGTGGTTCAAGGGTTTCGACAAGAAGAGGGGATTGACTACGAGGAAGTTTTTGCACCTGTTGCACGGTTAGAAGCCATCAGAATCTTCTTAGCCTATGCTTCGTTTAAAAACTTTAAGGTGTTTCAAATGGATGTAAAGAGTGCTTTTTTGTATGGGAAAGTGAAAGAAGAAGTTTATGTTTGTCAACCTCCTGGTTTTGAAGATCCTCATTCTCCCACGAAAGACTACAAGCTTGACAAAGCTCTCTATGGTCTTCACCAAGCTCCTAGAGCATGGTACGAGACTTTGTTAACATATCTTCTGGAGTGTGGATACTCAAGAGGCAAAATTGACATGACTCTCTTCACAAAAAGGATTGGAGAAGATGTGATGTTGGTTCAAATCTACGTAGACGATATCATTTTTGGGTCGATAGATGAAGCCCTTTGCAGAGAATTCGAGAAGGTGATGAAAGCGAAGTTCGAGATGAGTATGATGGGAGAACTCACGTTTTTCTTAGGACCAGAAGTGAAGCAATGAAAGGATGGTATTCTCATTCATCAGGCTAAGTATATCATAGATATTCTTTCCAAATACAGCATGAATGACTGCAAATCCGCCAGCACTCCTTTTGCTGCTCATACGGAACTCACTTCAGATCTTCAAGGAAAGCCAGTGAACAAATCTCTCTATCGCTCAATGATTGGGTCGTTAATATATCTGACCGCTAGTAGGCCTGACATAATGTGGGTTGTCTGTCTCTGTGCCCGCTTTCAGGCAAATCCCAAAGAATCGCATGATGCTGCCGTCAAGAGAATCTTTCGTTATCTAAAAGGAACTCCAAAGCTTGGTTTGTGGTATCCTAAAGATAGTAATTTTGATCTAATAGCTTAGTCTGACAGTGATCATGCAGGTGGCAAAGTAGACAGAAAATCTGTCTCCGGAGGCTGCCAATTCCTGGGAAATCGTCTTATTTCGTGGCAGAGCAAAAAGCAGACAACAGTCTCTACATCCACCGCTCAAGCTGAATACACGGCAGCTTACGGTTGCTGTTCACAAGTCCTTTGGATACAGAATCAGTTGTTGGATTATGGGATAAACATCATGAAGACTCCCATATTCATCGAAAATGAAGCGTGTCTGGGGATTGTGAAGAATCCCATCCACCACTCAAGAACGAAACACACGAAATTCGCATTCATGCGATTAGAGATGCGTACGAGAAAGGATACATCCAAGTGGTGCCAGTGGATTCAGTGCAACAAAAAGCTATTATATTTACGAAAGCCTTCGATAAAGCTCGATTCAACCAGTTGGTAACCTGGTTGGAAATGGTGAACTTCCTTGAGTGGAACTGACTTTTGGTGAAAAAAAAAGGTTTTCATAATAAATAACAATCTCATAAAATGTGCCCAGCAAAAAGATTTTCTGCAAAGTTAAATTTCTTTTCAAGCAATGGATTCTCGAAAATAAAATTTTAAGGGGGAAGTTTTTCCAGAAAATATTGTTGAGACTGAATTTTTTCTTTTGCACCTGCACGAGAAGTGATAGAAAAACTGCTAACACTTTTGTTCTGATCTTAAAACAGAAAAAGATTAAGGCCTCAAGCAACGACGTGTCGGTAGATTCAGCAATACCTTGAAGTAAACTGCGAAACAGAGACAAACTCTAATGATCACACAAGAATTCTTAATACCCACAACGTTGTGCAACTTGCGAGTAACACGTTGCGGTGTATGGCTTAATGGTATTAAATCTTGCATTGATAGATTGCCAAAGTCTGAGATTTCGGGTCTTTATATTGGCTAATCATTCGGGGATATCATAGTTGCTCTTCTGCTGCATCCAGATATATGCTGACCTAGACACAACTATGATATCTTTTCTAAAAGAGCCTATGCGGCCAAAACCCTACACAAATGAATCTCTCATTGAGAATCATTCAAGTGCTTAAATCTTACCGCATCTGGTATCTGCCATAGCCCTCGATAGACCTTGGTCTCTCTGCTCTACGGAAGTACTGACCTGAACACCAACTGTCTAACGTTGAAATCTCAAAAAACGAATGAAGTCAGTATATTCACCTGTTATGAGGAATCTTTGCGCATACCTTGATCGCGGGGGTATGTCCTGACGTGGGACTCACGGGCACAACATTCTGACTGTTTCGGCATGAGTGGGGAACATTGAAGTTCTTGTCAATATTGCCGCAACATGATAAAAAGGCTCTCCGATCGCATGTTGAAAGATAGGTACATGGATTTAAAAGGACGAGCATACTGACAGTTTTTCTTGTGCCTTAATTATTTTATATACCTAACATTTTATTTCAAACGAACGACGTGTCACCAGTATGATCTTTTGCAGGAAAGTCACAAGATTCAAGTCAGTTAGCATAAATTTTGTGTGAAAAAAGAAGCTTCCTGGCCCAAAAAACAAATTTCTGGATCCATTCTGCAATTTTCATTTTTATTAAGCTTATTTTTAAAATTCTTGCACTGTTTTTAATCAAAAAGGGGCACATTTTACGAGAAAACTTGAAATTTTCGAGCGTATTTGTTTCTATATTTCCTTAAAGTTGAAGATATCCCACAATGTATCATCGCGGCGTATTTACTGTTCCAGCGTATTTAATAAATACGCTGGAAGGTAACCATGTATATATATATATTTCAGTCTCGTTTTGTGCAACCGTTTTCAAATTCATTTCATCATCTTCTTATCACTCAACAACCCACTTTCATTTTCAATCTTTAATAAGTAATCTGATCAAAACTTGGTAAAATCGATATCGGTATGTTATTTTTGGTTTTCAAATATAGCGTGTTTGATGATATAATGCGTTGATTTCAAAATACTAGTGTGTTGCATATACATATCTAAATCTGGCATTCATTCGGTTTTCATGGGTTTATCAAGAAAAACTTGAAGCCAACGTATTTATTATGAATGCAACGTAATTATTTTAATATGGCGTAATTAGCTCAAACCCTCGAGTCAGCGGATTTAAGTCTTGAACGCGAGTTCAAGCAACCGGCGTAATTGACAATTACGCCGGTAAACCAGCGTAGATACTTATCTTCGCTGGATACATTTTCAGGTCAGAGTTAAGTTCGCTGCTCTTGTGCAGCGTAAATACTCCTCAATCAGCGTAGGTGTATCTAAGTCTCGAGCACAATCTTGTGCCCGGCGAACTTAGCGATTTTGCCTGGCGTAAATAGTAGCGGATTTATGAGTTTATTTTGTATATATTTCTTTATTATTACTATTATATTCTTATATATATTATATATATATATATATATATATATATATAAATACTTCTATATACATAAATCTAACTTAGTTGGTTTTTGATTTCAGAAATGGTGAAGGAGATTATTTGGGATAAAACTCGAAAGCACAATCAGCCATGCAAGCTGGTCCCACCTCCAATCGATTTTGAAGATGTAGCAGAGTGGATAAATTCAAGTAGGATCAGCTACACTGTACAAGCCGATCCGATCATCTACCGCATCCACATCGAAGAGTTTTGGAAGACAACCAAAGTGTCGATCGTAAACGAAATTAAAAGAATCACAGCTACAGTCAGAAATAAGAAGATCGTAGTTACAGAGGAGAACATACGCAGAGTCCTCAGTCTTGGAGACAAGAACAGTGATTTGCTCAGAATGAAGAAGGACGACATCCTAGATGGGTTTAAAGGGATGAGGTATATTAGAGACTTCAGAGAGAAAAATGAGATCAAAAGAAAGGGGCTTACCAAGGACTGGAGATTCATTCTTCATGTATTCGCTATGAGCTTGGCACATAGGAAAGGAGGATATGACGGTTTAAACTTGGAATGGTCGGCTGCTATGCTTAGCCTCTGCACAAAGTAGTCATTCAATATCTCTGGCCTCATTTTTTACTGCATGGTTGATAATGCAAATTCCTCCACATGGGCCATGTACTTCGTTTTGTTCAGCTCCTCATCAATGACCAACATCCAAATCTTCCTCGTGATGGCGACCTATACAAGTTCCAGCTGCCAACAGGGCGTCAGATTACCGAGCTAAAGATTGAGGAATGGGTATTGTTGCATCAGTGGATGTATATGGAGGAAAGATACCCTGTTGTAAAAGCAGCCTATGAGAAATATAGAGAACGGGTTAAGAAAAAGAGACAAGGAGACGGTGATGAGGAAGTGGAGGAGGAAGAAGAGGAAACCGAGCAGCTGGTTAGAAAGAATAAAGGAAAGAAAATCATGAAGGAAGGGGACTCCTCGAAGAAACGGAAAGATAGTGCTCCTCAAGAACGATTGATGGAAAGCAGTTTCAGGGCCGGAGGCACCAGAGAACATCGCGAGCATATAGAGAATCTCCGTGCGATTCATGAGGCCGAAGAAAGAGAGAAGAGAGAAACTAGAAGAAAGAGACGTCATATGACAGAATCCGAAACACCGGTGACGGTCACCACCGAGCAAGAAGCGTAAGAAACTGGGGAAGGACCTTCGACAAAGGAACAACCAAGACAAATGGCACAACAAGCTCCTCCAAGACCTCGTCCATTTCAGGATTTGTACGATAAGCTAGCAAAAGACACCGGGAAAGGTCCAGCTCAGGAAATCTGTCTGTTGAAACATCAAGTAAGCAACACTAATGTTATTCGTGAGAAGCTGAGGGAACAAAGAAAGAAAAACAAAGAGCTTCACGCATACGTCAAAGAACAGACGAGATTTGTGAGATTTCAGCAAGATGGGATGGAAAAGATGTATCATATGATCAGAGAACTTTGCACCAAAGTCGACATACCACCGATGTTCTCATCTACTGATATTTTTGATTATGAGAAGTTCAAGAATGAAGAGGAAAGACAAAAAGCTGAGGATGCAGAAAAGAAGAAAAAGCGCCTAGAATCAGTTGTGAACGTCACTGAGGATGACGAAAGTGAATAGGAGGAGGTAGACAGAGATGAAATGCCAGCAAGATTTGTTGAGTGGGGTTTGGAAGATGATACTATTTATGAAACTGAGGACGGTGACGCAGTAACTCCAATGCATCCTGAATGGTTCAGAAAAGAAAGGGAAAAGCTTCCAGATTTCTATCAGGTGGTCACCGTTGAAAAATCTGAAGTCACTGATAGAATAGTAAGCTGGAAGTACTGCAATCTCAAAGGGATGTTCCTCGTAAAGAGACGAGGTGGTGTTATTTAGCATTTTAAGACTGGAGCTGACATGAAAAGCCTTCCAAGATGGGACATTCGAGAACTGGGGAGGCTAGACCTGATAAACCCGACCAACAGCAGCGTCGGAGCTGACTTTGAAAGACTCATTTTAAGAGAATGCAATCGGGGCTTCACAGTTTTCAAGCCGCAACGACCTCGAAGAAGAGTGTCAAAGACGACAAAAGATCCCATCACAGGAAAAGGGATGGTTACATGGGTAATAGATCCTGCTAAGGTCGAAACAAAAGTAAAAATTCCACCTGAACAGCCTGTCATGCTTACACACTTCAAGAAATGGTTTTACGATGGGAAGACAGGAGAAGCAGTGATCCGATTAGTGTCTAATGAAGATATTCGAATTCTAGACCCGATTGATGTTTTCATGTACTGCCTCTCCGATCACAACATTCTCTTTGGTCACAAAATTCACGTTGGAGCCGGAAATGAGTACAGAGAAGAAGGAATACTATTCCAAAGGGCTGTGGAACGAGATCGAGAGAGGAAGATAGAGATGATGGAAATTGTTCTCAAGATTCAGAAGCAGACAGAGAAGGAGGAGGCAAGAAAAAGAAAGAGAAAGCATAAGTCATCATCACAACAGAAAGCCTCCTCACCATCTCAAGCTGCATCTCACCCTCAAACTCTGTTTTCATCACATATGAAGCCACTATGGAGTTACAACAACCCTTTAGTGAAGCTTTTATTCAACAATCAACTGATGCAGCTACCTAACAGCAAGCCGAAGATCCAACCGCAGACCCTGATGCTCGGAAACAAGATTGAAGAAAATCAAGCACGCCATGGTCTAGGGGGATATTGTTGGAACTTTTGGAGACCGTTGGTACTCGATAAACCATAGTTTAAGCTGATTCTGTAATAGTTAGAAAAACAAAAGGGTCAAAAGTGTCATTTAGTGAAACATCTATGTACGCGGCGTAATTAATTGCCCAGCGTATTTAATAAATACGCTGGGTGATCAGTCTGTATAAATACCATGTTCAATGAAGTTATGTCCAAGTTTCTTGGACAGATTTTGGTGATCTTCTTGTGTTGTGATTTTTGCTATTGTGCTTTCATCCGAATATCCAGGTGCTGTTACTGATTACATGTTATTGGGATTTCATATAAAACACTAGTTGTTTGATCCAAACAAGATTCTTCATCTTCTTTGCTTGGTTTTTCTTAGTATTTGCACATTCAAACAACTAATCCATAGTTGTTTGGATGAAAACAATCAACCACTGTGATCCGAATCTGTTTTGGGACTCATAATTACCTATGCCTATAGAAGTAGAAGTGGGTAATAATAAAAGTTTTGTTGTTTGTGATATATGCCGAGAATGCAAATTAAATGTCGATGACGAGGATTACTTGGTTGATTTGATACCCATGTCGATGGGGGAGTTCCAAGTGGTGATTGGAATGGATTGGTTGTCTCGTTACCACGCCAAAGTAATATGTTTCCGTAAAGAAATACAACTAACATCACGAGCGGAAGACACGTAATTATTTATGGTGAAAAGAATTGCAATCCTATAGTATGTAACAAATCACTATTTGCTGCTAGAATTATATCACCAGAGTCTTCGAAACCATAACATGACGATGCTAAGTACACATATATCACAATCAAAAAGTCAAAAAAAGCTACGTGAAATATGATAGATGAAATATTGTCCATCTTTAACTAGTTTTGATACACTTACGAAGGTAGGTAGGGTAGAAGGTTGCTTGGCCAGCAATGGCATGAGCAACTGATGTGAGACATGCAACCATCTCGTCATGGCAATCAATGTAAATGCTCTAGTCATCAAACCCATTTTTGGAATGTATCTTTATGGAAACCCTAAATTTGATTTGTAAAGTTTTTCACTTAGTTTGGTTATATGAGAATAGAAGCCCAAATGGGTATCCTTTTATAGATGAAAAAAAACACACGTTTATTTAGACCGCAAACCCAACCTTTACTTATCTAACAAAACCAGCAAATTGCTGACACAATTACAACGTAAAAGACAAGCAAAACATATAACATTACAATCACACCCCAATAACCACCAAAAAAACCAACGCAATGGCCTTGACCTTGCTGCTAATCATGAGCCTCGTTATTGATGCTTGAATTGTCCCCGCATTTTGCAAATCTTGTACCATTGGTCACCATCGTATAATAATTACAAACTTAATCCTAATGCTACCTTTTAAAGTTGGTACACATTGGCCCGATGGTTGCAATTTTTTTTTAACATGGATGGTCCTTAGTAGGCTATTTAATAAGTATAGTTTGGTTGCTTTCATTTTTTTGTGGTTGTGATGATAGAAAAATCTTAATCTCAGCCTAATTGGATACGTGTTCATAGTGTGTTGTTGACTAATGAACAAATATGTTATTGTTCCTTTTGTTGATGGTTATGATGATAAGTGAAATTTGTGAATTTCTGGATGTCATACCCCAATCATTTTCGTTAGAACAAGAAAGAAAGGCATTTGCTAACCATAATTGATTGCATAGCCAAAAACTAGATCCACATTGTATATCATTACATTTTTGGGATTGCATTTGACCATATCAACTCCAAAGATCACATCGTTTAATTAACATTATTTTAGTGGATTATAAACGACCAACATAATATGAAACGAATGAAATGCTCTATGCTCTTGAGTTAACAATATCAAACCTACAACACTGTTGGCGATGGTTCTGAGTGCAAGATCCCCATTTGAACTCTGAATCCAAACATAGCGAAAGGATGTGAGGCTTCTCTAATCTCAAACGCCTGGACACTACACTAATCAGTTCTACTTTTTAATATCAAACCCTCCAACAACGATACTGCATAACCATTCAAGCACTTCCTTGACTCTACAATTAGTACAAAGACTTTTGTATAGGCACATAGATTTCACAATAAATTCTTTAAAAAAATAGGTTCAATTAGGTCATAATACTGCTTCAGAACATCTAGAAACCATTTGTATTTTCTCTTTGAATATAGAAATTTCTTTGCAAGTAGTCATGAATATAAGCAAACTAACTAATAAAGTCCTGTCAAATAAAAATAAATAAAAAACCTAATAAAGTCAATAAAATATCTAGAAAACAAAGAAAGAAAGTATACAATCACACATGTATTTTAAAATTTAGGTTTGTATGTTTATATATATATATATATATATATATACATATGCATACACACAGTCAGAAACTGAATATGGTGTTGTTACGGATCTTTTAGGTAAAATCTATCGTAACAACGTCATTTTGATTAAAAACTTTGTAGAAGTTGAACACACCTGATTGAAATCACATCGTTGGCGAACCGTGAACATCGTTACAATCTATTCAACTACAAGACTCCGTGGGGCTACTTGAATCCATGGCATGCGGGCCAATATTTCAAAATTTTATAAATAACTTAAATAATAGTTTTTTTCATACCAAAGAAGATTAAAAAGAATGTATATTGTTTTTCAAACATCAACTCTAAAATTTTTTTATTTTACATTTTCACCATCTAAAACTACAACTCAAAGTCACAAAAGGTGCAAACTTGAGGTACCAAGAGGACGTTAGTTTTATTATAAATTAGAAATTATAATTATAAATTTAAAACAGTACCTTTATTCTACAGTAAAAAAAAAGAAATCTAGAAAGGTATATATGAGTAGTACCTTTATTCTACAGTAAAAAAAAGAAATCTAGAAAGGTATATATGAGTAGTACTTTATTCTACAGTAAAAAAAAGAAATCTAGAAAGGTATATATGAAATGTGACGTTATCGTAAACTTGCATCACACGTAATCTGTAATCAGATATATTAAATCATATATAATCTGTACATACATTTTAAAATATGTTTGCGAGGTTAAGATTTCATCAATTTAATTTGCTCATGTTTTTCGGAACTTCACTACAAAAGTAAGTCGTCGTCGTCGTCATTATTTTGAACACATGAAGGATGTTCAAATATTGTACTCTAAGAGAAAAAATATGAATGAAGTAAAATACCTAATTGAACTATGAGAAAAATCATTTTGAAATCGAGGCATACAACATTCTTTAAAGACCCCTACACTGCTACAAGTAATTGAACCGGGCAACATCGGATGGATTAGTCAGACAGATACAAAGTAGAAAAATTGAATAGGTTTTTAATTATTTGATTGATGATTTATGGAGTAGGATCAAAGTTCAAAACTCTTTAAGAATTTGAAATCTCCAAGTTGAAAATGTATTCCAGATTCATCCAGTTTATTCATCAGTTTAAGGGGTCTATCGGCGGAGTTTAAAGGGTCTATGGGCCGAGTTAATCATCCAACTTGAACGGATATAGTGTTATATACTTACTAATAAAAAATCATGTTTTCAAAAACCTCTTATAGGTATGTATTTCTCAAGGTTCCAAACTTAGTTTTTATTACATAGGGAAAGTGGCTATGTTTAATTGATAGGACGACAAGTCCTTAAGCAATATGAAGGTTACGTCTCAAAATGTAAAGTCATCTAGCTAGACCATAAACACTTTATTTTACCTATTTATTATGTTAGGATAACTCTCTGACGATATAATTTGTAATATATATTGGAATGTTTTATATAATTTTGAAATTTCCATTAGTGCTTAAATTTGAAGGATATGAACATTATTAGCAGGCTTAAAATAGAAAACTGCTGAAAAAAGAAACAAAATGCTTTTTAAAAAGAGATTGGTCACAAAACTGTAGCAAGTTGTATAACGAAAACAGTGCAAATTGTAAGAAGCAAGTAGTCGTAAAACGGGTGTTTTTCCACCTCATTCCTGGTCGTAAAACAAGTGCAACAATGTAATTACGACCTCAAATGCGATCGCAGAAGCCCAGTTTTCTATATTAATGAAAAAGCTCTTTTATCTTGACCCAATAATCTCTTTGTAGAAGATGGTGATTTTGATTGTAACCTTATTTGATGCTTAAAAGAAGTTTAATCAATACTCCAATATCATAATAACTATCTTCAAATAACTGAAATTGATTGAATAACATATACTATTTTTATTTGTTAGGGTTAAAAACGGTAAATTGTTTTTCCTTATACTTCGATTGTTTTTTCAAAGGTAAAAGATTACAGATTGCAAATTATTATGTAAATGCTATGAAGTTCTAAAATTCTTTTGAACCAAACTGGTGTGAAAAATTACTTAGTTTCAAAATATAATAAGCACCAAACCTGAATTAAATATCACTAATTACAAATTTGAATAGTCTTATTAATTATTTAGGACAAATTAATATTCACATTTTCCTTTAATAGGTGTTTGCTCAATTATGTTCTTATATCTGTTCACCATCTTCAATTATGTGTGTGTTTTTGTTAGTTTACGTTTGTGAACAGTTTCTTTATATGCTAACAAATAGCATGAACATGAACAAGAAAAGTTCATTGGTTTAGTTTTCCGTGTTTGATCGTTTGTTTGGTTAAAGTTAAAAAACGAACATGAACATGCGTAGTTCGTGTTCGTTTGGTTCCCTTACAACTTTATAGAAAAGTACCAAACCATAGTTATTCCTTCAAAGCGACACAGTGTCTAGTATTTGTATATGGTGATTTTGAGTGTAAGTTTGATGGTCATTAAAATTTTAGTAGTGAACAACTAACAAGCTGGGGCATTGCATAAGCAACATAACCTTAAATGAGAATCTCTTCAACGTTAACCTTTTCTAGTTAATTCAAATTGTCTTATGTTAATTTTTCTATGTTTTGTTGTTGTGCCCCCAAGCAAGCAAGAACGTAGAACAATCTAGAATATAATGGAAACACGTACTATTTCAAACCAACAATTGTATTCAACGGAATGACAAGCTTTCTTTGAGAAACATGTACAAGCATGATTACAATGCCCTTTGAGTCTCGTTTACTTTGAAAAGAACTCATCAAGAGAGTTTATTCTTGCATGCATAGCTGTTTATTAGATCCTGAAAATGAGAAAATCACAAAGAATGAAAGAATTAATAGAATTTCAACAGAAATCGTTTAAGTTTGATTTAAAAAATTTGGGTTATGTATAATTACTGGATATAGTCGATGAGAATCCTCCCAGCATCAGGATTAGCAATCACAGCAAATGCCTCTTGGGAAAGATCAATTTGATCTGAAGCACATCCAGGACAAAGATCAACAACTGTAACATCAACGCTTTGGCCTGTGCAAGGTTCCAAGACTCCAAGATTGGTTCTACCAGTGCAATTGACACGGTACCTAGTCCCACATGCATCTCTGTCGTTAAACAACACACTGTTTGCTGCTAGGATCATAACTCCACGGTCTTGGAAGCCATAACATGATGATGCTACATATATACCATAATAAACAACTCAAATGAAGTTAAACGAAGAAAATGTTTAATAGGTCAAAAGTATATACAGTATATGAGGGTTAGTTTGCGTTCGTAAAATTGAATTAAAAAGTATTACACTGTTATACCGAACTTGTGAATTAACATATATATGATGTATATATAAGGTCCCTATATACTTACGAACGTAGGGAGGAGTGTAGAAAGTTGCTTGGCCAGCAATGGCATGAGCAACAGATGTGAGACATGCAACCATGACGACCAAGATAAAAGCCCTAGTCATCAAACCCATTTTTGCTAAGTATTTTAGTTAGTTTGGTTATGAGAAACACAAAAGGGGTTTCCTTTTATAGCTGAAAAACCTAACTGGAAGGCTATATATATATATATATATATATATATATATAGGATTGACCAAGGCAGGAAGTGAGACAGGAATGTCATGTTATTCTTTACATATCTGGATAAGTAACCTATCCATTTAGTTATAACTCCTATCACTAAAAAAATAGGTAAGAAAGTATTCCATCTTGATGTTTCACAAATTTAATACTAAGCCGCTGGTTAAATATAGTTTTCTACATAAAAAGAGTAATTTCGTAAACTCTATTCATTCATTTGCTATATCAAACTCAAAAGTAAACTTATCCTAAGTAGTCTTCTAAACGTTGGAAAGATACAAATACATAATAATCACAAAATATAATAGAATGCCGAGAAATAAAACGCAATAACAAAAAAAAATATAATGCCAAAAAAAAGACACATTAAAACAAACAAAAATTTAAAAATCTAGAAGTTAAAATCCAAAAGCTAAAATATAAGATTGTAGAGTTGGACGAGACTTTCTAACGCCACTTAAATTAGTTCAATCGAAATCCATTTCATACCCTTCCTTCAACTTCGTGTTTTTAGAAGACGATGTATTTAAATCTAGGGGTGAATAGAAGACCGAAATAACCGAGAAAAATGAACCAAAACAAAAACCGATGGTTTGGTTTTCAGATTTTTAATAACCAAAAATTTTGGTTCGGTTTTGAATAACCATTTTAAATAACCAAAATGAACCGATAAATTACAACAGTAGGCCTAGTCCATATAAAATAAAGTGTCTTAATAAAACTTTGAAGAAACATAAATATAGATTAAAATGTTAGATTTATGAGAACAATATTAATTTAAAATGGTTAAAATATAATAACTTACATGTAAAGGTTCATAAATTTTAAATTATATTTTTTTATTTTATAAATCTTACATAATTTTGTTCCAAAAACCAAAATAACCGAAAAACCAAACCGAACTAATAAAAAAACCGAAACCAAATGGTTTTAAAATACAAAAAACTGATATTTCGGTTTTAGGTTTACCCAAAATCCAAATCGATTCGAACCTTACACACCCTTATTTAATTCTTTTCCTCATACCCAAAACCAAAAACTTAAAGTTCCATTATAATTTTCATTTTCTACCTAAAATATCTAATAACGCAATTAAATATATTTTTTACGCTAAAATAGTAATTTGGTAAAGGTTGCTCACTCCATTGGTTCTCACATCAAACACAAATCCAAAACTTATCAAAGTTCCATCGCAATTATAATTAAACTAAACTATCAAAGTTCCATCGCAAATATAAAATAACCTAAACTATCTTATCATATGCTTGTCCAATAATTAATTTAATCAAATTTATCGAATGTTTTTTCACTCTAAGTTGGAAGCCACTTTATACTTTTGTTGATCTTTTTACTTAGTCATCAAAAATTGTTTCTATGTGAACTAACGCTCCATTCCATGTCGATTTTGTCATTGGCTTCAGGGTGAGTCTTCGTCTCGCAATTCAGTACATGATGATCTACACCACTACTACAACTACTAAAAAAAAAAAAAGAAAATTGGCGACCGTCAATACGGTCGCAATTTCCTTTTTACGACCACTTTGCGACTGGTGTAGGTGGTCCAATTTTTTGCGACCACAAATTGTTGCAACCAATTTTCCTACTAGGGTTTTGGTGGCACATTTAGCCATGGAATCTGCAACATAATAATTTTTGTGACCAGATCTTAAGCGACTGAGAATGTGATTGAATTTATTTTCAACCCTTTTTTTATGACCGAACTGCTAGCAACCATAATCATGACCACAACTATTCGTGAATGAACCTTTTTGCTACTAAAATTGCGACCGAATCTATTTACAACCGATTTTGCGATCTGGTTCTTTTGACTGATTTAGCTCTCAAATTTTGGTTCAAACTAGCTACCGGTCTGTGGTTTCAATCGCAAAAAAAAAAATATGTAGAACTAAAGAATATTTTTTTTTTTCAATTTTCCACTATTTTTAAATTTCAATACCATAATCAAATAGTTATATAAATTCATTAAATTATACCAATTTCTTAACTGAACAAACATTCCAAAGTAATTATCACAAAGTATCTAAATATAAGTACGACAAGAAATACAAACATAAGTATGGTAACAAATAATTAAATTAACCTCTTTTAGACTATGTGTAGTAAGTTTTAACTGTACACCGGTGTTAAAGAGTCGCGTCGTTGCCACAACGGCAATGGATCTATAACTAAACCACCTTTAAACATTTGGGTAGTGCTTTCAACAAGATGTTAAATAAAAGAAAGAAAATTTGTGATTCGGTTGGTATGCAAGTGGTCCCTCACCTCCATAACCTTCATGCTTGTTCCTGCATTAACAAGAGTCCCTTTGGCGCCCTATTTCAGTCTTGTGTAGTGGTGTTTAAGGTGTTAAAGTGCTGATGTGCAGCCCTTTAACGTCCCACCACACTAAGTCTTACCAAAAGATCGCATGCTTAACTAGTTTTCGTTATTTTTTTTAATATGTTGTTTAAAAGGAGTTTATTTTGCTCTTATATATATCAGCCTTTGCAGTTCTATTTTTTCTCAAATTACTCTGTCCTTTTTTATTTTGGCGTTTGCAATCCTATAATTTTCCTTAATTTGTGTAGGATGTATGTAGGATAAGTTTTGGTATGTATAGGATGTAGTGTTTCTCACTCGCTAATTAAAGAGAGATCAATGAGAGTAAAATTAACTATTTACTATTCTAATATTATACCCTTTGTTTTTTCTCTTTTCACATTATTTTTTTATCTCAAAAGATCCTTCCCATATATATTATATGCTAGAAGGTTGCTCGTGCGATACGGTAGGAGCGACACATTGCATTGCGATACTCGTTGTTTCGTAGTTTTCTTATTCATCTAATATTTATTATAACATTATTATGATACATATACATCAAAAGCGAAGTAATCACGTAATCCATTTTATTTTGTTGTGCATGGTTCAGTCGGTTCAGTTATTATCACCAACCGAAGCCGAAACCAAAATCATCAGTTAGTCTATTTTATTAACCAATCGGTTTCAGTTAATCACATCCGTTTATTAAGTTAGATTGACGGTTTTCGGTTTGGTTTATTTAATTTCAGTTAATAGCAAAAACTAAACTTGGGATAAAACTTTTGCTTATAAATATATGAAATTGAGGTATAAATACATAAAATAAAAGTATAAATATATGAAATGGAGACATAAAATACGAAATATACGAACTAAAGGTATAAAAGTTAGAAATACATGAAAATATGAATGATTCGGTTTGGAGGAGCTAATTTTGGTTTAACGACAGTACTAAAAATTGATAACCGATTTTTGGTTAATTTGTGTAACACCTCGTAAAATTCGTGTTCGGTAATAAACCGACACATATACATGCCCTAAGATAATACCTCCAATGAGTTAGCCACTCAACTCCTTAAACGAATCCAAAAATCTAAAAAAATAAATAAATAAACCTGACTGTAGCTTACGGTCTAGGCTTTCTGGTTGAGTTTATAACTAACTGTAAGCTACGGTCCGGTGACCGTAGCCTACGGCGGGGTCACTAAAACTTCACTTTTACACCATTTTAACTTTCAAATAATAACCCAAAGGCCCCTAGACTTTATTATTACATTTTTCCTTGCATATGTAAGTCATTTTTCGACCCGAACGACTCCCGGTTAAGGTGATATCTTTTGATTCACCATTCTTGAGTATCACACATCTTCACCGAACCTTTAACCTTACTAGCTTGGGTAATTTAACCCATGAAACCATAGGTACTCGTATCTTTTACGTTTAAGCTAGTAAACACTTATAAGTCGTAAACAACTAGTGTGACACCCGTTAATGTTCGGTTATTCGTACTCTTCTTCAATACATCTCGTATTAACAAAAAGACCAAGTTGTATCATTATGTCATTTGATATAAGTCAAGGGACAATTCATGACAAGCCACAAAACTATTTTTGAGGGGCTAAAAGTGTCAAAACCCTAAAATTCTGTCAAAATGCCACCTCTCCTGCAAAATGCCACACTCTTGTAGCTTTTGACACCTTTCTAGACACTTGTGAAGATCCTACAACACCTCTAACACTTGGCTTCATCTTCACACACCTTCTTGCACTATAAATAGCCCACTCGTTCACCTCATTTCCTTGCTCATTCACTCTTTCTCCTCTCTATTACACTCTTGGAAGTTCCTAGCCATTTAGGAGCTTCCCTTTGAGTTCTAAGTTTTCCTTGGATCACTTGTAAGTGTTCCATCTCTGCTTTTTCTTTTTATAGGCTTTTAATAGCCAAAATTCAAGCATTTTCGACAAATGACTTGACTTCCGGTTAAGACCATTATGGTCCAGCCATTGTTCGAAATGAACATGGCTAAGTGATCGTAATTAGGAAGGTATTAATCCCTTAAAAGGGCACCTCCTAAGGATCACGTTTACAAGGTCAATTGACGGGTCAAAGTTTATGTTTTAAAAAGTCAAACGGGTCAGATTTCATAAATATTATAATATGAGTTTATATATGTTATAAACATGCTTTTGACACTTAAACAAGTTGGTAATAATTATTAGAACATGCGGGAACATGTTCGATCCGTCAATTTCAGTCCTAGGGTCGGTTCGCAACCGAAAGTTACAAAGTTTGACTTCTACTTTGACTTTCGATTATGACCCGACTTAGATTAGTTAACTTCTGACTTATGGTCACATTATGATCGTAATACAATGTAGCATAACCCCATGAGGTTATATTACATGATCATATTCATAATTTGAGTTTATGCACAAATTCCACTAAAATGTCAAATTTTGACTAAAATGCCCTTTTTACATAAAACAAGGTTTTAATCAACAATGAACTTGAAAATGAATCACCTAATGATATGTTAATGTAATTAACATATTATAATGTTAATGATTTGAATCGTAAAGTATATTTTTAAATGACCAAAATGCCCTTTCGGTGCATAGTTTGGTCTTAAACCATAAATTACACATATGTGTGACTTCTTACTGATAATATATCACAAATTAAGTATTTTTCCATAATTTTTATGATCATAACATCAAAATACATGCAAGTTCCTTTTATACGACACAAAAAGGTCAAAACGCCTATTAAGGCGTGATTTCATTTTAAAACCTCAACGGGCATATAAGTTGATATCCTACTGATAGTATAACTTATTTAAAGTATAATGACACATAGAACTTGTTCATGACTCATCCGGTTACCCGATATCGCTTATATGCATACGGTTAAATACCTGTAACTAGTTTACGAAAATTAACTGAAATGAGTTTAACCTTAGCATTTAATCTCAAATTCCAGAATGTTAATTGTTTACCCATATTATACAAGTCGTAGTACTTGTTGCGTTTAAACTACATTCTATCTGATCATCGCTTAATCTAGCGTATCGTACCGTTTTTCATCCTTTAAGCTAGTCGGTCTAAGTTTAAGACTTAAATAAGACCGTTAGCATTTTAATTGGTTAGCTTATGCCATAATCCAGACTAGAGCCTTCCAGTAATGTTATCTGCACCTATTTCATTTTGAATACGGCTGAGATATTAAATCTTGCATTTTTAAATCAAGACTAACTCAGGTAAATACTCTTGACTTATTTTCTCTATACGGGCTTGGGTTACGGTAAATTATTACCGCTTGGTCGAAAATGGAATCAATCGAATGCCGGATTATGGCTAGTAAATCTTCATATTCCATTTTGATCAGTTTTGTTTGATAACTTAAACATTGGGGGTTAACGATCGTGTCCTGGATCTCCTTGGCTCATTACATTAGTTAATGGCCACGACCAAAGCACGGGGTGTAGGCATACACCCGACAGATGCGAATGCTAAATTATTTTTACCCATAAGTTGGGGATAACTCCTCTGTGGGTTCATAAGTGGTGTGTACGTTATTCATGTCTCGGTCTTTGTACTGGGCCCATATGTATTGACAAACATGTAAAGCTGTTAACAAGGTTACAAAGCCGACTTTCCCAAGTTATAAAAGATTTGTGACCTGTGCACTTAAATCTAAATTTTAAAACGTTTTCAAAATGAGTCAGTCGGGTGTATTTACTAGTGAAAGCTGACGTATTTTCAAAAGACTAAGATGCAGGTACAATATGAAAAAGGCTGGAAGATGCTCGGTAGTGATATAAGAGGACCTTGCAAATCCTTAGATCTTCCCAATGTCTGTATATTATTTTTCGTACTTTGAACATTTGGTTTGTAATAGTAATTTAAACTCCAAGACTTCCGATGTGTTGTGTTTAATTGACTATGTTGATATCAACTTACCTCACGATATTCCCCACCCGGGTCACCGGTGTTTGGTTGGAAATACGGGGTGTGACAGGTTGGTATCAGAGCCAATGTTTGAGAGAATTGAACACTAGCCTTCTTGTGTTTAATCTCAAACATACACAAGCACATTCCTTAGACTTCCGAGTCTAGGCTTTGATCTAGGATTACTCGTCGCATTATTAAGTTATTAGTATTGTTTTTTATTTCATTTTTAATAGGAAAATACCGCCAAGAGTACAAGGACAAAGTGGAAGAGGTAAAGGACCAATGGGGGAAGGACCATCTGGTCGTATCCCTTCACAACCCCATCACTCGAATCCTTATGAGGATTCGGGGGATTCCTAGCCCCTATTGCGACATTCACCTTCCCATACCAAAACTCGTACCACTTATATCATTTACACCAATCACACCACTCCCATCACTCTCATCATTCATATCATGATGAGTTTAACCCTAACCATTACTTTAACACACCCCCAGCCGACCAAAATCAATTAGACCAATCCAACCCAATGGACGAGGACTCCGACCCGGATATGCCGACGTCGGGATCATATATACATCCCTCGAAATCTCAAGCGATTCAAACTCTTATGTCGATCGCCATACCAAGGTCCTAATGAATGGGACCAATATTGGAACCACTTTACTTTTGCTAACACTCCTTCCCATCACTCCCCAACACCTCTTGTACAAGAAGATGTTCATATGGAACCAGTAGAACAACCACAACCACCACTTAAGCCACCGATGAGGAAACGTGGAGCGCGTATGTAGGTACGTGCGGGTCAACGGTCAGGGTCTTTGCCACCCTTGCCCAAATCTTACCCTACCATTCAAGAGGACCCACAAATGGGTGGATTCTCTAATGCTTCACCTATGGTGGAACCGACACCATCACAAGTGCTTCAACCACCACCATTGGGTTATAATAACCCTATCCCAACATATCCGGATACATCTAGATATGATCTTTTTACCCATCAACACCAGTAAATTACCAGGCACTATCATATGACCCTTATATGCAAGCGGTCATGCATAATGCACTTTACCTGTCTCCCTTCCCAACTACTTATCCACCTACTGGATACCCAAGTTATGGGTACTAGTATCCTGTTGCACCTCAACCACAACCACAACCTCCGCCACCTCTTGAGGCCACTAATGAGGCCTTGGAGCGAATGAAGGAAATGCAACAACAAGCGGAGAAGACGGAGAAGAAGACGAATAAGTTCTTCAAGAAACTCTCCAAGTTGGTTAAGGGAAAAAAGGACGAGTGGAGTCTTTTATATTATTATGTTTAGTCCCTACGTGGACATTGTTATTTCTTTAGTCCCTGGGTGGATAAGTTATTTCTTTTAGTCCTTGCATGGATAATTAGTTTTATTTATTTCAAGTATTGTACTTTCTATTATCATTTAATGGAATTATACATACACATATATATATATACATACATACATATATATATATATATTATGTATGTATATATATGTATGTATGTATATATATGTATGTATGTATGTATATATATGTATGTATGTATATATTATATATATGTACGTGGACATTGTTATTTCTTTAGTCCCTGCGTGGATAAGTTATTTCTTTTAGTCCTTGCATGGATAATTAGTTTTATTTCTTTCAAGTATTTTACTTTCTATTATCATTTAATGAAATATTTTGGAATTATACATACATATATATATATATATTACATACATATATATATATATATACATATATATATATATATATATGTACTCATCCTCTTCAAGCGATCGTCTCGATTTTACTCAAAATTTATGATCAGCTATATAATTCCAAAAAATCTTAATGGTTTCGATTAGCCAAATTATAAATGATAGCTAAGGATGAATAGCCTTCTATCATGATAGTTAACAAAGAATTATCCTTCTATCCAGAGGTGGTGGACTATGTTCAAGCCTCCAAGTTGTTAAGACATATCCACGGTGTGCATTGTTCGATTGATTAGATTATCATCCTCAACTGAAAATTGAGGTCATCAATTCCTCTATTTTATTAACCAATCTGTTTTCACTTAACCAGTTTTGTATATTCCGTTAGATTGACGGTTTTGGGTTTGATTCATTTAATTTGGGTTAATAGCCAAAACCAAATTTGGGCTAAAACTTTTGATTAGAAATACTTGGAATTTAGGTATAAATACATGAAATGGAGGTATAAATACATAGACTGGATGTATAGGTACATGAACTCAAGGTATAAAAGTCAGAAATATATGAAATATGTATGGTTCTTCATTAATTTTTGGCTAAATGAGGGTAAAAAAAATCGATAACCATTTTGGTTGATTCGATTTTCGGTTAATCATTTTTTAGTTAACTTAATTTTTAGTTGATTTCGGTTTGGTTTCTATTAACGATTCAGTTGTTACTCACTCTTAGACATTGTTAATCACGTCACATATCCGTTTTTTCATAATTAAAAAAAACTATAGCAATACAATATTCAAATTACTGAGAATAAAATACTCGTTTATATGGTGTAATTAAAAGAAAAATTAACGTGCCAAATAGTTATGACAGTTTAAAAAGCGTGGGGGAGTTAATTTTTTTATATGGGGATAGAGTGTAACTAACGACTAATTAGCTATAATTTTGTTTAAAATGAGGGTTTAATCACTTGACATTTTATAGCTATTAAACATTCTGGGGTAATGACTAAATACGTTGGATTTTAATCACTTGTATACTAAGGCATCATCTACTTTATCTTTTAATCCACACGTCAGTACTAACCAATACAACTATTGAAACGTTAGCATAAATGAGTTGCTCGTCTCGGTACTTTTGATTTTTTTAAAACATTATAGTTTATAAGATATGGTAAGAATACGTAAAATAATTATAACTTTGTTGTGGAGGGAGAAAAGTGTAACTAATTACCCATAATTATATTAAAATTTAGGGATTTAAGTGTAATAAGATGGAAGGCTAAAATATAATTATTTTTTAAAAGACCAACTTACCCTCATTTTAGGGTGTATTTATAAATTAAAAAAAATTCTTATTTTTTGGGTATCTTAAAATATATCTCCGTTATGCATTATATATATATATATATGTGTATGTGTGTGTGTATAGGGGATGGATCATGAGAAAACTATTTTAAATTAGAAAACCAAAAAAACTAACTAAAAAGCCTAAAAACATATCAATTTTTTTTGATTTTTTAATAAAAATCGCTATCTATGATATATAAAAAATATGTTTTTTCAAAAAAAAATTTGTAGTTCACATGTGCATTAATATGAAAAAGCCTAAACCATCTAATACACCCTCACTGACACCCCCAAACTCCTAAACCCCCACCCCCACCTCTATTCCCAAAAGAAAACCTAAAACTAAACCCTCCATGTAAACCACCCCTAAAAAGCTAAACCCCCATCTGCACAAAAAAACTAAACCATCTCTCATGATACTCTCCATATATATATATATATATATATAATAAACATCCATTTTTACATGTAACAGATTCATTTTCAGTTAATTATTTTTTTAGCTTTTTGAATATAAACACTTGTAGAAACGTTAAAATAAAGAAAATAATTGAAAAGGTAAATTTACTTTTACAATTTTTTTATTTAAACATCTTCTACATTGTACATGATGTGAATGCTTTGTAAATATTGTGTAAATCGGTTCGATTCGGTTTTTTTTTTCTATATGTGTTTGTATATTTGCATTTAATTTTGTTGTAAAATTTAAATAATAAAATATCAATATACTTTTGACACAGTTTTTGGGTTTGGTTCGTATTCTTGTTCGTATAAATTTTTTAGGTTTTGGTCCGGCTAACAAACCCTTTTAGGTAGTGAGGAATACATAACTTTTTTTGTAGGGAGTGCATGAATCTCCTAAAATGAATAGAGATAGATATCATAAGGTGAATAAAGAGAATTTTACTTGGAGATACGGGACCAACAAGAGAGCAAATGAAATCGGATAGATATTTGGCCAAAATACCTTGACTCCTCGATACTCAACCAAATTCTCTTCATTGACGATTGAATTCCGCTCTCTAGCTAGCATGAAATAGACTGTATATTCACCTTATCAATATACCAAATCCACAATGGGGTCTATTTCAAACCTCACTAGGAATCTAAATCGGACCGAATATACCTGTCAGGCTGTTGTTCTCCTCCTCTTTCAAAGTTATAGTTCATTTCTAGATAAAATAAATGTAAAAAGTTGAATACAATCTATTGTGACGATATTTAAAAAACTTTATTTGTTTATTTTTCTTCTATCACGTAATTACTAAAATAAATTTATTTAATTTCCCATTAATGATATAAAATTAGTTAAACTAATACTAGTTTTTGCTTAAGATGATACAACTTATTACTTTTATTGCTATTATTTATTAAAATATGTGTTTTGAATTTAGATTACTTACAAAATAGATTATTTTTATAATGTTAATTTATAATATTTCTATGCATTGTGGGTTGTATCTTGTGTTTTGTTGGTTTTACTTACTTTGCGTGTTTGTTTGTCTTGCTTTTTAAGGTTGTACATATTGGGTCGGTGGAGGGTTTAAAAGACTGACCCTCATCGTGTGTTCGGTGTTCCCTTTATGCTTATATATATATGTGTGTGTGTGTGTGTATATATACACACACACATGGCTTACACTCTTTTTCTTTAGCAACTTTCCGGCTACTTTAGGTAAGTGCTTTCTTCGTTTGTTTATGTATGTTATTCGACCGTCTTTTTTGTTGTTATTGTTAAACGGTTTCTTATTTTGGCTTTGTGTGTTAGTTGTGTCTGTTTTCTAGCCAACGTCGTTGAGTGTTTGCTTCTTGTGTTGACGTATGTTGTTTTATCATATGTGATTTTGGGTTTCTGTCTTATGACTTTTGGTTTGCTGGTTTGTTTGTTACTAATGTCATCAGAGGTTTGACGTTATGGTTAGTGTTAAGTATGTCTATAAGGTAGATGTATTTTAGGTTTGTATACAGTTGGCCTGGTGATTTGGGTTTATAGATTGCTTTTCACAGTTTGTCTGCATTGTTGACTTTTATTATGTTTTGTGGACAAGTCCGGCTCCGATGTTGAATTTGGTGATGTTTTATTGGTTTTATGTGTCTTAACGTGCGATGACATACTTGCATGTGTTTAAGAGTTGTTGAAGTTTGTGTTGTTGATGTTGCTTTGACGATGATTATTACTGTTTAGTCTTCTTCTCATTCTGTTTTTCCTTTTCTTTTTTCTTTTTACCTGCTTAAATTGTATCGAGGTTGGTTTTTACATTTGGTTTTAATGTTTTTTTCTACAGCCTTTTGCTTGTGATTTCATGGTGGATTGCTTTTGAAAAAGAAGGTGAAGTAGTATCTCAGTGATACATTTTCTATTTACAAAAGTTTGTTTTTGATGTTTGTATACAACATTTTTTTTGGCCTGATCTTTTCAAATGGTATTTAGAAAACACCTAATCTAGGGCTTCTAGGCTATAGATATTGGTTTACCGTTTTATTCGTTTTTTGGTTTATCATTCTGTGTGTGTTTACATAACTTAACAACGCGTGTAATGGCTGTCTCCAACTCTCATATTCAACGTGTTCGATTTTTTGATTTCTGTTTTGGTGTTTGGCTTTGTGGTTATCAATACATGTGCATCCCCTAATTTTCTCACTAGTGAAGAAGTTATGCAACGGATATGTTTTTTTAGTTTTGAAGGAGTTTATTGTAGGTCGACTTCTTAATTGGGTTTACTTTTTGATTATCTAATTAAGTTTACACTTGTACGTCAAATATGTGGTTATCGTGCAAGACTGGCTTCCTTATCTTGTAGGATTCACTTCTACGTCTCTTGCTTGGTAAGAGGAATTCTTTACATTTTGAGATTGCTATTAATTTCTCTTTACTTGATTTGCCTAGGTGAATTTAAGTATTATTGATGTTTTTATACAATGTGTTTTAGCAAATAAAATTTTAAATATATGCATAAAGTTTTGTACATGTACGCAAACAATTAATATGTAAATATAACAGCAACATTTATTATATTGAAAAACAATAGAAATCGATATCAAATTTAAAATGTGGTATTGACTATTGTTGTGTGTTGTTCAGGTGGCTTTTTTCTATGAGGATGGGAGTCGCAAAATGTTTGGGTTCCTCGTGCTTTGCAGCGAGCTTTCGGTCAGTATCAGTTCAGCTCATTACAATACTAACATGATATCGACACTCGGCTTAACAATTCACATCTGTTTTATATCGATTGAAAACCTAAAACAAATACATGTACCGGTATCGGTGTTGTTCAGTTGGTATTGGTTTGGTTCGTTACGAAACTGATATGATACCTACTCTTGATTTAGCTTACTATACTAAAAGATATTTTATTACGAATATAACTCTGTGTTTAAAAACAAAGTCTGTGTTATTACGAATATAACTCTGTGTTACCAAAAAAATATTTTATTACACCATCATGTCGAGGAAAACTATAAAAACAAATATGGTATTGGTACCGATGTTGACCCTCGCATTGCGGACACGAGAGTCGTAAAACCGTGCTAAGTAGTAAACAAACAACGACCAAAGCTGAAAAAATTGTAAAACAAAAACGTAAAACCACTATAAGACAAAACTATAAAAGAACTATTCATAAGGACCATCATTTTTGTTATATATAAATTTAGAGATAGGTAGTAAAGAGTTTGCATATGATGGTGAAAAGAGTCACTTCACTTTGGGACCATTTCCAGGCTCTAAGCTTGGCTTGGAGAATCTATCAAATAGTTAGTGAATGTTTGGTGCTTGATGTTTATGTTCTCGTGATGGATAACATATTGCAATTGTCAAAGATGCGGATTTTCATAGCTTTTAGTAATACAAGGCCATATGTATAGATGCAAGGAACCGATATAGCATCACTGACTTACAATACAAAGTTCAATGAAAACGCGATAACATAACTAACCCACCACAAGTTTTACATTTTTCAACTTTAATTGAAAGTAAAAAAAAAGATGTTCTAGAGGTGGCTATCGATGTGTTTTGTATTCGAAGTTAACATTTTTGTATTACAAAAAAAATTGGCTGGGTTGTTTATTTTCTAAATGTAAATTTCTTGTAATTGTAACAGGCTTTTATTTTACGCTAAAATTTTGTATTAATGTTTTATATATTCGAAAGCAACAATATATAACAATCAATAATGGTACGTTTATGTTATAAATGTTTTATGTTTATTGTGTCTGTGGCGCAACACACGCAGACATAAATCTAGGTTTTAATAATTGTTAAAACTTCAAAAATGAATATGAATATAACCAAAGTTCATGTACGGGAAAAAAGATTATATATCTATATATTGAAAATTTGTAAAGCATAGGTACACCTAATACCTTTATTCGGTTAGCCCATTTAGTATAGGCATGTGATTCTTATAAGAGAGGTTTCAGGTTTAACCTGGATAAGACGATTAATTTAGGATTATGGTGTAATAGATTAGCAGTAAGCATTTCCATTAAAAAAAACCTAAAATCTCCGTTACCTGTCTATTTATCATCTGAACTCTCTTGGAAAATCACCTTATCATCTTTCCATCTGTTACCGGAAAATAGCGACCTGTTACCGGAAAATGACGACAAAATAAGGAGATCAACATCAACATGTAACAAAGCTAGCTTGAACCCCGCATTGGCAACCCAGTTCTCCATTGTTGCAGTCCAAACAGTTTTAACAGTCCAACCATCTGACCCGTTACCTGCACCGGCCAAACGGTGATCACCGGCACACCCTACAATTTCTGTGCGTCCACGATTGCTTTTAGCACCTCTATATTATGATGAACATTTTTTACTTATTTAACTTTTCGGTGTATGGGAAATATCGAGATCTACTAGACGGTCTCCAAAAAAGGCGTATCATAGGTAAAAAAAAGCTTGTCAATATTTGTAGGATTTTGTACCTCTACTCTAAACTAAAACAGAAATATAGAAGAGTAAAAAGCTCACACTTATTTTACTAAGTGTAAGATCATAAACTATATTCCATAATTATACTTGGCCGCATGTAAATAAAAAATATAGATTTATATTATTTTATTATTTAATTAAGAAATATTGGATAATAATACAAACTATTCGGCATTGGCCGCTAATAGTCCCAACTTTAAAAATAAACACCTGGTAATCACAACTATTAACATATTGACCTCCAATGGACCCTAACTAACAGAATCCTAACTTCGTTTGTCTCGGTCGGAAAAACATTTTTTGCCAGAAAAAGGTTCCTAAAGGTTTCGGACGAAAATGTTGAGTTTTCCGCGAAAATTGAGTTATCCGGCGACCTCAATAATTGTGGTTTTTACTAGAAAAGGGTTCTTAAAGGTCCGTAGATATGTTATACAGATGTTTGAGATGAAAAGGTTGAGCTTTTTGGCCAAGAAGCAGTATTCCGATCAAAAACGCTTTTCCGGTGATCGGAGATCAACAGTGTTAGGTTCCATAGTCAAATTCCATTAAAGGTCAATATGTTAATAGTTGGGACTACTAGTAATTATTTTTAAAATAGAAACTGTTGAATGCTGATGACAAATAGTTAGCATTATTAAAATCTAATATTTCTTTAATTAATATCCTCTTTCAATAAATTATAGAATTAGCTATAACTTTATTATTTAATGAATATCCTCTTACAATGTCAAAATAAAATTACGTAACGTGATGTTATAACTAAAATCACACGTAAATAGATCCATCCACGTATACATTTTCTGTACATGGATTAGAAAATCGAGATTATTCTTTCCCACTACACACTTTGACTACTTTAATATGAATGGTATAGTCCTACATGAATCCGTATTGGTTAACGTTGTAAATATGATAGGCTGACACAGTCGCGTTTGTCTGACGGCTGGTTTATACAGGTCGTATAAGCCTATAGGATCAGTATTGAAGACCTGATTTTTTTGAGGTTGAATTTTGAAGACCGTATTATAGTTTTAATTCATATTTTTATGGTGACGTATTGTATATTATAGCGTATCGTGATGTATCGTATCTTATCACTTTATAAGTTGTATATCTTTTATCGTGACGTATCATATTCTATGGTATTGTCCTTGCATCGTATGTGACGTATCATATCGTATTTATATTTTGTATTATATTTTGTCGCGACGTGTCATATCATATTATACATCATACGTAATCAACCAAGCAATCGAAACATTTGAAAGAAACAATCGCAAATATAAATATACTGAAAATACAAATTTAACCATATTAAAAGTTGGTATATATACATCACATAATCCAAAATAAATAAACAGTCAAAATACAAAAAAAGTACAACAAAATATCCTAAACCGTTAATTCCGCACCCTAAGGATCCTGAGTGGTGTTTGACAGCCCCGGGTCCTAAGTGATGGCAGACGGTTGTGGATCCCGTCCCGGGCGTGGCGGCAAGTCCGACATCGGTATGGGGCCAAGCCATGATCCCTGGCTGCCTGTATATCTCCCTGGATTACCCACATCAAAAGAAGCTTGGTACAGGCGTGGTGGGCGTCCATCCGCGCTTGTAGCCGCTACTCCATCTCCTGAAATGCAAGAGCCACATCCGGTGGCATCTACTCATACACACCGTGCTGGCAGTACAGAGGCACCCAAGGTGGCTGCTGCTACTGTGGCGGCAGATTGAGCTATCGGTCGGGCTGTGTGCCCTCATGAAAAAAACTAAACATTAAAACATGACGGTAAATTTTAAATCATAATACTAACGGTTCATTCGTTTGGTGTTACTTTCTTCCTAGTATTTCTTTATTTGCGAGTATTGTTTTAATACTAAAGTGTCGACCTTTTTTACCAGGGTTTTTAGATTGCATTTAGGTGTAGTAACCTGTTTCTTTAGTAAAAGGTTAGCGTTTGATTGGTCCATGCAGATATAAATTTAAGTTAGGATGTGTCTAACCAGTTATCACACAGATAAACAAAAAATCTAAAAATAATAAAAAAATGTATCAATTTAAATGAATGTATAAATTTAAAACAAAACTTACGTTGACGTTGTTGACTGATAAGGTGTCTATGAAGGTTGACGTGGTTATATTCGTATAAATCCTTGTTCGGATATTCATATACTATTTTCACTAACAAGTAAAGTCCTCCCAATCTGGTTTAGTAAAGGAATTCTTGGAGTTTTTTACGATATTTTGTAAAATGTAGAACCTTCAAAGATATCTCTATGCACTCGGGAATATTTTTTGGCACGTGTTTAGCAAGGCTTGGTCTCTGTACGTAAGAACTACACGCGGCTCCATACACTTGTGTAGCATAGACCTGATCCTCTTCAGGACCCACACGTATGTTACTTCCAACTCGTTTGAAAGAAATGATTGCGCAACACAAAAGGTTTGGTTTGTCGATGTCATATACACAACTTGCAAAGATGGAAGATTGTACATGTTAGTTTTGTAGGTCGTGTCGATCAAAAGAACATGCGGGATTGCTCGCCACATTTCAAAGGACTTATTATGACAAAAGATATATATTCTCAATGACATTGGTGGAAGGATCCTCCTATATGTAATAGTTCATCTTTTCTCCTGTAGGATTTGTTTAAGTCCCTATGTAACATCTGACGAAAAACGGGCTCTAAAACCCCCTCCGTTTTGTAATTCAAATATACGTATGATGTTTATTACGCAGTTATGTTAAAAGTTTAAAATTTGTTATATTGCTATTTGTATTTAATAATAATAAAGTAATAAAGTAAAATGATAAATGTTAATAAATAAAATATAATTAATAAAAAAAATAAAAAGTGAAGACCCCGGGTGTCGAACCCGGGTCTCCACCCAAATCAAGCACCCATCACACCACTACACTACACACACACATCTGATTAAATCCCAAACCGAAACTATTTATACTAAAACAACATTTGAAATTGAGTTCAAGAACACCCGCTCTGTGTACGGCTGTAACTCCCAATCCATCATCAATTAGCGTTTTATTTACGAATTAAACCGAAGAGAAACTGTTTTCAATCATGTGTTAATACTCAGAAATAATCAATTCGGTTACACAATCAAGTGATCATCAATTCTGTGACCGAAACTATCGAAACCGAAACCAAACTTGAACCTACTCCTTCAATTATAATTAGTGATCTTAGAGCTATTCAGAACTCGCTTATACGTACATAAACTCTCTACTCTGAAATTCATACATCGCCGGAAAATTCCTTGTCGTCCGAAGTTCATCGGAGAAATCAAAACCACTCCCCTGTTCGGTATAACATCATTAATCCTTTATCATCTCCTTATTATGTATGTTCTGTGTGCATTTAATACAAATGGGTCTGGGTTCTACTCTCACACACGGTTCCGATTTCCTATATTATCCCAAACCTTTTTATAACTAATGTATATACTAACTCAGTTAGTGTATGAATTTAATTAAAAACCATATTCTCCGGGTTAGTCACACAGCCCAATTAGTCGGGCTGTGTGCAACACGAAGCCTTGGTCGCGGGTTCGAGTCCGGTCGGTTACATGTTTATGAAATTATCAAACCTTTTTAAATAAAATCAGAATATCGTTTAACTTAATATGTGTATATATGTAATTAAAAATGGATATATTCCAGGTTAGACACGTAGCTCAGTTGGTAGAGCTGCGTGCACGTATACGAGAGGTCACGCGTTTGAGTCCCACACGATGCCAAAACCACCCGATTTGACCCGGTTCGACCCGCCGAAGGGTATATTTTTTTAATTAACCTTTTGTTTATTTTTTCTCTCCAAAAACTATAAAAATAATATAATAAAATAAGTTATTTTTAAGTATAAAAATTAGTAATAAATACTATAAAATTATCTAAAAAGTCTAATAAAATTCATTAAATAAAAATACTAATTTTAAGTGAAAGAAATATATTTACCGAATTATTACGTGAACATTTAGTTAGTTTTCTCGTCGGTTGGAATCTAAAATTATGGCGCTCGTTATCAAATCAAGAACGCTCCCACTGTAAGTGAATTCCTACAAACTTCCCCTTTTTATTCATGTTTTGGGGTGTATCATGTGTCGTTTTATTTATATCATTATTCAAACACTTGTGCTATTACCATTATATGAACTAACGTGCTATGTGATGTTTGGTTTATTGTTAGTTATGGTTATATTTTCTCATTTTAGTCAAGCTTTCACGTTAGGCCCATCAGTTCCCTGTTTCATATGGGTAGATCATCACTTTGCCTAATTAGATCAGCTCTGTTTGATTGAGCATTGATCTCACAGCACATCGCTTATCATGTTCACGTATACATTGCTAGATGATTGTGTGGTTTGTAGATATATTACATATACGTATGCTCATATTTGGTTTTTGCACATTTTATTAAATTAATAAACATAACATAACTTTCTAATGTATAAACGGGATTCGCTCGCCAACTTTTGTTGACCCAAATTTCTATTTTTACACATGATATAGGTGATCAGGTTGAAGCAAGGAACACATAGGATTGGGCCTTAGAAGAAAATAAAACGTTACTTGAATGTCTTGTTTAATACATTTGGTGTTTGTATGGTTTGTGTGTTGATTGGAATATTTCTTTTTAATTGAAATAATAAATTTGAAATTTTTATAATAGTAAATGTCATGATCTTTGATGAAAACCTAATCATGCCCCGACTACCACATCCGCTGCGGGTCAGGGTGTGACAGATTGGTATCAGAGCTTTTGACTATATGGATATAGGATAGGTTATTAGACCCTTAGAGCGTATACTATAGTTGGTTACATTTTAATTGTTTACGTGTTAATTGGTTACATGCAAACTCATGATGTTTACATGTTTTACATTTATCTCACACACAAATGCATGCAAGCACTCCCACTACTGTATGATTCTGTGTGATATTCAATGTGATATACATATTGTTAACATAACATGCTTACGCATCACGCACGACTCAATTATCACATATTTGAAAATCTTCATGTTTCTCTTCTCAAAATTTTGTGATGTTTTTATTTTTCAATCTCGTCAAAGTGAGTTCTACGACGGGCATGTAGTAACTGGAAGGGTACAAGTACCAGTAGTCGAAACGTCCTGTCTAGGATTGGCATCTGTATAAATCCAATATAACGGACCAGTTTTCCTACCTGGGGACTAACGATGAGAGTACGAAGGACCTATTAGGCCAAAGCATGCCACAACAAACGTCGTGTGAACTAACCCACTTTGAGTCGTCACTGTGTCTACACCAGGACACCTTCCGACTTTATACCTCGCAATCATGTTTTACGATTTTCATCCGGGTGGTGCAAGTGTTACAAGCCAAAACCAATGTGAACCCTACAAAGCCTAGTAGTCATGGGAGTCCACATGACTACCTAGGCCAAGTATGAGGGACATATGGGGGCCCAAACACGAGCAAGGCCCAAGTCATCCAATGGATGTGGTGAATTTATTTTTCTCAATTATTTTGTGGATGTTAATTTCCAAATGCGATACATGACACCAAAATGCCAAACTCATAATCTCGTTACGTATTTCCTGTAGATGTCTTCTAGGCACTCTCGAGGAGGTAGGAGATCAGGAGGATTCGACGAGCGCATGGCTGCTCAAATAGCCCAACAAATGGCGCCATAATTCCCGACATTATAATTCAAGTCCAACAAGCCCTCGCGCTAATCCTTTCAACCCAATCAACCAAGAGGGTCAAAATGTTGCCAACCCTCCCTCAAACACCACCAAGTGCACCTACAAGCACTTCAACTCATGTGACCCTCCAAAGTACGAAGGGACTGAAGGGGTCACTGCTCTCCTTCGGTGGTTTGAAGAAATGGAGAGTACCTTCCTCAACTGTGATTGTTCCAACGACTGTAAGGTGCGTTATGCTACTGGTCGTCTGTATGGGGTAGACTCAGGTGGTGGAATGCGGAGAAAGGCAGACGAGGTGCCGAAGTCACGCTAGCCCTAACTTGGGAAGAATTGAGAGAACTCATGACTAGACGCTTCTGTCCAAGAAGTGAAATTAAGAAGTTAGAAGATAGTTTTATTTCTGGAAACAAAAAGAGGGAAACCATATGACCTACAACAAGAGGTTTCTCGAGTTGAATCAAATGGTTCCCAATTTGTTCACTCCTCCCTACCGTTTGATTGAGCACTACATTCGGGGTCTTCCTTCAAAAAATTCAAGAATCTGTGATGAGTACTACGCCTGCAACTTTGGAAGCAACTATGGAGCTAGCTACTGAGCTCACCGAAACTCATAACAGGAACGAGGATTTCAAAGAAAAGAAGAAGAAGGATAAAACACCAACTGAAACCCCTACCTTAACCCAAACTGGATCCTCTTCTCGATTCGCTGGCAAGGAAAGCGAAATGGGAAGAATTTTTCAGTCACCAAAAACAAATCAGCCAACCCAAACCAACCAACCCATTGCCACCACTCCAATCACCCAAGTTGCTCCCCCTACCGCACCATTCAAGAAACATTTATAACGACGTCACCCAAAATGCAACCGATGTCAATATCACCACCCTCTCGAGAACCCATGTCTTCACTGCATAGGTTGTGGCCGTGCATGTCACACAATCCAAACCTTTCGCGCTGTTCAAAGACCATCCCCCAACCAACCTCAAGCCCAATCAAACAACCAAGTGCTGGGCCAAGATCCCTAACAACAACCTCTACTATTACCACCTGCTCAACCAATGGCTCAACCCTTTTACCAACCTTACTACCCTATGATGCCGCCTGTCAGAGCTTGTTTCGATTGCGGTGATCCAACCCATTTTCGCAACACCTGTCCGCGTTTGGTAAACATCATCAATGTACAAGCACAAGCTAATCCTTTGAAGCAAGCCAATCAAGCTAATCCACCAGCACAAGGTAGAGCTTTTAACATCAACGCCAACCAGGCTAGAGCAGATAACAACGTGGTTAAAGGTAAGTTTCTCATTAACGGTAGTTATGCATCAATTCTTTTTGACAGTGGCGCGGATAAGAGTTTTGTGTCCCTAGAGTTCGAATCTATTCTTGGTTTACCTCGCGTTAGTCTAGTCGGATCATTTACAGTGGAAGTAGCAGACGGTGAACCTATTACGTTAGACTCTATCATCGCGATTGCACTCTTACTCTCAATGATCATGATTTTCCAATCGATCGCATACCTATGAAATTGGGTAGTTTCGACGTCATCATTGGTATGGACTGGATTAGCCAGCATCACACTGAAGTCGTCTATTACAAAAGAATTATTCGAATTCCTCTCGCTGACGGTCAAACTCTTCATATTTTTGGTGAAACCCCATCCAAAGGACTCAAGTTGATGTCGTGTCTTCAAGCACAGAGATATCTTCGAAAGGATTATATAGAATTTCTAGCTCATATCGTCAAGAAAGAAGGCAAGGAGAAGAGAATTGAAGATATTCCAGGTGGTTAGAGATTTTCCTCAAGTTTTTCCCATGAAGTTTCAGGACTTCCTCCTGTATGGGACGTCGAATTTCGAATCGATGTTGTACCTGGTGCCACTCCAGTTGCCAAATCTCCATATCGGTTAGCCCTCTGAAATGCAAGAATTAGCTAGCCATCTGCAAGAGCTGACTGACAGGGATTCATATGCCCTAGCTCATCACCTTAGGGTGCGCCGGTTCTTTTCGTCAAGAAGAAGGATGGAACTTTTCGAATGTGTATCGACTATTGAGAGCTTAACAAGCTGACCATTAAGAATCGTTATCCCTTACCTCGCATTGATGACCTTCTAGATCAACTTTAGTGTGCCACATGTTTCTCAAAAATCGATCTTCGTTATGGTTATCATCAGCTTAGAGTACGTGAAGAAGCCATTTCGAAGACTGCCTTTCGAACTCGCTACGGTCATTATGAATTCATGGTCATGCCTTTTGGTTTGACCAATGCTCCTGCCGTTTTCATAGATTTGATGAATAGGGTGTGCAAACCCTACCTCGATCGTTTCATTATTGTCTTTATCGATGATAATCTTATTTATTCCAAGACCAAATCAGATCATGAACGACACCTTCGACTTATCCTAACACTTTTGAAAACCGAAAAGCTCTACGCTAAGTTTTCAAAATGTGAATTCTGGTTAAAAGAAGTGCAATTTCTTGGTCACGTCGTTAACGAGAAAGGAATTCATGTCGACCTTGCAAAGATTAAAGCAGTACAAGAATGGCACGCTCCACTCACTCCTACCGAAGTTAGATCATTCCTCGGTTTAGCTGGTTATTATCGACGTTTCATCGCCAATTTCTCTCGTATTGCCTTACCACTCACGACCTTGACTCATAAGGGCAAGCCCTTGGTTTGGGGCCAAGCAAGAAGAGGCTTTTCAAACCTTGAAACAAAAGCTTTGTGATGCACCTATCCTTACTCTCCCTGACGGTTGTGAAGACTTCGTAGTTTTATTGTGATGCATCAGGGCAGGGACTAGGGTGTGTCTTAATGCAAAGAGGAAAGGTGATAGCCTACGCCTCAAGACAACTCAAAGTACACGAGAAGAATTATACCACTCATGATCTAGAACTCGGAGCAGTCGTGTTCGCTCTAAAGATATGCAGACATTATCTCTATGGTACAAAGTGTGAGATTTACACTGACCACAAGAGCCTTCAACATATCTTCAATCAAAAAGAGTTAAACATGAGGCAACGAAGATGGGTCGAACTTCTGAATGATTACAACTGTGATATACGTTATCATCCTGGTAAAGCTAATGTCGTAGCAGATGCTCTTAGCCGAAAAGAGTATGCTAACTCCATTCACCTTTTGTGTTCTCAAATTGTAACTCATCTTCAAAACCGCATTCGCGCAGCTCAACATACTTCTGTCACAGAAAATGATGTACAAGATGAATTGTCCTGTGGAGCTAAAACCAAGTTAGAATTCAAGTCCGGTTGTATTCTTTACTACCTAAATCGTATTTGGGTACCCGATCATGACAATCTTCGTACTTTTCTCATGAATGAGGCTCACAAAACACGATACTCCATACACCAGGTGCTGATAAGATGTATCAAGACCTAGGATACTTTTACTGGTGGCCTGGCATGAAGAAGGATATCGCCATTTGTGTCTCCAAATGTCTCACATGTTCTAAGGTTAAAGCTGAATATCAAAGACACTCAGGATTACTCATTCACCTCGAAATACCCGTTTGGAAGTGGGAAAACATAACCATGGATTTTATTATAGGGATACCTCACACTTCCAGTGGGCATGACATGATTTAGGTTATTGTCGATCGCTTTACTTAATCAGCTCATTTCATTCCACCCCCCGAAGACTATAAAAACGAGAAGTTAACTCGTATTTACATCGATGAAATTGTAAGTCGACACGGTGTGCCTTTAAGTATCATTTCGGATCGAGATGGATGCTTTACTTCACGAACATGGCAAGCCGTACAATTAGCGTTAGGTACACGCTTAGATCTCAGCACTGCCTTTCACCCTCAAACTGATGGTCAATCTGAGCGCACCATACAGAATCTTGAAGACATGTTGTGAGCATGTGTCATCAATTTCAAGGGCAATTGGGATACTCATCAACCGTTATTTGATATTTCATACAATAATAGTTACCATTCGAGCATTGGTATGGCTCCTTTTGAAGCACTATATGGTCGTAAGTGTTGATCTCCTGTATGTTAGCACGAAATCGGTGAAGCACAAATCACTAGACCTGAATCCAAGAAACAACTGATAAGATTCTTCAAATCCGCAATAATCTTCTAGCAGCTCAGAGTCGTCAAAAGAGTTACACTGATAAACGACAAAAGTCACTCGAGTTTTGTGTGGGTGATCAAGTACTTTTGAAAGTATCACCTGGAATGGAGTGTTTCGTTTTGGACAAAAAGGCAAGCTAGCACCTCACTATGTGGGACCATTCAAAATACTCGAGAGAGTTGGTCCTGTAGCCTACAAGCTTGACCTACCAGAAGAACTCAGCAAGATTCATCCCACGTTCCATGTATCCAACTTGAAAAAGTACCTTGCCGACGAAAACCTCCATATACCGTTGGAAGATATTCAGATTGATGAATCGATGCATTTCGTAGAACACCCTGTAGAAATCATGGACTTCGGTGAGAAACGTTTAAGACGAAGTTGAATTCCGATAGGCAGGGTGCGTTGGAAGTCAAAACGAGGACCTGAGTTTACTTGGGAACGCAAAGACTCAACGCGCGAAAAATACCCTCACCTCTTCCAATTCAAAACTACCACTACTTAAATTTCGGGACGAAATTTCTAAAAGTAGGGGATGCTGTAACATCTGACGAAAAACGAGTTCTAAAACCCCCTCCGTTTTGTAATTCAAATATGCGTATGATGTTCGTTACGCAATTATGTTAAAAGTTTAAAATTTGTTATATTGCTATTAGTATTTAATAATAAATAAAGTAATAAAGTAAAATAATAAAAGTTAATAAATAAAATATAATTAATAAAAAATAAAATAAAATAAAATAAAAAGTGAAGACCACGGGTATCGAACCCGGGTCTCCACACAAATCAAACACCCATTACTACACTACACACACATCTAATTAAATCCCAAACGGAATACTATTTATACCAAAACAACATTTGAAATTGAGTTCAAGAACACCCACTCTGTAAACGGCTGTAACTCCCAATACATCATTAGCTACCGTTTTATTTATGAATTAAACCGAAGAGAAACTGTTTTCAATCATGTGTTAATACTCATAAATAATCAATTCGGTTACACAATCATGTGATCATCAATTCTGTGACCGAAACTGTCGAAACCAAAACCAAACTTGAACCCATTCCTTCAATTATAAATAGTGATCTTAGAGCTATTCAGAACTCGCTCCCTCACTCGCTTATACCTACATAAACTCTCTACTCTCAAATTCATACATCACCGGAAAATTCTTTGTCGCCGGAAGTTCATCGGAGAAATCAAAACCATTCCCCTGTTCGGTATAACATCATTAATCCTTTATCATCTCCTTATTATGTATGTTCTGTAATTGTTTGAATTAATATAATGAGCTTTATCGGATCTTTGTAAAACAGTATGTATAAATGTAGAAGATGAAGTTGTAACAGTGAATAAGAGAATTTAAAATCGATGAGTATACCGGGTTAGACACACAGTCCAGTGGTGGACTGTATGCATTTTACACAAATGGTTTCGAGTTTGAGTCTCACACACGGTTCCGATTTCCTATATTATCCCAAACCTTTTTATAACTAATATATATACTAATTCAGTTAGTGTATAAATTTAACTAAAAACCCATATTCTTCGGGTTTGTCACACAGCCCAATTGGTCGGGCTGTGTGCAACACGAAGCCTTGGACGCGGGTTCGAGTCCGGTCGGTTACATGTTTATGAAATTATCAAACCTTTTTAAATAAAATCAGAATATCGTTTAACTTAATATGTGTATATATGTAATTAAAAATGGATATATTCCAGGTTAGACACGTAGCTCTGTTGGTAGAGCTGCGTGCACGTATACGAGAGGTCACGCGTTCGAGTCGCACACGATGCCAAAATCTCCCGATTTGATTTGGTTCGACCCGCTGAAGGGTATATTTTTTTTAATTAACCTTTTGCTTATTTTTTTTCTCCAAAAACTATAAAAATATATAATAAAATAAGTTCTTTTTAAGTATAAAAATTAGTAATAAATACTATAAAATTATCTAAAAAGTCAAATAAAATTCACAAATAAAAATACTAATTTTAAGTAAACGAAATATATTTACCGAATTATTACGTGAACATTTAGGCTAGTTTTCTCGTCGGTTGGAATCTTTAAATCTTGTGCGGTCGTTATCAAATCAAGAATGCACTCACTGTGAGTGAATTCCTACAAACTTCCCCTTTTTATTCATGTTTTGGGATGTATCATGTGTCGTTTTACTTATATCATTATTCAAACACTTGTGCTATTACCATTATATGAACTAACGTGCTATGTGATGTTTGGTTTATTGTTAGTTATGGTTATATTTTCTCATTTCAGTCAAGCTTTCACATTAGGCCCATCAGTTCCCTGTTTCATACAGGTAGAGCATCGCGTTGCCTAATTAGATCGACCCCGTTTGATTGAGCCTTGATCTCGCAGCATATCACTTATCATGTTCACATATACATTGCTAGATGATTGTGTGGTTTGTGGATAGATTACATATACGTATGCTCATATTTGGTTTATGTAAATTTTATTAAATTAATAAACATACATTTCTTTCTAATGTATAAACGGGATTCACTCGCCAACTTTTGTTCACCCAAATTTCTATTTTTACAGATGATACAGATGATCAGGTTAAAGCAAGGAACACATAGGATTGGGCCTTAGAAGAAGAATAAAATGTTACTTGAATGTCTTGTTTAGAATATTTGGTGTTTGTATGGTCTGTGTGTTGATTGGAATATTTCTTTTTTAATTTGAGATAATAACTATGAAAATTTTTTAATAGTAAATGTCAGGAGCTTTGATGAAAACCCAATCATGCCGCGACTACCATATCCGCTGCGGGTCAGGGTGTGACATCCTAATCTTTTAACGAGCGTTGTGTATGTCCTTCGGAACACATTTGTTTTCAGGGTTCTTTTCTGTTATAGCTTTCCAGATTGTATAGGGTTATATGTCTTGATATGTCAGTTCCTACACCAATCTAAACTCATTAGGAGTTAGTCTCCTAGCATACGCGTAACCCTCTAGATGTTTAGCAGGGCCACGGTTGTGATTCTCGATTTAATCCTTGTGAACATAACCTATCCGCCAAGCTCGACAACTTTGGTCGAGACAACATATCACCATAAAAGGGCATCCGCATTTTTTGTTTCCGATTTTCTTAAGCATGGCCTTACTCTCATGCTTATCGCTAGGCAACATTGGAGCCACATCTAGTGATTCTTAGACTGTCTAGTAACAATAGCGTATCCGTTGTCTAACCCCGTTTTTTTACCCAAAGTTCCAACTTTTAGCGGGATATAAAATCTTAAATGAAAAATATATATAACATTTACAATAACTTTTTAACAAAATATATATATCATTTATAATACATTTTAACAAAATATATATCATTCATACCTGTTCAGTTTTGTATGAAACTTTTGGGTAAGCGGGTTGCTCGTCACCCGATGACTCTGTGAGCGATATAAAATCCAAAACATCATAAATGAAATGTATACATAACATTTACAATATTTTTTAACAAAAAATATATAACATTTTGTAGGTTTCTTAATCCTATGGATCTTTCAAGAAATTCTCTATCTAACGTAGAGTGCCGAATATTCTAGATCAAATTATCATAGAAAACAATAGAAAAAAAATTATATTAAAATAGTTTTCTATTGATTATCCAAACTTGTAGTTTTACAACCAACTCAAGACTCACACAACCTCACAACCTATCTCTATGATCTTGCCACTCACACAAATTAGTTTCCCTATCTAGCCTCTCCGTTTTCTCTCTCTAGACTAACTGAAGGACCGCTAACCCTAATCACAAAACATGTTTATATACCACATGTCTGTGAACTTGGCTTCTAACTGGGTTAGGCCATTCTCCAACCCCATTACAACAATTAACTCTCTAACCAACAATGCTAAGCCAAATACAAAATATCCAAAGACTAAATAATTAAACTATGAAGTTGTTGTCACATAATTTGCACCAACACATTTGTAATACATTTTAACAAGATATATATTATTCATACCTAATTAGTTTTGTACAAAACTTACGAGTAAGCGGGTTGCTCGTCACCCAATAGCTCTTGGGAGTAAGAATGCTCATCAACGTCTTGTTGTACGTAAGAGACATCATTAACAAAAAAAAGTAATTACCATAGTTTTCTTGTTCGTATGAGTCACCATAACCGTCGTCATAACCCGGACACCCATCACCTTAATCACCGGTAGGCACAGCCACCTGAAAAAAATCAACGTTTAGAAATTGACGGCTCATATAACACCTAATTAAAAATAAGTAAACAAATGTTTACCTCTTCAGGTCTAGCAACAACGGTTCGCGAGGCATAACAAACTAAACAAAACCAACGGGTAAAAGATAAAGGTAAATATACCACCAAATACAAATAAGTAAATAAATTCCACAAGAAAACCCGGTTTCGGTAATCATAACCGAAACCGAACACCATACCGACGTCACCTATCATTCACCACTATGCTACTAAATCACTTAACTATCTCTACTAAACCACTCGAAGCTTTAACCACAAAAAACATACTACCCAAAACTATTTCCGGTGAAGAAACACAAACTCCAGCGATACTTACGTATTTTCCGACGACGTCTCTCGTAACCAAAACGCATTTTTTACCAAGGTAACCATAAACTAAATCTTTATGAAAATGGAATCTAGAATTTATTTTGTAAGTGTTAGTTTTGTATAAAAGATGATGAAGAAGAAGATAAACCAAAGAACTGAGTAAATAACTAATTAATGAATCTTTTTGTTCACAAGAGCCCATATAGCCCAGTTGGTTCAGCATCTGGTTTACAACCCAGAGGTCATAAGTTCGAATCTTGCTGGAGATATAAATTTTTACCAGATTATGATATAATGCATCAGAATCTGATTCATATCCGATTTACATCAGATTTTTGTAAAAACACCAGATTTTCTATTAAATGCACCAAATTTCTTATATAAAACATCAGAATTCATAAATCAAGCATAAATCACTAAGTGGTCCACTGATTAAGACTCTAACTTTTAACCTAAAGGTCATGGATTCAAATCTTGCAAGAGACATTTTTTTAATGCACGAGAATTATATTTAAACACATCAGAATTCTAGTTAAACCCATAAGATTTCAAAATACATATCAAAAGGTGGTGTTGTCCAACTGGTTAAGTCTTGAAAATTAGAAATTAGATGTTGGAAGTTCAAACCTTGCTGGTGACATTATTTTTATCAGTTTTTCTATTAATAACATCATATTTCTTATCTAAATAATCAAATTATAAGATAAATATAAAGGATTAAGTAGCTCACTGGTTAAGTCTTTTTACGTGCAACCTATAGGTCACAAGTTCAAATCTTATGACTAACATTTATTTTAATTAAGGTTTATTTTATTTAAACCTATATTTGATAGTTATTTACTTATTTTATTTGGATTATACAACTAAAAATAACATGATTTTTTTTAGTAAATACAAATATGAATGTACACATATTTATAGTAATAATTATTTCTTTTAGTTTAAGAAAAACTAATATATAAATAAGTGAGTTCTTAAACAAAGTTGGGCATTTAAACAAGTCATAGGTTAGACAAGATCTCTCAACAATAAAATATACTTTATATTATATACGAACACAATCTTATGAAATATATGGACACGACGTAGGTCTTTACGAAGACGCTTAAACAAGACTATCATTTTATAAGACTACAAATCAAGAAACAAGGTACGGATCCTTAACCCTCTCCCTTTGTTATCTGGTTCATTTGCTATAAACATTTATTATAATATATATATATATATATATATATATATATATATATATCTCTCGAAAACTCTAACGTCTTCGAGCCTCGATTCAATTGACCGTCCGTTAATTTCTTACTCCGATTATAATTGTTATTTGGCTTGACAACATGCAATATGGTTATGATTATATTATGCTCATTATCGGATATTCTAATACTTATAATATCTGTTATTGTTATATTTAATTCTGATTATATGAGATCTGTTATTCTAAGCTCTCTGGCTCCTCCTGTGACGGAGTTATTAGTTCACGGCGTCCCTACGTAGAAGTATGGTACATAGCGACTAGGAGGCGTATGGATATATCCTAGGTATGTTTCTAGAGATGGATGACGGGTAGGCCAACCCACACCATATCATGTGACAGACTTTCTGGCTCTCACATCCGTTTAGCTTTTGGGTACATCCGTATGATATGATTCTCTTCAGTTATACCTTATGCTTTGTTGTGTTGTGCTTCTTATCAACGGTATTATTTCAGTTGTTTGTTTATTTGCTATTTGAGCCTGTTATTTCGTACTAGGCATTTGGCTCATTCCGTATATTTTATTTCACCACAGGTTCTCAGGTTACTTTGGGCGTGGTGAAGAGTGAAGAATAAACCTTAGGATGCTAACTGAAGGCGTTTGTCCCTCTTATAAAACAAATATGTATTTTTTGGCCTTAGGGCTATGGACTATTGTAACCCTAACTTTAGTTAATGGAATTATGAATTTTGTTCTGATCCACTGTTATAGTGACACGTCAGCCCATCTCGGTTGGGGCATTAAAGCTATGGTATCAGAGCAGAGATTCTTTCTTGTAGAAAACTTAAACATTAGTAATTAGGCCTGTGAGGTTTGGGAAGACGTCTAGGATAGAATTCTGCTAAATGTTCCTAGTTACTTGTCACCGCTTTTACATTCTAACTAATGCATATACTTTTGATAGATGCCTCCTCGTCACCAAACTCGTAGGAATGCCCACACGACTAACTGTCAACCTAACGACACTACCTCAAGCGAAACCCCAGCTGACCCGAACTTGGTTTCTGCTATCAACCCCAAGTGTTTGCCGGACTACTTCCGAACCTCGTTTCTTAGACCGTGGAGGCTGTTATGCAACAAACTCAAGGGCTAACCCTAATTCTAGAGGCGTTGTTGATGAGAACATCACCAACAACACTTCTGATGGCGTCCATGTGTGGCTCCATCATTTTCAAAGGAAACACCCAAAATCTTCCAGCCATGCTGCTACCCCGATCGAGGCATGAAACCGTGTCACACCCCGACCCGCAGCGGAAAAGGTGATCGGGGCATAATTGGGTTATCATCAAAGCTCATGACATTTATTATATGTTTCATATTCATTAATACAATTTAATGGAAATAAATGATACACCATATTCTAACTATCTGTCTAAGCTTCTTGGTTCTCTTCTAAGGCATATCCTATGTTTTCCTTGCTTCAACCTGTTCACCTGTATCATGTGTAAAAAGGTTTTTGGATCAACATAATGTTGGCGAGTGAATCCTATGGAAAAACATTTGAACAAGTTTATCCAATTGATTATAAATAATGTGCATACCACATATGAGTAAATGTAGATGTAAATTTATTCACACAACACATAATATTGAATATTAAACTCACATACACCAAATGATTGTTTTGAGGCACGCGATGTTCGACTCGTCTCCCACGAGGAACTGATGGGCCTAATGAATGAGTTTTTGAGGCACGCGTTGTTCTTACGAACTGATGGGCCTTAATGAATGAGTTTTGAGGCACGCGTTGTTCTCGTCTCCCACGAGGAACTGATGGGCCTAATGTATGAGTTTTGAGGCACGCGTTGTTCTTACGAACTGATGGGCCTTAATGAATGAGTTTTGAGGCACGCGTTGTTCTCGTCTCCCACGAGGAACTGATGGGCCTGAATAATTTGCATACAACTTTGACAATATGTAATACATCACAACCAAACAATAGTTACATTCTAATTTAGTTCATATAATGGTATGGCACGAATTTGCATAAGAGAATTAATTTAAGCGACACATGATACACCCCAAAACATGAATAAAAAGGGGAGTTTGTAAGAATTCACTCACATTGGGTGCGTTCGGTTGATGAGGTTGAATGCACGTGAAATGGTGTTAACCACGAGTGAAATTAATCCTAGATAAATCGCATAATGGTTTGGTAAGTAAACGAGTTTTATTAATCTATTTTAGTGGGATTGTTGGGTGTATTTTTGTGAGTTTGAGGCTATTTTCTAACCTTAAAAATGTTATTCTTAAGTATTTTTAATTGATTTTTAAATAAAATAAAAATAAAAATAATAAAAAAAATATTTTATTTTTGCTACAGTACACATTGACCGTTGACTTTGACTATCATTGACCGGTTCATAGGCATATTGTTGTGCGCCGGGTGAGGCTCGAACCCGAGACCTCCCGTACGCGTGCACGCAGCTCTACCAACTGAGCTACGTGTCTAACCCGTTATATATCCGATTTTAATTACATATATATATTAATTAGAATTAACAGAAAACCTTTATTATTAAAAACGAATTAAATCTCAGAACCGGTGTGCTCCACAGGTCTCGAACCCGGGACCTGTGGGTTAGCGGACACACACTCCACCGCTGGACTGTGTGTCGCACTTGATTATAAACTCAGTTATCAATATACTTAACATATACTTCAATCAACCCGGTTTAGTTTGCTGAAAAAGAAGAATTTTTATCAAGGCGGCGTGTGAGGGACAATACTCGAACTCGTGACCTTAGCATTAAAAGTGCACACAGTCCACCGCTGGACTGTGTGTCTAACCCGGTAATTATCTTGATTTTAATTACACTTAACCATTACTGAAACTTCGTCATCTTCACCGGTTTTAACCGGAAGTGGTGACTGACTGGTTCAAAATATTGATTCATGTTTCTTTAGCGTTTAATGATCATTTACAAACGAGATAAAAGTAAAAAGGAAAGGAATTAGGCGTGAAAAGTACCGACTGATTTTACTCTGTTTTCCGGCAGAACTCCGGCGACAGAAGTCTTTTTCCGGCGACAAGTATCTTGCAGCAGAGAGTCTTCCGAAGGCTTGAAAAGGTTGTGGGTGACTTCGGTGAAAGTTTAGGGGTTCCAGTAAGCTCAGAGATTATTGATACGGTTTTCCGGCGAAGTAATAAAAATTTCCGGCGAGTGAGTTTTCCGAGAAAAGGTGCGATTTGAGTGTGAAAGACTTCTGGCGAGTTGTGGTTGAATTTATAGGATAGTATTGAGATGAATGGGGTCTGAATTCGGTCTTAATTCGGAGTCATCCGTTCTCCGGCGGTTACAGCTGATGTCGCGGGTTCAGACGTCGGTTATAACCGTCGTAATAGTTAATTCATCGGTTATATTGAGCGAAAATGCAATTAAACAGCGAAGTCGTCGGGATTTCCGACGACTGTTATTTTGGGCGCAATAATTTAATTTCTGAAATTGAATATTTGAATTAATTGTTTTCTGTTATTACCAGAAAATCGAGATGGCGGAGTGGTTTGTCGGCTGAGAGATAAGTCTTTGGTTGAACCGGATACAGACCCGAGTTCGAAACCCGGCATGGGTAAAACATTTTTATTTTGTTGTTTTTATCAGTTTTTCAAAAACTAAATATATATCCCCGCATAATAATTGATTACGGATCGTTTAAAATTATTTTGGGCATTTAATTCGCAACGAAAAATTTGACTGACTGTTCGGTTGATAAACGGAGCGGGTTTGGTAAATCCGTTTTTGACGGATGTTACAGTATCCCCTGCTTTTTAGAAATTTCGTCCCGAAATTTAAATAGTGATATATTTGACTAAAAGAATGATGGTGTTTAGTTTTGACAGTTACATACTTAGAAAAAAATAAGGGTTTGGGTTTTTTTTTTTTTGCTTGAGGCGGTAACGTTCCTTGTAAAGGTTAAGTATCCTAATACAGGAATCGCTTTTTGTTGCCTACTGTATAAGTATTGTTAAGCAGGAATGATTCGCTAAAATGATATCACGCATAAAAGTTTGAATATGCTTAGGGTTATATCCTAAGGCAGAAATTCTACAATCTACACAAATAAACACAACAACTAACAATTGTATCCACATTCTGATAGCATATATGTTTGAATGGTGATGGTTCCTCTCTCGTTTGTTATGATGGAGAGGTTAGTCTATATAGAAATGGATCACAGTCCAATTTCTTTAAATAGTGAGATGATATAAATGTAACACAATTTCAACCAAGGCAATAGTAAATCCTACATGGAACTTCTCATAACCGCCTGATAACGCCTCTGATCCTTTGACAAGAATACTTATATATAGGAAGTACCAGCGGCGTATCCACCATATTCTTGTCAAATTTTCATTGGTTTTATCAGTGAATTATGATTAGTCCTATAATTCTACAATGAATACAACAAACATAAATTACTGAAATGAAATATATCTGGGCGATCAAGGCTCAATCAAACGGAGCCGATCGTATTGTATGTACTGAAATTGAAATGTCTGTGCGCTCAAGGCTCAATCAAACGGAGCCGAACGTATTGAATGTACTGAAATTGAAATTGTGTGCTCAAGGCTCAATCAAACGGAGCCGAGCGTATTGCATGTACTGAATATGAATAACTTAACCACACAAACAGCCTATGCATGGAACCTCTCATAACCGCCTGATAATGCCTCCGGTCATTTGACAAAAATACTTATATATAGGAAGTACCAGCGGCGTATCCACCGTATTCTTGTCAAATTCTCATTGACTTCATCCGCCAGTTATGATTAGTTCTATGCGACTCTACAACAAACACCACAACCACAAGATACTGATAATGAAAATGTATGTGCGTTCAAGGCTCAATCAAACGGAGCCGAACGTATTGCATGAACTGGAAATGTAAATTGATCTGTGTGCTCAAGGCTCAATCAAACGGAGCCGAGCGTATTGCATGTATTGAAATGTAAAATGAAATGTATTGCATGTGAGACACAACTCAACTTCTTTAAATGATAAAACTGAGATATGTCGTGAAGTATGATGATATGAATATTAAATCAATGAGTATAAAACCAACTGAACTAGTAATTTGCATTAAAATTCTTGGATAAAATTCCAATTGAGATACGTGAAAATTGAGATAACATAAAGAAAAAAAAACATAAAAACTAAGTGATTAGAGTTGAATCTTGATTCTTGGTGAGAGAAGGCTAGTTAAGTGGTTGGTTTGGACCGTTAACATCTTCAACTGGATTGGCATTGATGTTATAAACTCTTCCTCTTGCTGGTGGTGGAGCTGGGTTTGCTTGGTTTGCTTGGTTAACTGGGTTTGCTTGAGCTTGGGCGTTTATGATGTTAACCAACCGAGGACACGTGTTTCTAAAATGGGTAGGGTCGCCACAATTGAAACAAGCTCGAATATATGGGTTCATGGGGTATTGAGGTTGTTGATATGTTTGGGTCATGGGTTGAGTAGGGGTTGAGGTTTGGTTTTGAGCGATGCGGCAAACTTTGCTCAAATGACCGTAGCGTCCACAATTCGCACATAGTCGACAGGGTGAAGTAGTTGGATGGTGATAGAAACAGGTGTTGCATTGAGGGTGAGGTCCAATGTAAGGTTTCTTATTTGGGTAAGTTGAGTTGGGTGCTACTTGAGCGTTTGGGATAGTTTGAGGAGGTACAACTTGTGAAGCTGGTTGTTTGCGTTTGGGTGACGGCGAAGACTTGCCCATCACGCTTTCTCTTAGATGTAGGTGGTGTAGAGGATTCGGTTCGGGTGGGGTTTGAGGTTTCCGTTGATGCTTTATCCTTCTTCTTCTCCTCTTTGAAATCTTTGTTCCGAATTCGGTTCTCGGTGAGCGCGGTTGCTAGCTCCATTGCTGCTTCCAAAGTTGCAGGCGAGGTGCTTATTACAGGGTCTTGAATCTTTGATGGAAGACCACGAATGTAGTGCTCGATCAAACGGTAGAGGGGAGTGAACAAGTTGGGAACCATTTGATTTAGCTCAAGGAATCTCTTGTTGTATGTGGTGTGGTCGCCTTCCTTTTGTTTCAAAGCATGGAACTCATCCTCCAATTTCTTGATTTCACTTCTTGGGCAAAAACCGTCTTGTCATGATTCCCTTCAATTCTTCCCAAGTCAAGGTCATAGTTTCTTCAACACCTCGTTTGGTCTTTTCTGTATTCCACCATGTGAGTGCTGTTCCAAGTAAACGACCGGTAGCATAACGCACTTTGCGATCATCGGGGCAATCGCAATTTAGAAAAGTGTTCTCCATTTCTTCGAACCAATGGAGGAGAGCGGTGACACCTTCAGTTCCTTCGTATTTTGGAGGATCGCAGGATTTGAAATGTTTGTAGGTGCATTTAGTGACTGAAAGGTTGATAGTGTTTTGATCCTCTTGTTGGGTTGGGTTAACGGAATTAGCGGTAAGGGCTTGTTGAACTTGAACTACGATGTTGGGTATTACGGTCGCCATTTGCTGAGCGATTTGGGTAGCCATGCGTTCACGGGCTTTTTTCTGCTCTCATCTTCCTACGGGCGAGGTTAGAAGACATCTACAAGGAATACATGTCAAGAGTATGAGTTGGATGCCTTTGGGATCGTGGGTCGTGTTTGGGATTGAACGTTCATAAAGTAAATATAGAAAATAAATCTACTACATCCATAGGATGTCTTGGGCTTTGCTCGCTGTTAGGCCCGTCATGCCGCCATACTTTACCTGTGTAATCATGTGGGCCCCCATGAATACCGGTTTTTCATATGGTTCGCACGGTTTCTGCCTGGTTGCGTACACAAAACCCGGAGAAAATCGAGAAATATGTATACAACGTGTGATATTCGGAATGTGTCCAGGCATGGAACGGTGACATCTCAAAGTGAGGTTAGTTCGAACGACGTTTGGTGTGGCATGCTTTGGCCTAATAGGTCCGTCGTACTCTCATCGTTAGTCCCCAGGTAGGCAAACTGGTCCGTTATTTTGGATTTATACGAATGCCAACCTAGACAGGACGTTCCGACTACCGGTACTTGTACCCTTCCAGTTACTACATGCCCGTCGCAGAACTTACTTTGATGAGAATTGAAAATTGCACAAAATCTTTGGATATTGAGAGTATGAAAATAAATTGAATACATGAACATCGATATATGTATAATGAATATGTATATATGTATAATGAATATGTATATGAGCATGTATGTTTGACTGAAATGTAAACAAATATGAAACAAATAAATATCACAAGTTTGTATGTAACCACCTAATCAAGTTAAAATTTAGGCAGACTATAGTATAGGCTCTAAGGGTCTAATAACCTATCCTATATCCCTATAGTCATGGCTCTGATACCAATCTGTCACACCCGACCCGCAGCGGAAAAGGTGATCGGGGCATAATTGGGTTATCATCAAAGCTCATGACATTTATTATATGTTTCATATTCATTAATACAATTTAATGGAAATAAATGATACACCATATTCTAACTATCTGTCTAAGCTTCTTGGTTCTCTTCTAAGGCATATCCTATGTTTTCCTTGCTTCAACCTGTTCACCTGTATCATGTGTAAAAAGGTTTTTGGATCAACATAATGTTGGCGAGTGAATCCTATGGAAAAACATTTGAACAAGTTTATCCAATTGATTATAAATAATGTGCATACCACATATGAGTAAATGTAGATGTAAATTTATTCACACAACACATAATATTGAATATTAAACTCACATACACCAAATGATTGTTTTGAGGCACGCGATGTTCGACTCGTCTCCCACGAGGAACTGATGGGCCTAATGAATGAGTTTTTGAGGCACGCGTTGTTCTTACGAACTGATGGGCCTTAATGAATGAGTTTTGAGGCACGCGTTGTTCTCGTCTCCCACGAGGAACTGATGGGCCTAATGTATGAGTTTTGAGGCACGCGTTGTTCTTACGAACTGATGGGCCTTAATGAATGAGTTTTGAGGCACGCGTTGTTCTCGTCTCCCACGAGGAACTGATGGGCCTGAATAATTTGCATACAACTTTGACAATATGTAATACATCACAACCAAACAATAGTTACATTCTAATTTAGTTCATATAATGGTATGGCACGAATTTGCATAAGAGAATTAATTTAAGCGACACATGATACACCCCAAAACATGAATAAAAAGGGGAGTTTGTAAGAATTCACTCACATTGGGTGCGTTCGGTTGATGAGGTTGAATGCACGCGAAATGGTGTTAACCACGAGTGAAATTAATCCTAGATAAATCGCATAATGGTTTGGTAAGTAAACGGGTTTTATTAATCTATTTTAGTGGGATTGTTGGGTGTATTTTTGTGAGTTTGAGGCTATTTTCTAACCTTAAAAATGTTATTCTTAAGTATTTTTAATTGATTTTTAATAAAATAAAAATAAAAAATAATAAAAAAAATATTTTTATTTTTGCTACAGTACACATTGACCGTTGACTTTGACTATCATTGACCGGTTCATAGGCATATTGTTGTGCGCCGGGTGAGGCTCGAACCCGAGACCTCCCGTACGCGTGCACGCAGCTCTACCAACTGAGCTACGTGTCTAACCCGTTATATATCCGATTTTAATTACATATATATATTAATTAGAATTAACAGAAAACCTTTATTATTAAAAACGAATTAAATCTCAGAACCGGTGTGCTCCACAGGTCTCGAACCCGGGACCTGTGGGTTAGCGGACACACACTCCACCGCTGGACTGTGTGTCGCACTTGATTATAAACTCAGTTATCAATATACTTAACATATACTTCAATCAACCCGGTTTAGTTTGCTGAAAAAGAAGAATTTTTATCAAGGCGGCGTGTGAGGGACAATACTCGAACTCGTGACCTTAGCATTAAAAGTGCACACAGTCCACCGCTGGACTGTGTGTCTAACCCGGTAATTATCTTGATTTTAATTACACTTAACCATTACTGAAACTTCGTCATCTTCACCGGTTTTAACCGGAAGTGGTGACTGACTGGTTCAAAATATTGATTCATATTTCTTTAGCGTTTAATGATCATTTACAAACGAGATAAAAGTAAAAAGGAAAGGAATTAGGCGTGAAAAGTACCGACTGATTTTACTCTGTTTTCCGGCAGAACTCCGGCGACAGAAGTCTTTTTCCGGCGACAAGTATCTTGCAGCAGAGAGTCTTCCGAAGGCTTGAAAAGGTTGTGGGTGACTTCGGTGAAAGTTTAGGGGTTCCAGTAAGCTCAGAGATTACTGATACGGTTTTCCGGCGAAGTAATAAAAATTTCCGGCGAGTGAGTTTTCGCCGAGAAAAGGTGCGATTTGAGTGTGAAAGACTTCTGGCGAGTTGTGGTTGAATTTATAGGATAGTATTGAGATGAATGGGGTCTGAATTCGGTCTTAATTCGGAGTCATCCGTTCTCGCGCGGTTACAGCTGATGTCGCGGGTTCAGACGTCGGTTATAACCGTCGTAATAGTTAATTCATCGGTTATATTGAGCGAAAATGCAATTAAACAGCGAAGTCGTCGGGATTTCCGACGACTGTTATTTTGGGCGCAATAATTTAATTTCTGAAATTGAATATTTGAATTAATTGTTTTCTGTTATTACCAGAAAATCGAGATGGCGGAGTGGTTTGTCGGCTGAGAGATAAGTCTTTGGTTGAACCGGATACAGACCCGAGTTCGAAACCCGGCATGGGTAAAACATTTTTATTTTGTTGTTTTTATCAGTTTTTCAAAAACTAAATATATATCCCCGCATAATAATTGATTACGGATCGTTTAAAATTATTTTGGGCATTTAATTCGCAACGAAAAATTTGACTGACTGTTCGGTTGATAAACGGAGCGGGTTTGGTAAATCCGTTTTTGACGGATGTTACAAACCGGATAGCCCATATATAGAAGAACTTTGAGGTAGTGGGAGTTGTAGATCAGTACAATGTCAAGTTGGCTACCTTCAAGCTAGAAGACGATGCATAAACTTTGTGGGAAGGATACAAACAAGTCAAAGGAGGAGATGCTTACACCGCCACTCTTTCATGGGCTGAATTTCACACCATCTTCTATGAGAGGTATTTCTCAACTGCTGATAGAGAAGCTCACATTAGGGAGTAAGCTGTCATACGACAAGGGATCGACGAGCCTGCTTCTGAGTTTATTACCCGATTCTCAAGGTTGGACAGTATTATGGGAGAAGCAGTAGGATCTGCCGCAGTTCAAGCTGAGAAGTGCAAATGGGTAGTTAATGATCGAATTCGGAAATCGATCATGTTCATGAAATTCAAGGACATCATTGAGGTGGCAGGTGCAATTAAGACTTTCGAGTTAGAGAGAAGGGAATTCTTATCTCGGACTTGGGGAAAACAAGAAGATAGACAAAGACAGGTTTCCTAAATAGGTTACGGGCCAGTCATCCACTGCTGCAAACCATCAGGACCATAGAGAGAATCGAAACCCTGGAAATCAGACACATCTTTGGAAGGCAAGTCCTCTCTATCAGACGCCTATGTAGAATCAAACTTAGCCAAATGGAGGACCTAACAAGGCTCAATCGATGAACCAAAATCATACCACGAGCCTTTATGCAATACGTGTGGAAAGAAACATCACGGTGTATGTCGTAGGGTTGCGGGAACATGCTTCACGTGTGGCCAGACCAGACACATGATTAAAGACTGTACCAAGCCAGACACTAAGAGGATTACCGGAGGTAATGTAGCACCACCAAACACTAGGGGAGAGTGTTTGCACTTTCTACTATAGATGCTGCTAACACCTCAGGTACGGTGTTTGGAACCCTTCAGCTTGGTGATCGTAGCAACTATGTGTTATTTGATACTGGAGCGACACATTCCGTAGTTTCTAACTCATTCACTAGATACCTTAAGATCGCACCGCCACCACTAGAACACGCTTTGTCTATTTCTACTCCTATGGAGAACTCTGTCCTGATCACTCATGTTTATAAAGATTGTCCTATCTGTATAGAATCCGTTGTGTGTAAAGCGGATCTTTTTCCGATGCATATGTGTGACTTTGATGTGATCCTTGGGATAGATTGGCTAACTCGCCACCGTGTGGCTATTGATTGTTATCCTAAACGTGTCATATTTCGTAATCTTTGTCGTCCTAATCTTATTTATCAGGGGGTTCAACCCCATAAACCTCTTAAGATTATTTCTGCGCTCAAAGCTCGTAAGTTAATCTCACACTGTTGTGCCAGATTCTTAGCTTCGATTAAAGATACCTATGTTATTGGAAATGGCATCGACAACCATCCTGTTGTTCGTGAGTATCCTAACGTATTTCGGATGAACTACCGGGACTACCACCTGACTGTGAGATAGAGTTCACTATCGACTTGATCCCTGGTGCCGAACCTATCTCTAAAGCACCGATCGTATGGCTTCATTGGAGTTGAAGGAGCAATTGCAAGAATTATTAGATTTGGGATTCATAAGACCAAGTGTCTCACCTTGGGGTGCACCGGTCTTATTCGTCAAGAAGAAGGACAATAGTATGCGTTGTGTATTGACTACTGACAGCTGAATAAGATTACCATTCGCAATTGATACCCTCTTCCTCGCATTCATGATCTCTTTGACCAACTTCAGGGTGCTAAGTTTTTCTCGAAGATAGATCTTCGATCTGGTTATCATCAACTGAAGATCAAGGAAGAAGATGTTCCTAAGAGTGCCTTTCGGACTCACTATGGTCATTACGAGTTCTTGGTTATGCCTTTTGGGCTAACCAATGCACCTATGTCTTCATGGACTTGATCAATTGAGTATTCCATGATTTCTAGTACAAATTCGTCATAGTCTTTATCGAGGGTCATCTTGGTGTATTCTAAGAGTCGGGAGGAACTTGAAGGACATTTGCATGCAGTTCTAGGAACTTTGCGACAGAAAAAGCTATACGCAAAGTTTTCAAAATGTGAGTTCTGGCTCAACCAAGTAGCATTCTTTGGCCATATTGTTTAGTAGACAGAATCAAGATGGACCCTGTCAAGATTGAGGCTATTACGAACTGGCCTAGACCCACTTTGCTACAAAGTTACAGAGTTTCTTGGGTCTAGCCGGCTACTACCGAAGGTTTATTAAAGGATTCTCCACTATTGCCTTACCCCTACACAACTTTTGAGGAAAGGTGTTAAGTTCTCATGGAACAAGGAACATGAAAAGAGCTTTGAAGAATTAAAGAAATGCCTCGTATCTGCTCCGATACTCACTCTCCCTTCTAGATCAGGCGGTTATCAGATCTATAGTGATGCTTTGAAGGAAGGACTATGTTGCGTGTTAATGCAACATGGGAAGGTTATTGCTTATGCATCGTGTCAGCTAAAGCGCTATGAAGTTAGTTACCCATCACACGACTTGGAACTAGCTGAAGTGGTCTTTGCATTGAAGATATGGCGACACAATTTGTATAGCTAGACTTGCGAGATCTTCATTGACCACAAAAGCCTCAAGTATATATTTACTCAGAAGGAGTTGACTATGAGGCAAAGAAGGTGGTTGGAACTTTTGAAGGATTATGACGCTAATATTTAGTATCACCCTGGCAAGGGTAATGCCTTAGCTGATGCTTTGAGTCGCAAGAATTTTGGGACAATATCTTACCTTCATATTCAACCTCACATTATTTCGGATCTCATAAGATGGATATTGGAATTCATGTTGGTAAGTCAGATGGTTACCTTGCGAGAATGCACATAGAACCTGACCTTATCTCCCAAATTAAATATACACAAAGAACGATGGAGAACTTTGGGCTGTTGTGCAAATCTCGAGGTGGGTAAGCAATCAGAATTCCGCATTGACGAACATGGTGTGATATGGTGTGGCAAAAGGCTATGTGTACCCAATGATTCTACCCTCCGTGAATCATTGTTCGCCAAGGCTCACAGCTCACATTTTCTATTCACCCTGGATCTACAAAGATGTATCGAGACTTACGTTAGAACTTTTGGTGGAATGGCATGAATGAAGATGTTTCCCGATATGTAAGTAAGTGTCTCACTTGCCAACAAGTGAAAATCGAGCACCGACAAGAAAGTGGTTTGTTGCAGCCGTTGAATATGCCCGTATGGAAATGGGATGAAATCTCTATGGATTTCGTTATTGGTTTACCAAGGACTTCAAGAAGAATGAAACTAAATGGGTCGTTGTTGATAGACAATCCAAATCAGCACACTTCTTAGCAATTCAACAAGGATTTTGAGTTAGCAAGTTGTCCGAAATTTTCCTTCAGGAGATTATCCAACTCCATGGCACACCGTCTTTATTTGTTTCGGATAGAGATCCAAGATTCACTTAACAATTTTTGAAAGGCTTCCAAGCAGATCGGGAACGCGATTGAAGTTTAGTACTGCTTTCCACCCGGAGACAGGCGGTCAATCAGAACGCATGATTCAAACTTTGGAAGACATGCTTCGGGCTTGTGCACTTGAATGACTAGAAACTGGGACAAATATTGGTGTCATGTTGAGTTCGCCTACAACAACAGTTCGCAAGCAAGTATTGGTATGGCACCTTTTGAGCTCTTATACGGTTAGAAATATCGAGCACCGATATGCTAGGAAGAAGTTGGAGAGAAGATCATTGAAGGACCCGAGTTGGTCCAGATTACTAATGAGAAAGTAACCATTGCACTCGAGAAATTGAAGGAAGCTTAGAGCCGTCAAAAGAGTTATGTGGATCAACATAGACGAGCTTTAGAATTCAAAGTTAGTGACCATGTATTTCTAAAAGTATCACCCTGTCATGGTATCCGTAGATTTGGTATCAAGAGATAGCTTAGCCCTCATTTTATCGGTCCATTCGAAATTTTAGAGAGAGTTGGATACACGTCAACCCATCCGGATATCACCCTATCATGGTATCCGTAGATTTTGTTCTAATCCACTACCATAGTGAAACACCAACCATCTGGGTTGGGGTGCTACAACAATAATTCCTATTCATGGGAAAGAAAACTACACACGACCTCCTCCATGTGATCATCAATTCCTCTCCCATTGTAAGAATTTGGGACCATAGACCCCTCCTAAAACAACGACATGGTAAGCATTCCGTAAAGGGCTCATGTAGCACAATTGGTTCAGCATCTGGTTTACAACCTAGAGGTCACACGTTCGAATCCTGCTGGAGATATATTTTTACTAGAATTATGATATAATGCATTAGAATCTGATTCATATCAGGTTTACATCAGATTTTCTAGTAAAACGTAGACTTTCTGGTTAATATAGATTTTCGTAAAAATTCCAGATTTTCTATTAAATACACAAGATTTCTTATATGAAATATCAGAATTCATAAATTAAGCATAAATCACTAAGTGGTCCACTGGTTAAGACTCTAACTTTTAACCTAGAGGTCTTGGGTTTAAATCATGCAAGAGACATTCTTTTTAATACACGAGAATTATGTTTAAACACATCAAAATTCTAGTTAAACCCTTCAGATTTCAAAATATTGATCAAAAGGTGGTGTAGTTCAACTGGTTAAGTCTTCGAAATTAGAAACTAGAGGTGGGAAGTTCAAACCTTGCTGGTGACATTATTTTTATCAGATTTTCTATTAATAACACCAGATTTCTTATCTAAATAATCAAATTATAAGATAAATATAAAGGATTAAGTAGCTCACTGGTTAAGTCTTTTTACGTGCAACCTATAGGTCACAAGTTCAAATCTTGTGACTAACATTTATTTTAATTAATGTTTATTCAATGTAAGCCTATATTTGATAGTTATTTACTTATTTTATTTCGATTATACATGATGTCTTTTAGTAACTACAAATATGAATGTACACATATTTATATTAATAATTATTTCTTTTAGTTTAAGGAAAACTAATATATATAAGTGAGTTCTTAAACAGACTTGGGCATTTAAACGAGCCATGGGTTAGACAAGATCTCTCAATAAACAAATATACTTTATATTATATACAAACACAATCGTATGAAATATATAGACACGACGTAGGTCTTTACGAAGACGCTTAAACAAGACTATCATTTTATAAGACGATAAATCAAAAAATAAGGTACGGATTCTTAACCCCCTCCCTTTGTTATCTGGTTCGTTTGCTGTAAACCCTTATTTATAAAATATATATATATAGATATATATATATATCTAAAAAACTCTAACGTCTTTGAGCCTCGATTCAATTCACCGTCCGTTCATTTCTTACTCCAATTGAAATTGTTATTCTGATACTTATAATATCTGTAAATGTTATATTTCTTTCTAACTATATGAGATCTGTTACCCTAAGCTCCCTGGCTCCTCCCGTGACGGAGTTATCTATTCACGGCGTACCTAGGTACAAATGTGGTACATAGCGACTAGGAGGCGTATGGATATATCCTAGGTATGTTTCTGAAGATGGATGACGGGTAGGCCAACCTGCACTATCTCATGTGACAGACTTTGTGGCTGTCACCTCTGTTTAGCGTTTGGGTACATCTGTATGATATGATTCAATTCAGTTATACGTTATTCGTTGTTGTGTTGTGCTTCTTATCAGCGCTATCATTTCATTTGTTTGTTTATTTTCTATTTGAGCCTATTATTCCTTACTTGGCATTTGGCTCATTCTGTATATTTTATTTCACCACAGGTTCACAAGTTACTTTGGGCGGGGTGAAGAGTGAAGAATAAAGCTTAGGATGCTAACCGAAAACGTTTGTCACTCTTATAAAACAAATATGTAATTTTGGGCCTTAGGGCTATTAACTATCATTTGAAATGTAACGCTAACTTTAATTAATGGAATTATGACTTTTGTTCTGATCCACTGTTATAGTGACATGTCAACCCATCCGGGTTGGGGTGTTACAACAATGATTCCTTTTGATGGGAACGAAAACTGCACATGTAACATCCGTCAAAAACTGGATTTACCAAACCCGCTCCGTTTATTAACCGAACAATCAGTTAAAAATTTCGTTGCGTATTTAATGCTCAAATTAATTTTAAACGATACATAATTAATAAGTATATTGGAATATAAAAGTTATATTTGAAAAAGTATTAAAAATAGTGGTTTAAAAATAAAACAAGGCTGCCGGGTTTCGAACCCGGGTCAGCCGGGTCAACCTGGTCAACAACGATTTAACTCTCATCCATCAAACCACTCCGCCACTTGTGTTCTTTAGTAACATATCAAAACAATTAATTCAAATATCAAACTCGAATTCAAAACTGACGCGCCCAATCGAAGTCGTCGGAAATCCCGACGATTTCGCCGAGATTGGACGGTTTCTTCTGATTTAACCGAAGCCTTAACTATTACATCGGCTATAACCGACGTCTGAACCCGCGACACAAGTCATAACCGCCGGAAAATTATTGACCGACGAATCAAGATGGAAAACGGACCAAATTCGTCGATGTTCTACCCTATAAATACACCCTCTAACTTCTGTTAGCCTTTTCGCTCACAATCACACCCTTTCTCGACGTAATTTCACTCGCCGAAAAATTTTTGCAACTCGCCGGAAAACCGAACCCTTTCACCTTTGTGCATCACTCTAAAAAACAGAACACCTAGAGCTCATACCGAAGTCACCCCCACTCACCTCAAGCTTCCTGAAGACCCTCTGCCGCAAGACACACGTCGCCGGAATAACTTGCTATCACTGGAATTTCGCCGGCGAAACAGAGGATCTCCGTTCGGTAAATCTTACACCTAATCTCTATCGTTTTTATTAATCTCACATGTAGCTAATCACAACACACTAAAGAAACTGATTATTTTTGTCAAAACAGTCGGACATCGATTCTGGTTAAGCTTAACGAAGAAGATGAAGTTTTCTGTAGTATATATGTTTAATTTAAATCAAGATATACCTCGGGTTAGACACACAGTCCAGCGGTGGACTGTGTGCAAATAAACACGCATACGTCCCGAGTTCGATTCTTGTCCCACGCACACTCGCCTTAATAAAAATGTTCTTTTTTTTAAACTGAACCGGATTCACTTCAAATAGATGTTAAGTTTAATAAAAACCGGAATAATAACCAAGATAGATACACAGTCCAGTGGTGGACTGTGTGAACGTTTAAATCACACGTCGTGAGTTCGAGTCCAGACTACCGCACCGGTTCTGGCAATTATCAAACTTTTTATATAAGGCAGAAATGAAATTATCTAGTTTGTATATAAGTATAATAAAAATCAGATTATTTACCAAGTTAGACACACAGTCAAGAGGTGGACTGTGTGTCAACCTAAGCCACAGGTCCCGGGTTCGAGACCTGTGGAGAGCACCGAGCGAGTCATTAAAATCGTTTTTAAAATAAATGATTTTCGGATTAATTCAATTAGTATATAAATATAATTAAAAACAGAAATATTTCAGGTTAGACACGTAGCTCAGTTGGTAGAGCTGCGTGCACGCGAACGGGAGGTCTCGGGTTCGAGCCTCATCCAGCACACACAATTACACAATAAAACCGGTCAACAAGTCAACGGTCAACAAGTCAACGGTCAAAAAGTCAACAATTTTTTTATTATTTTATTTATTTATTTTATTTAAAAATCAATTAAAAATACTTAAAAATAACATTTTTAAAGTTAGAAAATAGCCTTAAACTCACAAAAATATATCCAATAATCCTACTAAAATTGATTAATAAAATCCGCTTATTTACCGAACCCTTATGTTATTATCTAGGTTAGTTTCACTCGTGGTTAAAATCCAACTTCGTGCGCATTCAACATCATCAACCGAACGCACCCAATGTGAGTGAATCTTGCAACTCCCCTTTTTAATTACACGTTTTGGGGTGTGTCATGTGTCACTAAAATTAACTCGTTTATTTAAACTCGTGCCATACCATATTGTGAACTAAACTTAAAATGTAATATTGTTTGTAGTTATGTATTTCATATTGTCAAATTGTATGCAAATCATTCATTAGGCCCATCCGTTCCTCGTGGGAGACGAGTTGAGCAACGCGTGCCTCAAAACAATCTATTATTGTATGTGTGTGCATTATCTAATGAATAAGTGTTTTGTGAATAAGTTTACATCTATATTTACTCATATGTGGTTGTGTACTTTATTTTATAATCAATTAAATAAACTTGTTCAAATGTTTTTCATAGGATTCACTTGCCAACTTTTTGTTGATCCAAAAACCATTTTTACACATGATACAGGTGAACAGGATGAAGCAAGAAAAACAAAGGAAATGCCTTAGAAGAAAACAATGAAGTCTAGAATGATGTTTAGGACATGATGTAATTAGGATTGTATGTTTCTCTTTAAATTGTAATAATGAATATGAAACGTTATAATAAATGTCATGAGCTTTGATGATAACCCAATCATGCCCCGATCACCTTTTCCGCTGCGGGTCGGGGTGTGACAGATTGGTATCAGAGCCATGACTATAGGGATATAGGATAGGTTATTAGACCCTTAGAGCCTATACTATAGTTGACTAGATTTTAAATTGTTTATGTGGTTACATGCAAACTTATGATGTTTATTTGTTTCATATTTGTTTATACTTACAGTCAAACATACATACCTACATGCACATTCATCATACATATTTCAATATTCATATATTCAAATCATCTTCATACTTTCGTTATTCAAAGATTTTGTCGCAATTTTCAAATCTCATCAAAGTGAGTTCTGCGACGGGCATGTAGTAACTGGAAGGGTACAAGTACCGGTAGTCGGAACGTCCTGTCTAGGTTGGCATTCGTATAAATCCAATATAACGGACCAGTTTGCCTACCTGGGGACTAACGATGAGAGTACGAAGGACCTATTAGGCCAAAGCAGGCCACACCAAACGTCGTTCGAACTAACCCCACTTTGAGGTGTCACCGTGTCCATACCTGCACACATTCCGAACATCATACGTTACATATTTCTCGATTTTCTCCGGGTTTTAGTGTACGTAACCAGGCTAACACATGCGAACCATATGAAAAACCCGGTATTCATGGGGGCCCACATGATTACGAAGGTGAAGTATGGCGGCATGCAAGGCCCAATTACGAGCAAAACCCAAGACATCCTATGGATGTAGTAGATTTATTTTTCTATACTTATTTTTTGAATGTTCATTCCTAAATACGACCCATGATCCCAAAAACATCCAACTCATACTCATGATATGTATTCCTTGTAGATGTCTTCTAGCCTCGCCCGTAGGAAGATGAGAGCAGGAAAAGCCCGAGAGCGCATGGCTGCCCTAATCGCTCAACAAATGGCTGCCGTAATACCCAACAGTGTAATTCAAGTCCAACAAGCCCTTACCGCTAATCATGTCAACCAAGAAGATCAAAATGTTATCAACCCTTCCCCAAACACCACTAAATGCACCTACAAACATTTCAAATCCTGCGACCCTCCAATATACGAAGGGACTGAAGGTGTCACCGCTCTCCTCCATTGGTTTGAAGAAATGGAGAACACTTTTCTAAATTGCGATTGCCCCGATGATCGCAAAGTGCGATATGCCACTGGTCGTTTATTTGGAATAGCACTTACTTGGTGGAATACAGAGAAGGCCAAACGAGGTGTTGAAGACGCTCTGACTTTGACTTGGGAAGAGTTGAAGGAAATCATGACAAGACGGTTTTGTCCAAGGAGCGAAATCAAGAAATTAGAAGATGAGTTTTATTCATTGAAGCAAAAGGAAGGAGACCACACCACATACAACAAAAGATTCCTCGAGTTAAATCAAATGGTTCCCAACTTGTTCACTCCCCTCTACCGTTTGATCGAGCACTACATTCGAGGTCTTCCGTCAAAGATTCAGGACTCTGTAATAAGTACCACGCCTGCAACTTTGGAAGCAGCAATGGAGTTAGCTACAGAACTCACCGAGAACCGCATCAGGAATAAAGACTTCAAGGAGGAGAAGAAGAAGGATAAAGCATCAACTGAAACTTCAAACTCCACCCAAACCGAATCCCCTTCTCAACCCATTTTTAAGAGAAAACGAAATGGGCAACTTCTCGCTGTCACCCTACGTAATCAACCAATTTCACAAGCCATACCCATCCAAGCTATCCCAATCACTCAAGTAGCACCCGACTCAACTTACCCGAATAAGAAACCATACCTTGGACCTCACCCTCGATGTAACACCTTTTTTATCACCATCCATCTACCTTACCCTGTCGACTATGTGCGAATTGTGGACGCTATGGTCATTTGAGCAAGGTTTGCCGAACCTCTCAAAACCAAATCTCTCCCCCTACTCAAAACATGATCCAAACCTATCAACAACCCCAATACCCCATGTTACCTTATGTTCGAGCTTGTTTTAATTGTGGCGACCCTACCCACTTTAGAAACACGTGCCCTCGATTGGTTAACATCATAAACGCCCAAGCTCAATCAAACCCAGTTAACCAAGCAAATCAAGAAAACCCAATCACTAGGCCACCAGCAAGAGGAAGAGTTTTCAACATCAACGCCAATCCTGTTGAAGATAATGACAGCCCAAACGAAACCACCCAACTAGTCCTCTTCACCGAAAATCAAGATTCAACTCCAACCGCTTAGTTTTTATGTTTTTTTTTTCTTTATGTTATCTCAATTTTCCCGTATCCCAGTTATAAATTGGAATATTATCCAAGGATCTTAATGCGAATTACTATTTTAGTTTGTTTATGTTTCAAAGTCACATAGAACCAATCATAACTTACGGATAAAGCCAATGAAAATTTGACAAGAATATGGTGGATACGCCGCTGGTACTTCCTATATATAAGTATTCTTGCCAAAGGATCAGAGGCATTATCTGGCGGTTATGAGAAGTTCCATGTAGAATTTAGTATTGTCTTGATTGAAGTTTGTTTTTTACTCACTGATTTAGCATTTATAGCATCTCATCATTTAAAGAAATTGGATTGTGTTCTATTTCTACATAGACTAACCTCTCCATCACAACAAACGAGAGAGGTATTGTCATCATTCAAACATGTATACCATCAGAATTGAGACTCAAGTGTTGGTTGTTATGTTTGTTTTAGAGTCACATAGAACTAATCATAACTTGCGGATAAAGTCAATGAAAATTTGACAAGAATATGGTGGATACGCCGCTGGTACTTCCTATATATAAGTATTCTTGTCAAAGTATCAGAGGCATTATCAGGCGGTTATGAGAAGTTCCATGTAGGATTTAGTAATGTTTTGGTTGAAGTTGTTCATCATACATTTCAGCGCATTTCAATTTCATCATTTAAAGAAGTTGAGCTATGTCTCACTTCCACAAGGACTAACCTCTCCATCATAACAAACGAGAGAGGTACTGTCACCATTCACACATGTATACTATCAGAATTGAGACTCAAGTGTTGGTTGTTGTGTTTGTTTTAGAGTCACATAGAACTAATCATAACTTGCGGATAAAGTCAATGAAAATTTGACAAGAATATGGTGGATACGCCGCTGGTACTTCCTATATATAAGTATTCTTGTCAAAGGATCAGAGGCATTATCAGGCGGTTATGAGAAGTTCCATGTAGGATTTAGTATTGTTTTGGTTGAAGTTTGTGTTATACTCACTGATTTAGCATTCATATCATCTCATTATTTAAAGAAATTGGATTGTGTTCCATTTTCTACATAGACTAACCTCTCCATCATAACAAACGAGAGAGGTACTGTCATCATTCAAACATGTATATTATCAGAATTTAGACTCAAGCTTTGGTTTTTGTGTTTGTTTATGTTTTAGAGTCACATAGGACTAATCATAATTTACTGATAAAACCAATGAAAATTTGACGAGAATATGGTGGATACACCGCTGGTACTTCCTATATATAAGTATTCTTGCCAAAGGATCAGAGGCATTATCAGGCGGTTATGAGAAGTTCCATGTAGGATTTAGTATTGTCTTGGTTGAAATTTGTGTTACATTCACTGATTTAACATTCATATCATCTCATCATTTAAAGAAATTGGATTGTGTTCTATTTCTACATAAACTAACCTCTCCATCATAACAAACGAGAGAGGAACTGTCACCATTCAAACATGTATGCTATCAGAATTTGGACTCAGATATTGGTTGTTGTGTTTATTTATGTTCTAGAGTCACATCATAGAACCAATCATAACTTACTGATAAAACCAATGAAAATTTGACAAGAATATGGTGGATACGCCACTGGTACTTCCTATATATAAGTATTCTTGCTAAAAGATCAGAGGCATTGTCAGGCGGTGATGAGAAGTTCCATGTAGGATTTAGTAATTTCTTGGTACATTGGTTGTGGTGTTTATTTATGTTCTAGAGTCACATCATAGAACCAATCATAACTTACTGATAAAACCAATGAAAATTTGACAAGAATATGGTGGATACGCCGCTGGTACTTCCTATATATAAGTATTCTTGCCAAAGGATCAAAGGCATTGTTAGGCGGTTATGAGAAGTTCCATGTAGGTTGTAGTATTAGAAATTTTGTATTAGGATATAACCTTATCTTTCCAAACATATCAAAACTCTTGCGCATGAAATCATACTTAGTGAATCAACTCCGCTTATCAATATTTTTTACCGTAGGCAACAAAAAGCGATTCCTGTAGCAGGGTACTCAACCCTTACAAGGAACGTTACCCGCCACAAACAAAACTTTTACTCTTTTTCTAAGTATGTAACACCATCATTTTTAGACAAATATATCACTATTTCTAAAAAGTAGGGGATACTGTAACATCCGTCAAAAACCGGATTTACCAAACCCGCTCCGTTTATTAACCGAACAATCAGTTAAAAATTTCGTTGCGTATTTAATGCTCAAATTAATTTTAAACGATACATAATTAATAAGTATATTGGAATATAAAAGTTATATTTGAAAAAGTATTAAAGATAGTGGTTTAAAAATAAAACAAGGCTGCCGGGTTTCGAACCCGGGTCAGCCGGGTCAACCTGGTCAACAACGATTTAACTCTCATCCATCAAACCACTCCGCCACTTGTGTTCTTTAGTAACGTATCAAAACAATTAATTCAAATATCAAACTCGAATTCAAAACTGACGCGCCCAATCGAAGTCGTCGGAAATCCCGACGATTTTGCCGAGATTGGACGGTTTCTTCTGATTTAACCGAAGCCTTAACTATTACATCGGTTATAACCGACGTCTGAACCCGCGACACAAGTCATAACCGCCGGAAAATTATTAACCGACGAATCAAGACGGAAAACGGACCAAATTCGTCGATGTTCTGCCCTACAAATACACCCTCTAACTTCTGTTTGCCTTTTCGTTCACAATCACACCCTTTCTCGACGTAATTTCACTCGCCGGAAAACTTCTGCAACTCGTCGAAAACCGAACCCTTTCACCTTTGTGCATCACTCTAAAAACAGAACACCTAGAGCTCATACGAAGCCACCCCCACTCACCTCAAGCTTCCTGAAGACCCTCTGCCGCAAGACACACGTCGCCGGAATAACTTGCTATCACTGGAATTTCGCCGGCGAAACAGAGGATCTCCGTTTGGTAAATCTTACACCTAATCTCTATCGTTTTTATTAATCTCACATGTATCTAATCACAACACACTAAAGAAACTGATTATTTTTGTCAAAACAGTCGGACATCGATTCTGGTTAAGCTTAACGAAGAAGATGAAGTTTTCTGTAGTATATATGTTTAATTTAAATCAAGATATACCTCGGGTTAGACACACAGTCCAGCGGTGGACTGTGTGCAAATAAACACGCATACGTCCCGAGTTCGATTCTTGTCCCACGCACACTCGCTTTAATAAAAATGTTCGTTTTTTTAAACTGAACCGGATTCACTTCAAATAGATGTTAAGTTTAATAAAAACCGGAATAATAACCAAGATAGACACACAGTCCAGTGGTGGACTGTGTGAACGTTTAAATCACACGTCGCGAGTTCGAGTCCAGACTACCGCACCGGTTCTGGCAATTATCAAACTTTTTATATAAGGCAGAAATGAAATTATCTAGTTTGTATATAAGTATAATAAAAATCAGATTATTTACCAAGTTAGACACACAGTCAAGAGGTGGACTGTGTGTCAACCTAAGCCACAAGTCCCGGGTTCGAGACCTGTGGAGAGCACCGAGCGAGTCATTTTTCGGATTAATCCAATTAGTATATAAATATAATTAAAAACTGAAATATTTCAGGTTAGACACGTAGCTCAGTTGGTAGAGCTGCGTGGCACGCGAACGGGAGGTCTCGGGTTCGAGCCTCATCCAGCACACACAATTACACAATAAAACCGGTCAACAAGTCAACGGTCAACAAGTCAACGGTCAAAAAGTCAACAATTTTTTTATTATTTTATTTATTTATTTTATTTAAAAATCAATTAAAAATACTTAAAAATAACATTTTTAAAGTTAGAAAATAGTCTTAAACTCACAAAAATATATCCAATAATCCTACTAAAATTGATTAATAAAATCCGCTTATTTACCGAACCATTATGTTATTATCTAGGTTAGTTTCACTCGTGGTTAAAATCCAACTTCGTGCGCATTCAACATCATCAGCCGAACGCACCCAATGTGAGTGAATCTTGCAACTCCCCTTTTTAATTACACGTTTTGGGGTGTGTCATGTGTCACTAAAATTAACTCGTTTATTTAAACTCGTGCCATACCATATTGTGAACTAAACTTAAAATGTAAATATTGTTTGTAGTTATGTATTTCATATTGTCAAATTGTATGCAAATCATTCATTAGGCCCATCAGTTCCTCGTGGGAGACGAGTTGAGCAACGCGTGCCTCAAAATAATCTATTAGTGTATGTGTGTGCATTATCTAATGAATAAGTGTTTTGTGAATAAGTTGACATCTATATTTACTCATATGTGGTTGTGCACTTTATTTTATAATCAATTAAATAAACTTGTTCAAATGTTTTTCATAGGATTCACTCGCCAACTTTTTGTTGATCCAAAAACCATTTTTACACATGATACAGGTGAACAGGATGAAGCAAGGAAAACATAGGAAATGCATTAGAAGAAAACAATGAAGTCTAGAATGATGTTTAGGACATGATGTAATTAGGATTATATGTTTCCCTTTAAATTGTAATAATGAATATGAAACGTTATAATAAATGTCATGAGCTTTGATGATAACCCAATCATGCCCCGATCACCTTTTACGCTGCGGGTCGGGGTGTGACAGCACACGACCTCCTCCATGTGATCATCAATTCCTCTCCCATTGTAACAATTTGGGACCCTAGAACCCTCCTAAAACAATGACATGGTAATCATTCCGTAAAAATAAACAAAACAAGTTAATAAACACTATACTACACTACTTTCCGAAACAAACTTTCTCGTGTTGTTGGCAGGGGACTCGCCAAAAACCTAAGTGAGGTTGAACCAAGATATGGTGGAATAAATGCTTTGTCGAAAGAAAGAAAGAATGAATAGAAGAAAAAGAAATTAATCCTTCATCTTCCTTTTCCTCATTTATAAAGAGAAAGCTGAATTTAATTTAACATATCAATACGGGTCATATAGGCCTATACGACCCGTATAGGCCTATACGACCCGTATAGGGCTGACGTAATATTCACATCCTTTACTTTTTGTCACTGTTGAGTGACAGAAAGCTAACCTTGTACGTGATACGGGTTGTATAGGCGTATACGACTCGTATAGGTTTTGCACATGATCATTTTCTGTCAGGAATTTACGACAACCACGTACAAGACGAGTCGTATAGGCCTATATGTCTCATATAGGTCAACAATGGGAAGACATTGTCAGCCTTTGACTAACCTTGGGAATTGGTATTTGCATAATATTGGTCGTATAGGCCTATACGAACCGTAGTGATGGTGTCAATTTAAGAATGTCAAGTGTTCCAATAATATGACCCTTAGAAAATTCATTTGTGATGATTAGATCTACAAAAAGTAACACAAGAATTGAATTGTGAAAAATATTTTGAAGAGATAGATATGCACCGTTTTGTAAAACCTTCAAACTACTTGTAACTGAGTTAGCCTAAAACCATAACAGTAGTGATAGCCTAAATGATTCACTGTCGAGTCTGGAATTTAAAACATTGGTTGGGATTGAGTACAACAATTAGCAGTACCCTAATGGTAAAGTTGTATGCCCCTCATGTGTTGATAGGGTTGTATACAAACCGAGCGTTCAAGAATCGTTTATGAACCCTTCGACGGGAAATTCGTTTACGTTCTTTTATTTAATAAAGGAATGAACATGATAAAAAAAATTTGTTTGAGTAACCAAATGAGCGCACATGAACAAAGATCACTTTCATTCAATTGCGTTCATTAACGTTTAGTAATATGTTCGTCTTCGTTTGTTCATAGACATTTGTTTTGTTTAGTTTCTTTTAACTCATTATGAATTTAGATATTTGAAACATTCTTTTGAGATAATTATGTATATGTTTATTATGTCTAATGTTTGCCTTTATTTTAGGATAATTATGTTTATGACTTTTATATCAAGTGTTTCATAAAGTGATTACTTTTGATTTTTGAAATAAAGAATGTTGTTTTTAATTATTTAAAATGCTATCTGTTTTTGTTCGTGAACAAGTTTAATACTAAACGAACGAACATGAAAAAGAGTGCATTCAGTTCGAATCGCTTCGATTACATCCCTAGATGTTGGGTTCTAACCTTTTTAAGGCATGGAGTAAAACTAGATTGTAGTAAACAGTGATAGTAGTTATATGAGTCTAGTTATTGGATGCTTGATTGGTCCCTGCGTTTTGCAAATCTTGAACCATTGGTCTCCATCGTATGCTAATTACAAATTTAATCCTAATGCTACCTTTTAAACTTGCTACACAGTGGCCCGATGGTTGCAATTTTTTTAACATAAATGGTCCTTACTAGGCTATTTAATGAGTATAGTTTGGTTGCTTTCATATTTTTTTTATTTGTGGTCTTGATGATAGAAAATTCTTAATCTGAACCTAATTGGATACATGTTCATAGTGTGTTGATGACTATAGAACAAGTATGTTATTATTGTTCCTTTTAATTGTTGATGGTTATGATGATGCTAAGTGAAATTTGTGAAGTTCCGGATGTTATACCCCAATCATTTTCGTTAGAACAGGAAAGAAAGGCCATTTGCTAACCACAATTGATTGCATTTGACCATTTCAACTCCGAACATCACATCGTTTAATTAACATTATTTAATGGATTATCAACTACCAGCATAATATGAAACAAATGAAATGCTCTATGCTCTTGAGTTAACAATACCAAACCTACAACACTGTTGGCGATGATTCTGAATCCAAGATCCCCATTTGAACTCTCAATCCAATATAGCGAAACGATGTGAGATTTCTTATAAAATAGAATTCACTTCTCTAATATCAAACCCTCCAACAACGATAATGCATAGCCATTCAAGCACCACGCCTGGTCTCTACACTAATCAGTTCTACTTTTTGATATCAAACGATACTACATAACCATTCAAGCACTACCTGGACTCTACTCTAATAAGTTCTACTTTTAATTTGATATGTCTAATAGTGAAGCTACCATTTTTACAAGATCTTAAAAAAGCTACTAATTGTACAAAACCTTTTGTATAGGCACATAAATTTTACAGTAGATTGTATAAAAAAAATAGGTTCAATTAGGTCATAAGACTTCTTAAGAAATCGACCTCTATCTAATTATTAAATAGTTCTCTCTAGAATGGAGCCCATTGGTTTTTTGTTTGGATGTTCTTCGTTAATATCACGTTTTTTTAACCCGCATATAATAGTGTGTTAATAGAGCTATTAATCTTCATAGAATCTTTTGTTTAGAACTTATCCACGTATAAGCATGTATGAGATTTTCGTATGTAATGACTATTTATAAATTTGACTGAAATAACTGCTATAATTTTCAAACAAAAACTAATCGCCAACATGATATTTTTCATTAACTTCTAACGTTATCAAGAAAGCTTTTTAGCACCTATTAGTGAATTCATAACATTCGTATTTTCTCTTCGAATATACAAAATTTCTTTGCAAGTAGTCATGAATATAATAAAACTAACTAATAAAGTCCTGTCAATTAAATTTAATAATTAAACTAATAAAGTCAATAAAATATCTAGAAAACAAAGAAAGAAAGTATACACTCACACGTGAATTTTAAAAGGGTTTCTTTGCAAGTAGTCATGAATATAATAAAACTAACTAATAAAGTCCTGTCAATTAAATTTAATAATTAAACTAATAAAGTCAATAAAAGATCTAGAAAACAAAGAAAGAAAGTATACACTCACACGTGAATTTTAAAAGGGTGTACATATTCAGACACCCACCTGTTTTATTTGCACACTTTCAAAATGGGTTGTGTATGTTTCTTTTCTTCGACCAAATTCCTGTCCTCGTACAATGTCAAATCAGTCACATCAGACAGGACGTTCAGACCTAGATGGAGCTGGAAGACGACCTGTTCAAGACGGGTCATCTAGGCCTAGACGACCTGTCTTGAAGGTTGATTTTCACTTTAGTGGTCTTCATGTAGGTGAGTAAAGTAGTATAGTGATACGCCCCGTCTAGGCTAGACGGGGCATATATTTCTTTGTTAAATAGAGCCATGCAGAGCATTTTCTGCTTCTTTTTCTTTTCCTCATATTACCGCATGTGATATCATTCAAAGGTGGTGAAATCCCATCATACTGGGACGTCAACTATTCTGGTGAGTCATGGGTGCCCGAAGCCATTCCGGTAACAGTTATTAGCTTAAACTACTCGTTGTTTTAATTATTTACTAATGATGCTACCGTTGTTAGGGGGAGACCGCCGTTCCCGATTCTAACGAGCAAGAGAAGGTTGTGTCAAGTGTACAAGGAAATAAAAACACACTGTTTCTAGATTTGAACGAGCTTCCTCCCGTTGATGAAATATCCCATGTTGATGACTCGTACCAAGTTGATGCACCATGTTATCCTGCGCAACATGGGTTTCCGGATTATGGCTACGGGTGGAATACTCGTATGTGCAACTACAGGGTCCGGATGGATACGAAGGAGACAGTTACGAAAGTTACAATGCAACACACTCTTTGTACGGTCAAGAAGTCTATCCTGATGATGGAGGTTATGGTGGTGAGGCACCACCATACGCAGGCAATCCGTACCTCACAGGGATGGTATCAAAACTTATTTATTTATGTTGAGTAAACATAAAAATCTAGCATAATGCTACCGATTTTACTTGTTTTCAACTCTCTAGATGAGCTAAAAAACTGGGCACAGGAAACGACAAGGAAGATGGTTTCGTTATTGTGACCCAACGATCAAAAAAAATTGGTGGAAGGACAGGGAGGGTATAGCTTGAATGTGACCGTGGTGGTGAGCACCATACTACAGCAACGGTTAGAAAAGCTGGAAGTAAGAAAACCGGTTGCCCGTTTTACCTGGTGGTTGTGCGAGACCATCCATATGAAACATGGGGGATAAAAGGGGGAAAGACTGAACATAACCACGCACTCTATGAGGACCTGTCAGGCCACGCATTTATGCGAAGGTTTACTACTGACGAATACAGATTGATCGAGCAGCTGACAACTCAAAACGTGGAGCCGCACTGATTTTTTCAAACGATAAGAAAGCAGTTTCCCGACAGTTTCTATGTTTAGAAAGACGTTCAAAACGCAGTTCAGAAGATTAGGGCCGAACAAAGATACGGACTGACTCCCATGCAGTCGCTAGAAACATCCTTATTACAAACGAATTTATTTACGAGACACGGGAGGAACCCGAAACAGAGGTCATTACAGAGATCTTCTTTGTTCACCCTATCGAGTGAAATGTGGTGTGCGTTCCCACACGTTTTGCTGATCGATTCCACGTACAAGACGAACATATACAACATGTCATTTGTCAGATAGTTGGTATGACGCCCACCAACTATTCGTTTTGTATCGCGCATGACATTATCTGCAAAGAACGTAGTTATAACTTTGTATGGGTGCTTGAGAGAATTAGGTCAATGTTGGACGAATGTATAGAGCCACGTTGATTGTAACGGATAAGACCTTGCACTAATTAATGTGTGTGCTAAAGTTTTTTTCTAAACGCCTCTCAATATCTCTACAGGTTTCACATACAACAGAATATTTGTAAGCACTATAAGAGCGCATTCACAGAAGAAGACTGGCAAAAATTTGTGTCATCCTGGGGTTGATTGTGTGAGTCTCCATCAATACCCATATACGAGTACAACTTGGCGCAATCTGCAAAATCGACTTGTGGAGTGCAAACGTTCAAGTAAGTTTTTGTAATAAAATGTGACCTACCTATGTACATTTAACTAATTATTGATACTTTTAGGGGAGTTTACGTACGTTTATTATAACTGGCTAAAAGACTACAAGGAAATGTTCGTCTTTGCATGGACTGATCAGAGTGGCAACTTTGGGCAGCGTATCACAAACAGAGTTGAGAGTCAACACGCGGATTTAAAGAGTTACGTCCAAGTTAGGAGCTCGCTGGCCATAAAGTAGGTTGTGTCAAGGATATAGTTGAAAAGCAATACAGTGAAATAAGGAGGAACTTTCGAGAAAGCATCGAAAAAATAATGAACCACCACAAAAAAATCCGTTAGTTGACCACCTACGTGGAAAATTTTCCCATACAGCGCTTGACTTGTTGAGTGGAGAGCTACTTAGGAAACTAGACGTGTTGCAGCGCTTGCATTCATCTTGTGGATGTCAGATGTGGTACAGCTGTGGGTTGTCGTGTGCTTGCATGCTGGAAAAGTACGTACATGCAGGTAATACTTGCTAAACGTGAAGCGATGTGTGTTTTACTTATCCATTTCATGTGACTTTAACCGTGCATTGTTTTAACTGTGCAAAGCCTCCGATTCAACTCGAAGACGTAGACATCTTCTGGCAGAAGCTTAACTTTCAGCCATGTAAATTTACATCGGATAACGTTGACGTGGTAGAAGAGCTGAACATTGTTCGGCAACCAAATCCACCAGAAAAAAACTTGCTTGGAAAGATTAAAGCGGTGTTGACCCCAAGCAAATCCACCAAGAAACCACCGGTTGTCCAACAATATACTCGTGGACGACCAACAACAAAGCAAGCACAACTTCGGTTTGACGACCCCCCCCCCCGCCATATGCTTGTACGTTCCGTCCCCGGGTTCCCAACAAAGTACATACGATACCCCCGGCCATAGCGCGTACGTTCCGTCGCAGGCCACTCAACAGTCAGTCATCAACGAGTTCTAAACAAAGAGAGATTCCGGACGATAACGGTTTTACATTGATAGTGGGCGATGAGTATGTGTCAACAATCAAACGGTCTAAGCCTCTCCTTCCGACATTGTTTCACCCGTACATCTCGTGCATACAAGATGTGAGGCCAGACATGGGTTTCGTCTGTGGTTGTGGGCTTGGGTATGGGAGAACGTGCATGGAGCCACATTCGAAAAGACCTTCTACAGGAGATAGATCATAACGCATCGATCTGGGCGCTAGTATTTGAAACATGGGAGGAAGGATACTTTACACGCATCGTCAGAGCCTAATCTGGGATTCAGTGGAGCGTTTCCCCCCACTAACTGGATGGACTTCCCCCACGCAGGGCTTCTTATCGCACAAAGGTACCGTATCGTGGTTCACCTGTTAAACATCGATGGTTGTTCCACCTTCTTCTCGATAATGAATCCTCCGACGGATCGAGAACCATGAACGATAACGATTACACATGTTAATAATAACCACTTCATACATATTAAGCTAGAAGGCCAGTTTCCTGTGCCGACAGTAAACGGCCTATGGTTGACCTACCGAAGCCTAACTACAGAACAATGGCTACACATGTACCCACCACGTTTAGAATGGTATACGTCGATAATGAATCCGCCACCAAATATAAACCCGAGTATTAATTACGTCGAAATGAATCAGAGGAATGAGGGTTTTTGCACATCTAATACGATATTTTGTACATATAATATGATTTTTTGTATATTTAATACGACTTTTTAAATAATTAATACGATTTTTTTATACAATTAATAACATTTTTTGTATAATTAATAGTTTTTATATAATTAATATCAAATTTGATATAAGCCGATATTCCTTCAATATACACAAGGCACAACAATTAAACCATATAAAGCTCATCTAAAAACATACATAATATACATCATATATTAAACATAAATAAGAAATATATCCTGCCATTCGTTCTTTCACTTAACCCAAAAGATGTCACCCAAAAACTTCATAAAAAAGTATTTTGAACCCTAGCTGAAAATAAACCAACAAACTCCGGGTATTAAAAACATCAGCAATCATACTCTCTGAACTCTTACAACCCACCGTCGCCACCGGCAAATGACCACCATAAAACGGCAAACCACCACCACCACCACCACCATTAAACTACTGGTAAATTCAAACAGGTTCACTTGACAGTTACCACAACCATTAATATGAAATTTGATAAGTTTATTCACAATTAATATGATTTTCTATGTAAAAGGAAAATACAAAAAAAATTTCATATACGAACCGTCTAGACCTAGACGACCAGTCTTTTTATTTTCAGAAGACCTTTGTACCCCTGGATTGCACTCCCTTTAGGCAATCTCAGGGGCCAAAAGGTAATATTGTCGACTTAGACGGCCCGTCTAGACGTAGACGCTGCGTACCATTTGAGCGGCAACTTTGAAACTAGCATCTTTTTGAATTTTAAAGGGGAATGTTGAATTACCACTTTACCCCTGAATTGCCACCCCTCTAGGCTTTATTCAGGGTAAAATGGTAATTAACCACCTGAGTCTTTTACAGCTCAGCATGGTTAATTACGATTTTACCCCTGAATTAAGACTAGATGGGTGGCAATTCAAGGGTAAGGTGGTAATTCAACATATCATTAGACGTGACATCTAGGCCTGTATGAGACGTCTATGTCGAATTACCACTTTACCCCTGAATTATCACCCGTCTAGACTTGATTCAGGGGTAAAATGGTAATTAACCACGCTGAGCTGTAAAAGACTCAGGTGGTTAATTACCATTTTACCCCTGAAACAAGCCTATACGGGTGGCAATTAAGGGGTAAAGTGGTAATTCAACAGTTATTCCATACTGGTCTAGACGACCCGTCTATGCCTCGTATATGACAGGCCATCATAGACGACCAGCCACATATGACACACCACCAACATCAAGCACACAAACATACGTATATTCATCTTTTCACCGTATTTGGACCGTATATTTTGCCAAATCAAGCATCTCTGGTACGTATTTTCATCTATACTTCAATAATCTTTACTGTATTATGCATTTAGACCGTAGATTGTGTTTTTGAATTTGACAAATTTTTAGGTTTAGGGGCTGTTCTTAAGAATTATTTGGGTTTTTTTATGAACAAGACGGGGCGTCTACCCCTGGACGACCCCGGTAGAAGAATTTAATTTTTTTCTTTTGTTTAACAAATATATATACTTTTTGGTTTATTGTTATTATTTGTGTTTATTATTATTATGTGGTTTATTGTTTGTATTTGTCTTACATTGTTAATATAATTGCATATTAGTTATGGAGGAGACTGGAGATCCGATACACGGGGACCACATCGCATGGTCCGCGACGGGCTTCGCCAGCGCCGGCGGATCCGCTATACGGCCACCCCTATCTTGAGTTCTCGCCCGACACCAAGGCCGCCCTTTTTGCGGGAAGCTACGCCGGATGCACGTTGGATCGCACGCGGCGGTCGATTGGATGCGATCGAGGCGATTGGTAAGACGCCGAGACTGCGTTTTTCCGTTCACGTTGATTCCATGTGGAACCGTCTGTTTGACTTGGTTAGCATGCCGAGTTATAGGGAGCTGCTCATCGAGTTCCTGTCGACCTTCACGTTTCACCGTCCACGGGTCGACCAGCCGCCTCCCCAGCCATAGGGTCCTCCCCCTCCGCCTAAGGTTTCATTTAGGCTTGCCGGTGTGTGGTGTTCAATGACGCTTGCTGATTATGCCGTTCATAGCGGTATATACCTCCATGAGGAGATTGCTATAGATGTTTATACGGAGGGGCTAGTGGTGGTGGATAGACCCACTCTTCTGGGATTTTGGGAGGTGGTCGCAGGCCATGACACTTGGGAGCATGTCTAGACGAAGGGGAGGATTTCACACGTTGCCGACCCGTTGTACAGGTACGTACATTTATTACGGTAATTATTTGATTATTATTGCTATGAATTAATTTTCGTATTTCCCTAATATTATGTGTAGGTATCTACATCGGATGCTCGCTACGTCTATTACCGCACGCGGACACAGCCGTGAGTAGTGTACGAGCACCAATTTATTTTCTACTATTGCCTATTGTACAGGAGGCCGTGCGCACTTGCGCACGGTCTCTCTCAGTACTTCGCCTCCGCCTATCACCGGTAGGAGCGCGAGTTTTTGTACGACGGGGCGTACATCACCGTGATTGCCCAGTTGTTGGGTCTTCTGCCGGAGATAAACCCACACTTGCAGCCGGCCATACTTTCAATGCGGATGGTTTTCAGACCTTGCGGGGGATGAAGCTGGTGAAGGAGGTTCGGCGTGCTAGGCGAGCGGTTTAAAAACCGCACAGGTGACCCATGGATTCCGGAGCCGTTGCCAGATCAGTTTGATCCAGAGGCAGCGGTCGTCCAGGAGCCTACGGTTGATTTAGATGGACCGGCACCACCACCGCCCCACCATCTCACGGGGCGCCCAGTTTCCCAGCACGTTATTCCAGTCATACCCCGGGAGGTGCAACATACACGTGCTTACGAGCCGACGTCAACATGCTTATGGATCTCATGGGCTGGGTGGTTCGGGAGTTACAGGATATATGAGAGAGAGACGGGTTACCTCCCATATCGCTCCTACCACCTCGAGCACCACATCAGCAGCAGCAGCCCAGCAGCCAGATCCCGACCCTGACTCCGACTCCGACTCGTATGCATAGACGTTTTGTAATTAGTATTTAGTTGTACATATACATATTGTTATGGATGTACAAAGTTATGTTATATATGTTATATCTGTTATATTTAACTTTGTTTTCAGTTATCGATTACTTGATGATTGTTTGTGTTAAATCGACGTTGAAATGTAACACGGAAACACACATATACTTCTTGCATTCTTCTTAAAATGTTGAAAACAATATTAAATTTTATTATTATTTTTAAAAAATACAATGTAAAAACAATTAAATATTTAAACGATCGAAAACGCCAACTTATTTTTATACAATAAACAGAACTTTTTAAAATTCTCAAATTACACCAAAAAAAAAATCAACCTCCAACAACGACCAATTTACCCCACCAAAACACCCATTTTTCAACCTTCAACAACAACCAATTTACCCACCAAAAACACCCTTTTCCAACAAAAAAAAACCATGGTCCTAGACGGATCGTCTAGGTCTAGACGGCCCGTCTACAAAATAAATTTCTACGCCCTGTCATGCATCTACTGCCCCTTAAAATCTGTGCCTAGACGGGTCGTCTAGCCCAGACAACGCGTCTAGGGCTCAAGGGTGTCCAAATAGGCACCAGGGGTGTCCGGATAGATTGAACCTTTTAAATTTAGGTTTATATATATATGGTATAGTTCATGCGAGAACCACTTTTATTCCGAGAACCAATTTGAACACAACAAAATAAACCCAATACACTACCACCCAAAACCTAAAAAAAAACCTAACCCTCACCCCAAACTAAATGCTAAAAACTAAATTATAAAACTAAACCCCCCAAAATCCTAAAAAATCTAAAAAACACACAATTTTTTAATATTTTTTATAAAAAAAAACGCTATTTTATATTGTGTGTTTTTTAGATTTTTTTAGGTATTTTCGTTGTGTTCACATTGGTTCTTGCGGTTCTCGCAATAAACAATGGTTCATAACGTATCCTTCTCTTTATATATATATATGTATATATATATATATGTATATATATATAGGTAGGGTTTATGCGAGAACCACCTTTGTTGCGAACTGCGATAACCAATATGAACAAAAAAATACTTAAAAAAACCTAAAAACACACATTTTTTTAAATCGCTTATTTCATTACCAAAATTTTGTTTTTGAGTAACACTTATCGATACACATGTGCATATGTATGATTTCTTGGACAAATTTCATAATACATTATCAGTAGTAGACAAATGCACTTTCATTTACACTACAATCCGTAATACACTACTTTTTACATTACCAATATTAAAATGTACATGTGCATCATTATGTATAACCATGATATAACGTGTTTTGGTACATAAAGTTTGTGATTTTGAATGATGAAGTAGACCCATATACATGTTTTTTGGTTAGTTATATCTAATGGTTGATGGTTTGGTCATATTTATCACTTTATGATATAATATGTTGTTTTGATGGTATAAAGTGTGTTGATGTACATGTAATAAAGTGAAATATTGGTAATGGTGTAATATTATGGATGGTAGGAGGTAATGGTATTGTATTATGGATGGTAGTGTATTATGGAATGTATGATAGATGAAAGGAAAGTGTATTCAAAGTAATATACCAAAAAATGATATATCATGTTCATACATATAGATGCACATGTGCATTTCTAATATTATTAATGTAAAAAGTAGTCTATTATAGATAGTAGTGTAAATGAATGTGCAATTGTCTAATATTGGTAATGTATTACGGAATTTGTCAAAGAAATGATACATATGCACATGTGTATGGATAATTGTTACTCGAAAATTTTTTGACGAAATATAGCGATTTTTTTTAAATATATTAAAAAATTTGTGTGTTTTTTTATTTTTTTGTTATTTTTGATTGTGTTCACATTGGTTCTAGCGGTTCTCGCAATAAAGAGTGATTTTTAACGGATCCTTCTCATATATATATATATATATAAGAGAGAGAGAGAGAGTGTGTGTGGTGTTTCAGAATGTGAATATATTGCTGTTACGGATCTTTAGGTTAAATGTTTCGAAACAACGTCATTTTGATCAAAAATTTTGTAAAAGTTAAACGCATTCGATTGAAATCACATTGTTGGCAAAACGTGAACATCGTTACAATCTATTCATAAACAAGAGTCTGTGGGGCTCTTTGAATCCATGGGATGCAGGCCGAAATTTCAAATTAATATAAATGACTTAACTAATAATTTTTCCTCATCAAATGTATTTGATTCCAATATAATAAGAAGATTAAAAGGAATTTATATAATTTTTCAAACATCAACTATATAATTTTTTTATTTTACATTTTCACCATCTACAACTACAACTCAATGTCACAAAAGGTGCAACTTGAGATACAAAGAGGACGTTAGTTTTATTATAAATTAAAAATAGTACGTTTATTCTAAAAAAAATCTAGAAAGTTATAAGGCTCACAGTTATTTTATTACAGTAAAGATGATACGCTAAAAGTAATAAATTTACTGCTAAATAGAAATGTGACGTAATCGTAAACTTCTATCACACGTAATTTGTAATCAGATATATTACATCATATATAATCTTTACATACATTTTAAAATATGTTTGCGAGCTTAAGATTTCAAAAATTTAATTTGCTCATGTTTTTTGGATCTTCACTACACAAAGGAAGTCGTCATCGTCATTATTTTGAGCACATACGAAGCATGTTCAAAATATTGTATAAGAGAAAAATATGAAAGAAGTAACATAAGTTATTGAACAGTGAGAGAATATTTTGAAATCGAGACATACAACATTTTTTTAAAGACCGCTCACACTGCTCCAAGTAATTGAACCGGGCAACATCGGATAGATTAGTCAAATATCGGATACAAAGTAGAAAAATTGAATAGGTTTTTGATTATTTGATTGATTATTTGTTTATGTTGCTTCAACAACTTTAGAAACTGATAAGACAGGTTAGAGTATGATTTTCCTTAAACAACGATTTATGGAGTAAAATCAAAGTTCAAAACTCTTAAAGGATTTGAAATCTCCAATTTAAAAATGCATTCGTCGAACTTATTCAACAGTTTAAGGGGTCTATGGGCGGAGTTTAAAAGGTCTATGGGTCAAGTTAATTATGCAACTTAAACCGATATAATATTATATACATAGTAATAAAAATCATGTTTTCCAAAACCTCTTAACGTTATGTATTTCTCTAAGGTTCCAAACTCACTTTTATTTATACAAGGAAAGTGGTTATGCTTTACAGGGTGACAAGCAGGGAAGCAATGTGAAAAGTTAGGTCATAAAATGTTAACTCATCTAGTTAGACCATAAACACGTTATTTTGTATATTAATTATGTTAGGATAACTCTTTGATGTTATATTTGTAATACTTAGTCAAATTTTTATATAATTTTGAAATTTTGATTAATTCTTAAAATTTTAGGATATTAACATTATTAGCAAGCTTAAAATAGAAAACTTCTGAAAAAATAAATAAAATGTTTTTAAAAAAAATTTGGCCGCAAAATGGTAGCAAGTTGTAAAAGGAAAAAAATACAAAATTGTATGAAGCAAGTAGTCGCAAAACGGGTGTTTTCCACCTCATTTTTTATCGTAAAACAAACGCAACAACTTAGTTACGATCTCAGATGCGATAAAAAAACCCAGTTTTCTAATAGTGACTATCAGTGAAAAAACTTTAATAATGACCCAATGATCTCTTTGTACAAAATGGTGATTTTGATTATAACTTTATTTAATGCTAAAAAAGTTTAATTCATACTCCAACATCATAATAACTATCTTTAAATAAGTGAAATGATTGAATAATATAAACCATTTTTATTGGTTAGGGTTAAAAACATTACATTATATATCCGTCTCACATTAGTAAATGTTTTTTTACCTTTTATTTCGATTATTTTTTTTAAATGTAAATGCATTACAGATTGCAAATTAATATGTAAATGCTATGAAGTTCTAAAAATCTTTTGAACCCATCTAGTGTGAAAAAGCACATAGTGTCAAAATTTAATAAGCCCAAAACCTGAATTAAATATCACTAATTACAAATTTGTATAGTTTTATTAAATATTTACAACAAATTGATATTCACATTTGCCTTTAATAGGTGTTTGCTCAATTATGTTCTTATATTCGTTCAGTATGTTTAATTATGTGTTTTTTTTTTTGTAAGTATAGGGTTGTGAACGGTTTGTTTATACATTAACGAACTAGCATGAACACGTTCATTTTCATGACAATCGTACACGAACAAGAAAACTTCATCGATTTAGTTTTATGTGTTTGATCATTTGTTTGGTTAATGTTAAAGAAACAAACATGAACATGCCTAATTCGTGTTCGTTTGGTTCGTTTACAAGTTTATTGAAAAGTACCAAACCAAAGTTTTTCCTCCAAAACGACACAGTTTCTACTATTTGTATACGCACAGAATGGTGATTTTGAGTGTAAGTTTAATGGTCATTAAAATTGAAGGAGTCTTAATTAGAACAACTAATAAGCTGGGGCATTGCATAAGCAACATAACCTTAAATGAGAATCTCTTCAACGTTAACCTTTTCTAATAGAGTCAAATTGTCTTATGGTAATTTTTATATGTTTTGTCGTTGTGGCCCAAGCAAGCAAGTACGTAGAATCATTCTAGAATATAATGCAAACACGTACTATTTTAAACCAACAATTGTATACAACGAAATGACAAGCTTCTTTGAGAAACATACAAGCATGATTACAATGCCTTTTGAATCTCGTTTATTTTGAAAAGAACTCATAAAGAGAGTTTATTATTGACAGAGTTTATGATTGGGTTCTTGCATGCATAGTTGTTTATATTAGATCCTGAAAGTGAGAAAATCACAAACAATGAAAGAATTAGTCTGAATTTCAACAGAAATGGTATAAATACAGCTTGTATTTAATTACCGGTTATATTCGATGAGAATCCTCCCAGCATCAGGATTAGCAATCACAGCAAATGCCTCTTGGGAAAGATCAATTAGATCTGAAGCACATCCAGGACAAAGATCTACAACTGTAACATCAACACTTTGGCCTGTGCAAGGTTGCTGCACTCCAAGATTGGTTCTGCCAGTGCAAGTGACACGGTACCTAGTCCCACACGCAGCTCTGTTGTTAAACAGCACACTGTTTGCTGCTAGGATCATAACGCCATGGTCTTCAAAGTCATAACATGACGATGCTACATGTATACCATAACAAATAACTGAAATAAAGCTAAAGAAAGAAAAAATTGAATAGGTTAAAAGTGTATAATATATAGTATATGAGGATGAGAGTTGAGATGACGAGTTTATGTTCGTAAAAAATAGTATATGGGGTGAAACTGTAAAACAATGTATTACACTTTTATACTTAACTGTGAATTAGCATATATATGATGTATATACATGCATAATGTCCCTATACTTACGAACTTAGGGAGGAGTGTAGAAAGTTGCTTGGCCAGCAATGGCATGAGCAACTGATGTGAGACATGCAACCATAGCTATCAAGATAAAAGCCCTAGTCATCAAACCCATTTTTACTAAGTATTTTAGTTAGTTTGATGATGAGAAACACATAAGGGGTTTCCTTTTATAGCTGGAAAATCTAATAGGAAGGCTAATTAAATATATAAATGATTTACCAAGTCAGGAAGTGGGACAGGAATGTTATGTTATTCTTTACATATCTGGACAAGTACTCTATCCATTTAGCAATAACTCCTATCATTAAAAAAAATAGGTAAGAAAGTAATCCATCTTGATGGTTCACAAAATTTAATATTAAGCCTCCAGTTAAATATATTTTTCTACATTAAACGAGTAATTTCATAAACTTTACTCATTCATTTTCTATATCTAACTTAAAAGTAAAAAGATACACTACTGAGAAAATATCACAAAGTATAACACAATACCGAGAAAAATAACACAATGAAGAAAATAAATAAAAATGCAATGTCAAATAAAAATATATAATGATACAAACAAAAATTTTAAAATTTAAAAGCTAAAAATCCAAAAGTCAAAATCTAAATTTAAGGTCGTTGAGTTCGATGAAACTTTTCTAACATCGCTTAAATGAGTTCAATCGAAATTCGTTTAATACCCATTCTACGATTTCCTGTTTTTAGAATACTATATATTTAAATCTTTTACTCAAACCAAAAATCAAAAGACTTAAAGTTCCATTATAATTTTCATTTTCTACCTAAAACATCTTACAATGCAATTAAATATATTTGTTTTCACTAGAAGAGTAATTTTATAAAGATTATTCTCTACTTTTTGGTTCTCGCGTCAAACCCAAATCCAAAACTTATCAAAGCTCCATTGCAATTATAATTAAACTATCAAAGTCCATCGCAATTATAATTAACCTAAACTATCTTATCATATGCTTGCCTAATAATTAATTTAAACAAATTTTATCGAATGTTTTTTTCACTTTAAGTTGGAACCGACTTTACACTTTTGTTGATATTTTTACTTCGTAATATCCAAAATTGTTTTCATGTGAACTAACGCTCCTTTCCATATCGCCTTTGTCATTGGCTTCAGGTGAGTCGATACTACTACTAAAAAACACAACTTGCAACCGTCAGTCAATAAGGTCACAAAATTCCCGTTAGGACCACTTTGCAACTGGTTTAGGTGGTAGAATTTTTTTGCGACCACAATATGATGCGACCAATTTTGCGACTAGGATTGGTGGCACATTTAGCAACAAATTCTGCAAAATAATTATTTTTGTGACCGGATCTTTAGCGACTGACAATGTGACCGAACTTTTTTGCGACCGAATTGCTAACAACCATAAGCGTGACCACAACTATTCGTGACCCAACCTTTTGCGACTGAAATTGCGACCACATATATTTACAACTTGTATTGCGATCTGATTCTTTCAACTGATTTAATACCCATGTTTTGGTTCAAACTAGCTACCAAAATTGGGTCTGTGGTGTCACATCCGCTCATAGGTGGAAGCGTGCGGTGTGACCTGATTGATTCTCATTGCATACAATAGAAGTGAACAAACTAAATGAATAAAAACAAGCTTCAAATGCTATTGCCAATCTTGTTTCAAAATGCAACATAAGTTGAGTACATATTTTACAAACCGTAAAATGAAAATAAGTTGTCATAGTGTTGCACATCCAACATGCAAGTTTTAAAATGATAAGGCTTTGACCCTTATATCATCGCAAGAAGGCGACATATAATGGGCAAACCCTTCAAAAGTTGGCATGAAGTCTTGACACTAGCTTTCCTTGAAAGATATCTCCGCATGGTCCACTAATTCCTGAAATACATGTTAAGTTGAAAAATTAACAATAGTTGGCGAGTTCATGTGTTTTATTTGTATGAAATGAATTCATAAAATGTATGATGTATTTGTATCAAAATCCGGTATGTAAAGCGTCAATGAATCGTTGATTATTAATGTTTTGCAAAGACATTAATATGTGTGACAACATAGGAAGCATCCAAACCTAGACGATTTTCGTCGATTAACCTCGACTGGGACAACAAATGCACTCTTCCGTGTGGGTCCATGACCAAGAGTGGGGCTCGCCAACACCCGCTAGATCTAACCTTTGTACCGTGGTCTTAAACAAGATTAATGGTGCTTAAGTTCCACCCATATCGCACAAGATCTAAGTTGTTTCATTCCCTAGCTTATCATAACATTGTACATGTGTTTCCCCCCGATAGTAGTAAAACAGCAAAACGTTTAAGATGAAAAGGGGACATGAACTCACTGGATTGCGTTTCGTAAACTTTGTTTATCTCACGTACTTTTCCTTGGTTTGTAGCGCAACCTACAAACGTGCTAGGTTTTGTTAGACACTTCGGTCTTTGTAACGACTTATGCTCGTCTTAAATATTTATTAAGACTTGTTCCGATTTATGTTCCGTTGAAATGTATTTTCGATGTATGATGTCAATTGATATAGTTCGTCAAATATATATATATTCATGCCTAAGATACAAATATGGATGATTCGGACATTTGGACTATATAAATATTTCGGACTAAAAATAATATAATATATCGAAGCTTGGTAAATAATACTTTCAAACCAAACAAGTGAAAAATATATATTTTTACAAGTATATAAATTATATCATATTTTTTTGATATTAAAAATATAGTATGGTATTCTTGAAGTATAAAAATATATATTTCATCAACATCTTAAAAGTATATTATTTTGTTGGAAAACTAAAAATATATATTTTTCTAGAACTAATCTTAAAAATATATTATTTTTAAGATGCATACACTTACCAACCATAGGATACATATATTAATTTGGACATATCTTAAAACTATATATTTTAAGAATACAAAAGTTGTGGCTAATGAATACAAGAATATACGTATTCCTATACATACAAATACATGCCAACCTATACCTCTAACACTTGGTAAAAGTATTATTATACAAGTATTATACATAATCATGAGAACATGAATTTAAATACACAAATACTCATAATACAAGTATACCCATACTTGGGAATATACACATGTATACCATAAACACATGCACATGGATAATTATTATCAAGACATGTTAAAAATAGATTATTTTTTTACAAACCCATCATAATTACAAATGACATATAAAATAGTGCACACAAATAATACAAGTTAAAATATAATATTTTAACTAATACATCGAACTTGGAATTATATATAATTATGAAGAATTATATATGGAACATATCCGACTATGGCATCGTCGAGGCAAACGGGTGAAACTCGATTATGAGAAGTCATGAACACATATATCTTACTCGTGCGAGGCATGGAGACAAGAGGGCTAGGCCCGTACATACAACACACGAGATACAAGGATATATATATATATACCTCTGAGTGACCTTTTAACGAACCGAGAGCTCGACAATGTCCGGGCATAATCCCGGGTATGCCAAGTATTGGCTACGGAGGGCTAATTATGCCAAAAAGGTGTTTTAGAAGGCTTTTATAAGTTAAGGGGTTAAAAGTGTCAAACTTTTAAACTGGCCATGGGTCAGTCGCGGGCCGCGAGAGACATGGCCTGTGTCTCTCGCGGGGCGCGACCGAGGGTCTGCAGTAGAAAGTTTTGCTTGGTCTCTAAACAAAACTCCAAAACCATGTTTTCAAAACTATGGCTTCCCAAACTGCTAGGCCACATTTTGGGACACTTGTAAGCTCCCTCTTACACCCCTAAACACCTGCATTCACCTCCTTTGAGTTCTCCAACTATAAATCGGTGATCAAGTTCACCATTTGAACTTGCACCTTTCTTATTCACATTCTTCTCCATCCTCTGGAAGTTCCTAGCTAAAAGGAGCATCCAACAAAGTTCTTTTACACCTTAGGAATAACTAGTAAGTGTTCCTTCTTTGTGCATTTTCATTTATAGGCTTTTATAGCCAAAAGTCAAGCGTTTTACGGGAAACGCTTTGACTCTCGGTTAAGACCATTACGGTCCAGCCATTGTTTAAAATGAACATGGCTAAGTGATCGTAATAAGGTAGGTGTAAATTCCTATAAAGGGCACCTCCTGAATATCACGTTTGCTAGACCAATTTATGTTACTAAAGTCAAACATGCCATTTTTCGTAAAAATCATAAATTGATCTTATATATGTTATGAAACCTGTTTTGACACTTCAACAAGTTGGTAATAATTATTAGAGCATGTCAGAACATGTTCGGCTCCTCAATTTCAGTTCTAGGGTCTGTTCGCAACCGAAAGTCGCGAAGTTTAACTTCTGCTTTGACTTTCGGTTATAACCTGATTTAGATTTTTTACCTACTGATATAAAGTTGCATTATGATCGTAATATAATGTAGCATAACCCTATGAGGTTATATTACATGATTATAATCAGAATCCAAGTTTATGCGCAGGTTCCATAATTATGCCATTCTTGACTAAAATACCATTTTTGCATAAAACAAGGTTTTACATAATAATGAACTTGAAAATGAGTTTCCTATTGATGTAATATTATAAGTAGGATTATTTGGAATGTTAAACCAAGTTATAAACTCAGTTTTCAAGCAGGTCCTTAAACTATGTCGATAAATACGGTTTTAGCCCATGTGGCTCATAAAATGATTTTAATCAATCTTTTCCAGATAAATCATTTACCTACTGATATGCTATATTAAATAACATATTTTAAACATTTTAATCTGACCTTAACATCAGTTTTCGTAAACATCGCTTAAAGACGTCATTTTACGACATAAGCGCCATTTCGGCGCATAGTATGGTTTAAAACCATATTATTGACCAAGACTTGATACCTACTGATTTTAAAACTTATTTTAAACATAATTACTGTAGGTACATGATATAAACTCAGAATCCCAAATAATTTATAAACTATGTGTAAAATGACCAAAATGTCCATTCGGTGTATAGTTTGGTCATAAAAAGTAAATAACAAATGTAGTTGGTATCTTACTGATATGATATCATAAATAAACTATTTTTCCAGAATACTTATAATTATAAACTTAAAATATATTCAAGTTCCTTTTATACGGTATGTAATTACCGAAATGCCCTTATGAGGCATAGTTTCGTTTTAAAACCTTAACGAGCATATAAGTTGATATCCTGCTGATATTTTAACTTATTTAAAATATAATTGCATATAGAACTTGTCTATGACTTATCCGGTTACCCGATATCGCTTTTATGCGCAGGGTTAAGTATATAAAACTATTTTTACGAATTAACCGAAACGGGTTTAACCTTGTTATTTATGATTCAAAATCCAGAATGTATATAGTTTACCCACATTATACAAGTCTAGGTACTTGTCGGGTTTAAACTACATTCTATCCGATCATCGTTTAATCAAGCGTTATACGTATTGATCATGTACACTATTCGGTTTATAAGACCGTCAGTATTTAATTGGCTAGCTTATGCCATAATCCAGACTAGAGCCTTCCCGGTAAATGCTATCTGCATTTGGTACTTTTGTATGCGGCTGAGTTATTTAAAAAATAAAAGAAGAAGACTAGCTCAGGTAAATACTCTCGACTTATTTTCCCTATACGGGCTTGGGATATGGTAAATTATTATTGCTTGTTCCAAAATGGGGTCAATCGAATTCCCGTTTGTGGCTAGTAAACCCCATATTTCGTTTTAATCAGTTTTGTTTGATAACTTAAACATCGGGGTTAAATTATCGTATCCTGGATATCCTCGGCTCAATACATTAGTTATTGGCCACGACCTTAGCACGGGGTGTAGGCATACACCTGTCAGATGCTCATATGCAAATTACCCAAGACGTTGGGGATAACTCCTTCGTGAGTTCGTAAGTGGTATGTATTTAATCATGTCTCGGTTTCTGCCCGGGCCCTGTATGTATTGACAAACATGTGAATCTGATACAAGGTTGCAAGGTCAACTTTCCCAAGTTAAATAAAAAGATTTTGTGTCGTTTTGCACTTAAAAATCATTTTTAAGTTTTCAAAATGAGTCAGTTGGGTGTATTTACCAGCGTAAGCTGACGTATCGTCCAAAGGGTAAGTTGCAGGTACAATACGAAATAGGCTGGAAGCTGCTCGGTAGTGAATAAGAGGATCTTGCAAATCCTTAGATCTGCCCTAAAGTCTGTTTTATATTCTTTCTTGTACATTTTAATGATACGCCTGTGGATCTTCTATTAAAAGCTTGTATATTATTTTGTATTTTTGAATATTCGGTTTGTAATAGTAAATTTACTCCAAGACTTCGGTTGTGCCGTGTTTAATTGACTATGATGTTATCAAATGACGTCACGATACTCCCCACCGGGCCAACCGGTGTATGGATTTGGGTTGGAAATCTGGGGTGTGACAGGGTTGGTATCAGAGCTAACGTTTGAGAGAATTAAACACTAGCCTTTTGTGTTTAATCTCAAACTTACACAAGCACATTCCTTAGACTTCCGAGTCTAGGCATTGACCTAGGATTACTCATTTCATTATAAAGTTATTAGTATTGTTTTGAATTGAATTTTTAGCAGGAAAATGCCGCCACGTGTACGAGGACAAACTGGAAGAGGAAAAGGTCCAATGCAGGAAGGACCGTCGGGGCGTATTCCCCCTCAACCTCATAACTCAGATGCTTACCAAGAATCAGGAGATTCGTCTCCTTGGCAACCAGCGAGGCGTTCTGTCTCTAATAGACACTCGCCCTCACATACCCAAAATTCTTATCACTCTCACCACTCTTGTCATTCACACCATTCTCACCATTCCCATTCTCATCATTCTTACCATGAGGAATTTAACCCCAACCACTACCTTAACACACCTCCAGCTGATCAAAATCAGTTGGACCAAGCAAACCCTATGGACGAGGACTCCGACCCGGAGATGTCGCGTCAGGATTGAACGTGTATCCCATTGAAATATCAAGGAATTCAAACTCATATGTCGGATCGCCATACCAACATCCTAATGAGTGGGACCAATACTGGAACCAATTCACTTTCGCCTACACTCCTTCTCATCACTCCCAACCACCCCCTGTTCAAGAAGATGTCCACATGGAACCGGTGGACCAACCTCAACCACCACCTGAACCACCGAGAAGAAAGCGTGGAGCACGTATGTCGATGCGTGCCGGACAAAGGTCGGGATCATTGCCACCTTTGCCCAACTCCTACCCCACAATACAAGAGGACCCACAAATGGGTGGACCCTCTAATGTTTCACCTATAGTGGAACCAACACCAACACCTGCTGTTCAACTACCACCATCGGGTTATATTAACCCAATCCCCACATATCCAGACACGTCTGGATATGATCCTTTTAACCCGTCTACACCGGTAGACTATCAAGCAGTGGTCGCAAGACCCCTACATGCAGGCGGTTATGCACAACGCACTTTACCCGTCTCCTTTCCCACCTACTTATCCATCGATAGGATATCCAACTTATGGATACCAATCCGGTTATACCACAACCACAACCACAACCTTCGGCGCCACTTAAGGCCAATAATGAGGCCTTGGAACGAATGAAAGAAATGCAGCAGCAAGCGGAGAAGAAGACAAATAAGTTCTTCAAGAAGCTCTACAAACTGGTAAAAGGAAAGAAGGACGAGTGAAGTCTCTTCTATTATATGTAGTCCCTGCGTGGACATTGTTATTTCTTTTAGTCCCTGTGTGGACAAATTATTTCTTTTTAGTCCTTGCATGGACAATCAGCTTCTTTTATTTGTTTCAAATATTGTAATTTCTAATTTAAAGTTTAATGAAATATTTTGGAATAATATATATATATGTATCCATCCTCTTGAAAACGAGCGTCTCGATTTTACTCGAACTTTTGATCAGCCATATAATTCCAAAAAGATCTTAATGGTTTTGATTTAGCCGAGTGGCACAGACCACACATTTGGAAAAAATTATATAAATGATAGTTAAGAACAGAATGGTGTTCTATCATGATAGTTAAGGGAAGTTATCCTTCTATCTAGAGGTGGTGGACTAAGTCAAGCCTCCAAGTCATTAAGGTCAATGTGACTGAGACTAATAATCAACCATTAAGGTCCTCTTATGTTAACATTTAAGTAATGTGCATACTCATGGTTGTGTGACTTGAGGAATCACACCAACCTTCGAGGTAATGGACTATGTCCTAACCTTATATATAGCCCTTGTGATCAATATGATCCCGGCTAATATCACCAGTGCGGTGATGAATTAAACATCCATTAGTGATGTATTACCCTTTCGGGTTGTAATTTATTTTTATAGCCCATGTGATCTATTTGATCCCGGCTAAATATCACCAGTGCAGTGATGAATAAAACATCCATTAGTGATGTATTACCCTTTTAGGTTATGATTTATTTTATATAGCCCATGTGATCTATTTGATCCCGATTAAATATTACTAGTGCGGTGATGACTAAAACATCTATTAGTGATGTATTACCCTTTCGGGTTATGATTTATTTTATATAGCCCATGTGATCTATTTGATCCTGGCTAAATATCACCAGTGCGGTGATGAATAAAACATCCATTAGAGATGTATTACCCTTTGGGGTTAAAACTTATAGCCCATGTGGTCTATTTGATCGGCTAATATCACCAGTGCGGTGATGAATAGAACATCCATTAGTGATGTATTTACCCTTTCGGGTTATAATTTATTTTTATAGCCCATGTGATCTATTTGATCCCGGCTAAATATCACCGTGCGGTGATAATAAAACATCTATTAGTGATGTATTCTTTCGGGTTGTAATTTATTTATATAGCCCATGTGATCTATTTTGATCCCGTCTAAATATCACCAGTGCAGTGATGAATAAAACATCCATTAGGGATGTATTACCCTTTCGGGTCATGATTTATTTTATATAGCCTATGTGATCTATTTTGATCCCAGCTAGTATCACCAGTGCGGTGATAAATAAAAATCCAATAATGATGTAGTGCCTATGCGCCATATTTTATGTCCATTGGTGATAGGCCTATGTGTCATATCTTATGTCCATTAGTGAAAGTCCTATGTGCCATATTTATGTCCATTAGTGACAGGCCTATGTGCCATATTTTATGTCCTTCGTAACAAGCTTAAAAGCTAAATAAAATTTGTCAAAGTATGACAATGACAGTTGTGGACTATGTCCAAATTGTAATTTGCCTTTAATGGTCCTCTTATGACCTAGGCCAAATATAGATATGTTATGTCACACCCCTACCCGCAGCGGAATAAAAGTCGGGGCATAATTGGGTTATCACCAAAGCTCATGATATTTACTAAGAAGTTCCATATTTATTAAATTCAAATTACAAACTTAAATATCCAAAAACAAAATTCATACAATTACAAAGGAAAACGAAACTATATGTTTATTCCAAAGCATTAACTTGTTTATTTTCTAGGCCATCCTAAGTGTTTCCTGTCTCGACTGATCACCTGTATCATGTGTAAAACAGGGGAGATTTTGGGTCAACAAAAGTTGGCGAGTGAACCTTGATAAAACATTTTAACTAATTGCTTGTTTTATTTATTAAAGAAAATCCGTGCATTAATCACATGTGAGCAAACATATGTATGTAAACAATCACAAACCACTTTGGATGACTATATGCCATAAATGATGATGTATTTGAGATCAAGGCTTAATCAAACGGAGCCGATCTAATGAGGCTCCTGATGCTCAACCCGTATCCCACGGGGAACTGATGGACCTAATGAAATGCGTGCACTGAAATGATAAATTTAATCTACATATAATTCACACAACAATCAATACACATTTGATCACAGAAATGATATATGCACAAGTGTTTAAATAAAATAAAAGAATAGTACGGCACATGATACACCCGAAAACGTGAATAAAAAGGGGAATTTGTAAGAATTCACTCACAGTGGGTGCGTTCCTTGATAATGATGAATGCGCACGAATTTATGATTCAACCGACGAGGAAAACTAACCTAAATAATAACGAAATAATTCGATAAATAAATAAATTTTATTTGAGATTAATATTTTTAATTAGTGCTCTTAATGAGATCTTTAGATTTATTTTTGTGAGTTTAATGCAAATTTTTAACCTTAGGAAATCTTATTTTTAAGTATTTTTAAATAATTTTTCAATTTAATAAATAAATAAAAAATAAGAAAACAAAATAAAAATAAGTTGACCTTGTCAGGTCTGACTGGGTCTGACCGGTCGGATAGCATGTAATTCAGGCAGCGTGTGAGGTTCGAACCCGTGACTCTCTTATACGTGCACGCAGCTCTACCAACTGAGCTACGTGTCTAACCTGAAATATTCTCTATTTTAATTATATATATATACTAACTAGATTTAACCTTATTTAGTTTTTATTAAAAAGGATTTAATATGGCCGAAACTGTTACAGAACCCGGAATCGAACTCGGGATCTATGGTTCGAGTGCACAGAGCCCAACCAGTTGGTTGTGTGTCTAATCTGCATAAACACTGGATATATTAATTTTATATATATGCTATGAGTTGATCTGAATAAGTTTGAAAAGTGTTGGTTTTATTTCAGAAAATCGGAAACATGTGTGACTCGAACCCGGGACGTGTGTTTTGTAATTGCACACAGTCCACCGCTGGACTGTGTGTCTAACCCGGTTAAATAGCCGTTTTTATTTATATTTCAAACACTAACTCAACTTCATCTTTTTCACCAAAAAAAATCCCGACAATGATTCCGACTGAATAAACTGATTAAACAGTTTTGATTACTGTTTTGAGCTAATAAATTACTAATCAAGAGATAGCAAGGAGGTTTAGATAATTATACCGGTTTGGAGAACAACTACGGTTTTCTGGTTAGAGATTCCGACGATATTCCGGCGAGTGCGAAAGTCTCCGGCAATGTGCTTTGAAAGGAAAAAAATTTCAGGAAGAGAGTGCGGTTCTGAGCGAAATGTTTACAAGGAATTGGGTGGGTATTTATAAGGTGGACAGGCGATCGGTTTCGATTTAGAGACCAAAATCACGGTCAATGATTCAATTCTCAAAAGAAACGGTTTTGACTCAATTGTGTGTTAAGTAACGGTTATAACTGATGTCGAAATCAAGTTTACGCGTTTCGATCATGGGGAAAGTAGCAACATTTGCGGAGTTTCAGTTTGCCGGCGATTTCGGGTTCTGGGTTTGTGATTTACAGGTTTTGATTTTCGGTTTTACCATAAATGTTATTTGTTTAAGTATTGAACACAAATATGTGTGTGGCGGAGTGGTGTGATGTGTGTGTGTCTACGCAGTAGACCCGGGTTCGAGACTCGGCTACTCTGTTCTGTTTTATTTGTTTTTAATTTGATTTACTTATTATTATTATTTATTAATTATGGTTTTTTTAAATTCTAAAATATTTATTAGTTATGAATCAAAAATAACCGGCACAATAAATACGCAACGAACTTTAAACCGAATATTTGATTATTAAACGAAGCGGGTTTCGAAACCATTTTACGACGAATGTTACTACCTACTTTAGAATTCGTCCCAAATTAAGCTAGTGTAACCGGAAAAAGATGCCGGTATTTTTCGCGCAATGAGTCTTCACGTTCTCAAGTAAACTCGGGTCCTCGTTTTGACTCCCAAGTACCCTGACAATTGGAATACGACTTCGCCTTAAACGCTTCTCTCCGAAATCCATGATTTCCACTGGTCTTTCAAGAAGTGCATCGATTCATCGACTTGAATGTCTTCTAGAGGAATATGGAGGTTTTCATCGGCGAGGCACTTTTTCAAGTTTGATACGTGGAATGTGGGATGGATTCTGTTAAGCTCTTCTGGTAGGTCAAGCTTGTATGCTACAGGACCTACTCTTTCAAGTATCTTGAAAGGTCCTACATAGCGTGGTGCTAACTTGCCCTTCTGGCCAAAATGAAACACTCCCTTCCACGGTGATACTTTTAAAAGTACTTGATCACCAATGTCAAACTCCAAGGGTTTTCGTCGTTTGTCGCATAACTTTTTTGATGACTTTGAGCCGCTAGAAGATTGTTTCGAATTTGAAGGATCTTGTCGGTTGTCTCTTGAATCAATTCTGTCCGGTGATTTGCGCTTCCCCAATTTCGTGCCAACATACTGGAGATCGGCACTTACGACCATATAAAGCTTCGAAAGGAGCCATGCCGATACTTGAATGATAGCTATTGTTGTATGAAAACTCAACTAATGGTAGGTGAGCGTCCCAGTTCCCTTTGAAGTCTATGACACATGCTCGTAGCATGTCTTCAAGGGTTTGGATGGTGCGTTCAGATTGACCATCAGTTTGAGGATGAAAGGCAGGTACTGAGGTCTAATCGTGTACCCAAAGCGGTTTGTACGGCTCGCCATGTTCGTGAAGTGAAACGACCATCACGGTCTGAAATGATGCTTAATGGTACACCATGACGGCTTACGATCTCGCTGATGTAGATACGAGCTAACTTCTCGTTCTTGAAGTCCTCGCGAATCGGAATGAAGTGAGATGACTTTGTAAGACGATCGATTATTACCATATGGTGTCATACCCACTGGAGGTGCGAGGTAACCCGGTAATGAAATCCATGGTTATGTTTTCCCACTTCCATACAGGTATTTCGGGTTGGACTAGAAGTCCTGAAGGTCTTTGATGTTCAGCTTTTACTTTGGAACAGGAAAGGCACTTGGAAACAAAAACAGCGATATCATTTTTCATGCCTGGCCACCAGTAGGTGTATCGTAGGTCTTGATACATCTTGTCGGCTCCTGGGTGTACAGAGTATCGTGTTTTGTGCGCCTCATTCATGAGGAAATCACGAAGGCTATCGCGATCAGGAATCCATATGCGGTTTAAATAGTATAGAATACCGTCGGATTTGGTTTCAATTTTGAGTTCAGCTCCACATGACAGCTCATTGCGTACGTCATTTTCTGTTACAGAAACATGTTGAGCTGCCCGGATTCGATCTTTGATGTCAGTTATGATTTGCGAACATAGAAGACGAATGGAGTTCGCATAACCTTTTCGACTGAGCGCATCGGCCACCACGTTTACCTTGCCAGGATGATACCGAATTTCACAGTCGTAGTCGTTGAGAAGTTCGACCCATCTTCGTTGCCTCATATTCAACTCTTTCTGGTTGAAGATTTGTTGGAGACTCTTGTGGTCAGTGTATATTTCACACTTGGTACGTAGAGGTAATGTCTTCATATCTTGAGAGCGAACACAACGGCTCCAAGTTCTAGGTCGTGGGTGGTGTAATTCTTCTCATGAACTTTGAGTTGCCTAGAGGCATAGGCTATCACTTTTCCTCTTTGCATCAATACACAGCCTAGTCCTTGCCCTGACACGTCGCAATAAACCACGAAGTCATCGCAACCCTCAGGGAGTGTAAGGACAGGTGCGTCACAAAGCCTTCGCTTTAAAGTTTGGAAAGCCTCTTCTTGCTTAGGTCCCCAAAGGAAGGGTTTTCCTTTGTGAGTCAAGGCCGTGAGTGGCAGCAATACGGGAAAAAATTGACAATGAAGCGTCGATAGTAACCAGCCAAACCAAGAAATGACCTAACTTCAGTAGGGGTACGTGGCGCTTGCCATTCCTGTACTGCCTTGGTTTTTGAAGGATCGACATGAATCCCCTTGTCATTGACGACATGACCAAGGAATTGTACTTCTCCTAACCCGAATTCGCATTTTGAGAACTTAGCGTAAAGCTTTTCAGTCCTTAAGAGTGCAAGAATGAGTCGAAGGTGTCGCTCATGATCGGATTTAGACTTGGAGTAGATAAGGATGTCGTCGATGAAGACTATGACGAAACGGTCGAGGTAGGGTTTGCATACCCTATTCATCAAATCCATGAAGACAGCGGGGGCGTTGGTTAAACCGAAGGGCATGACCATGAACTCGTAATGACCATAACGAGTCCGGAAGGCGGTTTTTGGGATATCTTCTACGCGCACTCTAAGCTGATGATAACCAGAACGAAGTCGATTTTTGAAAAGCAGGTGGCGCCTTGAAGTTGGTCTAGGAGGTCATCAATGCGAGGCAGTGGATAGCGATTTTTAACCGTCAACTTGTTGAGTTCTCTATAATCAATGCACATGCGAAACGTTCCATCTTTCTTCTTCACAAAAAGAACAGGTGCACCCCAAGGCGATGAGCTAGGACGTATGAATCCTTTGTCAGTCAGCTCTTGCATCTCGGATGGGGCTAACCTATAAGGAGATTTTGCGACTGGTGTAGCGCCAGGTACAAGATCGATGCAAAATTCGACTTCTCTCACAGGAGGAAGTCCTGAAATGTCATCGGTAAAAACTTGTGGAAATTCCTTCACAATTGGAATATCTTCGAGTTTCCTCTCCTTGCCTCCCTTCTAGACGACGTGAGTTAGAAATGCGACATAGTTCTTGCGGAGATAACTTCGGGCTTGAAGGCAGGACATCAATTTGAGTCCCTTTGAAGGGGTTTCCCCAAAAATACGTAGTGTCTAACCGTCTACAAGAGGAATGCGAATGAATTTTTCGTGGCACACTACTTCAGCGTGATGCTGGCTGAGCCAGTCCATACCGATTATAACATCGAAACTTCCCAACTTCATAGGAATGAGGTCAATTGGGAAATCGTGATCGTTTAGAGTGAGAGTACAATTGCGTATAATAGAATTTAATGAAGTGGGTTTTCCGTCAGCAACTTCCACCGTTAGAGATTCCATGAGATTAACACGAGGTTGGTCGAGGATAGGTTCGAATTCTAAGGACACAAAGCTCTTATCCGCACCAGTATCGAATAATATGGATGCATAACTACCATTGATGAGAAACGTACCGTTGACCACGTTATTGTCAGCCCTGGCTTGGTTGGCATTGATATTGAAAGCTCTTCCTCTGGCAGGTGGGGGAGCTTGGTTAGCTTGGTTTACCGGGTTTGCTTGAGCTTGGGCATGGATGATGTTCACTAGGCGTGGACAAGTGTTCCTGAAGTAGTTTGGGTCCCCACAGTTGAAACAAGCTCGCATGGGTTGCATCATGGGGTAGTTGGGTTGGTAGTAAGGTTGGGCTGCGAGTTGTGCAGGTGGTAGAGGTAAGGGTTGTTGGGCTTGGCCCATTATCTGATTTTGGGTTTGGGTTAGAGGTTGATTGCGGTTCATTTGTTGAAGCGTACGGCAGGTTTGGATGGTGTGACCCGCACGGCCACAACTTGTGCAATGTTGGCAGGGGTTTTCGGGAGGGTGATGGTATTGACAACGGTTGCACTTTGGGTGTGGGCCAGTGTATGGCTTTTTGAATGGTGCAGCTGGAGGAGCAATTTGGGTGATTGGTGCAGCAGTGATAGGAGGGTTGGTTTGAGTGACAACAAAATTCTTGCTATTTCGCTTCCTCTTACTAGCAAACTTCGAGGATGAGACGGGGTGGTTTAGAGTTGGGGTCTCAATGGGTGCTTTCTTCTTCTCATCTTTGAACTTGCCGTTTCGAATGCGATTTTCAGTGAGTTCTGTGGCTAACTCCATTGCGGCTTCAAGTGTTGCAGGCGAAGTGCTTAAAACCGAATCTTGATTTTCGAGGGGAGGCCTCGAATGTAGTGTTCGACTAAGCGGTACAAGGGGGTGAAAAAATTGGGGATCATCTGGTTCAACTCGATAAATCTCGTATTATATGAAGTGTGGTCTCCTTCCTTTTGTTTCAATGCGTGGAATTCGTCTTCCAGCTTTTTGATTTCGCTTCTTGGACAGAAACGTCTTGTCATGATTTCCCTTAACTCTTCCCATGTTAAGGCCATGGCATCTTCAACTCCTCGCTTACCCTTTTCCGTGTTCCACCAGGTAAGGGCTACCCCAAACAGTCTTCCAGTCGCGTAACGTACCTTACGGTCCTCGGGACAGTCGCAATTAAGGAAAGTGTTTTCCATCTCTTCAAACCATTGAAGGAGAGCGGTGACACCTTCAGTCCCTTCATATTTTGGGGGATCGCAGGACTTGAAGTGTTTGTAGGTGCACTTGGGGGTTTTGGAAGGAGGGTTGGCGACGCTCTGGTCTTCTTGGTTGGTAGGGTTGATAGGATTAGCGGTGAAAGCTTGTTGAGCTTGTAGCACGATGCCGGGAAGTACTGCGGCCATTTGTTTACAATGTGCGTGGCCAAGCGTTCGTTTGACTTTCCTTACTTTCTACCTCCACGTAATTGCCTAGCCGACATCTACAGGAACATATGTAGGAAGATTGTGAGTTTAAGAATTTCCTAGGTGTCATGTGCCGTAAAAAAAATGAAAACAACATAACTGAAAATACTTTAACTACATCCATAGGATGTCTTGGGTTTGCTCATGTTTGGGCCTCCAAATGTCCCCCATACAATTGCCTGTGTAGTCATGTGGGCCCCCATAACTGTTGGGCTTGGTAGGATTCACATTGGTGTCGGCGGGTTAACACTCGCACCAGCCGAATGAAAATCGTAAAACATGATTGCGAGATGTATGGTAGGAGGGTGTCCAGGTGTAGACACAATGACAGCTCAAAGTGGGGTTGGTTCACACGACGTTTGGTATGGCATGCTTTGGCCTAAGAGATTTCTCGAGTGCTTAAAACCGAATCTTGGATTTTCGAGGGGAGGCCTCGAATGTAGTGTTCGACTAAGCGGTACAAGGGGGTGAACAAATTGGGGATCATCTAGTTCAACTCGAGAAATCTCTTATTATATGAAGTGTGGTCTCCTTCCTTTTGTTTCAATGCGTGGAATTCGTCTTCCAGCTTTTTGATTTCGCTTCTTGGACAGAAACGTCTTGTCATGATTTCCCTTAACTCTTCCCATGTTAAGGCCATGGCATCTTCAACTCCTCGCTTACCCTTTTCCGTGTTCCACCAGGCAAGGGCTACCCCAAACAGTCTTCCAGTCACGTAACGTACCTTACGGTCCTCGGGACAGTCGCAATTGAGGAAAGTGTTTTCCATCTCTTCAAACCAGTGAAGGAGAGCGGTGACACCTTCAGTCCTTTCATATTTTGGGGGATCGCAGGACTTGAAATGTTTGTAGGTGCACTTGGGGGTTTTGGAAGGAGGGTTGGCGATGCTCTGGTCTTCTTGGTTGGGAGGGTTGATAGGATTAGCGGTGAGAGCTTGTTGAACTTGTAGCACGATGTCGGGAAGTACTGTGGCCATTTGTTTAGCAATGTGTGTCGCCAAGCGTTCGCTTGACTTTCCTGACTTTCTACCTCCACGTAATTGCCTAGCCGACATCTACAGAAACATATGTAGGAAGATTGTGAGTTTAAGAATTTCCTAGGTGTCATGTGCCGTAAAAAAAAATGAAAACAACATGACAGAAAATACTTTAACTACATCCATAGGATGTCTTGGGTTTGCTCATGTTTGGGCCTCCAAATGTCCCCCATACCATTGCCTGTGTAGTGATGTGGGCCCCCATGACTATTGGGCTTGGTAGGAATCACATTGGTGTCGCGGGTTAACACTCGCACCACCCGAATGAAAATCGTAAAACATGATTGCGAGATGTATGGTAGGAGGGTGTCCAGGTGTAGACACAATGACAGCTCAAAGTGGGGTTAGTTCACACGACGTTTGGTATGGCATGCTTTGGCCTAATAGGTCCTTCGTACTCTCATCGTTAGTCCCCAGGTAGGTAAACTGGTCCTTTATTTTGGATTTATACGAATGCAAGCCTAGACAGGACGTTCTGACTACCGGTACTCGTACCCTTCCAGTTACTACATGCCCGTCGCGAGAACTCACTTTGATATGATTTGAAAAATACAAAATCATTGCAAAAATCATGGAAATCGTGAGGTGTGTGCTCTTATAGACATGATATGTTATGAGGATATGAATTATAATGAGCATTGCATATTAACATGTACTTGTGAGCGTGCTTGCATAATATTGGGTGTGAAAATAAACATGAAACATATAAACGTCATGAATTTTGCATGTAACGCATAAACAATTAAAATTTAATCAACTATAGTATAGGCTCTAAGGGTCTAATAACCTATCCTATATCCCTATAGTCACAAGCTCTGATACCAATCTGTCACACCCCGACCCGCAGCGGAATAAAAGTCGGGGCATAATTGGGTTATCACCAAAGCTCATGATATTTACTAAGAAGTTCCATATTTATTAAATTCAAATTACAAACTTAAATATCCAAAAACAAAATTCATACAATTACAAAGGAAAACGAAACTATATGTTTATTCCAAAGCATTAACTTGTTTATTCTTCTAGGCCATCCTAAGTGTTTCCTATCTCGACTGGATCACCTGTATCATGTGTAAAACAGGGGAGATTTTGGGTCAACAAAAGTTGGCGAGTGAACCTTGATAAAACATTTTAACTAATTGCTTGTTTTATTTATTAAAGAAAATCCGTGCATTAATCACATGTGAGCTAACATATGTATGTAAACAATCACAAACCACTTTGGATGACTATATGCCATAAATGATGATGTATTTGAGATCAAGGCTCAATCAAACGGAGCTGATCTAATGAGGCTCCTGATGCTCAACCCGTATCCCACGGGGAACTGATGGGCCTAATGAAATGCGTGCACTGAAATGATAAATTTAATCTACATATAATTCACACAACAATCAATACACATTTGATCACAGAAATGATATATGCACAAGTGTTTAAATAAAATAAAAGAATAGTACAGCACATGATACACCCGAAAACGTGAATAAAAAGGGGAATTTGTAAGAATTCACTCACAGTGGGTGCGTTCCTTGATAATGATGAATGCGCACGAATTTATGATTCAACCGACGAGGGAAAACTAACCTAATTAATAACGAAATAATTCGATAAATAAATAAATTTTATTTGAGATTAATATTTTTAATTAGTGCTCTTAATGAGATTTTTAGATTTATTTTTGTGAGTTTAATGCAAATTTTTAACCTTAGGAAATCTTATTTTTAAGTATTTTTAAATAATTTTTCAATTTAATAAATAAATAAAAAATAAGAAAACAAAATTAAAAATAAGTTGACCTTGTCAGGTCTGACCGGATCTGACCGGTCGGATAGCATGTAATTCCGGCAGCGTGTGAGGTTCGAACCCGTGACCTCTCGTATACGTGCACGCAGCTCTACCAACTGAGCTACGTGTCTAACCTGAAATATTCTCTATTTTAATTTTATATATATATACTAACTAGCTTTAACCTTATTTAGTTTTTATTAAAAAGGATTTAATATGGCCGAAACTGGTTACAGAACCCGGAATCGAACTCGGGATCTATGGTTCGAGTGCACACAGCCCAACCAGTTGGGCTGTGTGTCTAATCTGCATAAACACTGGATTATATTAATTTTATATATATGCTATGAGTTGATCTGAATAAGTTTGAAAAGTGTTGGTTTTATTTCCGAAAATCGGAAACATGTGCGACTCGAACCCGGGACGTGTGTTTTGTAATTGCACACAGTCCACCGCTGGACTGTGTGTCTAACCCGGTTAAATAGCCGTTTTTATTTATATTTAAACACTAACTCAACTTCATCTTTTTCACCAAAAAAAATCACGACAATGATTCCGACTGAATAAACTGATTAAACAGTTTTGATTACTGTTTTGAGCTAATAAATTACTAATCAAGAGATAGCAAGGAGGTTTAGATAATTATACCGGTTTGGAGAACAACTACGGTTTTCTGGTTAGAGATTCCGGCGATATTCCGGCGAGTGCGAAAGTCTCCGGCAATGTGCTTTGAAAGGAAAAAAATTTCAGGAAGAGAGTGCGGTTCTGAGCGAAATGTTTACAAGGAATTGGGTGGGTATTTATAAGGTGGACAGGCTGATCGGTTTCGATTTAGAGACCAAAATCCCGGTCAATGATTTCAATTCTCAAAAGAAACGGTTTTGACTCAATTGTGTGTTAAGTAACGGTTATAACTGATGTCGAAATCAAGTTTACGCGTTTCGATCATGGGGAAAGTAGCAACATTTGCGGAGTTTCAGTTTGCCGGCGATTTCGGGTTCTGGGTTTGCTGATTTACAGGTTTTGATTTTCGGTTTTACCATAAATGTTATTTGTTTAAGTATTGAACACAAATATGTGTGTGGCGGAGTGGTGTGATGTGTGTGTGTCTACGCGGTAGACCTGGGTTCGAGACCCGGCTACTCTGTTCTGTTTTATTTGTTTTTAATTTGATTTACTTATTATTATTATTTATTAATTATGGTTTTCTTTTAAATTCTAAAATATTTATTAGTTATGAATCAAAAAATAACCGGCACAATAAATACGCAACGAACTTTCAACCGAATATTTGATTATCAAACGAAGCGGGTTTCAAAACCCGTTTTACGACGAATGTTACATGTTAAGCCTAAGAGTTGTGATATTATTCACACTAGAATAGGCAATGGATTGTTATATCCAATATTTTAAGATGAAATGGTTGGTATGCCATGACTAAGGCAAATTTTATTTGGTATATAGAACCAAAGATTTGAAGAATGGCTAATTCTAATGAAACACAAAGTAGCCATCGGAACATCAACTCTAAAGACGCCGAAAATGTAGCCATAAATGATAATGATTTCCAAGCTCGCATTGATGCGGCTGTGGAAAAGGCCATGGGTAAGGCCATAGAAAAGCTACGAGTGTCAAGTGCTACTCGCTCTAGACCACTGTCGGTTACCCCATCCTTAGCTCATAAAGAGAGCTCTGTTCACTCATCAAATGCGAAGAGTGAACCTAAGATGATAGACTATGCTGATAGGTCCCTTTCTTCTAAGGACAGATGCACCTATAAGTACTTTGTCTCCTGTAAACCTCGAGACTTTAATGGGGAAAAAAGAGCCATAGAAGCCCTAAAATGGCTAGACGAGATGGAGACCATCGTAGACATCAGTGGCTGTGCTGAAAAGGATCTGGTCAAGTATGTATCACAATCCTTCAAGGGCGATGCCCTAACTTGGTGGAGAGCCATGATTCAGTCCACATGAAAAGTATACCTGTATAATCTGGGATGGTCTAAGTTTGTGGACCTTATTAAGGAAACGTATTGCCCACCCCATGAGGTGGAGAAAATAGAGACAGACTTCTTGTCTCTATCAATGAAAAACCTAGACTGTCGGAAGTATGTTTCCAATTTTAATTCTCTATCTAGGTTAGTTTCCTACCTAATCACCCTGAATCCAAACGCATTGCGCGTTTTATAAATGGATTAGTGCCCGAGATTAAGGGCATGGTAAAGGCTGCTCAGCCTAGTACCTATAGGTCTACTGTTGACCTATCCCTCTCCCTTGATCTAGTGAGGCAAAAGTCAGTTAAGCCTGAAACTGACGGGAAATGAAAGAGAGAGGAAGACAACTCCCAAAGATTTAATAAGAAAAATAAAGGGAGATTTGTGTTCAAAGGGAACCAAGGCAAGTCGGCTGTGATGCTATTTTACAAGACTTGCAACCGTAGACACTAGGGACAGTGTAATTCTGATTCACAAGCTAGACCTTGTGGTATTTGTAAAAGGAGAGGGCATAAGACTCTAGATTGTAAAGATCTTAAGGATACGGTATGTTATATCTGCAATGAAAAGGGCACATTGCAACTAACTGCCCTAAGAATTCAAAGAATAATAATCCAAAGCCTGGAGAGGCCAAGAAGGGGAATGCACGCGCTTTTCGATTGACTGCTAAGGAAGCTGTTAATGATAATAACGTCATAACAGGTACTTTCACCGTTAATGATATATATGCTGGAGTTATTTTCGATTCGGTGCGGATAAATCATTTGTTGATCATAAGTTTAGTAAACTATTAAATTTACCCATAAGAACTCTAGATAAAACTTATGAGATAGAACTTGCCGATGGAACCATAGAAACTGCTTCTTCCATTCTTGATGGATGCTCTATATCCATTAAGATTCATTCCATCCCTATCTCTCTTTTGCCAATGAAATTGGTGGGGTTCGATGTTGTCTTAGGTATGGATTGGTTATCTTATAACTAAGCCCCATTGCCTGTGATAAAAAGCTCATCGAAATTAAAACCCCATCCGGTGAAATGATCACCATCCCCGGAGACTCACACTATGGACTGCCAGACAAGGTGTCGTTATTTAAGGCATCCAAGTGTTTGAGAAAAGGTTGTTTCATCTACATGGCACAAGTCACCATAAATGAACCTAAGCCGAACCTTGAAGATCAACCAGTTATCTCAGAGTATCCCGATATTTTCCCAGAAGAATTACCAGGCCTACCTCCGGATAGGCAAGTGGAGTTCAGAATTAATATCATACCAAGGGCAGCACCCGTAGCTAGAGCTCTATATAGCCTAGCACCTACGAAAATTAAGGAATTAAGGACGCAGCTAGACAAACTCTTGGTGAAAGGCTTTATTAAGCCTAGTTCCTCGCCTTGGTGAGCTCCTATCCTGTTTGTAAAGAAGAAAGACAGTTCGATGCGAATGTCCATCGACTACCGTGAGTTGAACAAATTAACAATCAAGAATAGATATCCTCTTCCCAGGATCGATGATTTATTTGACCAACTTCAAGGGGCTAGTTATTTCTCCAAGATCGATTTGAGATCTGAAAATCATCAATTGAAGGTTAGAAGTGAGGATGTTCCCAAAACTGCCTTCAGGACCCGCTATGGTCGCTTCGAGTTTCTGGTGATGCCTTTTGGGCTCACAAATGCACCTGCAGACGACATACTTATTTATTCTCGTAATCAAGCTGATAAGTTTGTCATGAACAGAGTTTGCAAACCATATTTGGATAAGTTTGTCATTGCCTTCATAGACAACATACTTATTTATTCTCGTAATCAAGCTGATCACGAGAAACTTCTTAGGTGCATCCTAGAACTTTTAAGACAAGAGAAACTTTATGCGAAGTTTTCTAAATGTGAGTTTTGGATTAGAGAAGTCCAATTTCTTGGACACATGGTAAGTGAGCATGGTATCCAAGTGGATCCCGCCAAAATTGAGGCCATAATAAATTGGGAAATACCCAAGACCCCAACATAAATTCGTAGTTTCTTAGGATTGGCTGGTTACTATAGAAGGTTCATTGAGAACTTTTCAAGAATAGCCACTCCTTTAACTTCCTTGACCCGTAAGAATGTTTAGTATAATTGGGGTCCAAAGCAACAAGAATCTTTTGAGGTTCTTAAACACAAGTTGAGCAATGCTCCTGTATTATCTCTACCTGAGGGTATTGAGGGATTTGTAGTCTACTGTGATGCATCATACACTGGCATGGGCTGTGTGCTAATGCAAAATGGCAAAGTAATTGCCTATGCATCACGACAACTAAAGGTGCACGATAAGAATTACACCACTCATGATTTGGAATTGGGTGCCGTTGTATTTGCACTGAAGTTATGGAGACATACTTGTATGGCACAAAGTGTATTATATACACAGACCATAAAAGTCTCCAACATCTGTTCAATCAGAAAGAATTGAACATGCGACAACGCCAATGGATGGAAACACTTAATGATTACGATTGCGAAATTCGCTACCATCCAGGCAAGGAAAATGTAGTTGTTGATGCCTTAAGTCGTAAGGAAAGAGTTAAACCTATTAGGATTAACACCAAGAGCATTGAGCTCAGAAATAGCTTAAGTGAAAAGCTATAAGATGCGCAAAAACAAGCTCTATGAGAGGCTAATATCCTTAATGAGGGATTAGGCGAAACTGTTGATTAGTTAAAGCCTGGAAAGGATGTTATCCTAAGGTTTAATGATAGAATTTGGGTTCCAATCTTTGGAGGACTTAGAGATCTAATCCTTCGAGAAGCGCATAGTTCAAGATACTCTGTTCACCCAGGTGATGAAAAAATGTATCAAGACTTGAAGAAGAATTATTGGTGGATGGGTTTGAAGAAACCCATAGCCACTTATGTAGCTAAGTGTCTAACGTGTTTCCAAGTTAAGGCCGAACATCAGAAACCGTCAGGACTTCTACAACAACTTGAAATTCCCACTTGGAAATGGGAAATAGTAACTATGGACTTGATTACCAAGTTACCTAAGACCAAAAGTGGAAATGACACTATTTAGGACATAGTGGATAAGCTGACTAAGTCAGCACATTTCTTGCCAATTAAAGAGACTTATAATTCTACAAATTGGCTAAGTTGTACGTGGACAAGATTGTGTCCCTACACGGTGTGCCAGTATCTATTGTATCTGATAGAGATACTAGATACACATCTCACTTTTGGAAAAGTTTCCAACAATCCTTAGGCACACGATTAAACTTTAGTACGGCTTACCATCCGCAGACTGATGGTCAAAGTGAGCGTACTATTCAGAGTTTGGAAGACATGCTTAGGGCATGTGTGATTGATTTAAGTGGAAGTTGGGATGACCACTTACCCCTAATAGAATTCTCCTACAATAACAGCTATCATACTAGCATCAAGGCTGCTCCTTTTGAGGCCTTGTATGGGAGAAAATGTAGAACGCCCGTGTGTCGGGCAGAAGTTGGGGAAGCCCAACTAACAGGACAAGAGATTGTCCTAGAGACAACGGAAAAAATTGTACAAATCTGTGATCGTCTCAAACCTGCCAGAGACAGGCAGAAGAGCTATGCTGACAAGAGGCGCAAACCTCTTCAGTTCCAAGTAGGGGACAAATTCATGCTGAAAGTATCACCGTGGAAAGGTGTGATGCATTTTGGGAAGAAGGGCAAGTTAAGCCCTAGATATATACGACCCTTCGAGATAATCGAACGTGTCGGCACTGTAGCTTATAAGCTCAGGTTGCCAGAGGAGCTTAGTGGAATTCATGATGTGTTCTACATATCAAATCTTAAGAAATGTCTAGCCGATGAGTCGCTAGCAATGTCGCACAAGGATGTGCAAATTGATGAAAACCTGCGGTTCATTGAGAAGCCATTTCGATCGAGGATCGACAGGTTAAGAAGCTCCGAAGAAAAATGATACCTATAGTAAAGGTTAAGTGGGACGCTTTTAGAGGTCCTGAGTATGGGAGGTTGAGTCCACTATGCGACAAAGTACCCCCATCTTTTTGAATAAATCTCGAGGTCGAGATTTCTTTTAAGGGGGTGAGGATGTAACACCCTGTAAAATCATGTCTAATAATATAGTGATACGTGTTGTATTTTATATATAATCTATTAAAGACTAATATGGACTAAAAGTGACAACATGCTCAAAATGAGCCTCTGAATGACTTTCTGATGTCAACATGCATAAACCTAGCCTCTGAACAACCATTAGTGTCGTCATGCCTAACAACGTAGCCTCTGAACGACCATCAGTGTCGTTATGCATAAACATAGCCTCTGAATGACCATTCGTGCCGTTATGCTTAAACTCGGCCTCTGAGTGACCATTGTGTCAACATGCCTAGCCTCTGAGTGACATCGGGATCAACATGCTTATGCTGAGCCCCTGAGTGATCCTTTACGTAGTCCTAACTCTCATATGTCCTGTTTGTCGGACGAGAGTGATTAAATCCATTAATATATAAAAGTTGGATAATGGAGGGATTAAAAGTGTCAACATGTTAATTTATACCTCCGAGTGACCTTTTAACGAACCGAGAGCTCGACAATGTCAGGCATATTCCCGGGTACGCCAAGTATTGGCTACAGAGGGCTAATTATGCAAAAAAAGGTGTTTTAGAAGGCTTTTATAAGCTTTTATAAGTTAAGGGGTTAAAAGTGTCAAACTTTTAAACTGGCCATGGGTGAGTCGCGGGCCGCGAGAGACATGGCCTGTGTCTCTCGCGGGGCGCGACAGAGGGTCTGCAGTAGAAAGTTTTGCTTGGTCTCCAAACAAAACTCCAAAACCATGTTTTCGAAACCATGGCTTCCCAAACTGCTATGCCACGTTTTGGGACACTTGTAAGCTCCCTCTTACACCCCTAAACACCTGGCTTCACCTCCTTTGAGTTCTCCAACTATAAATAGGTGATCAAGTTCACCATTTGAACTTACACCTTTCTTATTCACATTCTTCTCCCTTCTCTGGAAATTCCTAGCTAAAAGGAGCATCCAACAAAGTTCTTTTGCACCTTAGGAATAACTGGTAAGTGTTCCTTCTTTGTGCATTTTCGTTTATAGGCTTTTATAGCCAAAAGTTAAGTGTTTTACGGAAAACGCTTTGACTATTGGTTAAAAACATTATGGTCCAGCCATTGTTCAAAATGAACATGGCTAAGTGATCGTAATAAGATAGGTGTTAATCCCTATAAAGGGTACCTCCTGAAGATCACGTTTGCTAAACCAATTGACGGGTCAAAGTTAAGTTACTAAAGTCAAACATGCCATTTTTCGAACAAATCATAAATTGATCTTATATATGTTATGAAACGTGTTTTGACACTTAAACAAGTTGGTAATAATTATTAGAGCATGCAGATGTTCGACTCGTCAATTTCAGTTCTAGGGTCTGTTCGCAACCGAAAGTCGCGAAGTGTAACTTCTGCTTTGACTTTCGATTCTGACCCGATTTAGATTTGTTACCTATTGATCTAAAGTTGCATTATGATTGTAATATAATGTAGCACAACCCTCTAAGGTATATTACATGATCATAATCAGAATCCAAGTTTATGCGCAAGTTCCATAATTATGTCATTCTTGACAAAAATACCCTTTTTGCATAAAACAAGGTTTTACATAATAATGATCTTGAAAATTAGTTTTCTATTATAAGTAGGATTATTTGGGATATTAAACCAAGTTATAAACTCAGTTTTCAAGCAGGTCCTTAAACTATGTCGATAAATGACGGTTTTAGCCAATGTGGCTCATAAAATGATTTTAATCAATCTTTTCAAGATAAATCATTTACCTACTGATATGTTATATAAAATAACATATTTTAAACATTTTAATCTGACTTTACATCAGTTTTCGTAAATATCGCTTAAAGACGTCATTTTCCGACATAAGCGCCATTTCGGCGCATAGTATGGTTTTAAACCATATTATTGACCAAGACTTGATGCCTACTGATTTTAAAACTTATTTTAAACATAATTACTGTAGGTACATGTTATAAACTCAGAATCCCAAATAATTTAAAACTATGTGTAAGATGACGAAAATGCCCATTCGGTGCATAGTTTGGTCATAAAATGTAAATTACACATGTAGTTGGTATCCTACTGATATTATATCATAAATAAACTATTTTTCCATAATACTTATGATTATAAACTTAAAATATATTCAAGTTCCTTTTATACGGTATGTAATTACCGAAATGCTCTTATGAGCATAGTTTCGTTTTAAAACCTTAACGAGCATATAAATTGATATCCTACTGATATTTTAACTTATTTAAAATATAATGGCATATAGAACTTGTCCATGACTTATCCGGTTACCTGATATCGCTTTTATGCGTACGGTTAAGTATACAAAACTATTTTTACGAACATTAACTGAAACGGGTTTAACCTTGTCATTTATGATTCAAAATCTAGAATGTATATAATTTACCTGTATTATACAAGTCTAGGTACTTGTCGGGTTTAAACTACATTCTATCCAATCATCGTTTAATCAAGCGTTATACGTATTGATCATGTACACTATTCGGTTTATAAGACCGTTAGTATTTAATTGGCTAGCTTATGCCATAATCCAGACTAGAGCCTTCCTGATAAATGCTATCTGCACATGGTACTTTTGTATACAACTGAGTTATTTAAAAATAAAAGAAGAAGACTAGCTCAGGTAAATACTCTCGACTTATTTTCCCTATACGGGCTTGGGATACGATAAATTATTACCGCTTGGTCCAAAATAGGGTCAATCGAATGCCTTGTTTGTGGCTAGTAAACCCCATATTTTGTTTTAATCAGTTTTGTTTGATAACTTAAACATCGGGGTTAAATTACCGTGTTCTGGATATTATCGGCTCAATACATTAGCTATTGGCCACGACCTTAGCACGGGTGTAGGCAAACACCTGACAGATGCTCATATGCAAATTACCAAAGAATTTGGGGATAACTCTTTCGTGAGTTAGTAAGTGGTGTGCATTTAATCATGTCTCGGTTTCTGTCCCGGGCCCTGTATGTATTGATAAACATGTGAATCTGATACAAGATTTCAATGTCAACTTTCCCAAGTTAAATAAAAAGATTTTGTGCCGTTTTGCACTTAAAAATCATTTTAAAGTTTTCAAAATGAGTCAATTGGGTGTATTTACCAGCGTAAGCTGACGTATCATCCAAAGGCTAAGTTGCAGGTACAATACGAAATAGGCCGGAGGCTGCTCGGTAGTGAATAAGAGGATCTTGCAAATCCTTAGATCTGCCCTAAAGTCTGTTTTATATTCTTTCTTGTACATTTTAATGATCCGCCTGTGGATCTTCTATTACAAGCCGTATATTATTTTGTATTTTTGAGTATTCGGTTTGTAATAGTAATTTTACTCCAAGACTTCCGCTGTGTCGTGTTTAATTGACTATGATGTTATCAATTGACGTCATGATACTCCCCACCCAGGCCCAATGGAGTATGGATTTGGGTTGGAAATCTTTGTTTGCCAATTTTTATTGTATTTGTTTGTATGTATTATTTCAAGTCTCTAATTTATATATAACTAATACAAACAATATAAACATAGCACGAAATTTTTAAGCAACTTGTAGGGATTTTAGGGGTTCTTATGTAAAACAATGTGTTCAATGAATTAAACTAGTTGTATGATTTTAAAATATTGTTAACTAGTTCATATGATGTGTCTGGTTGTGTCCGGGTGTTTGTTTCGTTGTCGGTTCGTTAAAATGTTAACTTACGAGACTTGTATGATATGGTATGTTTTTGTGCTAAGATGGTACTTTCAACATCCTTTAGGTATTTTAGGGTGTTTAACACTACTACTGAATATGACACAAGGTAGTGGATGAAGAATTTTGCTGAATTATGCTGAATTGTCACTTAGTATGTATTTCGGACAGTTTTAGTGCATGTATTGTTTCCGGAAAATGTTACCAGGAATCCTTGTTTTCCTCACGTGGGGTTTAATATATAGTTGATGTTGGACTCTCATCTAAGACCTTAATCTGTTGTTTAGCTGAGTATTGAAGTTGTGCTAACACAACTAGTCTACTAGTTATTCTGATGAATTGTCTTAAACTGTATTTGGTTGGGTGCTAAATATTAGTTGGATAATTAAGTTAGTATTTAGGGGTTTAGTTGGGGGTTTAGATGTATTAGGGATTTTTAGTGTAATTTATGATGTATGGTGCCATATACTAGCTAAACATTGTTAAACAATATTATCTAGTCCATAAACTATGTCTAGTTCGTGTTCGGTTGCATAACGGGTGCTATATCGGGCCCCTAAACGGATGTTTAAGAAACTTGTAGGGATTTTAGAGTCATTAGTAAAACAATGTTTCAATGAATTAAACTTGTTGTATGATGTTAATATATTGTTGACTAGTTCATATGATGTGTCTGGTTGTGTCGAGTGTTCGTTTCGTTGTCGGTTTGTTAAAATGTTAACTTCCGAGACTTGTATGATATGATATGTTTTTGTGCTAAGATGATACTTCCAACATCCTTTAGGTATTTTAGGGTGTTTAACACTACTACTGAATATTACACAAGGTAGTGGATGTTGAATTATGCTGAATTGTCACTAGTGTGTATTTCGGACAGTTTTTAGTGCATGTATTGTTTCCGGAAAATGTTAGCATGAATCCTTGTTTTCCTCAGTGGGGTTTAATATATAGTTGATGTTGGACTCTCATCTAAGTCCTTAATCTGCTGTTTAGCTGAGTACTGAAGCTGTGCTAACACAACTAGTCTACTAGTTGTTACGATGCATTGTCTTAAACTGTTTTTGGCTGGGTGCTAAATATTAGTTGGATAATTAAGTTAGGATTTAGGGGTTTAGTTAGGGGTTTAGATGTATTAGGGATTTTTGGTGTACTTTATGATGTATGGTGCCATATACTAGCTTAAAATTGTTAAACAATATTAACTAGTCCATAAACTATGTCTAGTTCGTGTTCGGTTGCTTAACGGGTGCTATATCGGGCCCCTAAACTGCTGTTTAAGCCACTTGTAGGGATTTTATGGGTTATTATGTAAAACAACATGTTCAATGAAGTAAACTAGTTGTATGATGTTAATATATTGTTAACTAGTTCATATGATGTGTCTGGTTGTGTTCGAGTGTTCGTTTCGTTATCAGTTTATTAAAATGTTAACTTACGAGACTTGTATGACTATGATATTTTTGTGCTAAGATGATACATCCAACATCCTTTAGGTATTTTAGGGTGTTTAACACTACTATTGAATATTACACAAGGTAGTGGATGCTGAATTTTGCTGAAATATGCTGAATTGTCACTTAGTGTGTATTACGGACAGTTTTTAGTGCATGTATTGTTTCCGGAAAATGTTAGCATGAATCCTTGTTTTCCTCATGTGGGATTTAATATATAGTTGATGTTGGACTCTCATCTAAGTCCTTAATCTGCTGTTTAGCTGAGTACTGAAGCTGTGCTAACACAACTAGCCTACTAGTTGTTCCGATGCATTGTTTAACTGTTTTTGGTTGGGTGCTAAATATTAGTTGGATAATTAAGTGAGTATTTAGGGGTTTAGTTGGGTTTTTGATGTATTAGGGATTTTTGGAGTAATTTATGATGTATGATGCCATATACTAGCTTAACATTCTTAAACAATATTAACTAGTCCATAAACTATGTCTAGTTCGTGTTCGGTTGCTTAACGGGTGCTATATCGGGCCCCTAAACGGAGGTTTAAGCAACTTGTAGGGATTTTAGGGGTCATTATAATACAACATGTTCAATGAATTAAACTAGTTGTATGATGTTAATATATTGTTAACTAGTTCATATGATGTGTCTGGTTGTGTCCGAGTGTTCGTTTCGTTGTCGGTTTGTTAAAATGTTAACTTACGAGACTTGTATGATATGATATGTGTTTGTGCTAAGATGATACTTCCAACATCCTTTAGGTATTTTAGGGTGTTTAACACAACTACTGAATATTACACAAGTTAGTGGATGCTGAATTTTGCTGAAATATGCTGAATTGTCACTTAGTGTGTATTTCGGACAATTTTTAGTGCATGTATTGTTTTCCGGAAAATGTTAGCATGAATCCTTGTTTTCCTCACGTGGGGTTTAATATATAGTTGATGTTGGACTCTCATCTAAGTCCTTAATCAGCTGTTTAGCTGAGCACTGAAGGTGTGCTAACACAACTAGTCTACTAGTTGTTACGATGCATTGTCTTAAACTATTTTTGACTGGGTTCTAGATATTAGTTGGATAATTAAGTTAGGATTTAGGGGTTTAGATGTATTTGGGATTTTTGGTGTAATTTATGATGTATGGTGCCATATACTAGCTTAACATTGTTAAACAATATTAACTAATCCATAAACTATGTCTAGTTCGTTCGGTTGCTTAACGGGTGCTATATCGGGCCCCTAAACGGATGTTTAAGCAACTTGTAGAGATTTTAAGGGTTATGATGAAAAACAACATGTTCAATGAATTAAACTAGTTGTATGATGTTAATATATTGTTAACTAGTTCATATGATGTGTCTGGTTGTGTTCAGGTGTTCGTTTCGTTTTCGGTTTGTTAAAATGTTAACTTACGAGACTTGTATGATATGATATGTTTTGTGCTAAGCTGATACTTCAACATCCTTTAGGTATTTTTGGGTGTTTAACGCTACTACTGGAATATTACACAAGGTAGTGGATGCTGAATTTTGCTGAAATATGCTGAATTGTCACTTAGTGTGTATTTCGACAATTTTAGTGCATGTATTGTTTCCGGAAAATGTTAGCATGAATCCTTGTTTTCCTCATGTGGGGTTTAATATATAGTTGATGTTGGACTCTCATCTAAGTCCTTAATCTGCTGTTTAGCTGAGTACTGAAGCTGTGCTAACACAACTAGTCTACTAGTTGTTCGATGCATTGTCTTAAACTGTTTTTGGCTGGGTGCTAAATATTAGTTGGATAATTAAGTTAGGATTTAGGGCTTAGTTGGGTTTAGATGTATTAGGGATTTTTGGTGTAATTTATGATGTATGGTGCCATATACTAGCTTAACATTGTTAAAAATATTAACTAGTCCATAAACTATGTCTAGTTCGTGTTCGGTTGCTTAACGGGTGCTATATCGGCCCCTAAACGGAGGTTTAAGCAACTTGTAGGATTTTAGTGGTCATTATGTAAAACAACATGTTCAATGAATTAAACTAGCTGTATGATGTTAATATATTGTTAACTAGTTCATATGATGTGTCTGGTTAGTGTTCGTTTCGTTGTCGGTTTGTTAAAATGTTAACTTACGAGACTTGTATGATATGATATGTTTTTGTGCTAAGATGATACTTCCAACATCCTTTAGGTATTTTATGGTGTTTAACACTACTACTGAATATTACACAAGGTAGTGGATGCTGAATTTTGCTGAAATATGCTGAATTGTCACTTAGTGTGTATTTCGGACAGTTTTTAGTGCATGTATTGTTTCCGGAAAATGTTAGCATGAATCCTTGTTTTCCTCATGTGGGTTTAATATATAGTTGATGTTGGACTCTCATCTAAGTCCTTAATCTGCTGTTTAGCTGAGTACCGAAGCGTGCTAACACAACTAGTCTACTAGTTTTCATGCATTGTCTTAATTGTTTTGGCTGGGTGCTAAATATTAGTTGGATAATTAAGTTAGGATTTAGGGTTTAGTTGGGGTTTAGATGTATTAGGGATTTTTGGTGTATTTATGATGTATGGTGCCATATACTAGCTTAACATTGTTAAACAATATTAACTAGTCCATAAACTATGTCTAGTTTGTGTTCGGTTGCTTAACGGTGCTATATCGGGCCCCTAAACGGATGTTTAAGCAACTTGTAGGGATTTTAGGGTATTATGTAAAACAACATGTTCAATGAATTAACTAGTTGTATGATGTTAATATATTGTTAACTAGTTCAATATGTGTCTGTTGTTTCGAGTGTTCGTTTCTTGTCGGTTTGTTAAAATGTTAACTTACGAACTTGTATGATATGATATGTAGTTTTGTGCTAAGATAATACTTCCAACATCCTTTAGGTATTTTAGGGTGTTAAACTACATACTAATATTACACAAGTAGTGGATGCTGAATTTTGCTAAATATGCTGAATTGTCACTTAGTGTGTATTTCGGACAGTTTTTAGTGCATGTATTGTTTCCGGAAAATGTTAGCATGAATCCTTGTTTTCCTCATGTGGGTTAATATATAGTTGATGTTGGACTCTCATCTAAGTCCTTAATCTGTGTTTAGCTGAGTACTGAAGCTGTGCTAACACAATATCTACTAGTTGTTACGATGCATTGTCTTAAACTGTTTTTGGCTGGGTGCTAAATATTAGTTGGATAATTAAGTTAGGATTTAGGGTTTAGTTAGGGGTTTAGATGTATTAGGGATTTTTGGTGTATTTATGATGTATGGTGCCATATACTAGCTTAACATTGTTAAACAATATTAACTAGTCCATAAACTATGTCTAGTTTTTGTTCGGTTGCTTAACGGGTGCTATATCGGCCCCTAAACGGATGTTTAAGCACTTGTAGGGATTTTAGGGGTTATTATGTAAAACAACATGTTCAATGAATAACCTAGTTGTATGATGTTAATATATTGTTAACTTTCATATGATGTGTCTGGTTGTTTCGAGTGTTCGTTTCGTTTCGGTTTGTTAAAATGTTTAACTTACGAGACTTGTATGATATGATATGTGTTTGTGCTAAGATGATACTTCCAACATCCTTTAGGTATTTTAGGTGTTTAACACACTACTGAATATTACCAAGGTAGTGGATGCTGAATTTTGCTAAATATGCTGAATTGTCACTTAGTGTGTATTTCGGACAGTTTTAGTGCATGTATTGTTTCCGGAAAATGTTAGCATGAATCCTTGTTTTCCTCATGTGGGTTTAATATATAGTTGATGTTGGACTCTCATCTAAGTCCTTAATCTGCTGTTTAGCTGAGTACTGAAGCTGTGCTAACACAACTAGTCTACTATTGTTACGATGCATTGTTTAAACTGTTTTTGGCTGGGTGCTAATATTAGTTGGATAATTAAGTTAGGATTTAGGGGTTAGTTGGGTTTAGATGTATTAGGATTTTTGGTGTATTTATGATGTATGGTGCCATATACTAGCTTAACATTGTTAAACAATATTAACTAGTCCATAAACTATGTCTAGTTTTGTTCGGTTGCTTAACGGTGCTATATCGGCCCCTAAACGAGTTTAAGCAACTTGTAGGGATTTTAGGGTTATTATGTAAAACAACATGTTCAATGAATTAACTAGTTGTATGATGTTAATATATTGTTAACTAGTTCATATGATGTGTCTGGTTGTTTCGAGTGTTCGTTTCGTTGTCGGTTTTTAAAATGTTTAACTTACGAGACTTGTATGATATGATATGTTTTGTGCTAAGATGATACTTCCAACATCCTTTAGGTATTTTAGGGTGTTTAACACACTACTGAATATTACACAAGGTAGTGGATGCTGAATTTTGCTGAAATATGCTGAATTGTCACTTAGTGTGTATTTCGGACAGTTTTTAGTGCATGTATTGTTTCCGGAAAATGTTAGCATGAATCCTTGTTTTCCTCATGTGGGTTTAATATATAGTTGATGTTGGACTCTCATCTAAGTCCTTAATCTGCTGTTTAGCTGAGTACTGAAGCTGTGCTAACACAACTAGTCTACTAGTTGTTCATGCATTGTCTTAAACTGTTTTTGGCTGGGTGCTAAATATTAGTTGGATAATTAAGTTAGGATTTAGGGGCTTAGTTGGGGTTTAGATGTATTAGGGATTTTTGGTGTAATTTATGATGTATGGTGCCATATACTAGCTTAACATTGTTAAAAAATTAACTAGTCCATAAACTATGTCTAGTTGTGTTCGGTTGCTTAACGGGTGCTATATCGGGCCCCTAAACGGAGTTTAAGCAACTTGTAGGGATTTTAGTGGTCATTATGTAAAACAACATGTTCAATGAATTAAACTAGCTGTATGATGTTAATATATTGTTAACTAGTTCATATGATGTGTCTGGTTAGTGTTCGTTCGTTGTCGGTTTGTTAAAATGTTAACTTACGAGACTTGTATGATATGATATGTTTTTGTGCTAAGATGATACTCCAACATCCTTTAGGTATTTTAGGTGTTTAACACTACTACTGAATATTACACAAGTAGTGGATGCTGAATTTTGCTGAAATATGCTGAATTGTCACTTAGTGTGTATTTCGGACAGTTTTAGTGCATGTATTGTTTTCGGAAAATGTTAGCATGAATCCTTGTTTTCCTCATGTGGGGTTTAATATATAGTTGATGTTGGACTCTCATCTAAGTCCTTAATCTGCTGTTTAGCTGAGTACTGAAGCTGTGCTAACACAACTAGTCTACTAGTTGTTACGATGCATGTCTTAAACTGTTTTTGGCTGGGTGCTAATTATTAGTTGGATAATTAAGTTAGGATTTAGGGGCTTAGTTGGGGTTTAGATGTATTAGGGATTTTTGGTGTAATTTATGATGTATGGTGCCATATACTAGCTTAACATTGTTAATAAATATTTAACTAGTCCATAAACTATGTCTAGTTCGTGTTCGGTTGCTTAACGGGTGCTATATCGGGCCCCTAAACGGAGGTTTAAGCAACTTGTAGGGATTTTAGTGGTCATTATGTAAAACAACATGTTCAATGAATTAAACTAGCTGTATGATGTTAATATATTGTTAACTAGTTCATATGATGTGTCTGGTTAGTGTTCGTTTCGTTGTCGGTTTGTTAAAATGTTAACTTACGAGACTTGTATGATATGATATGTTTTTGTGCTAAGATGATACTTCCAACATCCTTTAGGTATTTTATGGTGTTTAACACTACTACTGAATATTACACAAGGTAGTGGATGCTGAATTTTGCTGAAATATGCTGAATTGTCACTTAGTGTGTATTTCGGACAGTTTTTAGTGCATGTATTGTTTCCGGAAAATGTTAGCATGAATCCTTGTTTTCCTCATGTGGGGTTTAATATATAGTTGATGTTGGACTCTCATCTAAGTCCTTAATCTGCTGTTTAGCTGAGTACCGAAGTCGTGCTAACACAACTAGTCTACTAGTTTTCCAATGCATTGTCTTAAACTGTTTTTGGCTGGGTGCTAAATATTAGTTGGATAATTAAGTTAGGATTTAGGGCTTAGTTGGGGTTTAGATGTATTAGGATTTTTGGTGTAATTTATGACGTATGGTGCCATATACTAGCTTAACATTGTTAAACAATATTAACTAGTCCATAAACTATGTCTAGTTCGTGTTCGGTTGCTTAACGGGTGCTATATCGGGCCCCTAAACGGAGGTTTAAGCAACTTGTAGGGATTTTAGTGGTCATTATGTAAAACAACATGTTCAATGAATTAAACTAGCTGTATGATGTTAATATATTGTTAACTAGTTCAATTATGTGTCTAGTTGTGTCCGAGTGTTCGTTTCATTGTCGGTTTGTTAAAATGTTAACTTACGACACTTGTATGATATGATATGATATGTTTTTGTGCTAAGATAATACTTCCAACATCCTTTAGGTATTTTAGGGTGTTTAACACTACTACTGAATATTACACAAGGTAGTGGATGCTGAATTTTGCTGATATTATGCTGAATTGTCACTTAGTGTGTATTTCGGACAGTTTTTAGTGCATGTATTGTTTCCGGAAAATTTTAGCATGAATCCTTGTTTTCCTCATGTGGTTTAATATATAGTTGATGTTGGACTCTCATCTAAGTCCTTAATCTGTTGTTTAGCTGAGTACTAAAGGTTGCTAACACAACTAGTCTACTAGTTGTTACGATGCATTGTCTTAAATTGTTTTTGGCTGGGTCTAAATATTAGTTGGATAATTAAGTTAGGATTTAGGGGTTTAGTTAGGGGTTTAGATGTATTAGGATTTTTGGTGTATTTATGATGTATGGTGCCATATACTAGCTTAACATTGTTAAACAATATTAACTAGTCCATAAACTATGTCTAGTTGTGTTCGGTTGCTTAACGGGTGCTATATCGGGCCCCTAAACGGATGTTTAAGCAACATGTAGGGATTTTAGGGGTTATTATGTAAAACAACATGTTCAATGAATTAACCTAGTTGTATGATGTTAATATATTGTTAACTAGTTCATATGATGTGTCTGGTTGTTTCGAGTGTTCGTTTCGTTGTCGGTTTGTTAAAATGTTTAACTTACGAGACTTGTATGATATGATATGTGTTTGTGCTAAGATGATACTTCCAACATCCTTTAGGTATTTTAGGGTGTTTAACACTACTACTGAATATTACACAATGTAGTGGATGCTGAATTTTGCTTAAATATGCTGAATTGTCACTTAGTGTGTATTTCGGACAGTTTTTAGTGCATGTATTGTTTCCGGAAAATGTTAGCATGAATCCTTGTTTTTCCTCATGTGGGGTTTAATATATAGTTGATGTTGGACTCTCATCTAAGTCCTTAATCTGCTGTTTAGCTGAGTACTGAAGCTGTGCTAACACAACTAGTCTACTAGTTGTTACGATGCATTGTCTTAAACTGTTTTTGGCTGGGTGCTAAATATTAGTTGGATAATTAAGTTAGGATTTAGGGGTTTAGTTAGGGGTTTAGATGTATTAGGGATTTTTGGTGTATTTATGATGTATGGTGCCATATACTAGCTTAACATTGTTAAACAATATTAACTAGTCCATAAACTATGTCTAGTTTTTGTTCGGTTGCTTAACGGGTGCTATATCGGCCCCTAAACGGATGTTTAAGCAACTTGTAGGGATTTTAGGGTTTATTATGTAAAACAACATGTTCAATGAATTAACCTAGTTGTATGATGTTAATATATTGTTAACTAGTTCATATGATGTGTCTGGTTGTTTCGAGTGTTGTTTCGTTGTCGGTTTGTTAAAATGTTTAACTTACGAGACTTGTATGATATGATATGTGTTTGTGCTAAGATGATACTTCCAACATCCTTTAGGTATTTTAGGGTGTTTAACACAACTACTGAATATTACACAAGGTAGTGGATGCTGAATTTTGCTGAAATATGCTGAATTGTCACTTAGTGTGTATTTCGGACAATTTTTAGTGCATGTATTGTTTTCGGAAAATGTTAGCATGAATCCTTGTTTTCCTCATGTGGGGTTTAATATATAGTTATGTTGGACTCTCATCTAAGTCCTTAATCTGCTGTTTAGCTGAGTACTGAAGCTGTGCTAACACAACTAGTCTACTAGTTGTTACGATGCATTGTCTTAAACTGTTTTTGGCTGGGTGCTAAATATTAGTTGGATAATTAAGTTAGGATTTAGGGGCTTAGTTGGGGTTTAGATGTATTAGGGATTTTTGGTGTAATTTATGATGTATGGTGCCATATACTAGCTTAACATTGTTAAAAATATTAACTAGTCCATAAACTATGTCTAGTTCGTGTTCGGTTGCTTAACGGGTGCTATATCGGGCCCCTAAACGGAGGTTTAAGCAACTTGTAGGGATTTTAGTGGTCATTATGTAAAACAACATGTTCAATGAATTAAACTAGCTGTATGATGTTAATATATTGTTAACTAGTTCATATGATGTGTCTGGTTAGTGTTCGTTTCGTTGTCGGTTTGTTAAAATGTTAACTTACGAGACTTGTATGATATGATATGTTTTTGTGCTAAGATGATACTTCCAACATCCTTTAGGTATTTTATGGTGTTTAACACTACTACTGAATATTACACAAGGTAGTGGATGCTGAATTTTGCTGAAATATGCTGAATTGTCACTTAGTGTGTATTTCGGACAGTTTTTAGTGCATGTATTGTTTCCGGAAAATGTTAGCATGAATCCTTGTTTTCCTCATGTGGGGTTTAATATATAGTTGATGTTGGACTCTCATCTAAGTCCTTAATCTGCTGTTTAGCTGAGTACCGAAGTCGTGCTAACACAACTAGTCTACTAGTTGTTCCAATGCATTGTCTTAAACTGTTTTTGGCTGGGTGCTAAATATTAGTTGGATAATTAAGTTAGGATTTAGGGGCTTAGTTGGGGTTTAGATGTATTAGGATTTTTGGTGTAATTTATGACGTATGGTGCCATATACTAGCTTAACATTGTTAAACAATATTAACTAGTCCATAAACTATGTCTAGTTCGTGTTCGGTTGCTTAACGGGTGCTATATCGGGCCCCTAAACGGAGGTTTAAGCAACTTGTAGGGATTTTAGTGGTCATTATGTAAAACAACATGTTCAATGAATTAAACTAGCTGTATGATGTTAATATATTGTTAACTAGTTCATATGATGTGTCTAGGTTGTGTCCGAGTGTTCGTTTCATTGTCGGTTTGTTAAAATGTTAACTTACGACACTTGTATGATATATGATATGTTTTTGTGCTAAGATAATACTTCCAACATCCTTTAGGTATTTTAGGGTGTTTAACACTACTACTGAATATTACACAAGGTAGTGGATGCTGAATTTTGCTGTATTATGCTGAATTGTCACTTAGTGTGTATTTCGGACAGTTTTTAGTGCATGTATTGTTTCCGGAAAATTTTAGCATGAATCCTTGTTTTCCTCACGTGTGGTTTAATATATAGTTGATGTTGGACTCTCATCTAAGTCCTTAATCTGTTGTTTAGCTGAGTACTAAAGGTTTGCTAACACAACTAGTCTACTAGTTGTTACGATGCATTGTCTTAAATTGTTTTTGGCTGGGTGCTAAATATTAGTTGGATAATTAAGTTAGGATTTAGGGGTTTAGTTAGGGGTTTAGATGTATTAGGGATTTTTGGTGTATTTATGATGTATCGTGCCATATACTAGCTTAACATTGTTAAACAATATTAACTAGTCCATAAACTATGTCTAGTTCGTGTTCGGTTGCTTAACGGGTGCTATATCGGGCCCCTAAACGGATGTTTAAGCAACATGTAGGGATTTAGGGTTATTATGTAAAACAACATGTTCAATGAATTAACCTAGTTGTATGATGTTAATATATTGTTAACTAGTTCATATGATGTGTTTGGTTGTGTTCGGTGTTCGTTTCGTTGTCGGTTTGTTAAAATGTTAACTTACGAGATTGTATGATATGATATGTTTTTGTGCTAAGATGATACTTCCAACATCCTTTAGGCATTTTAGGTGTTTAACACTACTACTGAATAACACAAGGTAGTGGATGCTGAATTTTGCTTAAAGATGCTGAATTGTCACTTAGTGTGTATTTCGGACAGTTTTTAGTGCATGTATTGTTTCCGGAAAATGTTAGCATGAATCCTTGTTTTCCTCATGTGGGGTTTAATATATAGTTGATGTTGGACTTTCATCTAAGTCCTTAATCTGCTGTTTAGCTGAGTACTGAAGTTGTGCTAACACAACTAGTCTACTAGTTGTTCCGATGCATTGTCTTAAACTGTTTTTGGCTGGGTGCTAAATATTAGTTGGATAATTAAGTTAGGATTTAGGGGCTTAGTTGGGGTTTAGATGTACTAGGGATTTGGGTTTAATTTATGATGTATGGTGCCATATACCAGCTTAACATTGTTAAACAATATTAACTAGTCCATAAACTATGTCTAGTTCGTGTTCGGTTGCTTAACGGGTACTATATCGGGCCCCTAAACGGAGGTTTAAGCAACTTGTAGGGATTTTAAGTGGTCATTATGTAAAACAACATGTTCAATGAATTAAACTAGCTGTATGATGTTAATATATTGTTAACTAGTTCATATGATGTGTCTGGTTGTGTCCGAGTGTTTGTTTCGTTGTCGGTTTGTTAAAATGTTAACTTACGAGACTTGTATGATATGATATGTTTTTGTGCTAAGATGATACTTCAAACATCCTTTAGGTATTTTAGGGTGTTTAACACTACAACGGAATACTACACAAGGTAGGGGATGCTGAATTTTGCTGAACTATGTTGAATTGTTACTTAGTGTGTATTTCAGAAAATTTTTAGTGCATGTATTGTTTCCGGAAAATGTTCGCATGAATCCTTGTTTTCCTCACGTGGGGTTTAATATATAGTTGATGTTAGACTCTCATCTAAGTCCTTAATCTGCTGTTTAGCTGAGACTGAAGGTGTGCTAACACAACTAGTCTACTAGTTGTTACGATGCATTGTCATTAACTATTTTTGCTGGGTTCTAAATATTAGTTGGATAATTAAGTTAGGATTTAGGGGTTTAGTTAGGGGTTTAGATGTATTAGGGATTTTTGGTGTAATTTATGATGTATGGTGCCATATACTAGCTTAACATTGTTAAACAATATTAACTAATCCATAAACAATGTCTAGTTCAGTTCGGTTGCTTAACGGGTGCTATATCGGGCCCCTAAACGGATGTTTAAGCAACTTGTAGGGATTTTAGGGGTTATTATGTAAAACACATGTTCAATGAATTAAACTAGTTGTATGATGTTAATATATTGTTAACTAGTTCATATGATGTGTCTGGTTGTGTTCAAGTGTTCATTTCGTTGTCGGTTTGTTATAATGTTAACTTACGAGACTTGTATTATATGATATGTTTTTGTGCTAAGATGATACTCCAAACATCCTTAGGTATTTTATGGTGTTTAACACTACTACTGAATATTACACAAGGTAGTGGATGCTGAATTTTGCGGAAATATGTTGAATTCTCACTTAGTGTGTATTTCGGACAGTTTTTAGTGCATGTATTGTTTCCGGAAAATGTTAGCATGAATCCTTATTTTCCTCATGTGGGGTTTAATATATATATGACGTTGGACTCACATCTAAGTCCTTAATCTGCTGTTTAGTGAGTATTGAATCTGTGCTAACACAATTAGTCTACTAATTGTTTCGATGCATTGCCTTAAACTGTTTTTGGTTGGGTGCTATATATTAGTTGGATAATTAAGTTAGGATTTAGGGGTTTAGTTGGGGTTTAGATGTATTAGGGATTTTTGGTGTAATTTATGATGTATGGTACCATATACTAGCTTAACATTGTTAAACAATATTAACTAGTCCATAAACTATGTCTAGTTCATGTTCGGTTGCTTAACGGGTGCTATATTGGGCCCCTAAACGGAGGTTTAAGCAACTTGTAGGGATTTTAGGGGTCATTATGTAAAACAACGTGTTCAATGAATTAAATAGTTGTATGATGTTAATATATTGTTAACTAGTTCATATGATGTGTCTGGTTGTGTCCGAGTTTCGTTTCGTTTCGTTTTTTAAAATGTTAACTTACGAGACTTGTATGATATTATACGTTTTTGTGCTAAGATGTTCCAACATCCTTTAGGTATTTTAGGGTGTTTAACACTACTACTGAACATTACACAAGGTAGTGGATGCTGAATTTTGCTGAACTATGCTGAATTGTCACTTAGTGTGTATTTCGGACAGTTTTTAGTGCATGTATTGTTTATGGAAAATGTTATCATGAATCCTTGTTTTCCTCACGTGGGATTTAATATATAGTTGATGTTCGACTCTCATCTAAGTCCTTAATCTTTTTTTAGCTGAGTACTAAAGTTGTGCTAACACAACTAGTCTACTAGTTGTTCCGATGCATTGTCTTAAACTGCTTTTGGTTGGGTGCTAAATATTAATTGGATAATTAAGTTTGGATTTGGGGGTTTAGTTGGGGGTTTACATGTATTAGGGATTTTTGGTGTAATTTAGGATGTATGGTGCCATATACTAGCTTAACATTGTTAAACAATATTAACTAGTCCATAAACTATGTTTAGTTCGTGTTCGGTTGCTTAATAGGTGCTATATCGGGCCCCTAAATGGAGGTGTAAGCAACTTGTAGGTATTTTAGGGGTCATTATCTGAAACAACGTGTTCAATGAATTAAACTAGCTGTATGATGTTAATATATTGTTAACTAGTTCATATGATGTGTCTGGTTGTGTCCGAGTGTTCGTTTCGTTGTCGGTTTGTTAAAATTTAACTTACAGACTTGTATGATATGATATGATATGTTTTTGTGCTAAGATGATACTTCCAACATCCTTTAGGTATTTTAGGGTGTCTTAACACTACTACGGAATATTACACAAGGTAGTGGATGCTGAATTTTGCTGAACTATGCTGAATTGTCACTTAGTGTGTATTTCGGACAGTTTTTAGTGCATGTATTGTTTCTGGAAAATGTTAGCATGAATCCTTGTTTTCCTCACGTGGGGTTTAATATATAGTTGATGTTGGACTCTCATCTAAGTCCTTAATCTGCTGTTTAGCTGAGTACTGGAGCTGTGCTAACACAACTAGTCTACTAGTTGTTCCGATGCATTGTCTTAAACTGTTTTTGAGTTGTAACCACTAAAATGAATAATATGCATCATGTAATGTACTCATTGAGTTTTCTAGGTGTATGCCATGTAATCATGCAGTTCAGACGTTCAAAACACATAATTGTATAATATAATTGACTGTTCAAATGTACGAAAATTAGCCGAAAGTGAAAGTTGTCACATGTGGTGTCGATCGCAAAAGAACATGTAAAATTAAAGAATAATTTTGTCGGTTTTCCACTATTTATAAATTTCGATACATGATCAAATAGTTCTATAAATCCATAAAATTATACAAATTTATAAACTTAACAAACATTGAAATGTAAATATATATATAAATTTCGATACATGATCAAATAGTTCTAAATTCATGTATGGTTAGGTTCATTAGTGAACAACCCCCTTGATTGTGAACACTAGTGAACTAATCCTAGTCTTTGATTATCAGTTCACAAATACACTAGTGTTCAACTATAAAAATTTATAAGACACCATAATACCAACCATAAAACACACACAAAAAACCACAAACAACAAAGTGAATATACTAAAACGTCATATTTGTGGGTTTTGTGTTGTGTTTTGGATGATTTAACTTTGGTTATGGAATGTCTAACATTAGTATGTTTTATGTTGATTATCATGTTGTGTTTTATATTAATAATTCTACGATGGACTTTGTAAAAATAGACTTAATAGCCGAACCCCACCATATATATATATATAATATATATAATATATATATACATATATATGTATATATATATATATATATTATGTATTATATACTATATATGTATATATATGTGTGTGGTGAAAGAGAGAGAAGGGGCCATGGGTAAAACATTTTAAGAAACTTATAAAAAATCCATTTGATAAAAAAATCCATTTTTACCTATAAAAGATTCATTTTCACTTAATCTTTTTGGAATCTTTGCATATAAACACATGTAGAAATGTTATAATAAAAAACTTAAAAAGGTAAATTTATTTTTACATTTTTTAATGGCAAATTATATGCATCCACGTGACGTTATGGTTAGTGTTAAGTTTTTCTAAAGTGATGTGCCATCAAATATACATATTTTTAGTGCATAATTACCCCTAATAATAAGTGCTTTAATGAATTTCTAGTTGTAAATGCTACCTAAATCATTCCTATCTGACAATTGCAGATTTCTATTGTCTCGGGATGAAAAGAAGTGAAAAACGAGCACAACGAAGTAAAAACAAGATTCTAAGGAAATCTGTAAGTTGCTAGATAGGCACAACCCTGCCAGGCTATGGGCACGACCGTGCAAACACCAAGAAACACAAAGTCAACAAGTCAGCCCATGAAATGGTCAACAAAAGTCTACCAAAGGCTAGGCATGCCCGTGCTTGGGATAAGACAAAGATAGAAAGTTCGAGAACTGTCACACCCCGGATTTACAAACCAAATCCATACACCAGTGGGCCTGGGTGGTGAGTATTGTGACGTCAGTTGATAACATTATTGTCAATTAAACACGGCACAGTGGAAGTCTTGGAGTAAAATTACTATTACAAACCCAATGTTTGAAATACAAAATAATATGCAGGCTCGTAATAGAAGATCCACAGGCGGATCATAAAATATACAAAGAAAGAATATAAAACAGACTTTAGGGCAGATCTAAGGATTTGCAAGATCCTCTTATTTCACTACCAAGCAGCTTCGGCCTATTTTGTATTGTACCTGCAAGCTTGGTCATTTGAAAATACGTCAGCTTTCGCTGGTAAATACACCCGACTGACTCATTTTGAAAACATTTTAAAATTAGATTTAAGTGCACAGGGCACAAATCTTTTATAACTTGGGAAAGTTACTTTGTAACCTTGTTTACAGATTCACATGTTTGTCCATACATACAGGGCCCATTATAGTACAGAGACCGAGACATGATTAAATACACACCACTTAGAATTCACAGAGGAGTTATCCCCAACGTCTTGGGTAATTTGCATTTGAGCGTCTGTCAGGTGTATGCCTACACCCCGCGCTAAGGTCGTGGCCATTATCTAATGTAATGAGCCGAGGATATCCATGACACGCTAATTTAACCCCCGATGTTTAAGTTATTAAACAAAACTGATTAAAACAGAATATGCGGATTTACTAGCCACATCCGGCATTCGATTGATCCCATTTCCGACCAAGCGGTAAAAATTTACCGTATCCCAAGCCCGTATAGGGAAAATAAGTCAAGAGTATTTACTTGAGCTAGTCTTGATTTAAAAATGCAAGATTTAGTCCCATCCGTATTCAAAATGAGCTAAGTGAAGATAGCATTTACCGGAAGGCTCTAATCTAGATTATGGGATAAGCTAACCAATTAAATACTAACGGTCTATTTAAGTTATAGACTTAGACTGAGTAGTGTACAAGATCAAAACGTATAATACTTGATTAAACGATGATCGGATAAAGTGTAGTTTAAACCCAACAAATACTTTGACTTGTATAAAATGGGTAAACAATTAACATTCTGGATTTTGAGTTTAAAATGATAAGGTTAAACCCGTTTTGGTTAAATTCCGTAAACTAGTTACATAAAATTAACCATACGCTTATAAGCGATAATGGGTAACCAAATATGTCACGGACAAGTTCTATATGCCATTATACTTTAATTAAGTTGTAATATCAGTAGGATATCAACTTACAAGCCCGTTAAGGTTTTAATAAGAGACTATGCCTCACAAGGGCATTTTGGTAATTTCATATCGTATAATTATAAGTATAAATGTTATAATTATAAGTATTCTGGAAAAATAATTTATTTATGATATAATATCAATATGATAGTAATGATATGTGTAATTTATATTTTATGACCAAACTATGCACCAAAAGGGCATTTTGGTCATTTTACACATCGTTTAAAAATTATTTGGGATTTTAAGTTCATATCAAATACCTACTGTATAAATATTTAAAATAAGATTTAATCAGTAGGTAACAAGTCTTGGTTGATAGTTATGGTTTAAAACCACTCTATGCGCCGAAACGACGCTTATGTCGTAAAATGACGATTTATGCGATGTTTAACGAAAACTGATGTTAAGGTCGGATTAAAATGTATTAGATATGTTAGTTAATATAAAATATCAGTAAGTAAAATATTTACCTTGAAAAATACGATTAAAACTATTTTATAAGCCATAAGGGCTTTATAGTCATTTACCGACATATTACAAGGACTTGTTCATAAACTCAATTTATAATCTGATTTCACATCCCAAATAATCCTACTTACAATATACATCAGTAGGAAACTTAATTTCAAGTTCATTATCTTTTAAACCTTATTTTATGCAAAAAGGCATTTTAGTCAAAATGGCATAATTACGGAACTTGTGCATAAACTTAGATTCTGATTATGATCATGTAATATAACCTCAGAGGGTTATGCTACATTATATTATGATCATAATGCAACTTTAGATCAGTAGATAACTAATCTAAATCGGGTCAGAATCGAAAGTCAAAGCAGAAGTCAAACTTCGTGACTTTCGATTGCGAACCGACCCAAGAACTGAAATTGACTAGCCAAACATGTTCTTACATGTTCTAATAATCATTACCAACTTGTTTAAGTGTCAAAATAGGTTTCATAACATATATAAGATCAATTTATGATTTTTCTAAAAAATGGCATGTTTGACTTTTTAATATCATAACTTTGACCCATCAATTGGTCTAAGCAAACGTGATCTTCAGGAGGTGCCCTTTATAGGGACTAACACCTACCTTATTACGATCACGTAGCCATGTTCATTACAAATAATGGCTAGGACCATAATTGTCTTAACTGAAAGTCAAAGTGTTTTCCGAAAAACGCTTGACTTTTGGCTATAAGAGCCTATAAACAAAAATGCAAGAGCAAGGAATACTTACAAGAGGTTCCTAGAATGCAAGAGAACTAAGTTGGATGCTCCTTTCAGTTAGGAACGCTCAGAGGAGGGAGAAGAGTTGAAAATAAGAAAGATGCAAGTTCAAATGGTGAACCTTCGCCACCTATTTATAGTTGGAGAGCTTGAAGGAGGTGATGCCAGGTGCTAAGGGGTGTAAGAGGGAGCTTACAAGTGTCCCAAAACGTGGCATAGCAGTTTGGGAATCCATAGTTTCGAGTTAATTGATTTTTGGCACTTTGTGTGGTGGCCAAGGCAATTTTTTTGTAGATACAGCCCTCTAGCGGGCCGCGAGAGGCATATGCCATGCCACTCGCGCCCTGCGAGCGGCCCTAGGCCATTTTCAAAGTTTGCCACCTTTAGCCCCTCAACTTATTAAACACCCTTAAAACCTTCTAAAACACCTTTGTAGCATATTTAGCCCTCCGTAGCCAATATTTGGCGTACCCGGGATTATACCCAACATTGTCGAGCTGTTGTTTCGTTAAAAGGTCATCGGAGGTATAAATTAACATATTGACACTTTTAACCCCTCCAATGTCCAACTTTTACATAATTATGGATTTAATCCCTCTCGTCCAACAAATGGGATATGTGAGAGTTAGACTTTGTAAAAGATCACTCAGAGGCTCATTATAAGCATGTCGACTCTGATGTCACTCAGAGTCTGGGCATGTTGACACAACGGTCACTCAAAGGCCATGTTTTAGCATGTTGACACTAGTGGTCACTCAGAGGCTATGTTTTAAGTATGTTGACACTAATGGTCATTCAGAGGCTCGATTTATGCATGTTGACATCAGAAGATCACTCAGAGACTTAGTTTGAGCATTTTGACGCTTTTAGTCCATGTTAGTCTTTTAATAGACTTAAAATAAAATACGACACGTGTCACTATATTACTGGAACACGATTTTACAGGGTGTTACATCCCCATCCCCTTAAAAGAAATCTCAACCTCGAAATTTTATTCAAAAAGATGGGGGTACTTTTGTCGCATAGTGGACTCAACCTCCCATGTATACTAGGGACCTCGAAGGGCATCCCATTTAACCTTTACTATAGGTATTAATTTTCTTCGGAGCTTCTTAACCTATCGATCCTCGATCGAAATTGGTTTCTTAACGAACCTCAGGTTTTCATCTATTTGCACATCTTTATGTGACATTGCTAGCGATTCATCAGCTAGAGATTTCTTAAGATTACTATTGTGGAACACATCATGAATTCCACTAAGCTCCTCTGGCAATTTGAGCTTATAAGCTACATGCCGACACATTCGACTATCTCGAATGGTCCGATATATCTTGGGCTTAACTTACCCTTCTTCCCAAAGCGCATCACACCTTTCCAGGGTAACACTTTTAACATGACTTTGTCCCCTACTTCGAACTTAAGGGTTTACACCTCTTGTCAGCATAGCTCTTCTGCCTATCATAGGCAACTTTGAGACGATCACGGATTTGCACAATCTTTTCCGTGGTCTCCAGGACAATCTCTAGTCCTGATAGTTGGGCTTCCCCAACTTCTGCCCAACACACGGGCGTTCTACATTTTCTCCCATACAAGGCCTCAAAAGGAGCATCCTTGATGCTCGTATGATAACTTTTATTGTAGGAGAATTCTATCAGGGGTAAGTGGTCATCCCAACTTCCACCTAGATCAATCACACATGCTCTAAGCATGTCTTCCAAGGTCTGGATGGTATGCTCACTTTGACCATCAGTCTGCAGATGGTAGGCCGTACTAAAGTTTAATCGCGTGCCTAAAGATTGTTGGAAACTTTTCCAAAAATGAGAGGTATATCTAGTATCTCTATCATATACAATAGATATTGGCACACCATGTAGGGACACAATCTTTTCCACATACAACTTAGCCAATTTGTCTAATTATACGTTTCCTTTATTGGCAAGAAATGTGCTAACTTAGTCAGCCTATCCACAATGACCCAAATAGTGTCATTTCCACTTTTGTCTTAGGTAACTTGGTAATCAAGTCCATAGTTACCATTTCGCATTTCCATGTGGGAATTTCCAGTTGTTGTAGAAGTCCTGACAGTTTCTGATGTTCGGCCTTAACTTGCGAACACGTCAGACACTTAGCTACATTAGTGGCTATGGATGTCTTCAAACCCATCCACCAACAATTCCTTTTTAGATCCTGATACATTTTGTCACCTCCAGGGTGAACTGTGTATCTCGTATTGTGTGCTTCCTGGAGGATTAGATTTCTAACTCCTCCAAAGACTGGAACCCAGATTCTTCCATCAAATCTAAGAATTCCATCTTTTCCAAGCACTAACTGATCAACAGTTCTGCCTAATCCCTCATTAGGAATGTTAGCCTCTAATAGATCTTGCTTTTGCGCATCCAATAACTTCTCATTTAAGCTATTTTGAGCTCAATGCTCTTAGCGTTCATCCTTATAGGCTTAACCCATTCCTTGCAACTTAAGGCATCAGCAACTATATTTGCCTTGTCCAGATGGTAGCGAATTTCGCAATCATAATCATTAAGTGTTTCCATCCAACAGCGTTGTCGCATGTTCAATTCTTTCTGATTGAACAGATGTTGGAGGCTCTTATTGTCATTGTATATAATACACTTTGTGCCATACAAGTAATATCTCCATAGTTTAGTGCAAATACAACGGCACCCAATTCCAAATCATGGGTGGTGTAGTTCCTTTCGTGCACCTTTAACTGTCGTGATGCATAAGCAATTACCTTGCCCATGCTAGTGTGCGATGCATCACAGTAAACAACAAAGTCTTCAACACCCTCAGGTAGAGATAACACAGGAGTATTGCTCAACATGTGTTTTAGAATTTCAAAGGATTCTTGTTGTTTCGGACCCCAGACAAATTTGACATTCTTGCGGGTTAAGGTAGTCAAAGGAGTGGCTATTCTTGAAAAGTTCTCAATAAACCTTCTATAGTAACCAGCCAATCCTAAGAAGCTACGTATTTCTGACGGGGTTTTGGGTACTTCCCAATTCATTTTAGCCTCAATTTTGGCGGGATCCACTTGGATACCACGCTCACTTACGACATGTCCAAGAAATTGGACTTTTCTAAGCCAAAACTCACACTTAGAAAACTTTGCATAAAGCTTCCTTAGAAATTCTAGAATGCACCGAAGGTGTTTCTCGTGATCATCTTGATTACGAGAATAGATAAGTATGTCGTCTATGAAGACAATGACAAACTTATCCAAATACGGTTTGCAGACTCTATTCATGAGATCCATGAATGCTGCAGGTGCATTTGTGAGCCCAAAAGGCATCACTAGGAATTCAAAATGACCATAAAGGTCCTGAAGGCAGTCTTAGGAATATCCTCACTCCTAACCTTCAGCTGATGATATCCAGATCTTAGATCAATCTTGGAGAAGTAACTAGCCCCTTGAAGTTGGTCAAATAAATCATCGATCCTGGGTAGAGGATATCGATTCTTGATTGTTAATTTGTTTAGCTCTCGGTAGTCAATGCACATCCACATTGAACCGTCCTTTTTCTTAACAAACAGAATTGGAGCTCCCCAGGGCGAGGAACGTGGCTGAATAAAGCCTTTTTCTAAGAGTTCATCTAACTGAGTCCTCAACTCCTTCATTTCCGTTGGTGCTAGGCGGTATGGAGCTCTAGCTATGGGTGCTGATCCAGGTAGGATGCCAATCCTAAACTCCACTTGCCTATCCGGAGGTAGACCTGGTAATTCCTCGGGGAAACATCGGAATACTCCGAGATAACTGGTAGGTCTTTAATATTTGGCTTAGGCTCATTAATAGTAACTTGTGCTATGTAAATGACACAACCTTTCCTCAAACACTTGGATGCCTTAAATAACGAAACCTTGTCTATCCATAGTGGGGGTCTCCAAGGATGGTGATCATTTCACTAGTTGGGGTTTTAATTTCAATGAGTTTCTTATCGCAGGCAATGCGGGCGTGGTTACGAGATAATGAATCCATCCCTAAAACTATATCGAACCCCGCCAATTTCATTGCCAAAAGAGATATAGGAATGGAATGATTCTTAATGGACATGAAACCCCCATCAAGAATGGAAGATGTTGTTTCTAAACTTCCATCAGCAAGTTCTATCTCATAAGTTTTATCTAGAGTTCTTATAGGTAAGTTTAATAGTTTACTAAACTTATGATCAACAAAAGATTTATCTGCACCTGAATCGAAAAGAACTCTAGCATAAATATCGTTGATGAGGAATGTACCTTTTATGACATTGTTGTCATTAACAACCTCTCTTTGTCATCTGAAAGGCACGAGCACTCCCTTTCTTGGCCTCTCCAGGCTTTGCATTATTACTCTTAAGATTCTTAGGGCAGTTAGTCTTAATATGCCCTTTTTCATTGCAGACGTAGCAGATAACATCCTTAAGATCCTTGCATTCTAGGGTCTTATGCCCCTTTCTCTTACGATTACCACAGGGTTTGGCTTGTGGATTATAATTAAATTGTCCCCAGTGCCTGCGGTTGCAAGTCTTGCATGTTGGCGTCGCAGCCGACTTGTCCTGGTTCCTTTTGAACCCGAATGTCCCTTTATTTTTCTTATTAAACCTTTGGGAGTTGTCATCTTCTCTCTTTATTTTCCCATTAATTTCAGACTTAATTGACTTTTGCCTTACTAGATCAAGGGTAAGGGAGAGAGATAGGTCAACAACGGACCTATAGGTACTAGGCTGAGCAGCCTTTACCATACCCTTAATTTCAGGAGCTAACCCATTGATAAAACGCGCAATGCGTTTGGTTTCAGGGGTGATCGATAGGAAACTAACCTAGATAGAGAATTGAAATCAGAAACATACTTCCGATAATCTAGGTTCTTCATTGAAAGAGACAAAAAGTCTGTCTCTAATTTCTCCACCTCATGAGGTGGGCAGTAAGTTTCCTTGACTAATTCACAAAATTAGGCCATCCTAAGTTGTACAGGTGGACTTTACCCATAGATTGGATCATAGCTTTCCACCAGATTAGGGTATCGCCCTTGAAGGACTGTGATACATATTTGACCACATCCTTATCAGCATAGCTACTAATATATGCGATTGTCTCCATCTCATCCAGCCACTTTAGAGCTTCCTCAGCTCCTTTCTCCCCATTAAAATCACGGGGCTTGTAGAAGACGAAATATTTATAAGTACATCCATCTTTAACAGAACGAGACCTATCAGCAAAATCCATTTTCTTTGGTTCACTCTTCGCATTTGAAGAGTGAACGGAGCTCTCCTTATGAGCTGAGGATGGAGTAATCGATAATGGTCTAGAGCGAGTAGCACTCGACTCTTTAAGCTTTTCTATGGCCTTTCCCATGGCCTTTTCAACAGCTGCATCAATTCGAGCTTGGTAATTATCATTATTAATATCTCTGTTTTCGGCATTGATAGAGTCAACATCTTGATGGCTACTTTGTGCCTCATCCGAGTTTGCCATCTTTTGAGCTTTGATTCTATACACCAATAAAACTTTCCTTATCCATGGTATAACAACCATGTTGGCTTTAAAGATTGGATAATAATCCATCGCCTAATCAAACTAGTGTGAGTAGCATCACAACTCTTAGGCTTATGATATCTATATTTGGCCTAGGTCTCAAAAGGACCATCAAAGGCAAATTACAATTTGGACATAGTCCATATATGATATTGGACAGTGGATCGCATTATCACAACTGTCATTGTCATAATTGAAAATTATATTTAGCTCATAAGCTTGTCACGAAGGACATAAAATATATGGCACATAGGCTTGTCACTAATGGACATAAAATATGGCACATTGGCCTGTCACTAATGGACATAAAATATGGACAGGGGTTATATTAACCATAGCTGTCGTTGTCATTTTGACAATATAATATTGCTCAAAGGCATTACATCACAAATGGATGTTAACTCATAGCCCCAAAGGCAATGCATCACTAATGGATGTTTAATCATAGCCCCAAAGGTAATACATCACTAATGGATGTTTAATCATAGCCCCAAGGGCAATACATCACTAATGGATGTTTAATCATATCCCCAAAGGCAATACATCACTAATGGATGTTTAACCATAGCCCCAAGGGCAATACATCACTAATGGATGTTTAATCATAGCCCCAAGGGCAATACATCACCAATGGATGTTTAATCATAGCCCCAAGGGCAATACATCACTAATGGATGTTTAATCATAGCCCCAAGGGCAATACATCACCAATGGATGTTTAATCATAGCCCCAAGGGCAATACATCACTAATGGATGTTTAATCATAGACCCAATGGCAATATATCATTAATGGATGTTTAATTATCATCACACTGATGATATTAGCCGGGATTAGATTTGATCACATAGGCTATTTAAGGTTAGGACATAGTCCATCACCTTGAAGGCTAGTGTGGTTCCTTAAGTCACACTAACAGGAGTATGAACATTCCTGAATGTTAACATAAGAGTACCTTAATGGTTGATTAATAGTCCCGGTTGCATTGACCTTAATGACTTGGAGGCTTGAACTTAAGTCCACCACCTCTGGATAGAAAGATAACTTCCCTTAACTATCATGATAGAAGGCCCTTTTATCCTTAACTATCATTTATAATGTTGGCCAATTATTTGGTCTGTGCCACTTGGATAATCAAAACCATTAAGATCTTTTTGGAATTATATCGCAGAGCACAAATTTCGAGTAAAATCGAGACGCTCGTTATGAAAAGGATGAATTCATATATATAATTCCAAAATACTTCATTAAATTTCAATGGAAGTTACAATGCTAGAAATAAATTGAAATGAATTGTCCATGCAGGGACTACAGAAAACAAAATGTCCATGCAGGGACTAAGGAAGTAACAATGTCCTCGCAGGGATTAACATAAGTTATTAGAAGAGACTTAACTTGTCCTTCTTTTCCTTAATCAGTTTGGAAAGTTTCTTGAAGAACTTGTTCGCTTATTCTCCGTTTTCTCTGCTTATTGTTGCATTTCTTTCATTCGTTCTAAGGCTTTGTTAATGGCCTCAAGTGGTGGTGGAGGTTGTGGTTGTGGTATAACAGGATACTGGTACCTATAACTTGGATATCCAGTAGGTGGATAAGCAGGTGGGAAAGGAGAGGGGTAAAGTGCGTTATGCATGACCGCTTGAATGTAAGGTCATGTGACCATGCTTGATAGTCTACTGGTGTAGATGGGTTAAATGGATCATATCCAGACATGTCTGGATATGTGGGGATTGGGTTACTATAACCCGATGGTGGTGGTTGAACGTAGGTGTTGGTGTTGGTTCCACCACAGGTGAGGTGTTAGAGGGTCCACCCATTTGTGGGTCCTCTTGAATAGTGGGGTAGGGTTTAGGCAATGGTGGCAGCGAACCCGACCGTTGACCTGCACGTACTGACATACGTGCTCCTCGCTTCCTCCTTGGTGGTTCTGGTGGTGGTTGAGGTTGGTCCACTGGTTCCATGTGGACGTCTTCTTGTACAGGAGGAGGTTAAGAGTGACGGGAAGGAGTGTTGGCGAAGGTAATTGGTTCCAATATTGGTCCCTTTCGTTAGGACCTTGGTATGGCGATCCGGTGTAAGAGTTCGAATCGCTTGAGATTTTTATGGGATGCGTATGTGATCCTGACGGTGGCATCTCCGGGTCGGAGTCCTCGTCCATGGGGTTTGGTTGGTCCAACTGATTTTGATCGGATGGAGGTGTATTTAAATATTGGTTTGGATTAAACTCATCATGGTAAGAATGATGAGAGTGATGGGGGTTGTGAGAGTGGTGCGATTGGTACAAGTGGTAAGAACTTTGAGTGTGGGTAGACGAATGTTGGGCAATTGGCCATGAATCTCCCGAGTCCTCATAGGGGTTCGGGTGATGTGGATGTGGGGGATATGTCCTGAAGGTCCTCCCCTCATTGGTCCTTTTCCTGTTCCTCGTACACGTGGCGGAATTTTCCTGTTAAAAATGAATTCTAAACGATACTAATAACTTAATAATGAAATGAGTAATCCTAGGTCAATGCCTAGACTCGGAAGTCTAAGGAATGTGCTCGTGTAAGTTTGAGATCAAACACAAGAAGGATAGTGTTTATTTCTCTCAAACATTGGTTCTGATACCAACCTGTCACACCCGGGTTTCCAACCCAAATCCATACACCGGTGGGCCCGGCTGGGGAGTATTGTGACGTCAGTTGATAACATTACTGTTTAATTAAACATGGCACAACGGAAGTCTTGGAGTAAAATTACTATTACAAACCGAATGTTCGAAATACAAAATAATATACAGGCTCGTAATAGAAGATCCACAGGCGGATCATATACATAGAAAGAATTTAAAACAGACTTTAGGCAGATCTAAGGATTTGCAAGATCCTCTTATTTCACTACCAAGCAGCTTCTGGCCTATTTCGTATTGTACCTACAAGCTTAGTCTTTTGAAAATACATCAGCTTTCACTGGTAAATACACCCGACTGACTCATTTTGAAAACATTTTAAAATTAGATTTAAGTGCACAGGGCACAAATCTTTTATAACTTGGGAAAGTTACTTTGTAACCTTGTTAACAGATTCACATGTTTGTCTATACATACAGGGCCCAGTATAGTACAGAGACCGAGACATGATTAAATACACACCACTTAGAACTCACGGAGGAGTTATCCCCAACGTCTTGGGTAATTTGCATTTGAACGTCTGTCAGGTGTATGCCTACACCCCACGCTAAGGTCGTGGCCATTATCTAATGTAATGAGCCGAGGATATCCAGGACACGGTAATTTAACCCCCGATGTTTAAATTATCAAACAAAACTGATTAAAACGGAATATGCGGATTTACTAGCCATAATCCAACATTCGATTGATCCCATTTCTGACCAAGCGATAATAATTTACCGTATCCCAAGCCCGTATAGGGAAATAAGTCAAGAACATTTACCTGAGCTAGTCTTGATTTAAAAATGCAAGATTTAATCCCAGCCATATTCAAAATGAGCTAACTGCAGATAGCATTTACCGGAAGGCTCTAGTCTGGATTATGGCATAAGCTAACTAATTAAATACTAACGGTCTTATTTAAGTCATAGACTTAGACCGAGTAGTGTACAGGATCAAAACGTATAACGCTTGATTAAACGATGATCGGATAGAATGTAGTTTAAACCCAACAAGTACTTTGACTTGTATAAAATGGGTAACAATTAACATTCTGGATTTTGAGATTAAAATGATAAGGTTAGACCAGTTTTGGTTAACTTCCGTAAACTAGTTACGTATAATTAACCATACGCTTATAAGCGATAATGGGTAACCGGATAAGTCACGGACAAGTTATATATGCCATTATACTTTAATTAAGTGGTAATATCAGTAGGATATCAACTTACATGCACGTTAAGGTTTTAAAATGAAACAATGCCTCATAAGGGCATTTCGGTAATTTCATACCGTATAAAAGGAACTTGATTATAATTAATGTTATAATTATAAGTATTCTGGAAAAATAATTTATTTATGATATAATATCAGTAGGATATTAATGATATGTGTAATTTATATTTTATGACTAAACAATGCACCAAAAGGGCATTTTGGTCATTTTACACATCGTTTACAAATTATTTGGGATTCTAAGTTCATATCAAATACCTACTGTATAAATATTTAAAATAAGATTTAAAATCAGTAGGTAACAAGTCTTGGTTGATAGTTATGGTTTAAAACCACTCTATGCGCCGAAACGACGCTTATGTCGTAAAATGACGATTTATGCGATGTTTAACGAAAACTGATGTTAAGGTCGGATTAAAATGTCTTAGATATGTTATTTAATATAAAATATCAGTAAGTAAAATATTTACCTTGAAAAGATACGATTAAAACCATTTTATAAGCCTTAAGGGCTTTATAGTCATTTACCGACATATTACAAGGACTTGTTCATAAACTCAGTTTATAATCTGATTTAACATCCCAAATAATCCTACTTACAATATTACATCAGTAGGAAACTTAATTTCAAGTTCATTATCTTTTAAACCTTATTTTATGCAAAAAGGGCATTTTAGTCAAAATGGCATAATTACGGAACTTGTGCATAAACTTAGATTCTGATTATAATCATGTAATATAACCTCAGAGGGTTATGCTACATTATATTATGATCATAATGCAACTTTAGATCAGTAGCTAACTAATCTAAATCGGGTCAGAATCGAAAGTCAAAGCAGAAGTCAAACTTCGTGAGTTTCGGTTGCGAACCGACCCTAGAACTAAAATTGACGAGCCGAACATGTCTTACATGTTCTAAAAATTATTACCAACTTGTTAAGTGTCCAAACAGGTTTCATAACATATATAAATCAAAATATGATTTTTCTGAAAAATGGCTTGTTTGACTTTTTAATATCATAAATTTGACCCGTCAATTGGTCTAACAAACGTGATCTTCAGGAGGTGCCCTTTATAGTGTCACACCCCGATCCGCAGCGGAATAGGTGATCGGGATGATTGGGTTAACTCGAGAGCATATGAATTGCTATTACTTGTTTTAAATATTCATTAATTCATATCAAGTGTCTCACAATACAAATAATTCACATTAACAATTACAAACACTAGACGATGTTTATAACAAGTATATTGCACTAATCCGTTTCTTATTAAATAAGGTCCATCTTGTGTCCAATCTTCTCTTCGTACCTATTCACCTGTATCATGTGTAAAAATGGTTTTTGGGTCAACAAACGTTGGTGAGTGAATCTCATTTAATCATTTGAAAGAATTAGTTATATTGATTAATTTGAAAAAAATGTGCAAAAACAAAATATGAGCATACGTATATGTAAATCTATTCACAAACCACATAACATCTAGCAATGTACACATGAGCATGATAAATGATGAACTGTGAGATCAGGGCTCAATCAAACGGAGCTGATCTAATGAGGCACGCGGTGTTCAACCCATATCCAACGAGGAACTGATGGACCTAATGTGAATGATGCACTGAAATGAGATAATGTAACCACATATAACAACAACCAAACCTTACATAAAACGTTAGATCATATAATGGTAGTAGCACAAGTGTTTGAATAAATAATATAAGTAACGACACATGATACACCCCAAAACATGAATAAAAAAAGGGATTTGTAAGGATTCACTCACAGTGTGTGCGTTTTTAATCGTTAGTGAAAAACACGCACGAGAATAAGCAGGAAATCCAGTTGATAAGCGCCATTTAAGCTACACAAACGAATGCAACAAGAAAAAAAAAGTAAACGCTATGCTAGGCATAGCTAAATGAACGAACATGATATGTTAGACTCGTTGAGCCTAACGAGCCTCTACAAGGCTACGACAAGCCTAAAGGCGAGTCTAAACTAGGCTACCTTAACGAGCCTAATGCTCCTTAACCAAGAACCTAAACTAAATTAATTAAACTAAGAAAGAAATAAATAAATGAATATTAAAAAAAAGAACAAAGAAAGGAAGATTACCTCGAAGAAGAACTTTACAAAATTAGAAGAGCTTGAAGGGCAGCACCTCCTCGTCGAAAGCGGAAATAAAAACTACTACACACCACACCCAAAGGGGTATTGTGCTTGTGGAGCCATCAAATTTGGTTATTCCACTTGTTTATACTTAAACTAGGAGTCGCAAGCTATAAATAACCAAGCAAGGGTATTTATAGGTGTGAAGTGGAGCACAAAATGGTGATTGGGGTGATGTGAGATGACTTTAAAACAAGATTTTCGTGTCTTTCAAATCAGCAACAAACACCAAACTTGTTTTTACGATTCTCGCTTCGTTATAACTGCATTTCACACACGGTTTTCACCTACGTTCATTATTTTCAGAGTACTATCATATGGAAGAGATTAATCCAACATCCATGGTGTCGAGAATTGGTCTTAAACCTTGGATCTTGATGCGGGTCAAGTGTTATGTTCTAAAACTTGTGTTTGTGATTCCCGTTACGCTGGAGCTCAGTTTTATGTACCATTTGAACCTACTTGATCCTTAGTATACTAAGTATATCTTGAAGCTTTGAATGTACCATAATGATAGCTCAAGGATGGAGAAAAGTTAGCAAGAAAGTCACCTGAAAGTCATCTTATGACAAAACGAAAAATACGACATGTAGAGCTTCTTACTTGCTATCATTTACATCTAAACCCTCCAGATATGATAACATGTATGATCAAAACATAGAATCCAGAACATTTATTTCTTAAACATTAAACAAAATTACGTGGATATGAAAAAGGATCGAATTACAAAAACAGGTTGGGTTTTAGGATTCATTTTTTTACGAATGTTACAGTATCCCTACTTTTGGAAATTTCGTCCCGAAATTAGGAGGTAACCATGTAGCTATTTAACATTTGGGTGGTAAAGGTAATTCAAAAGGGATTGCAGTGTTTAAGGATTTTGGAAATGGAAATTTTAACAAAGGTTTGATGTGGTGGAGTGGCTCAAGTGTTTCGTTTGTTGGCGAGACCCGGTTGTTGGCGAGACCGGGTTCGAATACTCTGTCCACTTTTTTATATTTTTTTTTAATTTAAAGTTTTGAAATGTTACAAATCAGACCCCTTAACTCTACTATCCGAACTAACTTGGCTACTAACTCATATTACCTTAAAACTCACTTTAAAACCTAACAAAACAAACTAGATTTTATTAATGCTTTTAATTGTGATATTAATAAATTAAATTAATAAATAAAAATATCGATATATGAATTTAAATTTAAGGGTAAAATCTTTCAACGGTTATTTATTTTGCAAAAATTTCCTAGGTTTAAAGATTAGCATCCGGATTTCAAAGTGGGACTCTGGATACCCGTTTTTAGCGGGTGTTACAATCTCCCCTACTTTTAGGAATTTCGTTCCAAAATTAGGAGGGAACCGTCCTTGTGGGTTAGTTAATAGGGTTTCTTATAGATTGGATCTCGAGTATGCTAGGTAATAAAAATCTCGATGATGCTAAGGATATACATACTAGGTGACTGTGAAGTTTGGGAATTTTGATTGAGGCGGTACCGTTCGTAGTAAGGGTTGAATACCCTGCTACATGAATTGTTTTTTATGCCTGAGGTGTAGAAGTGAAAAGCATTGTAACACGGAGATGGCTAACCGGATATTGTCTCATGATAAGGGGTTTTGAGAAAATCGGAGCGTCGTAATGATAAAGTTACCTCACAAAACGAAATTATCAACCACATCGTTTTCCAAATTGAGATTGACACTACCTACACATAACTTCCCATAACCGTCTAACAATGCTTTTGATCACCTGACAAGAACACTTATATATAGGAAGTACCTACGACGTATCCACCATGTCCTTGTCAAATTTTCATTGGCCTTGTTATTAAGTCACGATTAGTTCTATATGACTCGTCCTAAAATCTACCAAACGTAAACAAACACAATAACCCATGCTTGAGTCTCGAATCCGAAGAAAGCAAGACTAAATGACGGCGGTACCTCTCTCGTGTGTCATGAGGAAGTGGTCAGTCTATGAAAAAAGTGAGACATGACCCAACTTCCCTAAATGATGAGACGGGGTTTGTCGAGATGTATGATGACATGAATGACATGAAATTTAATCGATGTATAGAGACATGTAATGAAACAAATTGGCATTGCGTGATATAAATTGCATTAATGGCATTAATTGAAATAATGAAATCTTGAACATTATTACCCAAATTGAAAACAATGGTAACTTGAATAGTCAGGACAAGAAATGGAATTTATTAAAGCTTGGATTGGGAATTAAAATAAAATAAACAACTGGAGCAGAGTCTTGAGTCTTCATGATGGGAGAAAGGCTAGTTAGGTTGTTTGTTCGCACCGTCGTTGACCTCAACTAGGTTTGCGTTGATATTGTAGGCTCTCCCTCTTGCTGGTGGGGGTGCTGGGTTTGCATGGTTCGCTTGGTTAACTAGAATTGCTTGGGCTTGAGCGTTGATGAGGTTAACCAGCCTAGGGCACGTGTTTCTAAAATGAGTAGGATCACCACAATTAAAGCAAGCTCGAACATATGGAACCATGGGATAATGAGGTTGTTGATAGGGTTGGATCATGTTTTGGGTAGAAAGTGGAGCTTGTTTTGAGCAGTACGACATGTGTTACTCAAATGACCATAACACCCACAATTTGCACATAGTCGGCAAGGTACGGTGGGTTGGTGGTGATAATGGCAGGTGTTGCATTGAGGTTTGGGGACCAGTGTAGCGTTCAAGCTGGATTGGGTGCCACTTGGGTGATTGGGATGGCTTAGAGTGGTATGGCTTATGAAGTCGGGTTAGTCGAAGGAAATAGCGTAGTTTTAACCGTCACGCTTTCATTTGGTATCGGAATAGGAGAATGTTTCGATCTTGGTTGTCTTTGGATCTTCCACTGAAACCTTGTCAATTGTGCCCTTCTTTTTAAAGTCTCCATTTCGGATATCGTTTTCGGTAAGTTTGGTGGCTAATTCTATTGCAGCTTCCAATGTTGCGGGTACAGTGCTCATCAAGGAATCCTGGATACCAGAAGGTAGACCCCTAATGTAATGTTCAATGAGACGGTAAGGAGGAGTGAACATATTTGGGACCATTTGGTTCGGCTCGAGAAAACGCTTGTTATAGGCCATATGGTCTCCATCATTTTGCTTTAAGCGGTATAATTGTCCTCCAACTTCTTAATCTCACTCCTAGGACAGAACCGTTTAGTCATTAGTTCCTTGAGTTGTTCCCAAGTTAGGGCCATAGCAGACTCAGCCCCTCTTCGACTCTTTCAGCGTTCCACCAGGTTAAAGCTGTTTCAAACGAGGCGGCCGGTAGCGTAACGAACATTACGATCATTAGGGCAATCACAATTTAGGAAGGTGCTTTCCATTTCCTTGAACCATCGAAGAAGTGCAGTGACCCATTCTGTTCCCTCATTTTTTTTTGGGGGGGGGGGGGGTCATAAGACTTGAAGTGCTTAGAGGAGCACATGGATGTAGTTGTGGGAGCATTTACATAGTTTGGTCCGACTTAATTGACTTGGTTATTAGCGAGGGCTTGTTGGACTTGGATCACAATGTTAGGAATCCCGGCAACCATTTGCTTGGCGATTTGCGCTGCCATGCGTTTACCAGAGTTTCCTATTCTTTTTCCTCCGCGAAGGTGCCAAAACGACATCTACAGGAATTTACGCAAACAAGATTGTGAGATTTTTTATGGATTTGCTACGGAGATGCGAAAAATATAAACATATGACAAAATGAAAACTTTTGGGGTGTAACTGAAAACAATAACTTATGATAATACAACACTTTTAAAGTGTTCTTGGGCTTTGCTCGTAATTGGGCCTTGCATGCCACCATACTTCACCTTCGTAATCATGTGGCCCCCATGATTACCGGGCTTTCGTATGGTTCTGCATGTGGTAGCATGGTAACGTACACTAAAACCCGGAGAAAGTCGAGAAATATGAATGTAACGTATGAAAGTCGGAGTGCATCCAGGTGTGGACACGGTGACAACTCAAAGTGGGGTTAATTTACACGACGTTTGGTGTGGCATGCTTTGGCCTAATAGGTCCTTCGTACTCTCATCAGATGTCCCTAGGTAGGCAAAGTGGTCCATTAATTCGGAGTTATACGAATGCCAATCCTAGACAGGACGTCCCAACTACCGGTACTCGAACCCTTCTAGTTACTACATGCCCATCACAAGAAATCACCTTGATGAGATTTGAAAACGAGAAAAAATATCACAAAAGTTTGAATAACATAAAAATAGTATTTGGAAAATGGAAGGAAATATTTTCAAAAATTTAAAGGAAATCGAGAACTTATAAATAAGGGTTTTATAAGTTCCGTATGGTACATTTCAGGTGGAGTGATATGTATATATGTAACATATATGTAGACTTCATGACATAATTATAACACATTGCATGTATCACATAATCATGTAACAAATAGAGTATTTGCATGCGTTTGTGTGTGAAATGAAAGGAATTTAAATGTGTGAGCAATAGCAAACATAAGCCAAACAAAACATGAAATCACATAAGCACATAGGTCCTAGTTGACTAAAGTATAGGTTTTAAGGGTCTAATAACCTATCATATATCCCTAAAGTCAATAGCACTGATACCAATCTGTCACACCCTGACCCGCAGCGGAATAGGTGATCGGGCATTATGGGTTAACTCGAGAGCTTATGACTTGCTATTACTTGTTTTAAATATTCATTAATTCATATCAAGTGTCTCACAATACAAATAATTCACATAAAATTACAAACACAAGACGATGTTTATAACAAGTAAATTGCTTCACCTGTATCATGTGTAAAAATGGTTTTGGGGTTAAAAAGGTTGGCGAGTGAATCTCATTTAATCATTTGAAAGAATTAGTTATATTGATTAATTTGATAAAAATGTGCATAAACAAAATATGAGCATACGTATATGTAAATCTATTCACGAACCACAATAACATCTAGCAATGTACACATGAGCATGATAAATGATGAATTGTGAGATCAAGGCTCAATCAAACGGAGCCGATCTAACGAGGCACGTGATGTTTAACTTGTATCCAACGAGGAACTGATGGGCCTAATGTGAATGATGCATTGAAATGAGATAATGTAACCACATATAACAACAACCAAACCTTACATAAAATGTTAGATCATATAATGGTAGTAGCACAAGTGTTTGAATAAATAATATAAGTAATGACACATGATACACCCCAAAACATGAATAAAAAATGGGATTTGTAAGGATTCACTCATAGTGTTTGCGTTTTTAATCCTTAGTGAAAAACCGCACGAGAATAAGGAGAAAATCCAATTGATAAGCATGATTTAAGCTAGACAAACGAATGCAACAAGAAAAAAAAAGTAAACGTTATGCTAGGCATAGCTAAATGAACGAACATGATATGTTAGACTCGTTAAGCCTAACGAGCCTCTACAAGGCTACGACAAGCCTAAAGGCGAGCCTAAACTAGGCTACCTTAACGAGCCCAATGCTCCATAAGCAAGAACCTAAACTAAACTAATTAAACAAAGAAAGCAATAAATAAATTAATATTAAAAAAGAACAAAGAAAGGAAGATGATCTCGAAGAAGAAGAACTTTACAAAATGAGAAGAGCTTGAAAGGCAGCACCTCCTCGTCGAAAGCGGAAATAAAAAACTACTACACACCACACCCAAAGGGGTATTGTGCTTGTGGAGCCACCAAATTTGGTTATTCCACTTGTTTATACTCAAACTAGGAGTTGCAAGCTATAAATAACCAAGCAAGGGTATTTATAGGTGTGAAGTGGAGCACAAAATGGTGATTGGGGTGATGTGGGATAACTTTAAAACAAGATTTTCGCGTCTTTCAAATCAGCAACCAACATAAAACTTGTTTTTGCGATTCTCACTTCGTTTATAACTCCGTTTAGCACACGGTTTTCGCTTACGTTCATTATTTTCAGAGTACTATCATATGGAAGATAGTAATCCAACATCCATGGTGTCGAGAATAGGTCTTAAACCTTGGGTCTTGATGCGGGTCAAGGGTTATGTTCTAAAACTTGTGTTTGTGATTCCCGTTACGCTAGAGCTCAGTTTTATGCACCATTTGAACCTACTTGATCCTTATATACTAAGTATATCTTGGAGCTTTGAATTTACCAGAATGATAGCTCAAGGATGGAGAAAAGTTGACAAGAAAGTCACCCGAAAGTCATCTTATGACAAAACTAAGAATACGACATGTAGAGCTTCTTACTTTGCTACCATTTACATCTAAACCCTCCAAAACACAATGTCTTATCTTAAGGCATGTATATAATGAAGTTTGAATGGTAAGAAGGTTAGGATATGATGTGCTAGGTATGTTCACGAGTTCTCCAAAGTTTTTGATTAACTTCAGGAAAACCTTAGTTTTAGACCTTAGAGATATGGAAGGTTGCTTCAAAATACATGGAAATGAATTTACAAGGTTGTCTAAAACATGTATAAGACTATAAATCACCAGATATGATAACATTATGATCAAAACATAGAATCCAAGAATTTTATTGCTTAAACATTAAACAAAATTACGTGAAATATGAAAAGTGATCGAGTTACAAAAACGGGTTGGGTTTTAGGATTCATTTTTTTACGAATGTTACAGTCTCCCATACTTTTGGAAATTTCGTCCCAAATTAGGAGGTAACCATTTAGCTATTTAACATTTGGGTGGTAAAGGTAATTCAAAAGGGATTGCAGTGTTTAAGGATTTTGGAAATGAAATTTTAACAAAGGTTTGATGTGGTGGACTGGCTCAAGTGTTTCGTTTGTTGGCGAGACTCGGGTTCGAATCTCTGTCCACTATTTTATATTTTCTTTTTAAATTTAAAGTTTTGAAATGTTACAAATCAGACCCCTTAACTCTACTATCCGAACTAACTTGGCTACTAACTCATATTACCTTAAAACTCACTTTAAAACCTAACAAAACTAACTAGATTTTATTAATGCTTTTAATTGTGATATTAATAAATTAAATTAATAAATAAAAATATCGATATATGAATTAAATTTAAGGGTAAAATCTTTCAACGGTTATTTATTTTGCAAAAATTTCCTAGGTTTAAATATTAGGATCCGGATTTCAAAGTGGGTCGGACATCTGGGTACCCGTTTTTAGCGGATGTTACAATCTCCCCTACTTTTAGGAATTTCGTTCCAAAATTAGGAGGGAACCATCCTTGTGGGTTAGTTGATAGGGTTTCTTATAGATTGGATCTCGAGTATGCTAGGTAATAAAAATCTCGATGATGCTAAGGATATACATAACTGGTGACTGTGAAGTTTGGATTTTGATTGAGGCGGTAACGTTCGTAGTAAGGATTGAATACCCTGCTACATGAATTGCTTTTTTATGCCTGAGGTGTAGAATGAAAAGCATTGTAACACGGAGATGGCTAACCGATATGTCTCATGATAAGGGGTTTTGAGAAAATCGGAGCGTCATAATGATAAAGTTACCTCACAAACCGAAATCATCAACCACATCGTTATCCAAATTGAGATTGACACTACTTACACAGAACTTCCCATAACTGTCTAACAATGCTTTTGATCACCTAACAAGAACACTTATATATAGGAAGTACCTACGGCGTATCCACCATGTCCTTATCAAATTTTCATTGGCCTTGTTAATAAGTCACGATTAGTTCTATGTGACTTGTCCTAAAATCTACCAAACATAAACAAACACAATAACCCATGCTTGAGTCTCGAATCCGAAGAAAGCAAGACTAAATGACGGCGATACCTCTCTCGTGTGTCATGAGGAAGTGGTCAGTCTATGAAAAAAGTGAGACATGACCCAACTTCCTTAAATGATGAGACAGGGTTCGTCGAGATTATGATGACATGAATGACATGAAATTTAATCGATGTATAGAGACATGTAATGAAACACAATTGGTATAGCGTCATATAAATTGCATTAATGGCATTAATTTGAAATAATGAAATCTTAAAACATTATTACCCAAATTGAAAATAATGGTAACCTGAATAGTCAGGACAAGAAATGGAATTTATTAAAGCTTGGATTGGGAATTAAAATAAAATAAACAACTGGAGCAGAGTCTTGAGTCTTCATGATGGAGAAAGGCTAGTTAGGTTGTTCGTTGGCACCGTCGTTCACCTCAACTGGGTTTGCGTTGATATTGTAGGCTCTCCCTCTTGCTGGTGGGGGTGTTGGGTTTGCTTGGTTCGCTTGGTTAACTAGATTTGCTTGGGCTTGAGCGTTGATGAGGTTAACCAGCCTAGGGCACGTGTTTCTGAAATGAGTAGGATCACCACAATTAAAGCAAGCTCGCACATATGGAACCATGGGATAATGAGGTTGTTGATAGGGTTGGATCATGTTTTGGGCAGAAAGTGGAGCTTGGTTTTGAGCAGTACGACATGTGTTACTCAAATGACCATAACACCCACAATTTGCACACAGTCGGAAAGGTACGGTGGGTTGGTGGTGATAATGGCAGGTGTTGCATTGAGGGTAGGGACCAGTGTAGGGTTCAAGCTGGATTGGGTGCCACTTGGGTGATTGGGATGGCTTAGAGTGGTATGGCTTATGAAGTCAGGTTAGTCGAGGCAATAGCGTAGTTTTTACCGTCACGCTTTCAATTGGTATCGAATAGGAGAATGTTTCGATCTTGGTTGTTTTGGCTCTTCCACTGAAACCTTGTCAGTTGTGCCCTTCTTTTTAAAGTCTCCATTTTGGATATGGTTTTCGGTGAGTTCGATGGCTAATTCTATTGCAGCTTCCAATGTTGTGGGTACAGTGCTCATAAAGGAATCCTGGATACCAGAAGGTAGACCCCTAATGTAATGTTCAATGAGACGGTAAGGAGGAGTGAACATATTTAGGACCATTTGGTTCAGCTCGAGAAAACGCTTGTTATAGGCCATATGGTCTCCATCATTTTGCTTTAAGCGGTAGAATTCGTCCTCCAACTTCTTAATCTCACTCCTAGGACAGAACCGTTTAGTCATTAGTTCCTTGAGTTGTTCCCAAGTTAGGGCCAAAGCAGCCTCAGCCCCTCTTCGACTCTTTTCAGCGTTCCACCAGGTTAAAGATGTTCCAACGAGGCGGCCGGTAGCGTAACGAACCTTACGATCATTAGGGCAATCACTATTTAGGAAGGTGCTTTCCATTTCCTTGAACCATCGTAGAAGTGCAGTGACCCCTTCTGTTCCCTCATATTTGGGGGGGGGTCATAAGACTTGAAGTGCTTATAGGAGCACTTGGATGTAGTTGCGGGAGAATTTACATCGTTTGGTTCGACTTAATTGACTTGGGTTTTTAGCAAGGGCTTGTTGGACTTGGATCACAATGTTAGGAATCCCGGCAGCCATTTGGAAAACGAAAAAAAATATACACAAAAGTTTGAATTACATAAAAATAAGTATTTGGAAAATGGAGGGAAATATTTTCAAAAATTAAAGGAAATCGAGAACTTATAAATAAGGTTTTATAAGTTCCGTATGGTACATTTCAGGTGGAGTGATATGTATATATGTAACATATATGTAAACTTCAGGACATAATTATAACACATTGCATGTATCACATAATCAAGTAACAAATAGAGTGTTTGCATGTGTTTGTGAGTGAAATGAAAGGAATTTAAATGTGTGAGCAATAGCAAAACATAAGTCAAACAAAACATGAAATCACATAAGCACATAGGTCCTAGTTGACTAAAGTATAGGTTCGAAGGGTCTAATAACCTATCCTATATCACTAAAGTCAATAGCTCTGATACCAATCTGTCACACCCTGATCCGCAGCGAATAGGTGATCGGGGATGATTGGGTTAACTCGAGAGCTTATGACTTGCTATTACTTGTTTAAATATTCATTAATTCATATCAAGTGTCTCACAATACAAATAATTCACATAAACAATTACAAACACTAGGCGATGTTTATAACAAGTATATTGCACTAATCCGTTTCTAATTCACGAAGGTCCATCTTGTGTCCAATCTTCTCTTCGTACCAGTTCACCTGTATCATGTGTAAAAATGGTTTTTGGGTCAACAAAGGTTTCCGAGTGAATCTCATTTAATCATTTGAAAATTTAGTTATATTGATTAATTTGAAGAAAATGTGCAAAAACAAAATATGAGCATACGTATATGTAAATCTATTCACAAACCACATAACATCTAGCAATGTACACATGAGCATGATAAATGATGAACTGTGAGATCAAGCTCAATCAAACGGAGCCGATCTAATGAGGCACGCGATGTTCAACCCGTATCCAACGAGGAACTGATGGGCCTAATGTGAATGATGCACTGAAATGAGATAATGTAACCACATATAACAACAACCAAACCTTACATAAAACATTAGATCATATAATGGTAGTAGCACAAGTGTTTGAATAAATAATATAAGTAACGACACATCATACACCCCAAAACATGAATAAAAAAAGGGATTTGTAAGGATTCACTCACAGTGTGTGGTTTTTAATCGTTAGTGAAAAACCGCACGAGAATAAGCAGAAAATCCAATTGATAAGCGTGATTTAAGCTAGACAAACGAATGCAACAAGAAAAAAAAAGTAAACGCTATGTAGGCATAGCTAAATGAACGAACATGATATGTTAGACTCGTTGAGCCTAACAAGCCTCTACAAGGCTACGACAAGCCTAAAGGCGAGTCTAAACTAGGCTACCTTAACGAGCCTAATGCTCCTTAACCAAGAACTAAACCAAACTAATTAAACTAAGAAAGCAATAAATGAATATTAAAAAAAGAACAAAGAAAGAAAGATTACCTCGAAGAAGAACTTTACAAAATGAGAAGAGCTTGAAGGGCAGCACCTACTCGTCGAAAGCAGAAATAAAACTACTACACACCATACCCAAAGGGGTATTGTGCTTGTGGAGCCACCAAATTTGGTTATTCCACTTGCTTATACTCAAATTAGGAGTTGCAAGCTATAAATAACCAAGCAAGGGTATTTATAGGTGTGAAATGGAGCACAAAATGGTGATTGGGGTGATGTGGGATGACTTTAAAACAAGATTTCTGCGTCTTTCAACAAACACCAAACTTGTTTTTGCGATTCCCGCTTCGTTATAACTCCGTTTCGCACACGGTTTTCGCCTATGTTCATTATTTTCAGAGTACTATCATATAGAAGAGAGTAATCCAACATCCATGGTGTCGAGAATTGATCTTAAACCTTGGGTCTTGATGCGGGTCAAGGGTTATGTTCTAAAACTTGTGTTTGTGATTCCCGTTACGCTGGAGCTCAGTTTTATGCACCATTTGAACCTACTTGATCCTTAGTATACTAGTATATCTTGGAGCTTTGAATGTACCAGAATGATAGCTCAAGGATGGAGAAAAGTTGGCAAGAAAGTCACACGAAAGTCATCTTATGTCAAAACTAAGAATACAACATGTAGAGCTTCTTACTTGCTATAATTTACATCTAAACCCTCCAAAACACAATGTCTTATCTTAAGGCATGTATATAATGAAGTTTGGATGATAAGAAGGTTAGGATATGATGTGCTAGGTATGTTCACGAATTCTCCAAAGTTTTTGATTAACTTCAGGAAAACCTTCGTTTTAGACCTTAGAGATATGGAGGGTTGCTTCAAAATACATGGAAATGAATTTACAAGGTTGTCTAAAACATGTATAAGACTATAAATCACCAGATATGATAACATGTATGATCAAAACATAGAATCCAAGACATTTTATTGCTTAAACATTAAACAAAATTACATGGAATATGAAAACGGATCGAGTTACAAAAACGGGTCGGGTTTTAGGATTCATTTTTTTACCTATGTTACATATAGGGAGTAACACCTACCTTATTACGATCACTTAGCCATGTTCATTAAGAATAATGGCTGGAACAAAATGGTCTTAACCGAAAGTTAAGGCGTTTTCCGAAAAAACACTTGTCTTCTGGCTGGAAGAGCCTATAAATGAAAATGCAAGAGCAAGAAATACTTACAAGAGGTTCCTAGAATGGAAGAGAACTAATTTGGATGCTCCTTTCAGTTAGGAACTTCCATAGGAGGGAGAAGAGTTGAAAATGAGAAAGGTGCAAGTTCAAATGGTGAACCTTGGCACCTATTTATAGTTTGAGAGCTTGAAGGAGGTGATGCTAGGTGCTACGGGGTGTAAAAGGGAGCTTACAAGTGTCCCAAAACGTGACATAGTAGTTTGGGAATCCATAGTTTCGAGTTAATTGATTTTTGGCACTTTGTGTGGTGGCCAAGGCAATTTTTCTGCAGATACAGCCTTCTGGCGGGCCGCGAGGCACATGCCATGCCTCCCGCGCCCCGCGAGCGCCCATAGGCCATTTTGAAAATTTGCCACCTTAGCCCCTCAACTTATTAAACACCCTTAAAACCTTCTAAAACACCTTTTTAGCATATTTAGCCCTCCATAGCCAATATTTGGTGTACCCGGGATTATGTCCGGACATTGTCGAGCTCTCATTTCGTTAAAAGGTCACTCGGAGTATAAATTAACATGTTGACACTTTTAACCCCTCCAATGTCGAACTTTTACATAATTATGGATTTAATCCCTCTCGTCCAACAAATGGGATATGTGAGAGTTAGGACTTCGTAAAAGATCACTCAAAGGCTCATTATAAGCATGTCGACTCCGATGTCACACAGAGGCTGGGCATGTTGACACAACGGTCACTCAGAGGCCAAGTTTTAGCATGTTGACACTAATGGTCACTCAAAGGCTATGTTCTAAGTATGTTGACACTAATGGTCATCCAGAGGCTCGGTTTATGCATGTTAACATCAGAACTCAGAGACTTTGTTTGTGCATGTTGATGCTTTTAGTCCTAGTTAGTCTTTTAAGAGACTTAAACTAAATACGACACGTGCCACTATATTGTCGGGGCACCTGGATAGGCACGGTCGTGCCTATCTATGCACGTTCGTACCTATAACAGAATTGCAATGGACTAAATCATGAAAGGACAAGAAGGACAAGCGGTGTCAGAAATCCTCACCAGGCATGATCTTGCCCCCTAGGCACGCCCGTGCTCCCCTGGTCTCACTCAACCTATAAATAGAGGCCATTGGCTGCCCATTTTTACCATTCCATTTCATCCATTTCTCTTCCATGTTTCATACACTAAACCTCTGATCTTGAGAGACTAAAGGACTTGGAGATCACTCCAAAAAATACTTGTAATAGCTTAGTTTGAGAGAGATAGAACTTGTAATAAACAACCTGTTTCAAGTTGTTTGATCTTATCATACTTGATCCATCACGATTCACTCAATAATCATTGTTTGTGGACAAGTTATGGCCATCATTAGCTAAAGCGTTTGTGTTGCTTGGGTTTAAGATAAAACTTGGCATGAATTAAATGTTTAATCTTTAGCAAAGAGATGTGTTGTGTTTTTAATAACTCCTTCAACCATTCTTCTTTCATAATGAGCTTGTGATTATTTTGGTCTTTGATCTTATGGGAGTTCTCAATAACCAAAGGAGGTGAAGCTTATTAGTACACTCATGTGTGTGTAACAACCCATTACTAATAAGGGAAATTCCGATTTTGGTAAAGTAGTTGACCCATTGTCGAAACACATCTTGTGATCAACTCTCGTTTATCAAGAATATTGTTGTTAGCCCACACGGTCTATATGCTAGGCCACAACGATAAGCAAAAAACTTAGTCTTGTTACTCGTCTAACATGGTCTATATTTTTGATTTTTTATGGTCTAAGAGTTGGTGAACCCATGTCAAAATACTGTACGTCTTTATATATATTTTTTATTATTATTATAAAGCAACCTTATAAATAAAGATCAATCACCCTAATTAATCATAAGTTTAATTAGCACCTATGAGGAGCACGTTGATATATCCTTTCCAGCTTTGAAGTGAGACAAGCGTATGACAAATAGAGGATCGCAAGCCATGGGAACCATGTAAAAGAAAGAAGAGTAGTTGTATGTAACTAACCCAAGATTAGGGAATTGTTCCTTAAAAAGAACCTTTCTCTAAGATTGGGCAATGAATTATCTTTAACCGGCTCTAATTATATGTTAACCTTAAAGTCCCATCTTGTAAATCTAATAAAAATTCGTTGGTAATCTTAGTTTAGGTGCCTATCACACGGATCAATAACGAGATTGATAACCAACTAAGAGTGTGGAATCCTCTTAGTAGATCAGGCGAACACAGAAACAAGTATATAACTCACATATGCAAACTGGACAAGCCCGCATAACAAGTCCTCTTAATGCACAACGTGTGCTTATATATTACACACACATGCAAACTAGGCCAAGCCCAGATAACATAACAGAATATCGAAACACATATACAAGATATATAACCCGATAGAACATATAACTCCAAATAATATCAACTTCATAACTCTGAACTTCCACAATCACATATACCAGAACTCTTGCATAAGACATGTTCCTCAGAACCTTTGTGTTTCCCGGAACCACACAAGCTATCATTCCTCGGAACCTTCATGATGTATATAACACGGAAGTCTTCAAGTCTCTGTACCGTAACTCCACAAGCCCAATTAACATGGAAACCTATTTTTTCTAGAACTTTGACTTCTGTTAACTTCTGCTAAATCCTCAAACATTGTTTAACAGTTTACAAGATATCCAAAAACCTAATTATTATGTTGTTTGTCACAGAATATGCACCAACACTTAGCTAGGAGTCAAGTCTTTGAGTTAATTACCCTCACCTCTTGCAAAGAAAATAACTACAATTCGTCCTAAGTGGATTCGGATATCCAAAGCAACACACTTCGTGCTCTTGATATTCTTTACTAATCATCTATTACTTGCTTTATTTTCTTGTTTAAATATAAAAATAACAAAAGATAATTTATTAAACTAATTGGTAATTTAAAGTTAACTATTAAAAGTCGTATCCTTTAGGTTCGATACATGGTTCTTACCTTAACCTCTACTACAAACTATATGTATGCTTTCCTATTTTGTATGTCTAGCCTAAATAAAAATCATTTCTTATAAATTTAAAACTAGGTGAAAGTAAAAATTATTAGGTTAACCCACCTATATGTGCTAAGAGTTATTAAATTAACTAGACCAACACAGCGCAACAAGACACGACATCAGTAAGGTAGACGTATTTTAAATTTCTATACGGTCGGCAGATGTTTTGGGTTTATCGATTGCTTTTGACAATTCTCCTCCATTGGCGACTTTTGTGTGCCCAATAAGATTCTTGTAAAGGTTTAAAACATTTTCTTTTGTGAGCCCAAAGTCATAGCTAATAAATAAACAATCAATTAAACACTTTTTACATATATAACTATCTAGTGTTTAAAGTTATTGAAATCTTCTATAAACGATCTCCACAACCACAACTCATGATAAACAAAAATAGCGCAGCTTAAGGGTACAAAAAGTTCGATATTTTTCTTATGATTTAATTGCACGTAAGATCATAGACTATATCTCCTAATTATATACGGCCGTATATAAATAAGAAATACACAGGTAGCTATTACTTCATTATTTTTAAAATAACCACTTACAAATTTAAAAATAACCATTTACAAAGTTACAATTTTCAATAGAAATATTACGTGATGTTATAACTTGTCTCAAACGTAAATAGATACATAGACGTATACATAATCTGTACATGAATTTCAAAATACACCGGTCAAGTTTAGAGACCGAATAGGTTGTAAAAACATTGGCTGGGAATTTAAAATTCAGGAACTCTGTAATTACAAATAAAATTTTCTAAAACTACCATTGACTTTTTTTTTCAATTACATATATCCCCTATAAAATTAGTAAATTACATATTTACCCAAGCCAAAAATTAAATTACATATTTCATCTTGTTAAAAGTTAGAAATATCAAATATACTCATTTCATTTTAAATAAATTTTAGAATGACTATTTTACCCTTATTTTAACTGAACCATAAAAATCATATATTTACAATATTGTCTCCCAAGTCCCATCTTGAATCGAACCAGATCAAACATATACACAATAATTAAAACAACAATTTATAAATCAGAATCATAATATATGATTGTCAGTGTGTAACCTGGTTGTCGCCCAGATACGGTTTTGAAAACTATCGTCACAATGAAGATGAAAAGTCGGGGAGAGTTGTCGGTTAGTGTTCACTTTGCCAGTTCTCTTGCGCGTTAGGATTGGAGGCTGCCGGCCGGTGGAGGATAAGGAAAATCGACTGTCACGGGAAGTATGAAAAGTCGAGGAGGAAGTTACAAGTTGAGGAAGGAGGAGACGTGTTTTTTTATGATTAAAGGGTAATTTTGTCATTTTTCTAATGATGGGGAATATGTAATTTATTTTTGGGTTAGGTAAATATGAAATTAAAGTTCTAAATAAGGTGTTATATATAACAATACTTTTTTTTGATCTTGACCCAATAATATTTTAACTCCCCTTTAAATTTAATTACACCCACACATTTTAACTTGCTTAAACCTTTTAGAGTATGCTATAGTTTCCCATAAGATTTCGTATTAAAATCAGGTCTAATCTTATTATTCACATTTGTGGCGATTGACATTTCACATTTAATATGTTTTGTCTCTAGAACTAATAGAGTTAGATTCTCTGTTAACTCTCTCTTACATGAAGGGCAATTCCGTCCTTCAGTTTCATCCTCAGCTGATTTTGGTATAAGCACGCAACACAAACATAAATTAGAAAGCATGGAGGCTCCCTTACTCGCCACACAACCATTGTGGAAATTCTGCTTCATACTTGGTGACAAACGAACAAATTAACTTTTTAGGTGACCCGTTGTTCCAAGTAATGAAAAACATGCCTCTGTTGTGAAGGAGTGTTGTTAACCTCCAATGCTATTCTAACATGTTTAATAGAGAATTCACCTTCTTTACAGATTTAACAATCGCCATACGCTTCACATTGTTTTGTTGCTGGAGTTCATTGTGAAGCTCACATTTTGTAACAATTCTTAACCAAAGCTTACTCATTCCGAACTAATGAGAACGTTTTAAAAGAGTAAATTGTCATTTTAGTTTCTGAGATTTGTTCCAAAATATCACTTTAGTCCAAATAGTTTCTGAGATTCGTTTCTAATTTTTGTCATTTTCGTCCATTTTGTTAACTTCGTCAAAAAACTCAGCTAAGTCACTTAATAGTTTGGTATTTGCCATTTTCATCAAAATTTTCTGTCTTTTATATATATATATCATGTTTTTCAAAAAAAATTATCACAAACCAACTCTTCCTCTCTTCTCTCACATCCACCATCACCAACACCACCATTCCCTACCACTTCCACCACCACTCCCCACCACAACCATCACCGTGCACTACCACTTCCACGGCCATTCCCCACCACATCCACAACCATTCCCCACCACAGTGCTCCACCACTGCCACAATGATTCCACCACAACCGCCACCACTTCCCCACAACCACCACCGTGCACCACCACTGCCACAACCATTCACCACCATAACCACCGCCACTCACTACCACCACTACTACTTGTTTTCACCATATCAAAATTGTAGGTCCCTTAATCCGTATGGATCTTCACAGAATCGTCTATCCAACCTAGAGTGCAGAATCCCCTATATCAGATTATCACAGAAAACCAATAAGAACAGCAATCACTATAAACCCGATCTTTATTGATTATATATTATAATGATTACAATCAATCTACAATCAATCACTATAAACCCGATCTCTCTGAAATGATTAACTGAGCAACCTTAACTCTAATGCAAAACTCACTTTATATAGAGACTAGTATGCAACTGGGCTAGGGTTTCACCACATGGGCTGCAAATTGGTCTAGGCCCAATTCGCCTACCACTCTCTATATTGTGTCTGGTTTAGCCCAATCACTTCTAATCAACTACTACAATGCTAAAACCCACTAACTATTTATCGTTTTACTATTACAAGATATCCAAAGACCAAATCTAAGCTGTTGTCACAAATATAAACCAACAAAAATCAGACCCAAAATCAAACATCGATTCGAGGTTTTACCAGGTCGGCGTTTGACATTTACCTATTTCAGATAATCTGCTTTAAAGGTGAAGACGATTACAAGTTTCCACTGGCAATCCATCGCTGATTTAAGGTTCTGCCGGTTTCAAGGTTCATTAGAAACCCTATAAACACATATCAGATTTGGGGTTAGGGTTTGCTCCGATTTGTGGGTAAGGGTTCGCTCTTATTTGGTGTTAGATGGTGATGTTGTGTTAGTTGGTGGTTGTGGTGAGATATTGTGTTTGTGGTGATGAGTGGTAGTGAATGGTGGCGGTTGTTGTGGAAGATGAGACAGTGTGAGAGGACGTGGGTTTTTTTAATTTCTTTTTTAACACAAAACATTTTTATCTATATATAGTTTATTTGTATTTTTAAAAATACCATTTTTTATATATTTTATATTGTTTTATATTAAGATTATATATATATATATATAGGATAGCAGTTGGTTACAAAGCCAACTTTTCTTACAAAGTGTAAGAAGCATTCTCTATTTGACATGTGGTATTTAATTCTTTTATAAAAAAGGACGTAATTGTAAATGCATAATTATTTTAATTTTGGAAGATTTTATCTCCTAAATCAAATGAGATTTTTATGGAAATTCATTGTTTTGGGTTAAACATGAAGAAATTCTTGACGATGTATTTTATCAGTTAGTTTTTGAAAAGAAATGAATGTTGTGCGTTGTGTTTTATTTTGTTTTGAGTGGAATGGGATTAATCATGAACAAATTCTTTCTGTTGCAAATAATCATGGTTTTGGATTAAACATGAAGAGATTCTTGACGTTGTGTTTTAGTTCGTATATGAGTCTGTTACAATAAGCATGGAATTGGATTAATCATAAAAAACTCTTGACGTTGTGGTTTAGCTGTTAGTAACACATATAAAAAAACACTGAAATAAGTTCAATGACATAAAACAGACCAGCGTCTGAAATAAGTTAAATGACACATAAAACACACCATTGTCTTGACGTTGTGTTTTAGCAGTTAGTAACACACATTGAATACAGTAGTTTCGGAGAAGAGAAAGTTGACACACATAGAGAGAGAGAGAGAAACAGAGGGGGAGAGAAACTCACGAAAAAGGTGAGAAGTTATTATATGACAATTATTTCCTTATTTAAAACAAGTTAAATGACACTCATACCCCCAATCAATTGAATTACCCTATTTTTAAAACACACACGCACACAAAAAGGGGGGTTGCGGTGGGGGATTTAGGTTTTTTGAGGGGTGCGAGTGAGGGGTTTAGGTTTTTTTGTGGGTTTACATTTAGGGTTTAGCTTTAGATTTTTTTGGGAGTGGGGTGGGGGGAAGGTTTAGGTTTTTTGGGGGTGGGGGTTTAGGCTTTTCATAGGAGAGTGGATTTAGGTTTGGAGGGGGGGTCTGGGGGTTTAGGTTTTTGAGGGTGTTAGTGGGTGTGGGTTAGGTAGCTTAGTCTTTCTCATATTAATGCACATGTGCAGTACAACTTTTTTTTTTTGAAAAAAAGTTTTTTATATATTATATATTACGATTTTTATTAAAAAATTTAAAAAAAATTGATATGTTTTTAGGCTTTTTTAGTTAGTTTTTTGTTTTCTCATTTAAACTATTTTTCATGATCCATCCCCTATATGTGTGTGTGTGTGTTGTATATATATATGTATGTGTGTGTTTATTTTTTATAACGTTAATATTTTTCTTTTCTTTTTATATGTAATTGAATTTTTGGATGAAAATGGCAAGTACCAAACTATTTAATGTGAGTTAACTGACATTTTAACGGAGTTAGTGGGTTGAACGGAAATGACATAAAAGCGCAAACGTTGGGAACCCGGGGGAAAAAGTATTTGCACTAAAGTGACATTTTGGGCTAAATCTCAGGGACTAAAATGACATTTACTCCTCTAGGAAATTGATAACAAAAGGGCCCTGTATCCAATGATCAAATCAAAACACTTTATTGCCACTTCCCAACGTCAGAAAAAGCTTAAAATTGTGTTAATTTTGAAGTTTGTGAGGTCATTTTCCACACTACTCTTATTTCTCCACACTTTAGTGATTGGCTTCATGACCAAAGCATCCACCATCGTTTAACTGTGAGGGCCATATTCATATCCCTCAAACCCCCTACACCCAACCTCCCGCTTGCTCAGAGGCCAAGATTGCTTCCCAAGTCATCTATCAAATTTTCCCTTCCGTGCCCTATCCTCCCAGATGCGTCCTTCCAATGTTTTTACCACCTTGATTAGAGCTATATACAATGACAAAAAATACTTTGGGAGAGCCCATAAAATGGATTTCACCAGCATGAGTCTCCCGCTAAGGATTGCATTTCATTTTCTAGGTATACACCCTCAAATTGAATTTGTCTATTATCGGTTTCCAAAGACCCACCATAGGCATTTTAGCGCAAATCCACACAAATAGGAGAAAAGAAATTTACCGTTAGATAATAAATGAACACAACCACATGGGAAACCTTTGAATCATCTATCCCTAACCCATAGAGGTTACTTTTTTTTGCGTTTAACTTGCAATTAAAACGCCAAGAAAAAACATGTTAAGATTTTTTCAGATTCTTTAGGTTCGTCGTCGCCCAATGATGTATAAGAACTTATACATATTTTAACGTCAAATTATCCCTGTTTATGCGAATTTTTTTTGTATTTTGATTGATTTTGGTACTTATTCCAGTTGTTTGTGAAAATATAGGTCCGGGCTTCGTCCCGGTGATAAAACTAGGGCGTTTAGAGCAAAATGCAGCAAAAATGAAAAATTTTAGCTAACTACCTGATACGGCACGATCATGCAACCCAAGGGACGATCGTGCCGATCAACCATGCACTATAACCATCATGCCACGTGTCACACCCCGCCCCGCAGCGGAATAAAAGTCGGGGCATAATTGGGTTATCACCAAAGCTCATGATATTTACTAGGATGTTTCATATTTATTAAATTCAAATTACAAACTTAAATATCCAAAAACAAAATCCATACTATTACAAAGGAAAATGAAACTATATATTTATTCCAAAGCGTAAACTTGTTTATTCTTCTAGGCCATCCTAAGTGTTTCCTGTCTCGGCTGGATCACCTGTATCATGTGTAAAACGGGGGAGATTTTGGGTCAACAAAAGTTGGCGAGTGAACCTTGATAAAACATTTTAACTAATTTCTTGTTTTATTTAATAAAGAAAATTCGTGCATTAATCACATGTGAGCAAACATATATGTAAACAATCACAAACCACTTTGGATGAGTATATGACATGAAATGATGATGTATTTGAGATCAAGGCTCAATCAAACGGAGCCGATCTAATGAGGCTCCTGATGCTCAACCCGTATCCCACGGGGAACTGATGGGCCTAATGAAATGTGTGCACTGAAATGATAAATTCAATCTACATATAATTCATACAACAATCGATACACATTTGATCACGGATATGATGTATGCACAAGTGTTTTAAATAAAATATAAGAATAGTACGACACATGATACACCCCAAAACATGATTAAAACGGGGAATTGGTAGAGATTCACGCACAGTGGATGCGTTTCTTGATGACGATGAATGCGCACGAATATTATGATTCAACCGACAAGGGAAAACTAACCTAAATAATAACGACATGATTCGATTAAATAAATAAATTTTATTTGAGATTATTATTTTTAATTAGTGTTCTTTAATGAGATTTTTAGATTTATTTTTGTGAGTTTAATGCAAATTTTTAACTTTAAAAACCTTATTTTTAAGTATTTTTAAATAATTTTTCAATTAAATTAAATGAATAAAAAAGAAAACAAAAATGAAAAATTTGGGTTGACTTGTCAGGTCTGACTGGGTCTGACCGGTCAGACAGTTTGTTATTCAGGCAGCGTGTGAGGTTCGAACTCGGGATCTCTCGTATACGTGCACGCAGCTCTACAACTGAGCTACGTGTCTAACCCGAAATATTCTCTGTTTTAATTATATATATATACTAACTAATCTTTAACCTTATTTAGTTTTTATTAAAAATGATTTAATATGGCTAACCGGTTACAGAAACCCGGAATCGAACTCGGGACCTTCGGTTCGAGTGCACACAGCCCAACCAGTTGGGCTGTGTGTCTGATCTGTTTAACTACTGTATTATATTCCTCTTATATCTATACTGTGAATTGATCTGAATAGGTTTTAAAATTGTTGGTTTTATTTCAGAAAGTCGGAAACATGCGTGATTCGAACCCGGGACGTGTGTTTTATATTTGCACACAGTCCACCGCTGGACTGTGTGTCTAACCCGGTTAAATACCCGATTTTAATTACATTAATATACAATTTAGTCTTCGTCTTTTCACTAAGAAAACAAAGAACAGTGAACCCGACTGTTTTGCTTAATCGACCAACAAACTTATACTCGATTGAAATGGAATAGGAAAATGAAGATTAAGGAATATGATATACCAAAACAGAGATTTTTCTTCAGATTTCCGGCAAGTTTCGTCGACCCTGATTTGCGATTTCCGGCTGAATGAACTGATTCAACAGTTTTGTTATTGATTTGAGCAATTAGATTATCAATCAAGAGATAGCAAGAAGGTTTAGACAATTATACCGTCTGAAGAACAAATGCGGTTTTCTGATCAGTGATTCCGGTGATATTCCGGCGAGTGCGAAGATCTCCGACGACGAGCTTTGGAAGAATTAAAACTTCAGAAAGAGAGTGCGGTTCTGGGCGAAATGTTTACCAGGATTTTGAGTGGGTATTTATAAGGAGACAGACCGATTGGGTTCGAATTAAGGGTCAAGATTCGTGGTCAATGATTTCCAACGGTTTTGACTGAAATGAGTGCCAGGCAACGGTTATAACTGATGTCGAAATCAGTTTATGCGTTCAGTCAAGGGAAATGGCAACATTTGCGGAGTTTCGTTTCTTCGGCGATTGCGAGTTTTTGGCGCGCTGATTACCGGTTTTGATTTTCGGTTTTTACTATAAGTTTTATTTGTTTCAGTACATGATACAAATGATGTGTGTGGCGGAGTGGTGTGGTGTGTGTGTGTGTCTTTGCGGGAGACCCGGGTTCGAGACCCGGCGACTCTATTTTATTTATTATTTACTTATTATTATTATTTATTAATTATGGTTTTTAAATTCTAAAATGTTTATTAATTATGTATTATTTAAAATAATCTGAACAATAAATACGCAACGAACTTATAACTGAATACTTGATATTAAACGAAGCGGGTTTTGAAACCCGTTTTTCGACGAATGTTACACCACGCATCAGCACCCACCAATTTGGATCAAATCTTTGAGTGGCACGATCATGCCACCCAAGCACGATCGTGCCCGCCCAAATCAGCTCAGGCACAGTCTGTTCACGAGCATGCCATCGAAGATTACCAGTGAAAACTGATCATGTAGGATCATTCCGAAGCCTGGCACGAGCGTGCTCTCCTCAGGGACTATTGAGCTGGATTTTGGCAAAAAATAGTAGCTAATAAGAACAACAAAAGAAAACTGAAACTGAACAAAACCAAGCACGGCAATGCCAAAGTCTAGCATGATTGATATCAGTAATCACAATGCACACTAGAAGATGGGAATTTAAAGTAAATTATACAAAGTACAAACATGAGAGTCCAAAGTTCAAAAATAATATACAAGTGTGTTCGTACTAAAATCCAGAGGCGGATCGAATATATGAAATAAGACTTGAGACTAATATGGTCTTTCGTGGAGTTGCAAATTCCAAAACGCCTAGACCAAGCAGCTCCAGCCTATTCCTTATTTGCTATATAACCTAAACTTAGTCATTTGAAAATACATCAGTTTTCATTGATAAATACAATTAACCAACTCTTTTTTAAATTCTTTTCAAAAAGTATTTGATGCCATTTGGTATATCATTTTTAAATAACTTGGGACACATTATTTCTTTTGTTAAGAGTTTTACACATTTGTCAATACAGTTGCGGACCAAATTTAAACGCCGGTACATGATTAATCGACACACCACATTTTCAGTATCATATAAATATAACATTAGCGTCTGTCAGGTGTATGCCTACACCCCGAGTTAGGTCCTTGCCATCTGCAATTAAATGAGTAGGGATATCTATCACACAGTCGCATTAACCCCAACGTTTAACTTATCAAGCAAAATAGATTAAAACGGATTATTTGAATTTTAGACATCATTCGCCCTTTATCTAATACCCAACCAAGCGGCTAGTGTCATATCCCAAGCGTTTATAAAATAAAATAGGCTAAGAGTATTTACCTGCGCTAATCTTTACAAATCAAATATGCTAAGCACAACCGTTAATTAAAACAACCTAAACACAGGCGCAATTTACTGGAGGCTTCTACTCTGGAATGAACAGAACTATGATCCCTTAGAATGTTAACGGGTCATTAAAAGTCATTGACTTTGATCGGCTACTTAATGGATACGTCATGTTCGCTAGATTAAGCGTTAACCGAATAGGACGTGGTTTATACCCTTCCGAGAACAAGGACTCGTATAATTTGGATTAAACAACCAAACATTCAAATTAGAATTGTTATAATGTCAAAAATTAAGGTTTCAATACTTAGAACTTAATTAGCGTAATTTGCAAAAATTTACGTTTTGACTTTTATTTAATATAGGTTTGACTCGTTATTTCACTTACTTAACATGATCTTCCGAGGGTGCCATCACAAGGAATTAACATATTCATTATTACGATCACGTAGCCAAGTTTCGATTCGAACTTTGAATTCACCGAAATGGTAAGAACCAAAAGTCAAAGCAAAAGTCAATTAGTTTGACTTTTGGCTAATAACTAGGCTAAGAATGGAAAAAGACTAAGTTAGAACACTTATAAGTGTTCAAGGGAGTGTTATAACTCTAGAGGGGAGGCCTCTATAGATCAGAAGCTGCTCCAAGATAGAGAGAAATAATTTTTCTTTAAGATGCAAGTTTGAATAGTGAACTTATCACCTATTTGTTTGGAGCTCCCAAATGATGCCAAGTGTTAATGGAAGTTGTGTTGGTTAGTGTCTCAACAGGTGTGGAAAGGAGCTTAACGGTGGCACAATTGTAGCAAGGTGGCATGGAGAGCAGGCTGCATTTGTCAGCTCAAAATGAACTGACAACAACCCTCTTGCGGACTGCAAGAGGTTAGGCCTTGCAGTCCATAAGGGCTTTTGGCTCCCACAGAATTCAAATGCCTTACGGACCGTAAGGCAGAAGCCAAAATTTGGCATTTTAGCACATTTGATCCCTCAACTTGTGTTTTTTTTTCCATTTTTAATGAAATAGGTCCATCTCATTGAATATATCTGAAATATTTGAGAGTTATCAAACACGTATTGCCATATTATTCGATAAAATTTTCCAAGGTGTCACACTAACCCATACTTTGGGGCAATCGACTATTTGTCATTCTACCAAAGATTGATTAACGCTACTTTCATTTTTTTTAACACTAAAGATGCTTTGTTTTGTTATTACCTAGAGTTTTCCTTTATAAATAACCAAAAAATTACTTTCTTTGTGTTGATGGTATCAGGCAAAAGCTCAAGAAGAGATAGACTAGTACATCAACACAACTACTAATAACATGTCACTACTAGAAAATTGGGAAATTATCACCAAACTTTGCTAGCAAAGAAATGGTTGCAAAATTTGTGACCGATTTTTGACCGCTCTCATATTGTCTACGATACGGTCGCAAAAGCATGGAAAAGTCTTAAATTAAAATAAAAAAATGATAAAGTTAAGGTCGCAAAATTGTAGGAAATATATACACATATGACCCCGCCGGCTCGCTTTGCCACGGCCTTTGCGGTTACAATATTGGGTAAAAGATAGGCTCACTTTGCCATGGCCTTTGCGGTCACAATATTTGATAAAACTTAAAAGATATACGCAGGCTAAAGCAACAAATTTAGGCAACCTAAAAAAACAATTGCCGCTTAGAACATCAGAATTAGGGTTTATTCTTTCCAGCGCATTCGTCCCTAATTGTCGTATACATCCGCTTCACCATTACTTCTCCACCATCATCTCTCTCTCAACTAAGGTTCTTATATGAAGTTTCGTATACAATAATTTCATCACGTTAATTTTGTTCTCCAGTTCTCAATACGGTTATCGATGTTAGAAAACTTTCTTTTTCTGCTTACGTAACACTCAACTTTTAACGCCAACTCGTAGATAAGAATTGTCCTCCTAACCACGAACCCATCCGACGCCTATTGAAGCAACTTTTTAAATTCACAATCCAATGTAATATATAAGAATTTTCCTCGTGCTTTGAGTTTGCAAAGTGTAATATATAATGCACCAACTAAAAAGCAACACACCTTAGCATATGTTTCATCTTTCTAGGAAACGTGAATAAAAGATTAGCTTAGTATTGAAAGAAAAACCGAATGAATGAGAAAGAAGTAGACCATATCCCAATAAATCAACTTTATTACAACATTGTTAGTTAATTTTCACCTTTCTAATTCAGACTCATGTTTTGTAATCTGCTCTTTGGATGATTCAGGAGTGAGATCATCACTAACCTTGAATTATGATATACTTTAACACTATTGCTTCTTTAAAACTTAAAGCACCAACAGAAAGAATCACATGTTGATACCAAAAAAAACTATATGACAATTCGCCAACATCCGAATTATCACAAAGAGTATATCTTATCAAGAACTATACATGCATTGCAAGCTTGTTTCCATCTTGTGAACCACCATCGATGACATTAAATGGTGTACATGTAAAACTAATATCTTGTTGCAAGCCATGTATTCTATATGATAGAAGAAAATATATTCAAAGAACCAGATCCAATATGATTAATAGGATAAGATGGTCTTGCACAACAACTTAAATTAAAAAAAATATACAATTTAAAATAAGTAAAAAAAAATTCTTGACGCATACATGTTTGTGTGGATTTATAATCGCCTATGCATATTTATTATGTACAATTTTCTGAGTTGAAACAAGGGCCTAAATCATACACTAGGATCACTAGAAAAAATAGTTTAGCAACAAATAATTACTTCAATTTTAACTAGGGGTGTAAACAAGTCAAACTGAGCCTGAGCTTGACCAGGCTCGAGCTCGTTTAAGACCATATCCTGAGTATGTTTGATTATTCCTAGTGGAAAGAGTTAGGATCAAAACATCGATGTGTTCTTAAGACCATTAATTGACAATTGAAAGAGTTGTATAAGTAGGCATTGAAGTTTATGATGCTTAACGTAAAGAAAATTTTATCATGCGAGCTATTCTTTTGTGGATAGTTAGTGATTTTCCTGCCTATGCAATGTTGTCAGGTTGGAGCACCGACGGTCGTTTAGCTTGCCCATATTGTATGGGAGACACTAAAGCTTTTCGATTAGATGCTGGAAGCAAACCTTTTTAGTTCAATTGTCATCGAAGATTTCTACCAATATCAGTCCTTTTCGTAAAAATGCAAATGGATTTCGAAAATCAACAAGGTCCTTATTGGGACCTCCACCTAAGTTAACTAGTTGGGATATTTTTTAAGAAGTCTCGAACATCCCAGTTGTCTATGAAGGTGTAACGTCTAACCCAAAGCACAAAGATCCAAAATTTGGCAAAACCCATAATTTGGTAAAGAAAAGCATTTTTGGGAGCTTGAATATTGGCCTATGTTGTTAATCTGACACAACCTTGATGTAATGCATATTGAGAACAAAGTTTTTGAGAATCTACTTAAAACGGTCATGGATATGCAAGGGAGGATGTGGAAAAGTATTTCAATCGACCATCATTACATCTTTCGTGAAAGAACAATAATAAATTTTCCAAACCAAAAGCAGCATACACTTTAACCAAAACGGAGGTAAATGAAGTGCGTAAATGGTTGAAACAAGTAAAGTTTCCAGACCGCTATGCTTCAAATATTAGGAGATGTGTGAACCTTAAGGACGGTACCTTTTACAACTTATAAAGCCATGAATGCCAGGTCTTCATGCGACGATTGTTGCCTATCATCATACAAGGGATGCTACCAAAGCGAATATGGGAATTAACACTAGGGCTTTGGACATTCTTTTGTGTAATATGCTTAAGGGTTCTACAACTTAAAGTAGGGATGTGATTTGTAAAGTACCTGTATCAGTACCGAAAATACGGATACCGAATTTGAACAAAACTGGGTCCCAAATACCGTACCAAATATATTGGTATGGTACGGGTTGTAACATCCGCCAAAAACCGGATTTACCAAACCCGCTTCGTTTATTAACCGAACAACCAGTTAAAAATTTCGTTGCGTATTTAATGCCCAAATTAATTTTAAACGATACATAATTAATAAGTATATTAGAATATAAAATCTATTTTTGAAAATGTATTAAAAATAGTGAATTAAAAACAATATGCTGAAGCCGGGACTCGAACCCGGGTCAGCCGAGAGCCTACAAAGCATTAACACACATCTCTACAACCGCTCCGCCACTTGATCTTTTTGTGAAGTTCTGGGGAGCAATTAAATCATATGTTCAACTGAGAGTCAACCTGTTTCGCCAACTGAAACCGATATCGGCTTTCAAACCGACCAAGATGTTTGAGTGCTCGCGGAATCTTGATCATAACCGATAAAACCGACATCTTAAATCAATTCAGACGTTAATGAACTTGAATTCAGGTGATGTTTGGTTTTTATAACCGAAAACTTTCATTCTGAAATTACTTCAACAAAACACTCATCTCGCGATTCAATTTCATTCCCAAAGCTTCTAATTTTGTGTTTATTCTATTTTCTGGTCGTCGGAATTGCTTTCTGATCATCGCCGGAATTCTCTGCAAGTCGCCGGAAAACCGAGACTCAACTCAAAACGGTAAAATACCTCGACTTTACTGTTTCAATCAATTGTTAGAACCTTACTAACATTAACCCATCGCTCAGAATCAACCACAGACGACATTGCTGGACTTTCTGTTTTCACCAGAAAACTTCTGGATTTGTCGGAAACTCGCTGTTAACCGGTATGATCATTCAAACATACTGATAATCATTACTCATTAGTTCAATTTCACATCTAATCCCTCCAATTTGTTAATTGATTCTAACAGCCGAAGGTTCCAAAACAGAGCCGACGAGCTTCGCCGGATTTTCTGAAGAAGACGATCTGTTCGGTCTTTCTTTCCCCAAACTCTTCGGTTCAATACTTTTCAATTGTTCATCTTGTTCATTAACTGAATTAATCAAGTAACAGTTAGATAACCGTTGTCTGAATTTTGAACGAAGAAGACGAAGTAGTTATGTTATAAGATTATTTAAAATCGGTATTATAAACAGGTTAGACACACAGTCCAGCGGTGGACTGTGTGCAAATAAATACATACACGTCGCGAGTTCGATTCCTGTCCCAACCTCATTCGCTGTAATAAAATGTCTTTTTTGTAAACTGAACCGGGTTAACTCCGTTAGATGTTAAGTATAATAAAAAACCAGATTATTTACCAAGTTAGACGCACAGTCCAGCGGTGGACTGTGTACACGGTAACCCACAGGTCCCGGGTTCGAGACCTGTGGCGAGCACCGAGCGAGACATTAAAATCGTTTTTAAAATAAATGATTTTCGGATTAATTCAATTAGTATATAAATATAATTAAAAACAGAAATATTTCAGGTTAGACACGTAGCTCAGTTGGTAGAGCTGCGTGCACGCGAACGGGAGGTCTCGGGTTCGAGCCTCACCCGGCGCATACATATATACAATAAAACCGGTCAACGGTCAACGGTCAACAAGTCAACGGTCAAAAAGTCAACATTTTTTTATTATTTTTATTTATTTATTTTATTTAAAAATCAATTAAAAATACTTAAAAATAACATTTTTAAAGTTAGAAAATAGCCTAAAACTCACAAAAATATATCCAAAAATCCTATTAAAGTTGTTAATAAAATCCATTTATTTATCTTACTTTTCATTATTAATTAGGTTAGTTATTCCTCGACGATCAATCCTCTAAACTCGTGCGCATTCATCATCATTCACCGAACGCACCCAATGTGAGTGAATCTCTACAAATTCCCCGTTTAAATCACGTTTTTGGGGTGTATCATGTGTCTTACTATTTATTATATTTAAATCATTGTGCATACATCATATCATGAATAAATGTGTATCCAGCCTGTGTAAACTGTTTTTGTGATTATTGTTTAGATTTAATTTATTATTTTCAGTACATGCAATTTCATAGGCCGCCGCTCCCCATTACATTATGAGCGTTGAGCAGTTCCCCATTTCATTATGAGCGTGAACCTGGCGTTGCCTACATACGATCGGCTCCGTTTGATTGAGCCTTGATCGCACAGACATTTATCATTTTCAGTACACTCCGTTTGATTGAGCCTTGATCGCACAGTTTCATTTATGTTATATATTTATGCAAGTTGATATGTTATTGTATGCTGTTGGTTGTTAATGTATGTTATTGTTTGTTGTTGTTTGATATCGTATGCTAATGGTTTGTGATTGTATGCTGTTGGTTTGTTAATGTATGTTATTGTTTGTTATGGTTTGTTATTGTATGCTAATTGTTGTTATTGTATGTTTATTTACATTTGTTCATATATGAATATTGCACGATTTTTCCATATAAAATACAATCAGAAATAAATAATAAATGTTTTCTAACAAGGTTCACTCGCCAACTTTTTGTTGATCCAAAAACCATTTTTACATATGATACAGGTGAACAGGATGAAGCATGGAAAACATAGGAAATTGCCTTAGAAGAAAAATAATGAAGTTTAGAAGGATGAATAGAACATGTTGTATTTGTTTGATATGATTGTATGATCTCTTTTAAATTGAAATAATAAATATGAAACCTTATAATAAATGTCATGAGCTTTGATGAAAACCCAATCATGCCCCGGTCACCTTTTCCGCTGCGGGTCGGGGTGTGACACGGGTATTTCGGTACAGTACCCCTTTGGTACCTGTTTGTTTTATTTTAGTTTATGAGCACTCGTAAGGGTACTATATAGGTAAAATCAGTACGAATACCAATATAGTACACATACGAAATAGGTAAAATTGGTATGAGTACAAATATGATATGGGTACCAAATAGTTAAAATCGATATGGATACCATAAATACCATAATATGAAATAAAACATAAAACAAAAAACTTCTAAAGTTCTATATAAAATTCAGTACCAGTACCCTTTTTTACCGGTACCCGTACCAATATTGGAAGTACCAAATACCAAAATTAATAAAAGGTGGGTACCAATACATGTACCAAGTACCTAAAATCAGTACGGGTGTGGGTACGGGCATTTAGGAAAAAATGCCCATCCCTATCTTGAAGATTTATGAAAGTTGAAGAGTGGTATGGTCATAACTATTTGCAAGTTAGAAAAAATCTTTCCACATGGGTTCTTTGACTCAATGGAACACCTTGTTATACATTTAGCCAATGAAGCTATTCTCGGTGGTCCGGTGCAGTTTAGGTAGATGTATCCGTATGAGATGTAATCATTTTTAACTTAATCAAGTATCAATTTCAAACCTTAAATGTTAGATTCAGTTGATTTTCTAGGAAGTTAGGTTGATTAAAAAGGATGATTAAAAACAAAGGGAAGAAAGAAGGTTCCATTGTTCAGTCTAATCTCGTTGATGAACTTTCTAACTATTGTTCTCTGTACCTAGAGCCGTCAGTTTGTGAACCACACAATTTTGCCCCTAACATTCCTTGTTCTTCAAGTACAGTCACGAAAATTATTTGAAAAGGGTGGACATGACTGTAACATCCGTCAGAAAACGGATTTACCAAACTCGCTCCGTTTATTAACCGAACAATCAGTTAAAAATTTCGTTGCCTATTTAATGCCCAAATTAATTTTAAACGATACATAATTAATAAGTATATTGGAAAATATAATTCATATTTGAAAAAGTATTGAAAATAAGAAAATAAAAATAAAATGCTGCTGCCGGGTTTCGAACCCGGGTCAGCCAGCGAGTCAAACAGCATTAACACATAACCATCCAACCACTGCGCCACTTGTATTTCTTGTTAATTATTGGAGACAATTAATTCATAACATGATTATCGAATTCAAAATCGGCGCGCCCAATTGCAGTCGTCGGAAATCCCGTCGATCTCGCGAGATTGGACGGTTTCTTTTGTTCTTAACGTAAACATTTACTATGACATCGGTTATAACTGACGCCTGAACCCGCGACACAAGTTATAACCGCCGGAAAACGTAATGACCACGAATCAAGTCTGAAATCCGACTCTATACATCTCGATTCCTTCCTATAAATTCACCCACAATCTACTGGTAGCCTTTTCGCTCAAAACCGCACCTTTACCCGACGTAATTCCACTCGCCGAAAAAGTTCTGCACCTCACGGAAAACCGAGTCCTTCACTTCTGAGCTTTACTGAACACCCAGAACTTATACCGAAGCCACTCACATCCATCTCAAGCTCGCTGAAGACTCTCTGCCGCAAGACATACGTCGCCGGAAGTTTCTGCTGTCACCGGAGTTTCACCGGAGAAACAGAGGAGTCCAGTCGGTATACCTTACGCTTAAATCCTTCTTTCTTTTTATTTAATCTCACATGTAATTAACCACCAGACACTAACGAACATGATTAAAACTTGAACCAGTCGGAATATGTTTTCTGATTAAGTCTGACGAAGAAGACGAAGTTCAGTATTATATAAGTATAATTAAAATCAAGATATATCTCGGGTTAGACACACAGTCCAGCGGTGGACTGTGTGCAAATAAAACACGCTTACGTCTCGAGTTCGAAACATGTCCCACGCATACTCGCTTTAATAAAAATGTTCCTTTTTATTACTGAACCGAATTCATTTCACATAGATGTAAAATTAATAAAAACCGGAATAATAACCAAGATAGACACACAGTCCAGTGGTGGACTGTGTGAATGTTTAATCACAGGTCACGAGTTCGAGTCCGGACTACCGCATCGGTCCGGACAATTATCCAACTTTTTATTTAAGACAGAAATGAAAATATTTAGTTTGTATATAAGTATAATAAAAATCAGTTTATTTAACAAGTTAGACACACAGTCCACGGTGGACTGTGTGTTAACTCAACCCACAGGTCCCGGGTTCGAGACCTGTGGAGAGCACCGGTTCGACGCATTAAATCGTTTTTAAAAATAAATGATTTTCAGTTTAATCTAATTAGTATATAAATATAATTAAAAACAGAAATATTTCGGGTTAGACACGTAGCTCAGTTGGTAGAGCTGCGTGCACGCGTACGGGAGGTCTCGGGTTCGAGCCTCACTTAGCGCACACATACACACATACGAACCGGTCAAAGTCAAAGTCAAAGGTCAATGGTCAACGGTCAACGGTCAAAAAGTCAACATTTTTTATTATTTTTATTTATTTATTTTTATTTAAAAATCAATTAAAAATACTTAAAAATAACATTTTTAAGGTTAGAAAATAGCCTTAAACTCACAAAAATACACCCAACAATCCTACTAAAATGGATTAATAAAATCCGTTTACTTACCGAAACATTATGCCATTATCTAGATTAGTTTCACTCGTGGTTAAAACCAATTTCGTGCGCATTCAACATCATCAAACGAACGCACCCAATGTGAGTGAATCTTACAACTCCCCTTTTTAATTACACGTTTTGGGGTGTGTCATGTGTCACAAAATTAACTCGTTTATTTAAACTTGTGCCATACCATATTGTGAACTAAACTTAAATTTTATATATTGCTTGTAGTTATGTATTTCATTTGTCAATTTATATGCAATTCATTCATTAGGCCCCTTAGTTCCTCGTGAGAGACGAGTTGAGTAACGTGCGCCTCAAAACAAATCCATTATTGTTCGTGTGTGTATTATTTAGTTTATGTTGTTCGTAGTTATATATTTTATATTGTCAAGTTTATGCAAATCATTCATTAGGCCCATCAGTTCCTCGTGAGAGACGAGTTGAGCAACGCGTGCCTCAAAACGATCCATTATTTTTCATGTGTGCATTATTTAATATTAAATGATTGGTGTATAAGTTTACATCTATTTTTACTCATGTGTGGTTGTGCACTTTATTTTATCAATTAAATAAACTTGCTCAAATGTTTTCCATAGGATTCACTCGCCAACTTTTTGTTGATCCAAAAACCATTTTTACACATGATACAGGTGAACAGGATGAAGCAAGGAAAACATAGGAATTGCCTTAGAAGAAAACAATGAAGCCTAGATTGATGTTTAGGACATGATGTAATATTGATTGTAATTTCCCATTAAAGTGTATTAATGAATATGAAACGTTAAAATAAATGTCATGAGCTTTGATGATAACCCAATCATGCCCCGATCACCTTTTCCGCTGCGGGTCGGGGTGTGACAGATTGGTATCAGAGCCATGACTATAGTGATATAGGATAGGTAATTAGACCCTTAGAGCCTATACTATAGTTTGCCTAAATTTTAATTGTTTAGGTGGTTACATACAAACCTATGATGTTTATTTGTTTCATATTTGTTTATACTTACAGTCAAACATACACACTTATATACACATTCATCATACTATTTCAATGTTCATATATTCAAATCATTTTCATACTCTCGTTATTCAAAGATTTTGTTGCAATTTTCAAATCTCATCAAAGTAAGTTCTGCGACGGGCATGTAGTAACTGGAAGGGTACAAGTACCGGTAGTCGGAACGTCCTGTCTAGGTTGGCATTCGTATAAATCCAATATAACGGACCAGTTTGCCTACCTGGGGACTAACGATGAGAGTACGAAGGACCTATTAGGCCAAAGCATGCCACACCAAACGTCGTTCGAACTAACCCCACTTTGAGGTGTCACCGTGTCTACACCTGGACACATTCCGAATCTCACACGTTATATACATATTTCTCGATTTTCTCCGGGTTTTAGTGTACGTAACCAGGCTAACACATGCGAACCATATGAAAAACCCGGTATTCATGGGGGCCCACATGATTACGAAGGTGAAGTATGGCGGCATGTAGGGCCTAATGACGAGCAAAGCCCAAGACATCCTATGGATGTAGTAGATTTATTTTTCTATAATTATTTTATGAATGTTCATTCCTAAGTGCGACCCATGATCCCAAAAGCATCCAACTCATACTCTTGACATGTATTCCTTGTAGATGTCTTCTAGCCTCGCCCGTAGGAAGACGAGAGCAGGAAAAGCCCGCGAGCGCATGGCTGCCCTAATCGCTCAACAAATGGCTGCCGTAATACCCAACATTGTAATCCAAGTCCAACAAGCACTTACTGCTAATCCTGTCAACCAAGAAGATCAACACGTTATCAACCCTCCCCCAAATACCACTAAATGCACCTACAAGCATTTCAAATCATGCGACCCTCCAAAATACAAAGGGACTGAAGGTGTCACTGCTCTCCTCCATTGGTTTGAAGAAATGGAGAACACTTTTCTAAATTGCGATTGCCCCGATGATCGCAAAGTGCGATATGCTACCGGTCGTTTATATGGAATAACACTTACTTGGTGGAATACAGAGAAGGCCAAACGAGGTGTTGAAGATGCTATGACTTTAACTTGGAATGAATTGAAGGAAATCATGACCAGACGATTTTGCCCAAGGAGCGAAATCAAGAAATTAGAAGATGAGTTCTATTCGTTGAAGCAAAAGGAAGGCGGCCACACCACGTACAACAAAAGATTCCTCGAGTTAAATCAAATGGTTCCCAACTTGTTCACTCCCCTCTACCGTTTGATCGAGCACTACATTCGTGGTCTTCCGTAAAAAATTCAAGACTCTGTAATAAGTGCCACACCTGCAAACTTGGAAGCAGCAATGGAGTTAGCTACAGAGCTCACCGAGAACCGAATCCGGAACAAAGACTTCAAGGAGGAGAAGAAGAAGGATAAAGCATCGACTGAAACCTCCGACTACACCCAAACCGAATCCCCTTCTCAACCCAATTCTAAGAGAAAAAAAGACGGGCAACTTTTCGCTACTATCCAACGAAATCAACCAATTTCACACGCCATACCCATCCAAGCTATCCCAATCACCCAAGTGGCACCCAACTCAACTTACCCAAATAAGAAACCATATCTTGGACCTCACCCTCGATGTAACACCTGTTTTTATCGCCATCCCCTTACCTTACCTTGTCGACTATGTGCAAATTGTGGACGCTATGGTCATATGAGCAAGGTTTGCCGCACCCCTCAAAACCAAATCTCTCCCCCTACTCAAAACATGATCCAAACCTATCATCAACCTCAATACCCCATGTTCCCATATGTTCGAGCTTGTTTCAATTGTGGCGACCCTACCCACTTTAGAAACACGTGCCCTCGATTGGTTAACATCATAAACGCTCAAGCCCAATCAAACCCAGTTAACCAAGTAAATCAAGAAAACCCAATCACTAGGCCACCAGCAAGAGGAAGAGTTTTCAACATCAACGCCAATCCTGACGAAGATAATGACGGCCCAAACGAAACCACCCAACTAGTCCTCTTCACCGGAAATCAAGATTCAACTCCAATCGTTTAGTTTTATGTTTTTCTTTATGTTTTAGAATTACATAGAACCAATCATAACTTAAGGATAAAGCCAATGAGAATTTGACGAGAATATGGTGGATACGCCGCTGGTACTTCCTATATATAAGTATTCTTGTCAAAGGATCGGAGGCATTATCAGGCGGTTATGAGAGGTTCCATGTATAAATTGTTTGAGTGATTATTGTTTATTATTTTCAGTACATGCAATATGATCGGCTCCGTTTGATTGAGCCTTGATCGCACAGACATTTTTCATTTTCAGTACATGCAATACGATCGGCTCCGTTTGATTGAGCCTTGATCGCACAGACATTTTTCATTATCAGTATCTTGTGGTTGTTGTGGTTGTTGTAGAGTCACATAGAACTAATCATAACTTGTGGATAAAGTCAATGAAAATTTGACAAGAATATGGTGGATACGCCGCTGGTACTTCCTATATATAAGTATTCTTGTCAAATGATCGGAGACATTATCAGGCGGTTATGAGAGGTTCCATGTATAAGCTGTTTGTGTGATTATTGTTTAGATTAAATTTATTATTTTCAGTACATGCAATACGATCGGCTCCGTTTGATTGAGCCTTGATCGCACAGACATTTTCATTTTCAGTACATGCAATACGATCGGCTCCGTTTGATTGAGCCTTGATCGCACAGACATTTTTTTCATTTTCAGTATCTTGTGTTTGTTGTATTGGTTGTAGAGTCACATAGGACTAATCATAATTCACTGATAAAACCAATGAAAATTTGACGAGAATATGGTGGATACGCCGCTGGTACTTCCTATATATAAGTATTCTTGTCAAAGGATCAGAGGCATTGTCAGACGGTTATGAGAAGTTCTATGTAGGATTTAGTAGTTTCTTGGTAACAAATCATAACTTGCGGATAAAACCAACGAAAATTTGACAAGAATATGGTGGATACGCCGCTGGTACTTCCGATATATAAGTATTCTTGCCAAAGGATCAGAGGCATTATCAGGCGGTTATGAGAAGTTCCATGTAGGATTTAGTATTGCCTTGGTTGAAATTTGTGTTACATTCATATCATCTCGCCATTTAAAGAAATTGGATTGTGTTCTATTTCTACATAAACTAACCTCTCCATCATAACAAACGAGAGAGGAACTGTCACCATTCAAACATATATGCTATCAGAATGTGGATTCAAATATTGGTTGTTGTGTTATTTATGTTCTATAGTTATATCATAGAACCAATCATAACTTACTGATAAAACCAATGAAAATTTGACAAGAATATGGTGGATACGCCGCTGGTACTTCCTATATATAAGTATTCTTGTCAAAGGACCAGAGGCATTGTCAGACGGTTATGAGAAGCTCTATGTAGGATTTAGTAATTTTTGGTACATTAGTTGTTGTGTTTATTTATGTTCTATAGTCATATCATAGAACCAATCATAACTTACTAATAAAACCAATGAAAATTTGACAAGAATATGGTGGATACACCGCTGGTACTTCCTATATATAAGTATTCTTGTCAAAGGATCAGAGGTATTGTTAGACGGTTATGAGAAGTTCCATGTAGGTTGTAGTATTAGAAGTTTTGCTTTAGGATATAACAATATCCTTCCAAACATATCAAAACTCTTACGCATGATATCATATTTAGCGAATCAACTCTGCTTATCAATATTTTTACCGTAGGCAACAAAAAGCGATTCCTGTAACAGGGTACTTAACCCTTACAAGGAACGTTACCGCCTCAAACAAAAACTTAAACCCTTACTTTTTCTAAGCATGTAACTGCCAAACTAAACACTATCATTTTTTAGTCAAATATATCACTACTTAAATTTCGGGACGAAATTTCTAAAAAGCAGAGGATACTGTAACATCCGTCAAAAAACGGATTTACCAAACCCGCTCCGTTTATTAACCGAACAATCAGTTAAAAATTTCGTTGCTTATTTAATGCCCAAATTAATTTTAAACGATACATAATTAATAAGTATATTGGAAAATATAATTTATATTTGAAAAAGTATTGAAAATAAGAAAATAAAAATAAAATGCTGCTGCCGGGTTTCGAACCCGGGTCAGCCAGCGAGTCAAACAGCATTAACACATAACCATCCAACCACTGCGCCACTTGTATTTCTTGTTAATTATTGGAGACAATTAATTCATAACATGATTATCGAATTCAAAATCGGCGCGCCCAATTGCAGTCGTCGGAAATCCCGGCGATCTCGCGAGATTGGACGGTTTCTTTTGTTCTTAACGTAAACATTTACTATAACATCGGTTATAACCGACGCCTGAACCCGCGACACAAGCTATAACCGCCGGAAAACGTAATGACCGACGAATCAAGTCTGAAATCTGACTCTATACATCTCGATTCCTTCCTATAAATTCACCCACAATCTACTGGTAGCCTTTTCGCTCAAAACCGCACCTTTACACGACGTAATTCCACTCGCCGGAAAAGTTCTGCACCTCACCGGAAAACCGAGTCCTTCACTTCTGAGCTTTACTGAACAACCAGAACTTATACCGAAGCCACTCACATCCATCTCAAACTCGCTGAAGACTCTCTGCCGCAAGACATACGTCACCGGAAGTGTCTGCTGTCACCGGAGTTTCGCCGGAGAAACAGAGGAGTCCAGTCGGTATACCTTACGCTTAAATCCTTCTTTCTTTTTATTTAATCTCACATGTAATTAACCACCAGACACTAACGAACATGATTAAATCTTGAACCAGTCGGAATATGTTTTCTGATTAAGTCCGACGAAGAAGACGAAGTTCAGTATTATATAAGTATAATTAAAATCAAGATATATCTCGGGTTAGACACACAGTCCGGCGGTGGACTGTGTGCAAATAAAACACGCTTACGTCTCGAGTTCGAAACATGTCCCACGCATACTCGCTTTAATAAAAATGTTCCTTTTTATTACTGAACCGAATTCATTTCGCATAGATGTTAAATTTAATAAAAACCAGAATAATAACCAAGATAGACACACAGTCCAGTGGTGAACTGTGTGAATGTTTAATCACAGGTCACGAGTTCTAGTCTGGACTACCGCATCGGTCCGGACAATTATCCAACTTTTTATTTAAGACAGAAATAAAAAATTTAGTTTGTATATAAGTATAATAAAAATCAGTTTATTTAACAAGTTAGACACACAGTCCAGCGGTGGACTGTGTGTTAACTCAACCCACAGGTCCCGGGTTCGAGACCTATGGAGAGCACCGGTTCGACGCATTAAATCGTTTTTAAAAATAAATGATTTTCAGTTTAATCTAATTAGTATATAAATATAATTAAAAACAGAAATATTTCGGGTTAGACACGTAGCTCAGTTGGTAGAGCTGCGTGCACGCGTATCGGAGGTCTCGGGTTCGAGCCTCACTTAGCGCACACATACACACATACGAACCGGTCAAAGTCAAAGTCAAAGGTCAATGGTCAACGGTCAACCGTCAAAAAGTCAACATTTTTTTATTATTTTTATTTATTTATTTTATTTAAAAATCAATTAAAGTACTTAAAAATAACATTTTTAAGATTAGAAAATAGCCTTAAACTCACAAAAATACACCCAACAATCCTACTAAAATGGATTAATAAAATCCATTTACTTACCGAAACATTATGCCATTATCAAGGTTAGTTTTACTCGTGGTTAAAACCAATTTCGTGCGCATTCAACATCATCAACCGAACGCACCCAATGTGAGTGAATCTTACAACTCCCCTTTTTAATCACATGTTTTGGGGTGTGTCATGTGTCACAAAATTAACTCGTTTATTTAAACTTGTGCCATACCATATTGTGAACTAAACTTAGATTTTATATATTGCTTGTAGTTATGTATTTCATTTGTCAATTTATATGCAATTCATTCATTAGGCCCCTTAGTTCCTCGTGAGAGACGAGTTGAGTAACGTGCGCCTCAAAACAAATCCATTATTGTTCGTGTGTGTATTATTTAGTTTATGTTGTTCGTAGTTATATATTTTATATTGTCAAGTTTATGCAAATCATTCATTAGGCCCATCAGTTCCTCGTGAGAGACGAGTTGAGCAACGCGTGCCTCAAAACGATCCATTATTTTTCATGTGTGCATTATTTAATATTAAATGATTGGTGTATAATTTTACATCTATTTTTACTCATGTGTGGTTGTGCACTTTATTTTATCAATTAAATAAACTTGCTCAAATGTTTTCCATAGGATTCACTCGCCAACTTTTTGTTGATCCAAAAACCATTTTTACACATGATACAGGTGAACAGGATGAAGCAAGGAAAACATAGGAATTGCCTTAGAAGAAAACAATGAAGCCTAGATTGATGTTTAGGACATGATGTAATATTGATTGTAATTTCCCATTAAAGTGTATTAATGAATATCATGAGCTTTGATGATAACCCAATCATGTCCCGATCACCTTTTCCGCTGCGGGTCGGGGTGTGCAATGACAAAATTCTTACACAAAAAGACATCGACAAGGATCATGCTTCTATATTACTTAATTGTGAAGAGCTTCTTGAGTCTGTTTGGTTATTTGATAACGAGATGAGAGATTCATCCCCACACTATGATGAAGCAACCCTTTATAAAATGAAACAAAAAGAATTTGCTAACTGGTTGCAAGAGCATGTAAGCATTCTAACTCACCTTTTGTTATCTTAAAGTTATAGCATTTAAATTAGATAATAACACAATTTTATAAACGTAGGTTATGAACATTCCAAATAAGGAACAGTCAGCCCAGGGGCCGCTTATGTAAAATCTCACAAGGGTTATTTCGTCGATGGTTACAAGTTGCACACATAAACAACTTTTGATGGTCGAGTCTCACAAAATTATGGTGTATGTGCCAAAGGGGCTACCTACAACAAAAATGAAAATGACTACTATGGATTATTAGATGATATCTTAGAGTTGGAATATCATAGCACCATTGGGCGTTGTGTGGTTGTTTTGTTTAAATGTACTTGGTTTGATCCTGTGAAGGGGGTCAGGGTAGACCCTAAAACACATTTGGTTAATGTTAAACCCATGGCAGTAGGATGCGTTGATGACCCCTTTAACTTAGCATCACAAGCGTAACAAGTGTATTATACATCATATCCTTCAAAAGAAAAGGAACTAAATGGCTGTTTAGCTATTGTAAAGACGGCCCCAAGGGGAGTTTACCAACTCGCCCAAGATGTTAGTGAAGTGGAGCATGATGATGCGGACATGAACAATTCTTTCAAGAGAATGAAAGGGTAGAATGCACGGTTATAGAGGATCTTCTCCCTATGTCTTATGTACCTGGGAATGGATGGTTAGAAGAAGTGGAAGATGTCGACGATGATAATGATGAAGAAGTTGAGTTTGAAGCCACACATTTAGTTGACAAGGGTTTTAACGGTAATGATGAAGAAGTTCATTTTAACAATGAAAAATGAAGAATCGAGTGTCAGGTTTGATTATTATATATAATGGTTAGGTTTTTATTTAGAATTATGCATAATCCATTTTCTTTCAAAAATAATATTTTTGTTGCTAATTAGTTGCCTAACATTCAAAGTGATTGTAACTAGTTTGCGCTATCTTTTTTTCAAAATATTTATGGTGGTTTTGTTGTAGATATCATGGCATGTACTATGGGTCCAGGTAGTGTTCCAGCTGGTGGTCGAGGTGTTGGTCGAGATGATGGTCAAGCTAGTGAAGAAGGTGTTGGACGAGGTAGTAGTCAAGGTAGCGTTGTTGCTGGTAATCAAGGGGTTTGCGTTGTGGTGGTCGAGTTTATGTGCGAGGTGGTGGTCAAGCTAATAATCAAGTTGTTGGGCGACGTAATGGCATAGGTAACAGTCAACGTAGTAGTTAAGCGGGTGATCGAGGTGTTGGGCGAGGTAGTGTTCAATATGGTGATTGAGGTGTTGGTGATGTTGATGATGAGTCTGTATTTCATGTGATGAATTCCCCTGATGAGAGTAGTGCTGGTGATGATGACTCTGCTATTCATGTTACTCCCGCGAGGCAGGGAAGGGCTTTCCACGTCCAAGTACTTGAACCAATCAATCACGATTAGATTTGGGTTGTAGAAGGAGAGTAAGTACACATATATTCCTTCTTTATATACATAAAAATGTTACTAATATGGTTTTGTACTCATTGTTTTCATTTTGTAGATTTAGTAACCAAGGGACTACTACACGGGTTATTTTATCAAATTTAATAAGTTTGTGGTCTGGTCTATGGGAGAGCTAGAGAGATGTTACCTAATGAGCACATTACACGGTTGTTTGAGCGATTCTAGGTGTTTGTACTTAGACAATTCTTACTTAACTCGTTGGAACAATTTGTATGTTTATTTGAAGTTGTTTTTTCTTTATAGATGCATTTTCAGTGGGAGGATAAAAACAATGCACAAATTCATTTGTAGGCTAAGATACATGGGCGTGAATTGGTGGAAGCAATCATAGTCCAGGAAAGGAAGTCGGCCATTGGATAAAGATCTAAGTTGTAGCAGTTCACTACTTTTAGACATTGATTCGAAAGGGGATGCTCAAGAAGAAAATCTTACATAGGTTGACGATAGGGCTAATGAGACTTGGGTAAGTCAATTGATTAGTAAATTCGAACAAAGTATTTTAAAATAAGAAAAAAAAGAAGTTTATTACAATATATAATTATGTGTTTATCCCATTAGGTTAAATATGATAGTTTTCTTGTGGAGAAGTATGGGAAAAACGTAGTAAACATCCAAAATTTGACAAAGACTTGTGGTCACGAGGCGGGGGCAAGAATTAAAGAAAAGTGTACGGGTTAGGCAATGTTAGTGACCCGTGTGTACATAGCAGAGAAGACCCTAAGGTATTTTTAATCCTTCTAGACTAATAATTTTTTAAAATATAAATAAAATTGTTTACTCTTTGACACAAATGGAATCATAAACATTAGTAACTAATGTGCATTTGTATCCTTTACCACTGTTATTATGTTTGTTTGGTTTGCGATTTTTGTTTTTATTATTAGGTTTGTTGATCTTAATTTAATGAGAATGTTAAAGAATTTCATATTGATTTGATTACACCTTCTTTACAGGTTGTTTCATACAAAAAAATTATTTTTGAAATTAGGTATAATTTCCTTCTTAATATGTAAACATATTGAAACATGCTATTTAGCTTCTAGCATTTTAATTGTAGCTCACAATTGTATTTTGTTTTCTTTGCAACCAACTTGACTCATTATCACTTTTGTTATTTGTTTCTTGATTCTATTCATTGGTTGTTTTGTAGATTGAAAAGTTGAACTTAGTTATCAAGAAGCTCGTTAAGGAAAATGGTGAAGAAAAAGAAAGGCTAAATGGACTATTGCAGAGTTGTTGGCTGAAAAAGAAAAATATAAGGTGGATAAAGATGCTATGCTTGATAAATGTCACAAAATGAAGCTATGTTAGCAGCTACAGTTCGAAGATATGCTATAAGCACTTGGTTTTGAATTTTTCATGTTTATCGTACTAGGATAGTTTTAGCTATTTTATGATTTAGTTGGTATTTTTTATATGCTTTTGAAAGCGAGATGTTTGGTATACTTTTGGGATTTTATTAAACTTTTTTTATATAATTCGTAGTTTTATTGATATGTAATTTTGATGAAAATAGCAGAGAAAAATCTGAATTAAAAACTACTATTCCAAACCAAAGCAATTTTCCAGTAATCATTAATGGTAGCAAGTGGTAGCAAATAAATGGTAGCAAATGGTTGGAAATAAGTGTACCAAATAAAAAGGTGGTCACAACTTGTTCGCAAATTGTGTCAAAAACGGTGGCTAAATGGTGGTAATATAGGTGGCTAAATGGTATCAAAACGTGGCAATATCGGTGGCTAAATGGTGGCAATATCGATGGCTAAATGATATCAAAATGCCTCACAACTCGGTAACAAACAAGCCAGAGTGTAGCAAACATGAGCCGCTGGCAAATAAGTTTGACCAATTTATGGTGGCAAAAATTTAGTAGCAAAATATAAAAATGGTCGCTATTTGGTGGCGTCGGGGCAATTGACACGGGTGTTTTTGTCATCGCATTTTTTGTGGCAAAATGCTGACAACCAGGAAATTGCTACTATTTTGTGACCGAAAATTACATGGGAAAACCCCTATTTTCTAATGTGTTACCCAACTTTCTGTATTCAGGCTTGATATTCTAAAACATGTTGTAGATTAACAAGCGATTGGTGATTAAGATGATAGTTGGCAAGTGTACAAATCTGCAAGAATTTTTTAAAACTGAATCTGGATCTTCAAGAAGTTTCGACTCGGGTTATTTCTAAATTTTAACTTGGTTTATGAGTATATTTCAAGTTCTTATAACTACATTGCATACCAATTTTAGGAGTACAAGCAGCCCAACCAAGAGTTAGTTGCTAAGGCCCTCCGTGGAGTTGAGTGGAAGTTTAGTATAGATGAAATTCTTTTAATATATATTATTTTTTTCGTATTTATTTTTATTATTAAACATTAAATCTGGTAACTGTTATGTGTTTGTATCCTTTGTCATTGTTTTGCGTTTTGCATGTGTATTTCTATGCATGACATCCGGAAGGCTTTTTAACTTACCTGTTGATAGCCTCTTGCACTAAGAATGCTTATCAAAACTAGAATTAATGCCCCGTGTTGCGTGGTCGATTTTTAACATAATTTAAGCATACTGATTTTTTTTTGTAATTGCTTATTGATCAAAAGCAAACAAACTCGAAATGTCTATAAAAATAAACACAAAAAATATATTATATTTGACATGACTTATTTTTGAAAAAAAACCCAAAATGTAAACAATTTAAATTTATACCAACACGTACATAAAATTAAGCACGTCAAACTCGAGGTTGTCAAAATGTTATTGCATCGAAATATAAACAAATTTAATTTATACCAACGCGTACATAAATGTTAAAACATAGACTAACTCAAAATGTCTATAAAATAAATACCAAATCGTATTATATATGAAATGTAAAGTATATGTACTTTAAAAAAATTATGTCAAAGCATAAACAAATTTGTATATAAGTGTACATAAAAATAAGCATGTAAAACTTGAGAGTGTGAAATAAGGTAAACTTTTAAAAAGTTGAAGGAGGTCTAAGTGTGTTAAAATTGAGAAAAGTGTGATTCAGAAAAAGTTAAAGTTATCGTAGCTAAGTGGTCAACCAATTATATAAATAATATTTTTTTACCTTTTATTTCATTTTCTATTTTTCCTATTTATGGAACCATAAGATATCATTTGGGTTGTCAATCGTATAGGATTGACGGATTGATGAATTTTGGGTTAGCGGATTAAACTCATTAGCCCAGACACGACCCGCATATTTATTTATTATATGAAATCTCATAACTATAAATAATAAGTTGACAAATACGATATGTATTTAGTTTTATAACTTTTTTAATCTAAATATTTTATTAACCTAAAAACGTGTAACTTACGGGATTCTAACCTAGTTATTTTATATAATGTTCATCACGATTATATCATATTAACACCTAATCTCAAACTTTGTGTACCTAAAATAGATATAGATAATTAACTAATATATATCTCACATGGTTAATTTTCCAACTTCGTTATAATTTGTCTTAATATATGTATAAAATTACAATGCACTCTATATAAAATAGACACTCAATACTATAACGTACATACCATCTTAAAGCAACAATATACAACTATTTAATTAACTGAGTTAATTACATCATTAGTATATGTGGTTTATTAAAAGTAATAATGTCAAAGTCTAATAGTTTAAGTCACACTTTAAGATTTTAACAATTCGTTTTATAACAAACTGGGATATTAAAATTAACTTTTATTAACTTTTCTATTAAATTGAAGTGAAATTATTAAATACCTTACTGTGTTCGGATTGAAATCCCCAATTCTACTACTATGCCTCCACCATCAGCGGCTGTGATTTCTAACAGATCATTTAACGACTTCCCTCCACTTGTGAATCCTAATTACATCTCTGGGTTTTGCAACATCATTCACGAAACTCTGAAGAACTACGCTGGGAGCAGACCGAAATTAGTATTGGTGTTTGTTATTTGCACATGTTATTTGTTTGCACTAAGTAGTTAGTTAGTTAGTTATGTGTGGGTTTGATTATTTGTTCCGTTTGTTTCAATTTGAAGTTAGAAATATCCAGACATTAAATCAACTCTCTGCGTCCTTCTTTTCCCATCTCTTTTTCTTGTTTTCGATACTACTAGAAGACGGCTGATGATGGGTGGCTGCCGGCATTTCAAGGGGATATGACGGTGGTTATGGTGACAAGAGATGAACATGCAATAAATAACAATATAAAATATATTTATTTTTTGGAGCAAATTATAAAAACAGTCACTAATTAACCAGAAAATTACATAATTAGTCTATTAAATGTGAAATAACTCAAATACCCTTGAATCTAATAGAATAAATTTCATTTGTTAATTTTAATACCTTAGATTTTTACAAAATGAAATGTTAAAACCTTAGAGTGTAACTTTGAACTATAAGTTTTTTTTAACGTCATATTTCTTTTATTCATGTCGTCTATGGGACTTGAACCCAAGACCTCCCTCTCCCAAGGTGTTTAACGATTTTCCTTTGCCAATAGACCACCACTCCATTGGTACCTAACATTATTATTTTAAATAAACCACAAAGAGAGACTAACGATGTAATTAACTCTAATTAACTTAACCACAAAGAGATACATGGGCGGGAATTGTCAGCTCATGAAGCATGGAAACAATCACACTCCAGGAAAGGAAGTCGGCCATTGGATAAAGATCTAAGTTGTAGCAGTTCACTACTTTTAGACATTGATTCGGAAGGGGACGCTCAAGAAGAGATTATTGTATGGGTTGACGATAGGGCTGATGAGACTTGGGTAAGTCAATTGATTAGTAAACTCGGACAAAGTATTTCAAAATAAGAAAAAAGAAGTTTATTACAATGTATAATTATGTGTTTATCCCATTAGGTTAAATATGATGGTTTTCTTGTGGAGAAGTATGTGAAAGAACGTAGTAAACATCCAAAATTTGAAAAAGACTTGTGGTCACGAAGCGGGGGCAAGAATAAAGGAAAAGTGTATAGGTTAGGCAATGTTAGTTGTCACACCCCGACCCGCAGCGGAAAAGGTGATCGGGGCATGATTAGGTTATCATCAAAGCTCATGACATTTATTATGCGTTTCATATTCATTAATACAATTTAATGGAAATTTACAATAAATATTACAACATGTTCTAACTATCAATCTAAGCTTCTTTGTTCTCTTCTAAGGCATTTCCTATGTTTTCCTTGCTTCAACCTGTTCACCTGTATCATGTGTGAAAAGGTTTTTGGATCAACATAAAGTTGGCGAGTGAATCCTATGGAAAACATTTGAACAAGTTTATTTAATTGATTATGAAATAAGTGCACAACCAAACATGAGTAAAAAATAGATGTAAACTTATTCAACAATCATTAGATATTAAATAAAGCACACATGAACAATAATGGAACATTTAGAGGCACGCGTTGCTCTACTCGTCTCTCACGAGGAACTGATGGGCCTAATGAATGAATTGCATAAACATGATAATATGAATGACACAACTATAAACAATATAAACTCAATGATACACACATGAACAATATTGGATTGGTTTTGAGGCACGCGTTGTTCAACTCGTCTCCCACGAGGAACTGATGGGCTTAATGAATGAATTTCATATAATTTGACAAAATGAAATAAGTAATCACAACAATATAAACAATCTAAGTTTAGATCACGATATGGTATGGCACAAGTTTAAATAAACGAGTTAATTAATTTGTGACACATGACACACCCCAAAACGTGTAATTAAAAAGGGGGAGTTGTAAGATTCACTCACAATGGGTGTGTTCGGTTGATGATGTTGAATGCACGCGAAGTGGTTTTAACCACGAGTGAAATTAACCTAGATAAATAGCATTATGGTTCGGTAAGTAAACGGATTTTATTGTTCCATTTTAGTAGGATTGTTGGGTGTATTTTTGTGAGTTTAAGGCTATTTTCTAACCTTAAAAATGTTATTTTTAAGTATTTTTAATTGATTTTTAATTAAAATAAATAAATAAAAATAATAAAAAAAGTTGACTTTTTTTTTACCGTTGACTTTGACTTTGACTGTAACAGTGTCTGTTGACCGGTTCGTATGCATTATTGTGTGCGCTGGGTGAGGCTCGAACCCGAGACCTCCCGTACGCGTGCACGCAGCTCTACCAACTGAGCTACGTGTCTAACCCGAAATATTTCTGTTTTTAATTACATTTATATATTAATTAGGTTAAACAGAAAATCCTTTATTTTTTTAAAACGATTTTAAATCAAAGAATCGGTGCGCTCCACAGGTCTCGAACCCGGGACCTGTGGCTTATGCAAACACACAGTCCACCGCTGGACTGTGTGTCCAACTTGTTAACTAAACTTATTTTTATTATTCTTAAATACAAACTAATCATTTTCATTTATGCCATATTAAAAAGTTTGAATAATTGTCCGGGTCGATGTAGTAGACCGGACTCGAACTCGTGCGCTTTGATTAAACATACACACAGTCCACCACTGGACTGTGTGTCTAACTTGGTTATTATTCCGATTATTAATATACTTAACATATAACAGTGGTGCTTCCGGTTCGGTTAACAAAAAAATCATTTTTATTAAGGCAGCGTGTGTGGAACAGGATTCGAACTCGAGACGTTTGTGTGTTTAATGTGCACACAGTCCACCGCTGGACTGTGTGTCTAACCTGAGTTATTTCTTGATTTAAATTATACTTATGAGTTACCGTAACTTCGTCTTCTTCGTTGAGTTATAACCAGAAGTGATGACTGACTGGTTCGAAGTGTTTATTCAGGTTTCTTTAGCGTTTTATGATTAATTACAGATGTGATATAAATAAAAAGAAAGGAAATTAGGCGTGAAATATACCGACTGGCTTCCTCTGTTTTTCCGGCAAAACTCCGGCGACAGCAACAGGCTCCGGCGTCGGGTGTCTTGCAGCAGCGAGTCTTCAGAAAGCTTACAAAGTATGTGGGTGACTTCGGTATAAGTTCAGAGGGTTTAGTAAGGCTTAGAAGTGAAGAACCCGGTTTTCCGGTGATGAGCAGAAATATTCCGGCGAGTGATTTTTCACCGAGAAAGGGTGCGGTTTAAGCGAAAATGTTTGCAGAGGTTCGATGGGGTATTTATAGTGCAGGTTATCGATGAACTTGGTCTGATTTTCAACTTGATTCGTTGGTTTGAATTTCTCCGGCGGTTATAGATGGTGTCGCGGACTCAGACGTCAGTTATAACCGATATAGGTTTAAAGTTTACGTTATAACGGAAGGATTCGTTAAATTATTGGCGAGATCGCCGGGATTCCGACGACTGCATTTGGGCGCCGGTTTTGAATTCGGTAAGTCATGATATGAATTTAATGATCTTAATAATTAACAGAGAACATCAGTGGCGCAGTGGTTTATGTGTTGAGTGTTAAGTTGTTTGATGAACCGGTTACTGACCCGGGTTCGAAACCCGGCAGAACCAAAGTATTTTTATTTTCTTATTTTTGACAGTTTTTCAAAAACTATTATATATTCCCATATAATAATTGATTATGTATCGTTTAAAATTATTTTAGGCATTTAATTCGCAACGAAATTTTTAACTGACTGTTTGGTTAATAAACGGAGCGGGTTTGGTAAATCCGTTTTTTCACGGATGTTACAGTATCCCCTGCTTTTTAGAAATTTCATCCCGAAATTTAAATAGTGATATATTTGACTAAAAGAATGATGGTGTTTAGTTTTGACAGTTACATACTTAGAAAAAGTAAGACTTTAAGTTTTTGTTTGAGGCGGTAACGTCCCTTGTAAGGGTTAAGTACCCTATTACAGGAATCGCTTTTTGTTGCCTACTGTAAAAGTATTGATAAGCAGAATTGTTTCGCTAACTATGATATCATGCATAAGAGTTTGGATATGTTTGGAAGGGTATGGTGTCACACCCTCAATTTCCACTTGCGGAGTTTTACCGCGAGGCGTGTGAACAAACCAGAATCTGAAACACTAGTACGTCGAACGACTCTATATGATTTGATAATACGTTTTCCAAAATCATTTGTTGTAGATTTTATATTGTCTAAATTAATTACCAATATTTAGCAGAGCATTAGTTTTTAAAGTTGAGCGGAAGCATAAAATAAATAGTGAAGCGGGCGCCAACACAAACGCCAAAAACAAATGAAAAACCCCAAAACAATATTGATAAATAAGACTCGATAAAAGATGTCTTGTTCAATGCATGTGCGTGCACCTAGAGCTCCTAGCGTCCTGAGAAACATGTAAAGAAACAAGTGTCAACATTAAAGATGAGTGAGTTCACAGGTTTTCATAAATTCGTTTGTTCAGTTATAGTTTGTTTTCTCCCGTTATCCCTAACCCGGGATAACGAATTGGTTCCATTATTCCAACCCAGAATAATAAGTTGTCGCTTCCAATATTCCAAAACCCGGAATATTAAGTTGTTGTTTCCATTATTCCAAACCCGGAATAATAAGTTGATTCGTAATTAAGTTCAATGTTAACATATATAGGTAGCTAGCCTAAAGTTATGTCACGTAAGTGTTCGCGATCGAAGCAGACTGTTGTGCCTCCGTGTTGCCAGGCCTATCACTAACCATGGCGAAGTTAGGCCGAATTATTCACCCGTTAACCATACCCGGTCGGCTAGCGCGACTAGCTCGGATGGGGCTTGTCGGGCCCAGTAGTACTACTTATAACTCCCCCGCTATTAAACCCAATACTAACGATCCGAGAGATTGACGAGGACTTAAGTGATAAAGCTGCTTAGTGACCATAACATTACATTAACATTAACTTAGTTACCGAATAGTTATGTGACGTTAAATTCGTATAACGTAAAGAGATTGAGTTTGAGAGTGTATACATGTTTCTCCCCCTGTTGTTTAAAAACCGGATAAAGTTAGGGGCCGTGAACTCACCTTTTGTTGCTCGGTTAGTGTAGCAAAGAAGTTGTAAAGGATGGGACCGCTAATTGCGTCCTAACAAACCAATTGATTTCACGTCAGTGTGTGAACACACCAATACAAATTCTACACGTAATTTACTCACAAAGTGATACACACAAACAACATATCTAACACTCAAACATGCATGCAAGTATCCTCATAACCTAGTGATGAAAACAACTTATCATGAACATAAACCAATCCATGCCACAATTTGGTGCACACAATCACAAGTTATCAAATTTCAGCTTAACACTCATAATTCAGCTGTTTTCTAGGATTTTTATAAAATAGTTCCAACATTCCAAAAATTCCAATATTTTTACAGTAGGTGACATTTATACCATAGAAATTTATATAAATTTTCCAAGTCCTAAATCTTTACCAATTAACCATAAATATTAATATACTAGGCTGCAGTCAGATTTGTCACCTTCTGACTGCAGTCACGGAAGAATTTATTTAAAAATCACCGATTGTCCAATTAACAAAATTCCAGTTGGAGTTGCCCGGAAATTTCCATACCTAGTTGCTGTACAAAATTCATGACTCAACTCCCTACTGATTTTAAAATCCAACTCGATAAACGACTAACAAAATTTCAGGATTTTCACAACTTTAGTTACTGAACTTATTTGGCCCTTTAAAAATATCAAACGACGTCAAAAAAATGCGATTCCAGTTGGGTTTAAAAGGTATTTCCTGGTAGTTAATCATGGACAAAAGAAACAACAATTTTTGAAAAAATTTGACCCGGTTACAGCCGATTAAAGTCGGCTGTAACTGTTGGACAGATTACCGTTTTTGTTACCGATCCCGCAAACGACTATCTAGCGAACCCACGACCCCTAAGCATTAATCCCAGCAGGTTATTAGTCATTTATCTCAGTTTTAACATGCTCAAACATCAAGAATCATCCATAACTACAAAATTACGCAGCCGTAAAAAGGAAATCATGCATGAACAATTTATAGCATTCAGAACGCAGCCAAGTTACAAGGTGTTTACAACCGAAAACACATATATAATCACTAGAGCTAAGCATAACAAATAAATGCAGCCATATTACTCCTGATTGAATCATTAAAAGTATGTATGAACACTTATATCCTAACATAGGTGCAAAGATTAGTTACCCAGCGATTGAGTGGCTTGATTCAAGCTACCTAGAAGTCGATACTTGGGTTTCTTAGACTCGTTCGTTGATCACAGAGGAAAGGAGAAGAAAAAATCCTGGAGCAGAGGTGTGTCGCAGGTTAGGGTTATATAGTAAAGGAGTTGGCTGCGAATAAAAGTGATCTATAAAGATATATGGGTTGGTGGCGGTTTGGATGGCTGGTGGGGTTGGGCTGCTTATAATTAACGCAAATATGTGGGGTGTGGGCTTGGGTGGAAAGTTGTAATCTTTATAATTGTCATGCACTAAAAAGAGATATAAAGGATATGCAGTAACGGAAATTTTAGTATGGTGCATTTAAACAATTAAACTCATATTTCACATGGTACACATAATATGGAAAATTAATAAATACCAAATTGGCTGAACCGAATTAGTAGATCAGGAGCCTTTGTTGGACCAGAGAATTAATATTTGGTGGAAGGATTCATAATGCACATTGGGTGACATTAATTTAAGGATGTAAGAGGAGGTGTTTGGACCTCAAGAAGCGTCTAGTTACGCGAGCGAGTTGGATCGACAAACGAGACATGTTGGTTCAAACAGTTCGAATCGGTTCAACGCGATATAAATAAAATATTAATATGGTGAGAATATAATTAATTCCTCAAATAGTACGGGCGTATGATTCGATTAGTAAAAACAAAATAAACGGTTTAAACCTTGAAGTTACGGGTTGTCACATCATCCCCAAGTTGAAAGAAATTTCGTCCCGAAATTTGATAACTAGACACAGGAGAGTGAAAGACGAGTTAAGATGATTGTATATTTTCCTCGGGTACCACATCATCCCCAAGTTGAATGGGAATTTCGTCCCGAAATTTGAGTAAACGCGGTATAGAATGTAGCGTACATGTTTAGAGTGCCACTCACAAAGAGTTAGTTTCGTTAATGATGGTACACAACGTTACAAGAAGTTCCCAAGTGCCATGCACAAAGATTTCCAAATGTCATGCACAAGAATTTAGTTAACAGTGGTACGCGAATGTATGAGAAATTTCCAGGTTGTCACATCATCCCCATGTTGAAAGAATTTTCGTCCCGAAAATTTAGTTACTGGTATCGTTAGTTTGCTGCTCAGTTGCGAAGAGGTGTGGGTATTTGCTTTTCATTTGGTCCTCTCTTTCCCACGTGAACTCCGGTCCACGCTTAGAGTCCCAACAACCTTAACGATCGGAATTTTGCTGTGCCTTCGAGTCTTGATCTCACGATCCATGATCTCGATAGGCCGTTCCACAAAGTGCAATTGTTCATCCACTTGGATCTCATCCAATGGAATGACTAGAGTTTCATCTGATAGACACTTCTTCAGATTTGACACATGAAATACGTTGTGAACTCCACTGAGTTCGGCAGGAAGGTCTAATTGATAAGCTACGGGTCCAATACGTTTCAAGATTACAAACGGGCCTACGTACCGTGGTTAAGTTTGCCCCGTTTTCCAAAGCGGATTACACCCTTCCAGGGTGACACCTTTAGTAGGACGCGGTCGCCTACTTGAAATTCGAGCGGTTTGCGTCGTTGATCAGCGTAGCTTTTCTGTCGATCTCGTGCCGCCGCCATGCGGTTTCTGATTTGTACAATCTTTCCAGTGGCCTCAAGTATTAATTCAGGGCCTGTGAGTTGACTGTCACCGACTTCTGCCCAGCAGACTGGTGATCTACATTTACGACCGTATAATGCCTCAAACGGTGCTGCCGAAATACTCGTATGATAGCTGTTGTTATATGAGAATTCTACTAGAGGCAGGTGGATTTCCCAACTATTTCCGAAGTCTACTACGCATGCCCTAAGCATGTCTTCCAAGGTCTGTATGGTCCTTTCGCTTTGACCATCAGTCTGGGGGTGATAGGCTGTGCTCATATCTAAGCGTGTTCCCAGCGCTTTCTGGAGTGACTGCCAGAAGTTTGACGTGAAGCGAGCATCTCTGTCTGAGATGATGGACGTTGGCACTCCGTGCCGAGAAACTACTTCCTTAATGTAGATGCGAGTCAACTTCTCCATCTTATCTGTTTCTTTAATAGCTAGGAAGTGTGCGGACTTAGTTAAACGATCCACGATCACCCAGATGGTATCGCAACCACCCAAGGTTCGCGGGAGTTTAGTGATGAAATCCATTGAGATCTGATCCCATTTCCACACTGGGATCTCAGGTTGTTGGAGTAGCCCCGATGGCTTTTGATACTCCACCTTGACTTTTGCACAAGTCAAACATTTACTCACGTAGGTGGCTATATCGGCTTTCATGTTGGGCCACCAATACGAGCTTTAAGGTCTTGATACATCTTATCCGAACCCGGATGGACAGAGTATCGGGATTTGTGAGCTTCGTCCATGACTAGCTCTCTGAGGTTTCCGTAGAGAGGTACCCATATGCGATTCATGAAATACCGGGCTCCATTGGGTTTTACTTCCCAATCGCGTTCCATTTTTCCCACTGATTCGGCTTTGATGTTTTCCTCCTTAACTGCTTCTAACTGGGCGTCGCGTATTTGTTCGGGTAGCCCCGAATGAATAGTGAGTTGTAATGCTCGTACCCGACGAGGTTTCATGTGTTCCTTCCACTGAGGGCATCCGCTACCACGTTAGCTTTACCCGGGTGATACCGAATGGCACACCATAATCGTTCAAGAGTTCGACCCAGCGACGCTGTCGCATGTTCAACTCCTTCTGATCAAAGATGTGTTGGAGGCTCTTGTGGTCTGTAAAGATTGTGCACTTCGTTCCATAGAGGTAGTGTCTCCAAATCTTAAGTGCAAAAACTACTGCTCCCAATTCCAGGTCATGCGTCGTGTAGTTTTTCTCGTGAACCTTCAGTTGTCGCGACGCATACGCGATGACCTTCTCGCGTTGCATGAGTACGCATCCCAATCCCTGAATGGAAGCATCACAATATACTACAAAGTCATCTGTCCCCTCCGGCAAGGACAGAATGGGTGCACTGCAAAGTTTCTGTTTCAGCAATTGAAATGCTGCTTCTTGCTTGTCACCCCAAGTATACTTGATACCTTTCTGGGTGAGGGTAGTAAAGCGGTTGTGCGATCTTTGAAAACCCCTCGATGAAACGTCTGTAGTAACCAGCCAATCCCAAAAATTGGCGGATCTCCGTCGGTGTCTTAGGTGCTTCCCAGTTTTTGATGGCTTCAATCTTGGCAGGGTCTACGTGGATACCCTTTTCATTCAGACGTGCCCGAGAAACTGAACTTCTCGAATCCAGAAATCACACTTCAAAAGCTTGGCATATAGTTTTTCCTGTTGGAGTAATCCCAACAGTAATCGTAGATGTTCAGCATGTTCTTCTTCACTTTTGGAGTAGATGAGTATGTCATCGATGAACACAATGAAAAACTTGTCGAGGTATGGTTTACAACGCGGTTCATGAGGTCCATGAACACCGCGGGTGCGTTGGTGAGACCGAAGGGCATGACCAAGAACTCGTAATGGCCATACCGAGTGCGAAATGCCTCTTGGGATATCCTCCTTCCTGACGCGTAACTGGTGGTAACCAGACCGTAAATCAATCTTAGAGTAGTAACTTGACCCTTGAAGTTGGTCGAAGAGATCGTCGATGCGAGGTAACGGGTATCGGTTCTTGACTGTAACCTTGTTGAGTTCCTGTAGTCGATGCACATGCGGAAAGTCCCGTCCTTCTTCTTGACAAAAAGGACTGGAGCTCCCCATGGCGAAACGCTTGGTCGGATAAATCCCTTTTCTAATAGCTCCTGAAGTTGAGTAGACAGCTCCTGCAGCTCGGCTGGAGCTAGGCGGTATGGAGCCTTGGCGATAGGAGTGGCATTGTTCGCCAATTCGATTTCAAACTCCAATTGTCGATGGGATGGAAGACCAGGTAGTTCTTCTGGGAATACATCAGAAAATTCACGGACGACAGGGATGTCTTCTATGCATTTCTCGTCCTTAGGCTGTTCGGTAATCAGTGCGAGTAAAGCGAAGGAGTTCTTTCTCCGAAGATACTTCTGCGCTTGCATGTATGAGATGATGTTGGTGACGGCGCTTGCCTTATCGCCTTTTACCGTCAGGATTTCGTCGTTAGAGAGCGGAATACGGATAGATTTTTCGAAGCAGAGAACTTCAGCCCGGATGTCGGATAGCCAGTCCATTCCGACTACCACGTCAAAACTACCCAGGGTAGTTATCATCAGATCAATGGTAAAAGTGTGGCCCGAGAGTTTGAGTTGACAGCCGGACACTATTTGGGTCACATCTACAGATTTACCATCGGCTAGTTCTATAACATAAGGGGTCTCTAATGGTTTAAGCGTGAGATTTAGGTTCTTCCTAAAAGACTCAGATATAAAGCTCCTATCCGCACCCGTATCAAAAAGCACAGTAGCAAAATGTTCATTAAGGGGAAACTTACCGGTGACCACGTTCGAGTCGTTTCTGGCCTCTCCGCGGCCCAGTGTAAATGCACGACCTTTGGCACCTCCTGTGCCACCGTTCCCATTATTGTTGTTGTTATTATTGTTGTTGTGGTTATTGTGGTTGTGGTTGTTTCCACCATTATTGTTGTTATTACGCAGCTGTGGGCAGTCTCTTCTGAAATGAGCAGTACTACCACACTGATAGCATCCCCGGTTAATACCCTGCTGCTGACCCTGGGGTTGATTTTGATTCTGTCGGGACATGATTTCCCCACGACTATCCTTTGCCGCATGTCCCACCTTGCCACATCGTTGGCAGCGATTCCCGGCACAAGGGCCGTGATGATGAAGATTACAGCGACTGCACTGTGGCTTTCGACCTACATAGCCGCTCGCGTTCTGAGTTGTTGCTGTTGTTGGCAGGCTGATTTTGGTGACCCCGGTGGCTGTTGAAATGATTGAACCGCTTCTGTTCCCTTGCTGCGGATGAGATGACGAAGACTGTCGAATAGTTGAGTCTTCAAACTTTCTTTTGTTATCCGGGGCAACTTCAGTTGTACCCGTGCTGGCAGCTTCTTCTGTTCCACCGCCTTATCGGTGAGTTTGTGAGCCAATCGGATTGCTTGATGTTCAGTTACAGGGTTACTAGCCATTACCATACCCTGAATTTCCGGAACCAGACCCCCGAGATAGAACTCGAGTCTTTTTTCCACAGTGTTGGCCAATTCGGGACACAGAAATACTAAGTCATGGTGTTTTGCGGTGTAAGCTTCAATTTCCGATCCCACCATCTTGTGGTTCCATAAGGCTTGCTCTAACTGTTGCACTCTGTCTCGTGGACAGTACTCCTCTTTGATTAGGGCCTTGAACTCGGCCCATGCCATTGCATTCGCAGCTATAAGTCCACGTGTTTGGACTTGTGCATTCCACCATGTCAGTGCCCCATCTTCCAGTGTTGAGGCTGCGTATTTGACCTTGTTGGCCTCTAGGCAGTTGCACATTTCAAAAACGGATTCAGATTTTTCGATCCAGCGGACCAGTCCAATGGGTCCTTCCGCCCCCGAGAATTTGCTTGGCTTTGCGTCAAGGAACATCTTGTAGGGGTTAAAGCCCCTTCCTGCTGACAGAGAACAGGAAGTCAGCAAGGAATTTTTACTAGCCTCACTATTAGATTTTCACACGAAAATTTAATAATGGTTACCTGCCGGTTGGTTCTGAACACCCGCTAAAGCTGCGTTCACGTGCTCTTGAATCATGGCAGCTAGCTCTTCGGGCGTTAAGTTAAGATTTCCACGTCTTCCAGTTGCCATTTTAGATCTAAGTAGAAAATAAATAGACCGAAGGAAAGTAAATAAAATAAGCGAGACGCGTTAGTCTTCTACGTCTCCATCCCCCAAATTACTATCGTTGCCGTCATCCTCCGCGGCGTTTCCAGCTTCCACAGCTGGGTCCTCCTCCGGATCCTCCTCTGGATCCTCTTCCGGATCCTCCTCTGCCGGCACTGGAGGGGCCGGTGCTGGTGCAAGTGCTTGATTTTGCAGTTCCTGAATGTTCCAACTATTTTCCAGGACTCTGTCTTCAAGCCAGTCGGCTCTTATCTGCTCAGCACGCAGATCTCTGGCTATGGTGTTACGATCTATCTTACTCGTACGATGCTCTTCCTCGAGCGAGTCGGTCTTACCTGTAAGTTGTCGGATCATCCATCCCTGTGCTAGGGTGGTTTCATGCATTCTTTCTAGTTGTTCTTGTTGCGTTCTTATCATATCTCTAAGTAGGTCGTTCCCTACTTCTAACGAGTTAACCGGTTCGACCGTCACAGCGATGGTTGGGCGTGATGACGACTCCTCCCCCAGAGCGAGCCTTTTCCTCGCAGCTGAGCGCGTTTCCACGCCATAGGATGGTAAGGGTTCCACCATAGGTGCCTTTCCTGGCGCCCTTGGTTGCGTAAGTTTGTCGGATGATGATGAGGATGAGGATGATGACATTGCCTTTAGGTTGTGTAGTTAGTTACGAGTTGCATTCATTTCAATTATGCAGTCATATTTCACATAACATAGTTGTGGTACATAACATAACAAGATATAACAGTTCGGTGCCAAACTAAGTCTAGTGTCGTGAATTCAGCTACAGTTTAGGTCTACTTCTAATGCAAACCTGGTTCTCTATAGCTAGTGGCTCTGATACCAATCTGTCACACCCTCAATTTCCACTTGCGGAGTTTTACCGCGAGGCGTGTGAACAAACCAGAAACTGAAACACTAGTACATCGAACGACTCTATATGATTTGATAATACGTTTTCCAAAATCATTTGTTGTAGATATTATATTGTCTAAATTAATTACCAATATTTAGCAGAGCATTAGTTTTTAAAGTTGAGCGGAAGCATAAAATAAATAGTGAAGCGGGCGCCAACACAAACGCCAAAACAAATGAAAAACCCCAAAACAATATTGATAAATAAGACTCGATAAAAGATGTCTTGTTCAATGCATGTGCGTGCACCTAGAGCTCCTAGCGTCCTGAGAAACATGTAAAGAAACAAGTGTCAACATTAAAGATGAGTGAGTTCACAGGTTTTCATAAATTCGTTTGTTCAGTTATAGTTTGTTTTCTCCCGTTATCCCTAACCCGGGATAACGAATTGGTTCCATTATTCCAACCCAGAATAATAAGTTGTTGCTTCCAATATTCCAAACCCGGAATATTAAGTTGTTGCTTCCAATATTCCAAACCCGGAATATTAAGTTGTTGTTTCCATTATTCCAAACCCGGAATAATAAGTTGATTCGTAATTAAGTTCAATGTTAACATATATAGGTAGCTAGCCTAAAGTTATGTCACGTAAGTGTTCGCAATCGAAGCTGACTGTTGTGCCTCCGTGTTGCCAGGCCTATCACTGACCATGGCGAAGTTAGGCCGAATTATTCACCCGTTGACCATACCCGGTCGGCTAGCGCGACTAGCTCGGATGGGGCTTGTCGGGCCCAGTAGTACTGCTTATAACTCCCCCGCTATTAAACCCAATACTAACGATCCGAGAGATTGACGAGGACTTAAGTGATAAAGCTGCTTAGTGACCATAACATTACATTAACATTAACTTAGTTACCGAATAGTTATGTGACGTTAAATTCGTATAACGTAAAGAGATTGAGTTTGAGAGTGTATACATGTTTTCCCCCTGTTGTTTAAAAACCGGATAAAGTTAAGGGCCGTGAACTCACCTTTTGTTGCTCGGTTAGTGTAGCAAAGAAGTTGTAAAGGATGGGACCGCTAATTGCGTCCTAACAAACCAATTGATTTCAAGTCAGTGTGTGAACACACCAATACAAATTCTACACGTAATTTACTCACAAAGTGATACACACAAACAACATATCTAACACTCAAACATGCATGCAAGTATCCTCATGTGAACCTAGTGATCAAAACAACTTATCATGAACATAAACCAATCCATGCCACAATTTGGTGCACACAATCACAAGTTATCAAATTTCAGCTTAACACTCATAATTCAGCTGTTTTCTAGGATTTTTATAAAATAGTTCCAACATTCCAAAAATTCCAATATTTTTACAGTAGGTGACATTTATACCATAGAAATTTATATAAATTTCCAAGTCCTAAATCTTTACCAATTAACCATAAATATTAATATACTAGGCTGCAGTCAGATTTGTCACCTTCTGACTGCAGTCACGGAAGAATTTATTTAAAAATCACCGATTGTCCAATTAACAAAATTCCAGTTGGAGTTGCCCGGAAATTTCCATACCTAGTTGCTGTACAAAATTCATGACTCAACGCCCTACTGATTTTAAAATCCAACTCGATAAACGACTAACAAAATTTCAGGATTTTCACAACTTTAGTTACTGAACTTATTTGGCCCTTTAAAAATATCAAACGACGTCAAAAAAAATGCGATTCCAGTTGGGTTTAAAAGGTATTTCCTGGTAGTTAATCATGGACAAAAGAAACAACAATTTTTGATAAAATTTGACCCGGTTACAGCCGATTAAAGTCGGCTGTAACTGTTGGACAGATTACCGTTTTTGTTACCGATCCCGCAAACGACTATCTAGCGAACCCACGACCCCTAAGCATTAATCCCAGCAGGTTATTAGTCATTTATCTCAGTTTTAACATGCTCAAACATCAAGAATCATCCATAACTACAAAATTACGCAGCCGTAAAAAGGAAATCATGCATGAACAATTTATAGCATTAAGAACGCAGCCAAGTTACAAGGTGTTTACAACCGAAAACACATATATAATCACTAGAGCTAAGCATAACAAATAAATGCAGCCATATTACTCCTGATTGAATCATATAAAAGTATGTATGAACACTTATATCCTAACATAGGTGCAAAGATTAGTTACCCAGCGATTGAGTGGCTTGATTCAAGCTGCCTAGAAGTCGATACTTGGGTTTCTTAGACTCGTTCGTTGATCACAGAGGAAAGGAGAAGAAAAAATCCTGGAGCAGAGGTGTGTCGCAGGTTAGGGTTATATAGTAAAGGAGTTGGCTGCGAATAAAAGTGATCTATAAAGATATATGGGTTGGTGGCGGTTTGGATGGCTGGTGGGGTTGGGCTGCTTATAATTAACGCAAATATGTGGGGTGTGGGCTTGGGTGGAAAGTTGTAATCTTTATAATTGTCATGCACTAAAAAGAGATATAAAGGATATGCAGTAACGGAAATTTTAGTATGGTGCATTTAAACAATTAAACTCATATTTCACATGGTACACATAATATGGAAAATTAATAAATACCAAATTGGCTGAACCGAATTAGTAGATCAGGAGCCTTTGTTGGACCAGAGAATTAATATTTGGTGGAAGGATTCATAATGCACATTGGGTGACATTAATTTAAGGACGTAAGAGGAGGTGTTTGACCTCAAGAAGCGTCTAGTTACGCGAGCGAGTTGGATCGACAAACGAGACATGTTGGTTCAAACAGTTCGAATCGGTTCAACGCGATATAAATAAAATATTAATATGGTGAGAATATAATTAATTCCTCAAATAGTACGGGCGTATGATTCGATTAATAAAAACAAAATAAACGGTTTAAACCTTGAAGTTACGGGTTGTCACATATGGTTATATCCTAAGGCAAAATTTCTAATACTATAACCTACATGGAACATAAATAAAACACCACAGCTAATATTTGAACATAAATAAACACAACAGCTAATATTTGAATCCACATTCTGATAGCATATATGTTTGGATGGTGACAGTTCCTCTCTCGTTTGTTATGATGGAGAGGTTAGTTTATGTAGAAATGGAACACAATCAAATCTCTTTAAATAGCAAGATGATATAAATGTAACACAAAATTCAACCAAGGCAATACTAAATCCTATATGGAACTTCTCATAACCGCCTGATAATGCCTCTGATCCTTTGGCAAGAATACTTATATATAGGAAGTACCAGCGGCGTATCCACCATATTCTTGCCAAATTTTCATTGGTTTTATCCACAAGTTATGATTAGTTACCAAGGAACTTACTAAATCCTACATAGAACTTCTCATGACCATCTAACAATGCCTCTGATCCTTTGACAAGAATACTTATATATAGGAAGTACCAGCGGCGTATCCACCATATTCTTGTCAAATTTTCATTGGTTTTATCAATGAATTATGATTAGTCCTATATAACTCTACAACCAATACAACAAACATAAAATACTGAAATGAAAAATGTCTGTGCGATCAAGGCTCAATCAAACGGAGCCGATCGTATTGCATGTACTGAAAATGAAATTGTCTGTGCGCTCAAGGCTCAATCAAACGGAGCCGAGCGTATTGCATGTACTGAAAATGAAAATGTCTGTGCGCTCAAGGCTCAATCAAACGGAGCCGAACGTATTGCATGTACTGAAAATGAATAACTTAATCTAAACAACAATCACACAAACAGCCTATGCATGGAACCTCTCATAACCGCCTGATAATGCCTCCGACATTTGACAAGAATACTTATATATAGGAAGTACCAGCGGCGTATCCACCATATTCTTGTCAAATTCTCATTGACTTTATCCGCAAGTTATGATTAGTTATATGCGACTCTACAACAAACACAACAACCACAAGATACTGATAATGTAAATGTCTGTGCGATCAAGGCTCAATCAAACGGAGCCGATCGTATTGAAAATGAAAATGTCTGTGCACTCAAGGCTCAATCAAACGGAGCCGAGCGTATTGCATGTACTGAAAATGAATAACTTAATCTAAACAACAATCACACAAACAGCCTATGCATGGAACCTCTCATAACCGCCTGATAATGCCTCTGATCCTTTGACAAGAATACTTATATATCGGAAGTACCAGCGGCGTATCCACCATATTCTTGTCAAATTCTCATTGACTTTATCCGCAAGTTATAATTAGTTCTATGCGACTCTACAACAAACACCACAACCACAAGATACTGATAATGAAAATGTCTGTGCGATCAAGGCTCAATCAAACGGAGCCGATCGTATTGCATGTACTGAAAATGTAAAATGAACTGTGCGATCAAGGCTCAATCAAACGGAGCCGATCGTATTGCATGTAATGAAAATGTAAAATGAACTGTGCGATCAAGGCTCAATCAAACGGAGCCGATCGTATGCGGGCACGCCAGGTTCAACCGCATAATAAAATGGGGAACAGGCTCAACGCTCATAAATGGGGAGCAGGCGGCCTCGGCAATTGCATATACTGAAAATAATAAACAATAATTACTCTAACAGTCTACACATGGAACCTCTCATAACCGCCAGATAATGCTTCTGATCCTTTGACAAGAATACTTATATATAGGAAGTACCAGCGGCGTATCCACCGTATTCTCGTCAAAGTTTCATTGGCTTTATCCTTAAGTTATGTTTGGTTCTATGTGATAAAGAAAAACATAAAACTAAACGATAGAAGTTGAATCTGGATCTTCGGTGAAGAGGACTAGTTGGGTATCTTCGTTTGGGCCGTCATTATCTTCGACCGGATTGGCATTGATGTTGAAGACTCTTCCTCTTGCTGGTGGCCTAGTGGTTGGGTTTTCTTGGTTTACTTGGTTAACTGGGTTTGATTGGGCTTGAGCGTTGATGACGTTAACCAATTGAGGGCATGTGTTTCTAAAGTGGGTAGGGTCGCCACAATTGAAACAAGCTCGAACATATGGGAACACGGGGTAATGGGGTTGTTGATAGGTTTGGGCCATGTTTTGAGTAGGGGAAAAGGTTTGGTTTTGAAAGGTGCGACAAACCTTGCTCAAATGACCATAGCGTCCACAAGTTGTACATAGTCGACAAGGTAAGGTAAGGGGATGGTGATAAAAACAGTTGTTGCATTGAGGGTGAGGTCCAAGATATGGTTTCTTATTTGGGTAGGTTGAGTTGGGTACCACTTGAGTGATTGGGATAGCTTGGATTGGTATGGCTTGTAAAATTGGTTGATTACGTTGGGTTGCAGCGAAAAGTTGCCCGTCTCTTTTTCTCTTAGAAGTGGGTTGAGAAGGGGATTCGGTTTGGGTGGAGTCGGAGGTTTCAGTCGATTCTTTGTCCTTCTTCTTCTCCTCCTTGAAGTCTTTGTTTCGGATTCGGTTCTCGGTAAGCTCTGTTGCTAACTCCATTGCCGCTTCCAAAGTTGCAGGCGAGGTACTTATTATAGGGTCTTGAATCTTTGACGGAAGACCACGAATGTAGTGCTCGATCAAACGGTAGAGGGGAGTGAACATGTTGGGAACCATTTGATGTAACTCGATGAATCTTTTGTTGTAGGTGGTGTGGTCTCCTTCCTTTTGCTTCAACGAATAAAATTCATCTTCTAATTTCTTGATTTCGTTCCTTGGGCAAAATCGTCTGGTCATGATTTCCTTCAATTCGTTCCAAGTTAAAGTCATAGCATCGTCGACGCCTCGTTTCGCTTTCTCTGTATTCCACCAAATAAGTGCTATTCCATATAAACGACCAGTAGCATAACGCACTTTGCGATCATCGGGGCAATCGCAATTTAGAAAGGTGTTCTCCATTTCTTCAAACCAATGGAGGAGAGCGGTGACGCCTTCAGTCCCTTTGTATTTTGGAGGGTCGCATGATTTGAAATGCTTGTAGGTGCATTTAGTGGTATTTGGGGAAGAGTTGATAATGTTTTGGTTTTCTTGATTGACAGGATTAGCGGTAAGTGCTTGTTGAACTTGGATTACAATGTTGGGTATTACGGCAGCCATTTGTTGAGCGATTAGGGCAGCCATACGCTCGCGGGCTTTTCCTGCTCTCATCTTCCTACGAGCGAGGTTAGAAGACATCTACAAGGAATACATGTCAAGAGTATGAGTTGGATGTTTTGGGTTCATGGGTCGCACTAGGAATGAACATTCATAAAATAATTATAGAAAAATAAATCTACTACATCCATAGGATGTCTTGGGCTTTGCTCGCCATTAGGCCCTACATGCCGCCATACTTTACCTTTGTAATCATGTGGGCCCCCATGAATACCGGTTTTTCATATGGTTCGCACGGGTTTGCCAGGTTGCGTACACTAAAACCCGGAGAAAATCGAGAAATATGTATACAACGTGTGATATTCGTAATGTGTCCAGGTGTAGACACGGTGACACCTCAAAGTAGGTTAGTTCGAACGACGTTTGGTGTGGCATGCTTTGGCCTAATAGGTCCTTCGTACTCTCATCGTTAGTCCCCAGGTAGGCAAACTGGTCCGTTATATTGGATTTATACGAATGCCAACCTAGACAGGACGTTCCGACTACCGGTACTTGTACCCTTCCAGTTACTACATGTCCGTCGCAGAACTTACTTTGATGAGATTTGAAAATTGCAACAAAATCTTTGAATAATGAGAGTTGAAAATAAATTGAATACATGAACATCGATATATGTATAATGAATATGTATATAAGCATGTATGTTTGACTGTAAATATAAACAAATATGAAACAGATAAATATCACAAGTTTGTATGTAACCACCTAATCAATAAAAATTTAGGCAGACTATAGTATAGGCTCTAAGGGTCTAATAACCTATCCTATATCCCTATAGTCATGGCTCTGATACCAATCTGTCACACCCCGACCCGCAGCGGAAAAGGTGATCGGGGCATGATTGGGTTATCATCAAAGCTCATGACATTTATTATGCGTTTCATATTCATTAATACAATTTAATGGAAATTTACAATAAATATTACAACATGTTCTAACTATCAATCTAAGCTTCTTTGTTCTCTTCTAAGGCATTTCCTATGTTTTCCTTGCTTCAACCTGTTCACCTGTATCATGTGTGAAAAGGTTTTTGGATCAACATAAAGTTGGCGAGTGAATCCTATGGAAAACATTTGAACAAGTTTATTTAATTGATTATGAAATAAGTGCACAACCAAACATGAGTAAAAATAGATGTAAACTTATTCAACAATCATTAGATATTAAATAAAGCACACATGAACAATAATGGAACATTTAGAGGCACGCGTTGCTCTACTCGTCTCTCACGAGGAACTGATGGGCCTAATGAATGAATTGCATAAACATGATAATATGAATGACACAACTATAAACAATATAAACTCAATGATACACACATGAACAATATTGGATTGGTTTTGAGGCACGCGTTGTTCAACTCGTCTCCCACGAGGAACTGATGGGCTTAATGAATGAATTTCATATAATTTGACAAAATGAAATAAGTAATCACAACAATATAAACAATCTAAGTTTAGATCACGATATGGTATGGCACAAGTTTAAATAAACGAGTTAATTAATTTGTGACACATGACACACCCCAAAACGTGTAATTAAAAAGGGGGAGTTGTCAGATTCACTCACAGTGGGTGTGTTCGGTTGATGATGTTGAATGCACGCGAAGTGGTTTTAACCACGAGTGAAATTAACCTAGATAAATAGCATTATGGTTCGGTAAGTAAACGGATTTTATTGTTCCATTTTAGTAGGATTGTTGGGTGTATTTTTGTGAGCTTAAGGCTATTTTCTAACCTTAAAAATGTTATTTTTAAGTATTTTTAATTGATTTTTAATTAAAATAAATAAATAAAAATAATAAAAAAAAGTTGACTTTTTTTGACCTTTGACTTTGACTGTAACAGTGTCTGTTGACCGGTTCGTATGCATTATTGTGTGTGCTGGGTGAGGCTCGAACCCGAGACCTCCCGTACGCGTGCACGCAGCTCTACCAACTGAGCTACGTGTCTAACCCGAAATATTTCTGTTTTTAATTACATTTATATATTAATTAGGTTAAACAGAAAATCCTTTATTTTTTTAAAACGATTTTAAATCAAAGAATCGGTGCGCTCCACAGGTCTCGAACCCGGGACCTGTGGCTTATGCAAACACACAGTCCACCGCTGGACTGTGTGTCCAACTTGTTAACTAAACTTATTTTTATTATTCTTAAATACAAACTAATCATTTTCATTTATGCCATATTAAAAAGTTTGAATAATTGTCCGGGCCGATGTAGTAGACCGGACTCGAACTCGTGCGCTTTGATTAAACATACACACAGTCCACCACTGGACTGTGTGTCTAACTTGGTTATTATTCCGATTATTAATATACTTAACATATAACAGTGGTGCTTCCGGTTCGGTTAACAAAAAAATCATTTTTATTAAGGCAGCGTGTGTGGAACAGGATTCGAACTCGAGACGTTTGTGTGTTTAATGTGCACACAGTCCACTGCTGGACTGTGTGTCTAACCCGAGTTATTTCTTGATTTAAATTATACTTATGAGTTACCGTAACTTCGTCTTCTTCGTTGAGTTATAACCAGAAGTGATGACTGACTGGTTCGAAGTGTTTATTCAGGTTTCTTTAGCGTTTTATGATTAATTACAGATGTGATATAAATAAAAAGAAAGGAAATTAGGCGTGAAATATACCGACTGGCTTCCTCTGTTTTTCCGGCAAAACTCCGACGACAGCAACAGGCTCCGGCGTCGGGTGTCTTGCAGCAGCGAGTCTTCAGAAAGCTTACAAAGTATGTGGGTGACTTCGGTATAAGTTCAGAGGGTTTAGTAAGGCTTAGAAGTGAAGAACCGGTTTTCCGGTGATGAGCAGAAATATTCCGGCGAGTGATTTTTCGCCGAGAAAGGGTGCGGTTTGAGCGAAAATGTTTGCAGAGGTTCGATGGGGTATTTATAGTGCAGGTTATCGATGAACTTGGTCTGATTTTCAACTTGATTCGTTGGTTTGAATTTCTCCGGCGGTTATAGATGGTGTCGCGGACTCAGACGTCAGTTATAACCGATATAGGTTTAAAGTTTACGTTATAACGGAAGGATTCGTTAAATTATTGGCGAGATCGCCGGGATTTCCGACGACTGCATTTGGGCGCCGGTTTTGAATTCGGAAAGTCATGATATGAATTTAATGATCTTAATAATTAACAGAGAACATCAGTGGCGCAGTGGTTTATGTGTTGAGTGTTAAGTTGTTTGATGAACCGGTTACTGACCCGGGTTCGAAACCCGGCAGAACCAAAGTATTTTTATTTTCTTATTTTTGACAGTTTTTCAAAAACTAATTATACATTCCCATATAATAATTGATTATGTATCGTTTAAAATTATTTTAGGCATTTAATTCGCAACGAAATTTTTAACTGACTGTTTGGTTAATAAACGGAGCGGGTTTGGTAAATCCGTTTTTTGACGGATGTTACATTAGTGACCCGTGTGTGCATCGCAGAGAAGACCCTAAGGTATATTTAATCCTTTTAGACTAATAATTTTTTAAAAGTTAAATAAAATTGTTTACTCTTTGATACAAATGGAATCACAAACATTAGTAATTTCTGTGTATTTGTATCGTTTACCACTGTTATTATGTTTGTTTGGTTTGCGATTTTTGTTTTTTATTGTCAGGTTTGATGATCTTAATTTAATGAGGATGTTAAGGAATTTCATATTTATTTGATTACACCTTCTTACAGGTTGTTTCATACAAAAATTTGTTTTTGAAATTAGGTATAATTTCCTTCTTAGTATGTAAACATATTGGAACATACTATTTAGCTTCTAGCATTTGAATTGTAGCTCACAATGGTATTTTGTTTTCTTTGCAACCAACTTGACCCATTATCACTTTTTGTTAATTATGATTTCTTGATTCTATTTAGTGGTTGTTTTGTAGATTGAAAAGTTGAACTTAGTTATGAAGAAGCTCGTTAAGGAAAATGATGAAGAAAAAGAAAGGCTAAATGGACTTATTGCGGGGTTGTTGGCTGAAAAAGAAAAACATAAGATGGATGAATATGCTATGCTTGATAGAATGTCACCAATTGAAGCTATGTTAACAGCTACAGTTTGAAGATATGTTTAAACACTTGGTTTTGAATGTTTCATGTTATCGTACTAAGATAATTTTAGCTAATTTATATTTTAGTTGGTATTTTTATATGCTTTTGAAAGCGATATGTTTTATATAATTTTGGGATTTTATTGGACCTTTTTATATAATTTGTAGTTTTATTAATATGTAATTTTGATGAAAATAGCAGGGAAAAATCTTAATTTAAAATCAATATTCCAAACCAAACCAATATACCAGTAATCACTAATGGTAGCAAAGGTAGCAAATAAATGGTAGCAAATGGTTGGAAATAACTGTACCAAATAAAAAGGTGGTCACAACTTGGTCGCAAATTGTGTCAAAAACGGTGGCTAAATGGTGGTAATATCGGTGGCTAAATGGTATCAAAACCGCTAAACGTGACAATATCGGTGGCTAAATAGTGGCAATATCAATGGCTATATGATATCAAAACGCGTCACAACTCGGTAGCAAACAAGGCAGAGCATAGCATACATGAGGCGGTGGCAAATAATTTTGACCAATTTATGGTGGCAAAAATTTAGTAGCAAAATATAAAAATGGTCGCTATTTGGTGGCATTAGGGCAATTGACACGGGTGTTTTTGTCACCGTATCTTTGGTGTCAAAATCGTGATAACAAGCAAATTGCTACCGTATTGTGACCGAAAATTACATGGGAAAACCCCTAATTTCTAATGTGTTACCCAACTTTCTGTAATCAGGCTTGAAATTCTAAAACATGTTGTAGATTAACAAACGATTGGTGATTAAGATGATAGTTGGCAAGTGTACAAATCTGCAAGAATTTTTTAAAACTGAATCTGGATCTTCAAGAAGTTTCGACTCGGGTTATTTCTAAATTTTAACTTGGTTTATGAGTATATTTCAAGTTCTTATAACTACATTGCATACCAATTTTAGGAGTATAAGCAGCCCAACCAAGAGTTAGTTGCTAAGGACCTCCGTGGAGTTGAGTGGAAGTTTAGTATAGATGAAATTCTTATTAAAATATATTATTTTTTCGTATTTATTCTTATTATGAAACAATAGATCTGGTAACTGTTATGTGTTTGTATCCTCTGTCATTGTTTTGTGTTTTTCATGTGTATTTCTATGCAAGACATCCGGAAGGCTTTTTAACTTACCTGTTGATAGCCTCTTGCATTAAGAATGTTTATCAAACCTAGAATTGATGCCCCGCGTTGCGGTTCGTTTTTTAACGTGATTTAAGTGTACAGTTTTTTAGTTGCTTATTGAACAAAAGCAAACCAACTGGGAGTGTCCATAAAAATAAGTACAAAAAATATATTATACTTGACATGATTTATTTTTGAAAAAAAAAGTCAAAATGTAAACAACTTAAATTTATACCAACACGCACATAAAATTAAGCACGTCAAGCTTGAGGTTGTCAAAATGTTATTACATCGAAACCTTAACAAATTTAATTTATACCTACACGTACATAAATGTGTAAAGGTAGACTAACTCAAAATGTCTATAAAATAAATACCAAATCGTATTATATATGACATGACCATGAAATGTAAAGTATTATGTACTTACAAAAATTATGTCAAAGCATAAACAAGTTTGTATATCGAAATGTAAATAAAAATAAGCATATAAAACTCAAGAGGGTGAAATGGTTTCTAAAGTTTTAAAAAGTTGAAGGAGGTCTAAGTGTGTTAAAATTGAGAAAAGTGTGATTCTAAAAAAGTTAAAGTTACCGTAGCTAAGTGGTCAACCAATTATATATATAATAATGTTTTACCTTTTATTATCTTTTTTATTTTTTCTATTTATGAAACCATAAGATATTATTTGTGGTGTGAATGGTGTAGAATTGACGGTTGATGAATTTTGTGTTAGCGGATTAAACTTATTAGCCTGGACAAGACCCGTGTATTTATTTATTATGTGAAATCTCATAACTATAAATAATAAGTTGACGAATAAGATATGTATTTAGTTTTATAACTTTTTTGAATCTAAATATTTATTAACCTATAAACGTGTAAGTTACGGGATTCTAACCTAGTTATTTTATATATTGTTTATCGCGATTATATCATATTAACACCTAATCTCAAACTTTATGTACTTAAAATAGAGATAGATAATTAACTAATATATATCTCACATGGTTAATTTTCCAACTTCGTTATAATTTGTCTTAATATATGTATAAAATTACAATGCACTCTATATAAAATAGACACTCAATACTATAACGTACATACCATCTTAAAGCAACAATATACAATTATTTAATTAACTGAGTTAATTACATCATTAGTATATGTGGTTTATTGAAAGTAATAATGTCAGAGTCGAATAGTTTAAAGTTACACTTTAAGATTTTAACAATTCGTTTTATAACAAACTGGGATATTAAAATTAGCTTTTATTAAATTTTCTATTAAATTGAAGTGAAATTATTAAAATACCTTACTGTGTTCGGATTGAAATCCCCAATTCTACTACTACGCTTCCACCATCAGCGGCTGTGAATCCTAATTACAACTCTAGGTTTTGCAACATCATTCACGAAACTCTGAAGAACTACGCTGGGAGCAGACCAAAATTAGTATTGGTGTTTGCTATTTGCATGTTTATTTATTAATCTTTTAATTAGTATTTGTGTTTGTTATTTGCACATGTTACTTGTTTGCACCAAGTAGTTAGTTATGTGTGGGTTTGATTATTTGTTCCGTTTGTTTCAATTTGAACTCAATCAAGAAATATCCAGCACATTATATCACAAGGAAAGGCTAACAATGTAATTAACTCTAATTAACTTAACCATATTCTTTAATACTCGTTACTTTATAGAATGTGCAGTACTTTATACAAACAATTATATCATATTAATAGGTATAATTCATTTTATAACTGAATATTTCTAATTGAATATTTCACATCATCATCTTAGTATCTCATTTCTTAATATTATCTTCATATTATGTTTTAATATAGCATGGAAATTATTATTTTTTATCCCAAAAGAGTTGTATTTTATTATTAATATTATTATAATATAATAGTAATAGATAATTAATTAATTTATGTATATCTCAACTACATTAACTAGACTCCATTAAATTTGCTGTATATGAAATTACAATTCTCATCTAAAATGCAGGGCCGTCTTCAAAAATTACAAAAAAAAAAAATTTTGCCCTGTGTGAGATAAAAAAATTTCAACCACATTCATTAATCCGTTATGTTTGTTTATTGATTTGGGTCAAGCCATTAATTCATTACACATTAAAACAATTAGGCTTTAAAATTTGATTCGCAGAAACAGTTGGGCTTTAATGTTGTTGGTTTATAAATCCATACCCTTTAAGAGCCGTGTTTATTGATTTGGGCCAAGTCATACTATCAAATTGTTTGTCAAAGGTCTTGTGAATCGTTGTACGTTTATAGACTTCAATTCAAGAGTCGTTGATTCTTTATTGTAGTTGATCTTTGGGTAACCATGCATAGTCAGGGTCGTCCTTGAGAATCTGGAGTCCCTTAAAGCCCCTGTACGAATAAGAAAAATGAGCACATCTATTTTCAAGTGATTACTTTCTCAATAACAAATATTAGAATTAACATAAAAAATGATTAAACAATTTAATATAAACAAAAAAAATTAACTTAAATTTAAAGAGTAAACTTTCGTTTTGCTCCCTGTGATTTGGTCACTTTAACAGTTTTGCCCCAAACCTTTAAAAATAGCCATTTTTCTCCAATAGTTTGCTATGGTTTTTCAATTTTGCTCCCTACGGGGAGCAAAATGGAAAAACAGATAATTTGGATGGAGTTAGAGGCGGGGAGCAAAATGGAAAAAACATAGCAAACTATTAGAGGAAAATGGCTATTTTTAAAGGTTTGGGGCAAAATCGTTAAAGTGACCAAATCACATGGAGCAAAACGAAAGTTTACTCTTTTTTTTAATATAAGTAAAACGATTGATACATTAGTTTTAACAGTAATAATGCACTCCAATTTATTAAATCCATAGGTTAATTATAATTATAATAATGCAATTCAATTTATACTTATATAAAATTTTGTTAACAAATCTTTATAGACATGAATCGGCTTCAGGGCCCAAGAATAATGGAAAACAAAAAAATATGAAGGAAAAAAACATTGATAAAAGGTCTCGAACCAGGGACGAGTTGGTCAACATGCACGCATGAAACAACTCAGCTGCAGCAACTTCGTTCGTTTAGTTTGAGACTATAAGTTATATACAAATATAAAGATTCTTTTTTCCTATTGGAACCTAAAATGTTTTGGGCTGTGTTCGGTGGCAAACCCTACACACCCGGACCGGGGGCCTGCGAAGATGCATTATCTATATGTAGAATACTATATTAAAGAAATTGGATGGTAATATAGTAAGAAGTTAAAGTTATTCTATTAAGTCTTCTAAAAATAAGAAGTGTACAAGACACAATGAATAAGACAAGATAAAACAATGTCGAGCAACCTATAAATAAAAAAAAGAAAACCTAAAATCTCACATTGTAGATTTCAATGAAACGGTTCCAATGCTGTTTGAATGAGATCAATCGGAGTCCGTTTGATACCCTTTTTACGACTTCTTATTTTTAGGAGCTTTTGTATTTGATCCCAAACCTATATTACCATGAAGATTAAGATGGCAGATGAAGAGTTCCACGTTCAAATCCATCAGTTATTCAATGTATTAATAATTGTGAAACCCCTACAGTTGAACGTATATTGAATGTTGATCACCCTCGATTTGAACGTATAATGAATGTGCAAATTGATCAGTCGTGAAATCGTCCATTAATGGTGAGCAATTACCGCTTTGTATGGTAGGCTTAATCGGCTCCTGGTTCACGATTGAAGGTAATTATTTAGTTTGAACGATAATAGTTGAAAGGAACTGGTTATCTAAATCGAATTTTGATGATGAATGGGATGGGTTGCAGCGATATTAGTCTTTTCTATCACACACATAGACGAATTGGCATCAATGCATTGTATGTTAAAAATAGCTGTTGTGGCTGGTTTTAGCAGGAATTATTTGAACACAAATGTCACATAGCAATACTACAAGTAATGTGAATGTACTGGTCGCTCGTTGCTAAAGTGGACAAGAAGTTCTCCAAAAATTAGGGATATGCCGTATCACAATCACAGATTAACTTCTTTATCCTTGTTGCCCGTTTGATTGTGTTCAACCTATATATGTAGTTTCTGTAATAAGAAATCGTATGTTTGGTGATGTATAGGAATGTATTTGACTGTTGTACTGAAATTTATCATGAAGATGATGTATTTACTTGCTTTTAACAATCATGATTCTAGAAGTAGACACTGCCTTGTTTGATATGAAAAGTTATAAAGCTTCATATGAGTTTAAGATTTCAGATATCGACTTAAAAAATCCCTGAAAAGCAAATATGAACTTGTTACACTATTAAAACTAATGTATTTTTCCACTCTCTAATTAGGCCAAAGTGTATCGAGTTTGTGCCCATGGTGTTCATGGCAGTAGATTTTGTAAGGTGTTATATAGTTTTTTGCACCTTTTGATGTACTCAAGTTAAATCATTTGTAATTTTAAAGAACTGTGAGAGAAGTGTTTGGGATAATTAAAATGATAAAAAAATCACAAAGATATTGTGTTCATGGCTGTAGGAACGCATTCCTTTTTATGATTTTGCTTGTCATCGTACTAAGAAAGTGTTTGGAAATTTAATAACTCTGAATACATGAAGAACGTGGTTTCTTTTCAGATATGATACATACTTCTACAAGATATTCAAGGTTTATACACAGTTACGGAATTTTCAACAAGAAGATTAAATAAACCCTAAGCCTAGCTTCCCTCCATGTATTAGTTTCCTCAGTTAGTCAGTTGCCAGTGCTCTTCATAGTCATAGTTTCATAAGTGCAGTAATGGCAGCCTACACTGCTTTGAGCGTTGTCATAGTTCATAAGGTTCTTGACAGTCCACAGACGTTTCTAAACTTACTTGGCTTTTCGGATTCTGACATCCAGATGGTGTGTATCTCTTGGCAAAATGGGTGGGTCGGGCAGGTTGGTAAACCAGTTGAAATGGTTACAAAAACACTATTTTTATAATAATAGATAAATTTTTGAGCAAAACAATTTAGGAGATTGTTTGCAGTGAACACTCACTTTGGGCTACTTTCGTTCAACCTGTTTGACCCACTTAACTTTTTATTTTTTTCTTCACTATTTTTATGTTAAAGAAATAACAAAAGCCAAATTGACCTATTCATAATAAATGGGTTGAAACTGCCAACTCTAATAACTTTTGCTAATTGCTTTCAATGATAGTTAGATTGGATATAGATTATGTCTTCAGGATAAGCTCAACTCAACAAGGCTGAGAAGGTTCTAGTCTCACCTTTAAATATATGGGAGAGATTTTGGCATCTTCAAACACACTTCATCCTATTTAGGCCCAAGTTTTAGGAGATCCATTTCTTAGACGGCTGCGTTTACAAAATAATGATTTTGGCCTTTTGGGACTCTGTCAGTTCATTAGAGTTAGCCACTGAAACATAGATTACCCTTCGAACCTGTAAATCGACATGCCCGGACTACCGGACTGCCATTTTGCCACCTATATCCCTGAAATTCAAGTTTACCATTATGTTGTATAGTAACGTTTACAAAATATGGATTCTTATTGTTTATTTAAAAACTCTACTTATACATGATTAATCATTAGTTTTTTCATTATCATGAAACTACTTCTATGTGACAAGTTATATATGCTACATTTTTATTGAAAACACTTTGTTGGGAAGTATGAACATTATTGATCAAGTCTTCATATATAGCTCTCAAAACCCCCAACAGTAGAAGGGGGAAAATAGCTTCATTAAGGAGTCTATTTATAAGATTTTAGTGATACAAATCTTTTACTTTTTTCGAACTCAACTTTTATGTAGATTTTCTAATATTTTACTACCAGAAAATTTTGAATTTTATAATCCAAATTTGTATATTTGTAAAGATATCTAGTATGCCAAATATAATCTAATAAAAGCTATAATATAATTACTACTGGTTGGAACTTTTTGGATAAAGATTTAAGAGGTTCTATGTATTCACATCCAAACACGTTCTTCTTAACGATGTCACCTGCACTTAGAGTTATAAATCAACCACAAAAAAAATGAAAACCTAAAACAAACCATCACACTCCGTATCACCTGCACCACAAAGACATTACTAAAACTAAACAACTGTATTTAAGGACTACATGTCGACCATGGAGGGAGCAATCCCACAAATAATGGTGAAACCCGCCACACCATGTGCCACAAAAAAAACATAAATATCCATGGCAACGCGCGGGCATTTCTACTAGTATATATGTGTGTGTGTGTATATATAATAGAGAGAGAGAGAAGGTGTAAAATACAAGAGTGGTTATCGTGCGAAGCGTACGCGAGTAGGAGATTGCCTCACGTGTCACTCTTTAACTTGCATGATTAGGGTAATTAGGTATTTGTTCATGCGTGAATATGTGATATTATGCGTGATTATGTGATGGTATGCGTGATTAGATGATCTTATGCATGAATATGTGTTTTCTTCAGGCGTGATTATGTGTTTTTTGGTCAAGCATGATTAGGGTTTGATTTTTATAAGATGTGTAGTTTACTCGCATAGGCTTTATTTGTTAAGGTACTCTTGTATGTTAACTAGCATCTATATATATTTTGAATGACAAAGGTTGCTCACTCCTAAATTACACCAAATTATTCCTAATCTACTCCTTGTTTGGCATTATATAAACTATAGGGAACCGTGTGATGCAGCATAATAATCAATCTCACTACAATAATAAAATTTAAATAAAGTTCAAAAAATGAAAAAAAATATAAGATGAAGGTTATTAGGAGCATACGCTACATTGAAGGGAAGAAGGTGATCGGAGTTTAAGTTAACTAAATTTGCTAACTCATTAACTTATCTCAAATTCATTAACTCAAACCCGTTAAATTTGTCTTAACATGTATATGAAATTACAATTGTGCCCATCTAAGATACATTATATATACTAGAGGGAACCCATGCGATGCAACAAAATAGTCAATTTCAGTACATTAATAAAATTTAAATAAAGTTCAAAAATTGAAAAAATAAAATGACAGTTATTAAGAGGTTAAGCATTACATTGAAATTGAGAAGGATAATCTTTTGGTGAAAGTCATTGAAGCTTTGGATTCACATAGGGGTTGTTGGGAATTCCCCTCGTTTAGATCTAACTTTAGCAGTGTGTGGTCAAATATTGAAAAACTTATCTCAAAGCCTGATTTAACGAAGGGAGAGCTTGGGGCCCGTGCCGCTATCAAGTTTTGGTTGGACCTATGGATCAAAAATGAACCTCTAAAGGTATGCTTTCCTAGCTTGTTTCATATCAAATTAGATAAGAAGTGCTCGGTAAAGGACCGGTTAGTCCGTCACTTTCCAATCCCATGGGAGAGTGGAGATGGAGGTCGAATCCAGCTTCCAATATTGAGCTGGCGGAGTGGGGAGAGTTGTGTTTTTTGTTAAACACGACCCAATTCTCGTTGAATAAATATGGGTGGAGCTGGCAGGGGAACGTTTTGGATAGCTTTAGCGTGAAGGCGGTCAGAAGTTAAATGGAATGTGGTGAGGATTTTAGCAACCGATATGTTATGAAGTGGTGTAAATGGATCCCGTTGAAGTGTATGTGTTTGCATGGAAGACGAAGATGGATAGACTTACGACTAAAATGGCTCTTAAAAGAAGGAATATGGAAATTACGAATGCATCTTGTAGTTTGTGTATCGCTGGTAAGGAAACTTCCTAGCATTTATTTACAGGTTGCATGATAGCCTCGGTTTTGTGGCAAAAAGTGACGTCATGGTGTAAGATCCCGCTCATCTTGGTGTTTTCCTTTCGAGACATAGCACAGTAGGCTTAGCAAAGAGATCTCGCTCATCATGAGCACAGTGGGCTTAGCAAAGAGATTCTTCATGGTATTTTTTATTACAGCATGTTAGAGCTTATGGAAGGCGAGAAATGGCTTGCTTTTTCCGAAAGAAAAATTAATACTGATGACATTTTTAGTGAAGTTCATTCAGTTGGGTTCCTTTGAGTTAGGATAGGTCGAAGTTGAAACACTTGTCTTGGAAAAATTGATGTAGTTTTGTAATTATGTAGCGTTGTAGTGTCTTGGCCGCCCGGTTTTCGGGTTTTGGTGTGTTTTAAATGAAGTTTTTCATTAATAAAGGGCGTTACATTTAATGGAATGAGGTAATCGATTTTTAAGTTAACTAAATTTGTCAACTTCATTATTTCATTAACTTATCTCAAGTTTAATAACCAACATTAAAAAAATTGTGTTAAATTATCCCTCTAGTAATTAGCAAATATGCTCTTCCTCACAGATTTTTCAAATTATCATTGTTTTGATTGGTGTTTTCCAATTAGTAAATAACACCTACTACTTCTTTTCTATTTTTCTTCTTCTCACACACTCAAACACATTCTCTTGATTCTCTCCGTACACAATACTAACTTCTCACACACACTCAAACACATTCTCTTGATTCTCTCCATACACAATACTAACAGCGGTTGTTTCTTTACCGTCAGTCACTGCGACTGTTAGATGCTTGACCATCTGAACAGAGAACATACAAGCTACGTCCATCAATTAAGAACGGGTTAAAGTCGATGGCTAAAAACAGGGGCAGTGTTAGATGTGAGCGACGGGGGTTAGAGAGATATAGAAGGCGGCAATGATTGAGAAATGCGCGCGGTGGCGCAGTGGGTTGAGGGAGGGGGACCGAAACTAAAAGACGGATGGATGTGAGTTGTGATGCATCGATTTTTCAGAAAGAACTCAAATGTAAATCTAGAAGAAAAAAATGAGTTAAGATAGATGAAGATTGCAAAATACAACGAGAAGGAGATGTATGTGTATCCCTTGATTTGAAGACTCTCCGTTAAAAAGAAAGAAAGATAATCATAAATATATTTTCCAAAATCTTCCACCGTTTCACGTAATAAACCAACATAAATATATTTTTGTATTCGTACTCTTTACATATATGTACCATTAGTATTTTATTTACCTTTGGTAACTAAATTAAACATTACATTATTATTTTAATTACGTTGTTATTAAAGACATGTGTGTTTTTATACAACCATATTTTTGTCTACACCATAACATTATCTTTATATTTCTTTTCAAATATTAAATAATTAGATGCACAAGATGAAACTATATTTTAGAAAACAAGTAACTAATGTGTTGTATTTATATTTTTGGATGGTTACTAAAACGGGTCAGGCCCATCAGTTACCAGAAACAGTCCAGCAGGGAAGGCCCAAACACTACAGCAAGAAGCCGGCCCCAATTGGCTAAATGAGCCCAGGGAGTAGTGATGGATATAGAAAGTAATGGCTAGAAATAAGGATCATGGGTGATGAACCCTTAACTCACTCCATATTTAAATTCTGTTCATTGCATTGAATTAATATAAAGAAAGTTGCCCTAAATATTGTCTATCTCTTCTTGAATTCTTAGAGTCTACAGACTAACTATCGGTTACACAAAATATTTAAGAAAACAAGCAACTAATGTGTGTTTGTTATAAAACAAGAGAGAAATAGAGAAAAAACTGATTCAATCATTACCTTCATCTGACATATACATCGTATATATAAACTAATACAATAGGACCCCTAAAAGCCTAAAGCCCATGAACATTGGGTTGGGCCATAAAATGGTTGCATTCATAACACTCTCCCTCAGACATTTTATATTATACACTATTAATATTATACTATTGGTAGATATCGGCTCGGTTCTTCAGGACCGATATTAACTGACACTTCAGGACCAGTTATACTGTCTTATTAAAACCTTATTAAGAAAACCCAGTGGGACAAAACTTAGTTAAGGAAAAAGAGTACAACATGTATATTACTCCCCCTCAATTTTACATATAACTCTTAATCTGTGGAGTTTAGTCTTCAGTAATAACCGTTTGACTTGATCTTTGATGTAGTCTTCTTTGCTTAGGCTTCTCTTGATTCAAGCTGCATTGCCTTTAAATAGTACAACTCAGCTTCTTCTGATTCAGCTTGCATTGTCTTCAAATGGTATAATTCGGCTTCCTTTTATTATCTCAAGTCTTCACCTGTCTTGAATATGTTGAAATCATTGACTTCCATTAGTAACATATTTAGATTGAGATTGAGCTTTGTGGGGGTCTAATAGATATCCTTCTTTATCATAATCTACTAGTCGGGACTCCATATTTTCTCATGAAAGGTATCATGTCTCGAATCCCGTATCATTTAATACGCTTTGTAAGTATGCCTCGTTAAAAACCTTGCTAGGAAAATCCAGTGGGATAAAACCATAGCTAAGGGAAAAAGAGTGCATTGCGCATTATACATAATTAATAACATGCTCCAGGATGATGTTAAGTCTGTACTTCAGTACCTATAAGATAAACTGGTGCTACGGGACCAGATATGTTGCTTCATCAAAAACCTTACTAAGAAAATCTAACAGAAAAAATTAGTAAAGGGAAAAAGAGTGCAGCATATTAAATTATAATTGTATCTTGCTAATACATTTATTTATAACATAACGCTAAGTATTGTTTTGTCTGTAAGATCAATGTTTCGATCGCAATTATGTATGGTACTTCTGGACCAGGTTCTTCACCATCCTCTTGTAGACGGTAAAAATCTTTTTCTATGTCAAACGATTGGTCAATCATTAGTGTACTCAACTAATGAGCCTTTTCCATATAACATCGTCTTGATGAAGTTTGATTGATGAGCATATGTTACACATATACTTGAACTGTAAATCGATGAACAATTATGTTGTGCAAATGTCTTTCAAAACTGCCTCTCTAGATTGACAACTTCTCTCGATGATATTTACATCATCATAGTAAATTGCAATTATATGAACTTTAAGATTTAAATTTTGATAAATAGAGATGGATCATTTTATTAATTAATACCCCCATGTTTTTCAAAGTATAAACTGAATTGATTGAATTGATTGTATCACATACGATCAGTTTTCTATTAGATAATATAAAACATATATGGGTTATTGCTTTATAATGCTCCGGCATTCTTAATCCTTTATGGATTCTCATGTATATATCACTATCAGTTGTCCCGTACAAGTATACGGTGACGATATCCATAAGTTTTATCTGAAGTCATTATGAGATTTCCAGGCCGCTTAAACATTTAAAGATTATTGCATCCGCTACGGGGGTATACGTTTCCTCATAATCAACTACTGGGATTTGGGAGAAAACCTGTATGTGAAAAATTATGCCTTACATCGCAAAACTCATTCTTTACGTTTCTTTTTATTCAAAGACACCCATTTATAACCTACTGGTTTGACGTCTATGGGTGTTCGAACTCCAGGTTTGAAAACGATTTAGTTTGTTGAGCGAATTTAGTTTAACTGTTAAGTCATCTAGCCATTTTGGCTATTTATGTGTATATACTCTTACACAATTTTGTGTACATAATTATATCTGTTTCTATAGCATATGCAAAAATATTGTTTACACGTGTTTCGTTATGGTTCCATATTGTACTGTTTTGTACATAATTCACTGAGATCTCATATTTATTTGTTATCTGAATTTCTTCTGGAACTCCAATATCCTTTTCTAGGATTTCGTTATCTCTTTTGAGATTTTATCAATAACCTTTTCTAAGGGTTTTGTATATAACTAAACATCTTCTAGGTTACACCAACTGCGTTACTTTCTCTTTTCGTATTTGTGGGTTTGTCTTTTGGAACCAATTTACCTCCCACATTTTCTTTATATGGTAATCATTTTGTGATTACTTTATTACGAGTAGGTGATTTTAGTGTTGGTATATGTGATTTTTGTCAAGCTATTTGTGTTTGTGAATGCATCTAGTATTTTATTTGCTATTATTTGCAAATTCATGCTCTTTTGGACTTCAAATTTACATTAACCACTTCGGGGGTCGAGATTTGATATGATGCATTCCCTATTTAGTTGTATTACCAGTCTTCTATGTTCTTAACCAATCTCCCCCTAAGACTGGGTAGTTAACATTTAGTGTTGTAAACATGTCCTATTTTGGTACATTATGCTAAGGGTATTAGTATATGTACCGCGTAGCCAAATGATTTAATTAATAAAAACAATATCGGTTCTCTTCTGGAGATTAGTTATAGTATTGAGTATTTATGATTAGCAGTTGGTTTTAAACTAATTTGATAGTCGTCAAAAGACGAATTCCACCTCGACTACGTATGCCACCAACTATTTTTCATATTTGCTCAACAGTGGTCCCTACATCTATGTAGTCAAAGGGCAGCGTTTAAACATGTTAAAGAACAATGTTCCATATTTTCAGGCAAATCCCATCCATAAATCTTATAAGATCATCGAATATCGAAATGGACCACATATAAAAGGGATTTTTTTTTGGAGTTCTACATAGAATTAATCTTCCAAGAAATCTCACTACGTATATAACAAGTGTTCTGATAGTGAGATTTTAGATTACTTATGGTATTAAATTACTTAGTGGTACTAGTTAGCACTTTTGATTATTTAGCATATCATGATGTTATTTATCTAGTAACTTCTGGTTACTCACCATATTTGATTTTATGTGATTTAACTTGTACAATATATTCTAATTAGCAATAACCTGTTGGTTTTATTACTCACCGTATTTGATTTTATGTGATTTAATTTGTACAATATATTCTAATTAGAAATAACCTTCTCGTTTTATAACGGGTCTTTTGGCGAAGCTTGTCATATGGAATATTGTAAATGTTTAGCATCATTTCTAGTCACGGTTTCAAAGTTATAGCCGTTTATCTAAATATGAATGAAACTTGGTAAATTTATTCAAGATTTACTTGAACATGAGGCACAAGTGAGTATAAAACTTGGCAATTTTTGTGTAAGATGTCAATGCTCTTCCGGAGCATTTGAGATAGTACTTATAATCGTCTCTCTGTTAGAGAAAACTAATAACAAAACTTCTTATGTGTTGTGATAGCAATTGTTGCTTTATATTGAGCTTCTAGACATGCATAGGCATAATGTATGTATTTTCAACATTTTTTAAGTATTAATGTTTTATCAATCCGCATTTGTGGAAGGGTTTTTTTTATTTTTTTATTAATGAGCTTTTGGAAAGATGATCAACTTCGGTTGTCAGTCTTGTCCTTGAGGTTCCTCCATACCCAAGGAAGTCCTTACTAGTAAGCCTTTTATTTTTCACTTTAGGTCTAAGCAAAGGAAACGATTAAAAAAATTATGACTTTAGTTCTTGCTCGTAGGGAAGTTTCAAGCCCATTAAAGAATATTTCTTCTAGGCTATTTACTAGATTTTAGCATAATGAGCCTCGGGAAGGTAGTAGTGCTCGAGGACCTCATGTGTAAGGAACTTGGTTTCGAATTATGTTTAAACGAAAGATTCATTATTGTCTTTATAAATGTGAATATGAATAAAGATTGGTAGAACTTCAGGTTTACGTTATTGGTTATATTTTTTGCTTGCTGATACCGAATGTGTTTTTTTTAACTAAAAAAATTCTAAGTTCGAATTACAAAACTTTTGGTAATAAAAGTTATTAAAGATCACAGAATAAATATTGTTTTAAAATAGGCAGCCAAGCAAGTACATAATCCAGTTGCATCTTAATTTGTTCATTTTGCTTCTAATCATTTTCACTTGATGTGTTTAAACTCACCTCCGTACCCCAAAATGGTAATAACAATCACTTTAAATCTATGGTATCACCCATAATTTTTCTTAGTAGCATAACAACAATTTGTTTAGTTATGCACCACAGATTATATCATTAGCAAACTTTACAATTATGAGATTCCCAGAATTTTAATAAAACTAAAATTCCTTTATTTTCCTGAAATATAGGAATTTATGAGTTAATTACTGTTTTTGTCCCTGTGGTTTGTCAAAAATCACTATTTCAGTCCATTAGTTTAAAAATTGTGATTTCAGTCCCTGTGATTTCACTTTCGTAACCACTTCAATCCATTTATTATGTAAGTACAGGGACTGTAATGGTTGCGAGGTGAACTGAAATGGTTGCGAGGTGGACTGAATTACGAAAGTGAAACTACAGGGACTGAAATCGCAATTTTAAACTTATGGACTGAAATAGTGATTTTTGACGAACCACATGGATAAAAACAGTAATTAACTCTTCCTTTATTTTCATGAAATATTACAATTACCCAAACATATATCTAAAGCATATATCTTTATCAATATAAAGTTGGATTTAACAAAATCTCAATGCGTTAATTTAGAGATATACTAACAGGGAAATAAAACATAATTTAACTAAAGTTGACACATTCAACCCAATAAATTCAAACTAGTGGCTACTGTTATTTAATTTCCTTCTCATGTATAGTAAATTGTATTATTATTAGTTTTAATTAGGATAAAAAATTGCAAATATTTATTAAATATGTTTACCCTTGAGTATTTTAATATTGGTAACTCACGGGAGTAAGAATAATTGAATAAAGTAACAAATAAAACAACTTTAATCACATGTTTGACCCGGCTGTTATATTTGACCCCGCCCGCACTTTTCCCGGGGTTCCTTCTTCCCCAAATTCTGTAACTGCCCGACTCGAAATATAGGGAAAATGATAACTAACAAACGTGCAATAAACTGTTCGAGATTACCGCGATGAATAACAGAATGTAAAATTGCGAAAAAGTTTTGCTAAGATTTATCAAATATATCAACAACGTTTTAATCTTGAATTTTCTTGGAGCTAAAAAAAAGTTCTGATTGTAGAAACAAATTATAAAGACTGTAAAGAGTAAAGTTATTTATCTAATCAATTATGAATTACAAACACACTAAAAGCAAGGCATCACGTTACACTTGTCAGATGCATAATTATAATAAAGCTAAATCATTCTTAGTCTATGTTTATAACATTCAATCTAGCCAAAGAAGAATCACTAATCACAAGCAATTAGTCATGGATCTTTCAAGTTGTATGGTATCAAAACAATAGGCATAACTAGAAACACTTACCTTTAAATGGGCATGGACATCGTGTACAAACAACACAGATCACCGGCGCTGCACAGAAGTAGGTCGTTGTGTCGCGGCCCAGAGAACAACGGGTAGATTCAACCGTTGGGAAACTTCATCGGTCGGGTCACAGGTGATTGAAGGTGTTCGTTAAGTCGCGGGAATCAAGGGCGTTCTTGGCACCGATTTGATCGGTCAGATTTTGGATTATAAGATTCCAACACATGAACAAGATGTGGTTAACACACCCCTCGTGATCTTAATTGTTCTATCATATATGGCTTCTCCAATCAAATTGAAAAGAAAACAGTGATGAGAGGGATAGAGATTGACGAAGTTATTTTGTTGTTACAGGAAAATGAAAACAAATAAACTTGGAGAACAAAGTGGTGATAACGTGTTATAAAACAAGAGAGAAATAGAAAAAAAAACTGATTCAATCATTACCTTCATCTGATATATACATCGTATATATAAACTAATACAATAGAATCCCTAAACACCTAAAGCCTATAAACATTAGGTTGGGCCATAAAATGGTTGCATTGATTCCGGTGTTTATATTTTGATGGTTACACAAATATTAAAATTGGAAACGCAATACACAAGCTGAATTATAAAATAATTTTTCATGTTTTGTTAATTTTGTTCGGTTTGAATTTCAACCTCATCTCTAAGAGGCGATTGCCACTTGGTTAGCCTCATATTCATTTTTATTAATTATATAATATTCAAACTTAATATATTTAGTTATTTAAAAACCAAGTTTAAAACAGTGTTTGTTTTCTCTTATAATACATTTTTTATACTTCATCTCTTAACAAATTTACATTTTATCCCTTGATATTAATAAAGTTATTATATAGTCTCTTAACTTTAATTAACTATCTTTTTACTAATTTACATTACTACCCATAAATTTTAATAAATGTACTTACACTATTTGCACTTTATTTAATAATTTCTTTGTTTTTCTTTTTATCTCATCATTTTTTTAATACAGTTAATTCTTTTTCTGATTTATTTTTTCCTTCTTATATTTACTTAACAATACGCTTTAGACGTGTTACATCTTGTTTCTTTTTATCATAGTTTTGAGGTCAATCTTTTAGGTGAGTTTTGTAATTGATTTAATTTAGTTATTCTATTATACGATAATATTTTATGTTTCAGTCCAAGTTTGGCGAGATAAACGTTTTTACTATACTTTTTGCTCAGCTCAATATTATTGCCGCAATGCGCGGGTCCTAAAACCTAGTGCATATGAAATTACAATGACGTTTTTCTTTTCTAAAATAGTGTTGGTGCATTAAATATTTAGCAAAATGGCGTTAGTTAGAAAATATTTACAAAATTAGTATTCTATATCACTTTACTAGTTTCTCACTCCTATTTTTATTGAATAACCTCATTATATCAAATCATTATTATTAACTTAATAGTTTTTTTAAATATAAGAAAGCTACCAACCTCAAGTAATCCTCGACATCGGTTACCTTACAATTTAAATATTTAAACGTAAATCTTTATGCACTCGCAATTTTAATTTGAGAAAATTGTTAATCTCAAATATTGGAAACTATTGTTCATATTCAAGGCAAATGTGTAAACAAATAAAAATATAAATGTATTTTATAAAATATATATATATATATATATATATTATAATTCGATTTCAATTAATCGCGTCAATTATTTCTCTTAGAAAACATCAGTTTTTACCAAACAACTCACTATATATTTTTTCTAATTAAGTTTTCTTAATCAACTCGTTAATATCATTTCTTATCTCAATCACAAATTTATTTTGCATGATTTCTTTAGCTTGTATTTTACATGGATTTACAAAAATCCAAATCTATTATTCGAATTTAGTTGGGTTCAAGCATCATCCGAGTGTTCGAGTTCAATTCAAATAGTGAACACCCCTAATTAACTACTTGCTGATTTTTGTTCACAATTAAAAGAAAAAAGACTGTACTGACTTGATTGAGAAAATAATAATAATTATAATTGTTAATTATCATAATCAAATTCCAAGTTTGGCTTTTAAACCCAATCGTACCTATGAATTTTAAAATGATATGATAATTTGAAACTAAATTACATACAACTTCTATGTTTTATAAAAGAATAAGTACATCTTTATTTATTTTATAATTATGTATATTTCTTTAGTTTTTATTTATTTTTCTCATCTATATGTTGAAAAGAAATTAATTTACAATACTGGTTTAGAATCAGTATATGAGAGTAAAAATTGTTTATATTAAAAGGATCAAATAAATAATTATTTAATAAAATGAGGTGATCCAATGAGACTAGAAGTGAAAAACTAATAAAATTTGATAAAATACCATTTTAATAAGTAATTATCAAACACCACCATTCTAGTAAATATTATTTCTATCAACACCATTTTGGTTAAAAACTCAAATTACCATCATAGTCATCTAAGATGAATTTTATAAGATTTAAACTCAAGATCTTAAAATTAAGTATTTTAAAAACTTTAATGACCAGCAGGGTTAAAATGAATTATTTAGATAGATACATAGATTTACTATTAACTAAACGAAGCTAGATGAGTAATAATATATCCTCACAAATTTATATAATTCATATAAAGCCTTTTAATACGTTATCTACCTTTCCGAATGACTATTAGTAATTATCCTTGAATTCCCTATATATATTATGTTTTGACTTTCTGCAAATAAACGCAGACACAAAAAATTAAAAAGTTTTGAAACTTATTAATTTGACTGTATGTTAATAATGGTGAATTTGACTGCATATTAATTCTGTGGTCTTGAGAAACTTATTAATTTTAAAAACAACTGTTCATTCTTGACACTTTTACAATATTTTCTCTGTAATTAAGTCGAAAAGTCTAAAGCAACCACTATTTCATGCTTCATCGTTTTAACATATACTAAAGCATATATAGTCTAGTTTCGCTTCAAAAGTCTATTTGTGCATATCTTCGAACATGCTTACTTTTCTGGGTGAGAATATTGAAATTTCTTTGCAAGTGGTCAATAATGTAACAATAGCGTACAAAGACAAATTTCATTTATTAGGGACAAACTAAATAGTCTAGGAAAACCATAGAAACCAAAGATATTTGGAAAATCTTACAATCACAACCGAATATGGGCGGCTCTCTAGGTTATATATATATATATATATATATATATATATATATATATATATATATATATATATATATATAAATGAAAGATAAAACGAAACCATTTGAGTTAAGAAAACTCAAGAAAATCCTATGTAACATTTAGTTTTTTCTAAAAAAGATAAGGGAATATAACATTAATATACTTGAATATTTTTATAAAAAAATGTAAAAAACGCCTACTTATTTTTTTTAAATGTTCAAAATATGTATGTTACATTTTTCTTTGGATTATATATATATATATTATGTAACATGAAACTTTTAACATTTTTAAAAAATAAACTATTCGCCGTTTTTTTTGTGTTTTTTTAATAAAAATGTTCAAATATATGTATGTTACATTTCCTATTTTATTTAGAAAAAAAATAAAAATGTTACATGTGGTTTTTACAAAGTTTTTTTGAGTTTTTTCAACTCATGTGGGTTTTCGTTTTATCATTCCCTTATATATATATGTATATATATACATATATATGTATATAGGGGAAGGTTCATTTGAGAAGAAATTTAATGTGAGAAGAAAAAGAAGAAAGGGCATAATGGTAAAACATTAAATAGTTTATAACTCCTCTTATTAATTATGTTATCTCTCATTAATAAAGTAAAAACATTTTATTCAACATATTTCAAAATTTATCCTACATATGTCTTAAATTTACCGGAATTTGCCTACACGCATGTAAATTTACCCTACACATTTCAAATTTATCCTACACATACTAAAATTTATCCTACACATGTCGAAAATTGTCCTACACCATAAATTATTTTATCTTGAAAGAGTATATGAAAAAAAAATGAGTTACAAGTTTAATTAATTAGCTAATTAATGACAATTATAGATTTACTTATATGCTCATTTTCATAATATTAAATACACAAATTAAATGAAGTAAATAGAGAATTTCTATTGGTTAAACTTATTCTTTTTATTATTACAAAAGTTTTTTTCTCATTTGAACTCTCCATTATGTATATATATACATATATATGTATAACACACACACACACATATATATATATATAGGTTTAGGATTCTGCTAAAAGTGTGAGAATGATAAAAAAGACTATGGTGATAACACATGTCCCTATCTCTTTTATTAGCTCCAGGTAATATGGTAATTTAACACATCATTCTAATTAAAGATAAAATCATGTAACTGAATTCATCAGTTATTTTAGGAATTTGAATTTTTATTTTTATCTGATTTTACGTATGAGATTCGCAAGCTATATCTGTATATGAATGATTCTTCATTCTTTTATAAACAATACTCGTGAATCTTCTTCATATCGCGGTTCTGATTTTAGTTTTTTGTATTTATTAAGATCTTGGTCGATGGAAAACGACAACGCAGGTAACCATGTTATGGTGTCTTGTTGTTTATATAGTTGATGTGTGTATTGTTGTTTATACAGTTGATGTGTACAAGTTTATATTATTCGAAAAAAAGGTGTTAATTTTTATATTCTGTTAGTGGTTGCATATTAATATTTTATACAATCGGTTGTTCTATTAATATTGACTGTTAATTTTGATGTTATAGAGTATGGATGCTTTATACATTATAAGAGTTTTAAGGATTTAATGAGTTGTAATTAGGATTATGGTGGTTCTTTTAAATGGATTTATATTGGGATGTTGTCTTTTTGCATATAGTATCATGTTTTATATGGTGATTTATGTCCATTCACGTACAACCCACGTACACAATGGTATGTTTTATTAATGTTAAGTTGCCATATACATGTACGGTGTTTTATTGCACTTGATATTTTGTAGTGTCTTATTTATGGTCATGGTGTGTTTTAATGTATACTGTTTTTTTTTAAATGATGTTATGTATGGTCATGGTGTCTTTAACGTATACTTGTATTTTTTTAATAGTATTATTTTATGGTTATGGTGTCTTTAAGGTATTCCTGATGTATTTTTTACTGGTATTATTTTTCATATGTTCCTTTTGTGACAGTGTTACCGAAGATAAATGTTTTTATTACATAATTTATTTATTGTAGGCTTTCAAACTTTACCAGCCGGTTGGGCAACTAAACCTTTCTCCAAACTCTAGGTAAGATGACTTATATACCTGTTGTGGATAGTCGCTTAGGCCGAAGGATACGATGACGTTTGATACACTGAATAGTGCATTCTTTTTTTATCAAAAGAATGCAAATGGCTGGTGGCTTTACTATCAGGAAGTCTTCTCAATATAAGCCCCGTGATGTTATTAAATCCAAATATTTTGTTTGCTCAAAGGAGGGTACTAAACCTTTTAAGGCAATCGATTCATCTAAAGAAATTGACACCTCAAATAATGGGTCGAAAAAACAAAGCTATTCTTAGGGTTCCTTCGATAAGGATTGGCTGTGAAGCACAGACTCGTATAAAGTTAATCGATTCCAATCTTTACGAGGTCTATTATTTCAAGGGGGATCATAATCACTCTTATGTTGCTGAGGACAATAGGCATTTACTTCCATCAACCGAGGAATAAACGATATGCAAGAGAAAGCGGTTAACGCATTGAATGTGTGGAATATTGGACCCGTCAAAGCATTTAATATCATAAGAACACTTTATGGTAGGTTTGACCGGGTTGGGGCAACAAAGAATGATTTTAAAAAATTTAAACGAGATCTAAATAGGTATATATCTTAGTTTGACGTTGATATGATGATTAAACGGTTATAAAGGAAGAAAGAGTACATGCCAAATTTCTCCATGGAGTATATAACCATAGAAATGGTATTTAGGGCTTTGTTTTGGGCAGATGAGGATGCCAAGAGTAATTTTCAATGTTTGGTGACGTTGTTTCAGTTATGCAACATATCGGCATAACAAGTTTGTTAACTAACTATTTTCCGTCTTTGGATTTTACAATACTTGAATTATATTTCATTGAGTTTATCATGTTTTTAGTTCAATTTTTGGTAGGTACAAAATGATGTTTGTACCATTTACTAGTGTCGACAATCACAATCGTAACGGTACTCTTGGTGCGGCCATAATTGGCAACAAAATGGCTGAAACTTATAGCTAGTTGCTTAAGTAATTTCGTGAATCATTTGGGCGCACACCTCTGGTGATAGTTACCGACCAAGACCAAGCCATGAAGAAGACCATGAAGATACATGGCCTGAGAGTAGGCATCGTCTGTGCATATGGCACATAATAGACAAGCTTACTTCTAAGGTGTTTACTTATTCGACTTAGTATGATTCGTATAACCTTTTTTCCATATGTTTTGCTGCTTATCGTTTTATATGTTGTTCAATGGTGTCTTAGGTGGGTCCTACAATATGTAATAGTACTGATTTCAAAAAGAGGTTGTGTGCTATTGTCTGGACCGACTCAATCCTACCTACGCAGTTTGAAAGTGATTGGGCTACCATACTGAAAAGATTTTAATTTGAATGAGCATGATTAGCTTAAGTCAATTTATCATATTAGGGACACTTGGATACCGGCGTATTATCGTGAGGAGCACATGTCTGAGAGTGACAACCATTTTTTGGACAGTTTTGTAACCCATAGTGTACCCTTGTTGAATTATTGGGTGGTTCATTTTGATTCTGCCATTAATGCTCAAAGACACGAGCATAGGAAGAACGATCACGACACAAGAAATACAAACGCTGACATATGGGAGTAGACCTTGTATTGGAGAATCAAGCGGCGAGTATATATACACGTACAATTTTCTTTGATGTCTAGCCGGAGATACAAAATGGTCTTCACAGATGTGCAATTGGAAAGTGGGAAGAGATGGACAATTTCGTTAATTTTTTTTGTGAAGGATTATGAACACCCATGCACTACCTTCTTCAGGTATATAGAAAAATTTAAATACCAATATCCAGGTTTATTTTTACTATGTTTCCTATAGTGTTATATGGTGTCATATGGTGTTATGTATCAAATAACATCTTTATTCATTTCTCTATGTTTCATACAGTGTTATATGGTGTGATGTACCAGAAATTACTGTCTTATGTATTATAGTTTACTATGGTGCTATGTCTTATAGTTTACTATCGTGTTATGTATCTAAATATATTTTCATTTTCTGTTGTTGATGGTGTCTTATAGGTTATGATGCGGGAAGAAGACATGAAAATATATTGTACATGCAAAAGATACGAATAGTTCGGTTTGTTGTGCTCACACATCTTTTCTATGCTTAGGATGCTTGATGTTGGGGAGTTTCCACAACGTTATATTATGACGTTGGACTAGGGAGGTTGTTCCAAATAGTGGTCCTGGTGCATTTTAGGTATGAATGAGAGCGACGATCGTTATAATGACCGCGTAGTACGTGAGATCACATACTCTACTGAGTCGGTTATTAGCAAGCTTGTTACCAACTTCGATGCGTTGTGCTCATTAGGGATCATGTAGTTAAGTTTTTCCAAAACGCTGATAAGGCAGTGGTTAATGCACCTCGTAAGAGTCGCCGGAATAGGTTTGCTGAAATAACTAGTAATCGCGACCATCTAACGTTAAAAAGGTAAAGGAAACAATGTTTCAAAGTCCCACAGAAAGTAAGGTTTTATTCATGTAACAAATATGGTTACAAGTTACAACGCCCTGTAGTCTTGTTTATTCTGAAGAATACTCATAAAGAGAGTTTATTATTGGCATCTTGCATGCATATTTTTTACTTAGATCCTGAAAGTAAGAAAATAAAGAAGAGAAAAATTAGTGAAAAGTTCATAAATAAATAAATAAATAATAAATGAAAAATTAGATATGTTCAAGACTTCAGAAATTTGACTTTTGTGTATAATTACCTGGTATAGTCAATCTTAATTCTCCCCGCATCAGTATTAGCAATCACTGCGAATGCCTCTTGGGAAAGATCAACTTGATCTCCAGCACATCCGGGACAAAGATCAACAACTGTAACCTCAACGCTCCTGCCAGTGCAAGGTTCTGGAACCCCGGCGTTGGTTCCACCGGTGCAAGTGACACGGTACTTAGCTCCACACGCGGCTCTGTTGTTAAACAAACCACTGTTTGCAGCTAGAATCATAACACCGCGGTCTTCGAAACCAAAACATGACGATGCTACATATATACATGATCAAAACTCAAAACAAGCTACAAAATTAAGAGAAATATAATTTGGTAGTGTTTAGCTAATTTCAGTATACTTACGCACGTAGGGAGGAGTGTAAAAGGTTGCTTGGCCAGCAATGGCATGAGCAACCGATGTGAGACATGCAACCATGGCGATCAAGATAAAAGCCTTAGTCATCAAACCCATTTTGGAAGGTGTCTTTTTGAAAACCTTAAATTTGATTTGTGAAGTCTTTAATTACTTTGGTGATGAGAACCAAAGCGCTATCCTTTTATAACTGAAAAAACGTGCAACAATTTCCTTGTAGCTAGTCAACAAAATACAAATGATTTACCAATGAGTCAAGGAAGTGGGCCATGTATTTTAACTTATTAAGCTCTAGATTCTAGATATCTTTTGTTCTGTTTAAGATTTATCCTTTAAAAACACACACGTTTACTCGTATATTTTTCAAACTAATATTATATTTTAAAACCGCAAACTAGTTGGATAACGTTTTGAAAGGAAAAAAATTAAATTAAAAAAATCAACATGCAAAAAATGGTTTATAACATGTGAGCTTAGTTTTATGAACAACGTACGATTTTTGTTATTTTTATAACATGCGATTTTTAATTTTTTTAATACGCATCCGACTTTTTGTTATAAGTGCGAATTTGACATTGCGTACGCTCGTACGTTAAGGCAAAATGTACGATACACTTTCACTATATATATATATATATATATATAAGTATTTTTCTCTCATTGAGTCTTCACGTTCCCAAGTAAACTGGGTCCTCGTTTCGACTCCCAACGCACCCTAACTATAGGAGAGAATTCAGACTAACGTCTCTGTAAACGTTTCTCACCGAAGTCCATGACTTCTATAGGTCGCTCTACAAAATGTATCGACTCGTCAATTTGGATATCTTCTAGCGGTATATGAAGGTTTTCGTTGGCAAGGCACTTTTTCAGATTAGAAACATGAATGTTTGATGAATCTTGCTGAGTTCTTCAGGAAGTCAAGCTTGTAGGCTACAAGACCAACTCTCTCGAGTATTTTAAAAGGTCTAACATAGCGAGGTGCTAGCTTGCTTTTTGTCCAAACCGAACAACTCCCTTCCATGGTGATACTTTCAAAAGTACTTGATCGCCAACACAAAACTCGAGCGGTTTACGTCGTTTGTCTGCGTAACTCTTTTGACGACTTTGAGCTGCTAGAAGATTGTTGCGAATTTGGAGAATCTTATCAGATGTTTCTTGAATTAATTCCGATCCGGTGATCTGTGCTTCACCGATTTCATGCCAACATACAGGTGAGCGGCACTTACCGGACCAGATACTAGAGTGATAGCTGTTATTGTATGAGAATTCGACCAATGGTAGATGAGTATCCCAAATGCCCTTGAAGTCGATAACACATGATCGTAACATGTCTTCAAGAGTCTGTATGATGCGCTCAGATTGACCATCAGTTTGAGGATGAAAGGCGGTGCTGAGGACTAAGCGAGTGCCTAATGCTGATTGCACGGCTTGCCATGTTCGGGAAGTAAAACGCCCATCTCGATCCGAAATGATGCTCAAAGGCATACCGTCTCGACTGACAATTTCATCGATGTAAATACGAGCTAACTTCTCATTTTTGTGAGGGATTTGGTAAGACGATCGACAATAATCCAAATCATATCATGCCCACTGGAGGTGCGAGGAAACTGGTGATAAAATCATGGTTATATTTTCCCACTTCCAAACGGGTATTTCGGGTTGAACAAGTAAGCCTAAGGGTCTTTGTGCTCGGATTTAACTTTCGAACAGTTGAGGCACTTGGAGACAAAGACGGCGATATCCTTTTTCATTCCAGCCACCATTTAGAGTATCGTAGATCTTGATACATCTTATCAGCCCTTGGATGTATGGAGATCGTGTTTTGTGGGCTCGTTCATGAGGAATGCGCAAAGATTGTCACGATCAGGCACCCAAATGCGATTCAGATAATGAAGAACGCCATCGGATTTTGATTCCAACTTAGTTTCAGCTCCACAAGATAACTCGTCTCGCAAATCATTTTCCGTGACAGAGGTATGCTGTGCTTCACAAATGCGTCTTTGAAGATTAGTTACTATTTGAGAGCACAAAAGGTGGATGGAGTTAGCATATTCTCTCTGACTAAGAGCATCTGCTACGCCATTAGCTTTGCCAGGGTGATAACGGATTTCGCATCATAGGCATTCAAGAGTTCGACCCATCGTCGTTGCCTCATGTTTAACTTTTTTTTATTGAAATATGTTGAAAGGCTCTTATGGTCAGTGTAGATTTCACACTTTGTACCATAGAGATAATGTCTCCTAATCTTTAGAGCGAACACGACTACCCCGAGTTCCAGGTCATGAGTGGTGTAATTCTTCTCATAGACTTTGAGTTCCTTGAGGTGTAGGCTATCACCTTACCCCTTTGCATTAAGACACACCCTAGTCCCTACCCTGATGCGTCACAATAGACCACAAAGTCATCACAACCGTCAGGGAGAGTGAGAATAGGTGCATCACAAAGTCTCTGTTTCAAAGTTTGGAAAGCCTCCTCTTTTTGGGCCCCCAATCGAAGGGTTTGCCCTTATGAGTCAAGGTTGTGAGCGGTAAGGGATTGTAGGAGCAATTGGCGATAAAACGTCTATAATAACCCGCTAAGCCGATGGATGATCTAACTTCAGTGGGAGTGCGTGGAGCCTGCCATTCTTGCATGCTTTGATCTTTACTGGTCAACATGAATTCCCTTGTCATTGACGACGTGACCAAGAATTGAACTTCCTTTAACCAGAATTCACATTTTGAAAACTTAGCGTAAAGTTTCTCAGTATTCAAAAGTGTTAGGATAAGTCGAAGACGCCGTTCATGATCTGACTTAGTCTTGTAATAAATAAGAATATCATCTATGAATACAATGAAGAAACGATCGAGGTAGGGTTTGCACACCCTATTCACTAGATCCATGAAAACGGACGGGAGCGTTGGTCAACCCAAAGAGCATGACCATGGAATTCATAGTGATCGTAGCGAGTTCGAAAGGCAGTCTTTGGAATGTCTTCTTCACGTACTCTAAGCTGATGATAGCCAGAATGAAGATTGATTTTTGAGAAACAGGTTGCACCCTGAAGTTGGTGTAGGAGGTTGTCGATGCGAGGTAAAGGATAACGGTTCTTGATGGTCAACTTGTTGAGTTCTCGATAATCTATGCACATTTGGAATGTTCCATCCTTCTTCTTGACGGAAAGAACCGCGCACCCTAAGGTGATAAGCTAGGGCGTATGAACCCTTTGTCAGTCAGCTCTTACAACTGACTAGCTAACTCTTGCATTTCAGATGGGACTAACCGATATGGAGATTTTGCAACAAGAGTGGCACCAGGTACAAGATCGATTCGAAATTCGACTTCTCGCACAGGAGGAAGTCCTGAGACGTTGTCTGGAAAGACTTGAGGAAAATCTCTAACACTCGGGATATCTTTGAGCTTTTCCTCTTTGCCTTCTTTCTTGACAATCTGGGCTAAGAACGCTATGTAATCCTTGCGAAATACTTTGAGCTTGCAGACAGGACACCAACTTAAGTCCTTTGGATGGGGTTTCACCAAAAATACGAACGGTTTGGCCATCGCGAGTGGAATTCGTATGAATTTTTCATAACATACGACTTCGGCATGATGCTGACTGAGCTAGTCCATACCAATGATGACGTCGAAGCTTCCCAATTTCATGGGAATAAGATCGATTGGAAAATCATGCTCGTTAAGAGTAAGAGTGCAGTCGCGAATGATTGAATCCAACGTAATAGGTTTACCGTCTGCTACTTCCACTGTGAATGATTCGGCTAGACTAACACGAGGTAAACTAATAATAGACTCAAACTTTAGGGACACAAAACTCTTATCAGTGACCGTGTCAAATAGAATAGATGCATAGCTATCATTAATGAGAAACGTACTGATGACCACGTTGTTATCCGCTCTAGCCTGAAATTTGGGGTTGATGTTAAAAGCTCTACCTCTTGCTGGCGGATTGGCTTGATTGGGTTGGTTCATAGGGTTAGCTTGGGCCTGTGTGTTGATGATATTCACTAATCGTGGGCAGGTGTTACGGAAATGAATTGGATCACCGCAATTAAAGCAAGCCCTAACGTGTGGCACATGGGGTAGTTAGGTTGGTAGAAGGGTTGGACTATGGGCTGAGCAGGTGGTAACATTAGTGGTTGTTGATAAGGCACTTGGCTCACCATTTGGTTGTTGGGTTGGGCTTGAGGTTGGTTTCGGGCTTGTCTTTTAAGTGAACGACATGTTTGGATCGTATGGCATACTCGACCACACCCTGTGCAGTGAGAACATGGGTTTTCGAGAGGGTGATAATATTGGCATCGATTACACTTCGGGTGAGGTCCTGTATATTGCTTCTTGAATGGAGCGGTAGGGGGCAACTTGAGTGATTGGAACGGCTGTAATGGGTTGGTTTATATAGTTGGCTGATTGGTTTAGGTGACAGCAAAATTATTCCCATTTCGCTTTCTCTTGCCAATGAATCGAGAAGAGCATCTGGCTTGAGTTGGGTTGGAGGTTTTAGTCGGTGTTTTGCTACTTGCCTCTTTTTTTTCTCATCCTTAAAATCCCCATTCCTGATGTGGTTTTCGGTGAGCTTAGTGGCTAGCTCCATTGCTGCTTCCAGAGTTGCAGGCACGATACTCTTCACAGAATCCTGAATCTTCGAAGGAAGACCCCACGTGTAATGCTCAATCAGGCGGTAGAGAGGAGTGAACAAATTTGGAACCATTTGGTTTAGCTCGAGAAACCTCTTGTCGTAGGTTATATGATCTCCCTCTTTTTGCTTCAGGAAATAGAACTCATCTTCCAGCTTCTTAATTTCGCTTCTTGGGCAGAAACGTCTTGTCATAAGTTCCCTAAGTTGTTCCCAAGTTAGGGCTATTGCAGCTTCGGCTCCTCTTCTTCCCTTTTCGGCATTCCACCAAGTGAGTGCTACCCCATATAGACGACCAGTAGCATAATGAACCTTATGGTCGTTGGGGCAGTCACAATTGAGAAAAGTACTCTCCATTTCTTCGAACCACCGAAGGAGAGAAGTGACCCCTTCAGTTCCCTCATATTGAGGGTCACATGAGTTAATGTCCTTAAGTGCACTTGGTGGTGTTGCGGGAGGGTTGTCAGCATTTTGATTGTTTTGATTGTTGGGATTACCAGGGTTAGCAGCAAGAGCTTGCTGAACTGAATTACGATATCGAGAATCACGGCGACCATGTGTTTGGCTATTTGAGCAGCCATGCGTTCACCGGATTTTCCTGACTCCTACCTCCACGAGAGTGCCTAGAAGACATCTACAGGAAATACGTAACGAGATTATGAGTTTGACGTATAGGTGTCATGTGTGTCGCATAGGGTTTAGAGATAAAACTAAACATCCACAAATAAATGAGAAAAATAAATCGATTACATCCATAGGATGTCTTGGGCTTTGCTCATGTTTGGGCCCCCATACGTCTCCCAAACTTGGCCTAGGTAGTCATGTGGGCCCCTATGACTACTAGGCTTTATAGGGTTCACATTGGTTTTGGCATGTTAACATCGCACCACCCGAATGAAAATCGTAAAACATGATCGCGAGGTGTAAGGTCAGAAGGTGTCCTATGTAGACATAGTGACAACTCAAAGTGGGGTTAGTTCACACGACGTTTGGTGTTGCATGCTTTGGCCTAATAGGTCTTTCGTACTCTCATCGTAGTCCCAGGAAGGCAAACTGGACCGTTACTTTGGATTTATACGAATGCCAGTCCTAGACAGGACGTTCCGACTAGCGGTACTTGTACCCTTCCAGTTACTACATGCCCGTCGTAAGAACTCACTTTGATGAGATTTTGAAAATAAAAACATCACAAATTTTGAAGAGAAAAGTAAGAAAATGTTTAAATACGTGAGAATAATATATGCGTATATATATACATATATATGCATGTTATATTGACAATATTTATAACACGTTGAATGTCACAAAAAATCAAATAGCAATTAAAGTGCTTGCATGTACTTGTGTGTGAGAGAAATGTAAAACAAGTAAATGTCATAAGTTTGCATGTAACCAACTTAGCACGTAAGCAATTAAATTCTAATTGACTATAGTATAGGCTCTAAGGGTCTAATAACCTATCCTATATCCCTATAGTCACTCGCTCTGATACCAATCTATCCCACCTTGACCCGCAGCGGATAAGGTAGTCGGGCCATGATTGGGTTTTCATCAAAGCTCATGACATTTACTATTATAAAAGTTTAATAGTTATTATTCCATATTTGATTAAAACATTACAATCAACACATAATTTATACAAACACTATAATGTTCCAAACAAACTAGCAATAACATTTTGTTTTCTTGTAAGGCCCATGTCATATGTGATCCACGCTTCAAACCTGTTCACCTGTATCATGTGTAAAAATAAAGTTTTGGGTCAACATAAGTTGGCGAGTGAATCCCATTTTATCATTAAGAAAAATGATATGTTTAATAGTTTATAAAAATGTGCATTAAGCAAATATGGGAACGTCGTGTATATAATCTAAATCATAAACCACATCATCACTAACAATGTACATGTGAGCACGATAAGCGATGTGCTGCGAGATCAAGGCTAACCAAACAGAGCGATCTAGTATATTAGGCTACGCGACGCTCCACCCGTAGGTAACGGGGAACAAATGGGCCTATTGTGAGAGATTGACTGTAATGAGAATATAAACACAAAATGACAATAAACAAACAATATCACATAGCACGTTAGATTACATAATGGTGATAGCACGAGATTTAAAATAACGAGATAATAATAGCGACACATGATACACCTAAAAAACGTGACATAAAAAGTGGAGTTGTAAGATTCACTCACAGTGGGTGTGATTACAATTCGATGAAGGTTGTGAACGATTGAGTGATTGAGATATCAAACGACGATATGGTAACCTAAATATTCACATAATAATTTAGAAGAAAATATATTCTTTTTTGGTTGAATTTAATATTTTTACTTAACTTATTATTTACACATTTTATTAGCTGATTTAGATAAATTTTATTGTGTTTCTATATTTTTATTTGCTTAAACTTTTATTTGCAAATAATATTATTTGGTTATAAAATAGTTTAGTTTTGGAGAGAATAATTAAAGGTTTAGTTAATTAAAGAATATGTTTTCCTTGAATTAAATTGGATAGAACCGGTCGGATTCGCAGCGTGTGGGAGTCGAACCGGTGACTCTCGTTTGTGTGCGTGACTAACCCGGAATACATCGGATTTTAATTATATTTATACACTTACTAGGTCAAACCATACTCTGATTTAATAAAAAGGTTGGTATATTATAGGTACAGTGTCATGAAACCGACTCAAACTCGCATTCTTTGCTTCGTGTGTGCACAAAGCCTGACCAATTGGGCTGTATGTCTAAACCGTTGAATATAAGATTTTAATTAATATTATATACTTAGTGTCTTGTTTCATTATTGGGTTATAAAAGGTTTTGTTAAATTCAGTGGATCGGAACGTATACAAGACTCGAGCCCGGGACCTTGACTTCATATGCACACAGTCCTAACCAATTGGACTGTGTGTCTAACCCGGTTTATATACCATTTTTATTCATTAAACAACTAACTCCAGTTCATCTTCTTTATAAAAGACAACAGAACCTATTAACCCGATTGAATCTATGAGTTTGATGATTCTTTTATAAATCCCTATTACTACTCATGATATAAATAGAATGAAAGTGGTTAGAGGAGTGATATACCGAACATGGAGTTTCTTCTGATTGGCTAGTGATTCCGGTGAGGGTTCTGATGAACAGAGATTTGCAAGGAGATTTGGGAGTGTGTGTGCATTCTAATAGCTCCAGAACTCCCTATTTATATATGAGGAGGGTCGCATATTTAAGCTTCGGTTTCGGGAGTTTCGATTATGGGGTTTGTTAGCAATCACAATTGAATGATGGTTGGACCGTGATTGAATCCAGGTTCACGTTTAGAAACGGTTTTCTTCAGTTAATTGCAAGAAAACGACTATTTGATGATTGCAGGTGATTACAGCCATTACTGGACAGGCTTCTTTTAAATTCAGATCAAAGGAAAGAGGATATAACAGATTATTGGGTTTAATCATTTCAGATGTTGGGTGAGTGGTGTAGCGATGTGTTGTCCTTTTGTACTCTTGTGCGACCCGGGTTCGAGTCCCGCGGTCAGCACATGTTTATTTATTTTTAATTTTTGTGTATAATATCCTTGTATTAGTACTAATATGTTTTTATATAGTATTTTTTTTATTTATATTATTAATAAAATGAATCTATTAAAGATTAACATAAATATGCAACGAAAAGAGATCAAAATATAAACTTGGTTACAAAATGGTGCGGGTTTTAGAACCCGTTTTTTTACGGATGTTACAAAAAATGTATGTTTAATTAGATTTATAGTTAATATTAGTAATTATTTAGAAAACTTAAATGTTAATGGGAAAAAAGTAAAATCTTATATTTGGAATTTTGAGACAAATAACTTAAATTTATAAACAATATATTTTTTATGGAATTTTTGGTTATGATCTATCCTGATCGATCCTGGGTTGGTGTAGTTTTTTAGCTTTAGTTAACTTATCCCGAAAAGGTTAGATATTGAAATTTGGTTCGAAGTATTGTATAATTCTTGCTTTTCACAACAATACAGTGTTATAAAAGGGACTTTTCCAACAAAATTTGGTGGGAAATTAGGTCCCATTTATGAAGAAATTCCAACACAACCGAATATCCTAAATTAGTGACCCATTTGCTACGAAATTTCAATAAAAACTGGTATAGAAAAAATCCCAGTTTTCGAGTAGGGGTATATACATTTGCCGATAAGTTAAAACGGTTGGTTAACGTCAAAGTGAATTGGCTTAGTCAAAAATCAATTTGAGAGTCTGTGATTTGTCAACTAATAATTTCGGTCCATACCAAGCATTCAATTTTTCAAGATTTGATGGTGATTTGATTGTGGAATTTAGGAAAGGTTAAGACTATATCGGGCTCAAACTTTCAATTTTTGAATAATCTAGGAAACGTTATTATATTAAGTTATAAAGTTTTAACTGTTTTGAAAACAACCCAGTTCAAAAGTTGATAAACATAAAAAAAAGTCAGTTTTGGAACTTTTGTTATGGTTTTGGGAGTGTAGACCACGGCAATATCATCATCATGTACACGGATAATTGCAACTTGCAAAATCGATTAGGACATATTATTTTGTCGCCACCGTTTGCGCAGATGATAGTAATGAATTTTGACTCTTATTTTTTCTTTAAAACTAGAATTAAGCTCATCGCATTGCGGCGGGAGCATAAAACTATGCCAAATAGCACTAATGTCACACTACCGCTAGCGACTACCAATATTGAGTCAATCTAGGACCCACGCGTTGCGATGAATTTATCAAATAAAAAAAATAAATGTAAAAATATTGAACCACACATGCATGTTGCGTCGTGTTTACTCACAAAATTTTGAATGAAACAAAAAACGTTAAACCACACCGCACATTGTTCCCTGTTAACTTGCAAAATTTAGAACAAAACGTAAATGAAAATTTGCCAAAGATGAAAAGTATAGATGACCAAAGTTGAAGGTAAAAATGTTGTGAGGTTGAATTGAAAATAATAACAAGTTTTGAGATAAAAGTAAAAAACAACTTATATGAGTTAAAATTGCAAAATATAAAAAGCTTTTGAGTTAAAATTAAAAAATTATTTTTTTAAAAAACCCCCGAAGATGTGATTACACCATATACACAAAAAATGTTACTAATTTATGGAATATAAATATTACTAAACATCCCTTTTGAATAGTGTGAGGAGATTAAAATTTTGTTTGGTATAATTTACACGTACTTAAGTTTTACCATTAAAAAAAAGTGTGATTGCGTGCACACATAATTATCAAATGACAATTAAGCTTATGTTTAATAGAGCTGTCCAAACTGCTTTGACGCTTAAGAATTGTTCTGGTCGCTCAAAAAATGATAGAAAAATGTTCGTTCAATTCCTGCTCAGTTTGTAAATAAGCCACTCGGCTTGGTTCAATTTGAAAACGAGCCGAGTATGAGCAAAGGTTCGCTCGCTCGGTTTCGCTCGAATTATTTTTTTAAGTAGTTAATATATGTATGTGTATATATATTATAGATTTTAAAGATTTATAACTTATAAGTATAATTAGCTCATAAAATTAAAAATACAACGCCCAAGAATTAAATTAACCCTATTCAATACTAAGTCCTTATCCTAATTCCTAAATCCCTATTCACCACTCCCCAGCGACTTGTGTCTGCACCTGCGAGACTACAACTGTGCGACATTGAATGAACTTTGAAGACTGAACTTCAGAGACACCAGCGACTGCCCCTAGCTCCAGCTTTAAGAAGATGTTTGTGGCTTTTGAGCTAAATGACAATTTGTATTTTGCACTTTATTTTGTGCTTCAGATTTGATTTCAGTTAAGAACATTTTAGGATCATGATTTCAGTTATTCCGTGCATTATAATAGTCTTAATTTTAGCGGTTTTTTGTGTTGCAACACATGTTTTTTTTTGTTTGAGAAAAAACCAAACGAAAACGATCGGCTCGATTAAAAATTTTGAACCGAGCACGAACATCACTTTTGTGCTCGGTTTTGCAAAATCAATCTGAACCGATTTGCTCAGTTGTAATTCAACCCGAGCACGAGTAGACCCTCGCTAAGATCGAATCACTCATGAACACTCCTAATATTTAACATCCATTAGTTAAAAAGAAAGAAAATGTTTATTAAGAAATAAAATATATGATACATTATTATAGACACTACAATATACTTCTATTTTTAGACATAGTAACTTGGTTTTAATAAAGTTTAAGTTTATATATATTTTTAGACATAGGGTGGGAGTTAGTTATAAAGTCTATTTTTCTTATAAAGTGTAAAAAGTCATAAAAAATCATAATGTCAACCATAAAATACACCAAAAACCCAAAAAATAACAAAGTGAAGATTACGAAAACACCATATTTGTGGGTTTTGTGTTATGATTTGGATGATAAGGCTTGATTATCGAATGACTAACATTAATGTGTTTTATGTTGATTATCATGTTGTGTTTTATATTCATAGTTCTACGATGGTGTGTTTAAAGTTTCTATAGACTGTTACGGTTTGAATATTGTGTTTTAGTGATCTTCACTCTATTATTTGTGGGGTTTGGGTGTGTTTGATAGCTGAAATTTGTAGTGTTTTATAACTTTGTACACTTTGTAGGAAAAATGGACTTTGTAGCCGATCCCTACTAGAATATATATATATATATATATGGGAGGGTTCATATGAGAACCATCTATATTGCGAGAACCGCGAGAACTAATGCGAACACAACAAAATAAACCCACTATACCATGACTCAAAACCTAAAAAAACGTACCCCCACAAGCTAAGTGCTAAAAACTAAACCATAAAGCTAAACCCTCCCCCCCTCCCCACAAGAAAAAACCTAAAAAAACATACAAAAAAATTTTATATTCTTTTGATGATGAAAACCAGCGATTTTTTATAAAAAAATATATTTAAACAAATTCTGTATGTTTTTTAGATTTTTTAGGTATTTTTTATTGTGTTCACATTAGTTATCGCGGTTCTCGTAATAAAGGGTGGGTCCTATTGGATCCTTCTCCTATATATATATATATATATATATATATAGGATGGGGTTCATGAGTGAACCTAAGTGTTTTTGTGAAAAATGAACCAATCCTTGCCATTGATTTGGTAGATCTTTGAAAGTTGTACTAATGGCAATTTTTTAAATAACAACAAACTTATATTAAATAAAATATTATCACCAAGGGTAAATCAGGTAGTTTCCCAATCATTTATTTAAAACCCTAGAAACTGTCATCCCCAATCCAAATTTAATTATGATATATATGCGTTATTTATATCTAATTCAAAGCAATCAAATCATATTCACAGTCATTATCTCCCATCGATGCTAATAAAAACCAGGGGTTAGTATTAATTGGAGATTAGCGATCGGAGTTTATATGTTTCTCCTTTAGAAAAACCTATGTTTTACATATGTGCATCATACCACTATACGTTGTTGTATTGGTATAAAAATTAATGTGTTTACGCATGGTGTAGAAATATTCATATGTACACATTTATGTATTTGCTAAAAAAGACATAGTGTTTTGCAAGATACAATAGTGTATTAATTATTTTATCAAAATACAAAGAACTTTTTAAGCACTGTTTTAATTGAGTTGGAGCATGTGTATCATGGGAAACCCCTGTTATACGTATGTGTATTACTTAATAATACATTTGTTTATTGCGTGAATAAGAAAGAATAATATATGAATGTGTCGAAAACTACAGAATAACCATAATCACAATGAATAAACTGATGCAAAGATAAAAAAACTGACCAATTTTGTTTTGTTTAAATATTGAATTTTGTAATCTTGGATAATATTGGATCAATAAATTAAAAATCACACGAGAACAAAAAACAGTTATCTAACATGGTAACTGCGTTTGATTAATCTGTTTTTAAAATTTGTTTACAATTAAAGAAAATTAAGTTTATATGTTAATGACAATTTTACCCTTATAATCTTAAATTAATCAATGGCTAAGTTGAGTTCATTAATTTTACAATTAAGGGAGGGTTCATAAATAACCTAATTCATATATATATATAATATATTATATATATACATATATATATATAGGGTCGGGTTATTGTAAAAAAAAAGAGTTTTATGTAAAAAGGATAGGAAGTGTTTTAAACCATTAGATCTAGTTTTTAACGGCTGAGATCAAAAATGGCAAAATGTAAATTGTGGTATATTCTTTTGACTAATTTGACTAGAATAAGGGTAACAATGTTTTTTTTTAATTTTTTAACTAAGAAACCATATCACTTTGTCAATTATTACCTGGTTAAAACCTTCACATTTCATGCACCTTCCTTCTTTATCGGACATGGTTAAAATTAAAATTAAAATTTGAAGTTCATAAATGTTTTATAGAAGTAATCAACGATCGTTCTTCATAATTGTGTATTCTTACAGTTCCCTAATTATTTGTTCGCGGCGAATTTATGGTGTTTTATGGTATTCATGGGGTTTGTTATGTATTCTGGTCTTCAAGGGGTTTAAGGTATCTTCTAGTTGCCTTTGATTTTGTGGTGTTTAACACGTGGTTGGTGTTTACTGGGATTATGTTGGTTGGTTTTGTGGTGTTTTCTGTTAGTCTTTGGTTATATGGTGTTTTCTAGCATTATTTTGTTTTGTGGTGTTTTATCATGTACTAAACATAAGACAACCTAAGTTCATAAAACATAAAATACCATTTGAAGAACAACAAATAATCTATTAGCGGGTCATAAAACACCACAACATAACATGTATTGTCTTGTGGACCTGAATTTTCCGTTATAGATTATTAAGAAGATTGCGGTTGAAAAGAAAATATGAATGCGGATGTTTGATCGACTTGAGATAATAATTTTTATTTGAATTCTTATTGTTTTGGTATTGAAGTGTATGAAACGTAAACAATATATTTTGTTTCCTAAAATCTCTCAACAAAACAGTTTAGAATTATTCAGTTAGTTTAATTAAATATTTTTTAAATTAGATTATCACCCTTAATCTCTAATTTAAATCAATGCCACAAGTCCTTATCAGACTCCTTCTTACACTAAACTTCACTTTTTTACAGGAACCTAAACCTATATATAATATATATATTATATATAGTCTTAGGATCATGTAAAAATAATATTTTTTGTGAGAAATGTGAGAAAACATAAGAATTGGCATGTAGACATATGTTTTGACCTAGGCATGATGTTTTGGGTTGTTTTGGCAAGAAAAACTCCAAACATAAAAATTCAAGACACAATGCAATAAATTCTAGGGTTAAAACTTAAAACATTATACCAAAACGTTAAGTAGTGTGTTTTAGTTGTATTTTAAATTGACGCCCATAATACGTTGCATTGTGTTTAAAATTGTTATGTTTGGTGTTTTTATTGCCAAAACAACCTAAAACCTCATGCCTAAGTCCAAAATATGTTGCTACATGTCAATTTCTATGTCTTCTCACGAAATGTCTTTTTTACAGGAACCTCACCCTATATATATATATATATATATATATATATAATATATATATATATATAAAGAAGAGAGAGAGAAGGGTGAGAATTTAGAGAAAACGTCTAAAAGTGTGAAAACGTGAGAACGCCCCTCATCCGTTGGATCAAAACAATCTATGGATTAGAATAGCGCGGTGGCTATTCGTAAATAACATCAACTTTATTACATGGACGTGCTTCATTAAGGGTAAAAGTGTCTTTTTACTACTCCAATACAAAACACCACACTAATTAGCAAAACGTCATTCAAGATTCTCGCGTTAACCTACATTCCATACACATCACTCACTTCCAGATGAAACGTCATATTTATTAAAATGACACTGATACAAAAAGCCAAAAGTTAATGATAGAACGCGTTGCAAATTTAACAAATAGATGTAAAAAATAGTAAGTGAAAGTTAATTATTAACATTTATTACAAAAAAGTTCCCTCCGAAACTACGCGGCAAAAAGGTCGTGATATAAATGATGTTACCATCGCTTCCATTATCACTTCACCTGATCATTCTAAAACATCATCCTTAACCAAAGCGCCAAATTTCGAAACAAAAAACTCTTAGAGGAAAAAAAATGGCAACCATCATTTCATGGAGATACACCCTCAGAATCAGAAGATTCGTAATCCGCTTTGACAATAGAAGAAGAGTGTTTTTAAAACAATCAAAGCCACATTGAACTTGGAAGAAGAAGCAAAGGGGAATCCTTGCACTTGGCGTCCCTCTAGATAACCACTGTGATAAAACACATACGATTATAAGAAGATTAACTAAAAAATTTGGACCAAACAAGCAAATGCAAAAATGAACATATCCACAAATAAAGTGGCTGCTTAGAGGGAAGAAGGTGAAAACGCCATAATGAAGAAACCATTAGTTTGATGATAAACAATAAGAATAACAATTTACTGTAGCCCTATAACATTTTAATGAAAACGCCATAATTCAGATATGCGTAACAAGGTGTAAAACGCCGTTGGTAAGTTCTAAATAATGAAAACGCTGAATATTGATTATAGGTTAAAGGACATAACGATGTTTTTCAAAAATATTGCTTTGAAAATAAAACGCCATAGTAACAAGAGTACACGAACAACACGCGATATCTGATGGACTTTTGTTTTAAAATGATTTATAGCGCCATCTATTAAGCGGACTTAACAATGACAATCGTACCCCGCATATCATTTAGCGTCCCCTGACACGTGTTCGGCCAGGATTCGTTCTCACCGATTTCACACTATCAATCGTTTTCTCTTGATCCCGTTTCTATATATATATAAGGGCAAGATTTAAGGAAAAGACATATAAGTGTGAAAACGGTGAGGACGCCTCGTTGAATCAAAACAATCTATGGATTAGATTGGCGCGGTGGCGTTTTCGTAAATAACACACACACCACACACACACACACACACACACACACACACAATATATAATATATATATATTATATGAGATCCACTATGAGTTGCGAGAACCGTGAGAACTTTTTGTTCCCTCGCAAGTTGGATTAAAAATTTTTTTGCACAAACATAGATAAAATTTTTATAAACATACCTGTAAAAAATAATTTTTCGAGTCGGTAGTTTTGACTAATGCAAGTTTTTTTACGCGCTGACGTAAATTTTGTACGAAAATAAATATTTTTTATGTCTCATGTAAATGTGGGTATGCGGCATTTTTTAAATTTTTTTTTTTTTTTGAAACAAGTGATCTTTTTTATGAATTTTGAGGAAAAAAATTCGAAAAAAACCTTTTAGATGGTATAGTTCTCACGGTTCTCCCAACTTAAGATGGTGCTTATTATAACCCATCCCTATATATATATTATATATATATATATAGAAAGGCAAATTTCTTGCTACTTTATTTATCCTTTCATCTTCTTTCAATAACTTGTATTCATTAAGTTTTTGAAAAACTTAAATACTTCATGTTAACATTGCAATGTAATTTGAACGCAATCTAACATTATGCCTATCATTGTTTAATAATTGGTAACATAATATTAAAAAGAATAACATAAATCTCATGCAATAACAGTTGTTATTACTGAAAAGACTAATAAAAAATATGCAATCAATTAAATTTTAATAAGATAAACGTTATTATGGTGAATGATAATTCTTCATTAGTACCTATATGTTTATTCATTACATTACAATAAAAACGAACAAAAACAACTAAAAGATGTTGCCAGCAAAACCGATGGTAGGAATAACAAGGTTAGTAAACGATCGACAACTTAGCTATTAAAACACAATCGGTTATAAAACTACCAACCAAAAATAAAACGTTTGAAAAAAGATTATATGTTGATCTCGGCTTTCTCGGGTTAAGACCCCGATCAAAACCTGCCGATAACGATGATCTACGATGAAAAGTGGAGTTAGTGATCGCGTACACACATAGTGTAGGTGGACATGTGCAAATAGATTAAAAAAAAGTATCAGCAGATAAATTTTAAATTTTAAGCATATAATTTAAAAAAGTATCAGCAGATAAATATATAAATCTTCTTTAATCTGAACAATTTATATAATAAGTTGGATAAGAGTTATGATGGTTATCGGAGTTTGCAACATAGTACTACTTCGAAATTAACGTGAACGTCCCACTCTATATGACTGGATATAAAGATCATTTATGACGTATCCAACTTAGTTATAAATAATATATAAAAAATTTAAGCAAAACTATATATTTTGATTTATAGTATATATTATAAACTATTCGTAAAAGTAAATCTTATAAATCTAAATGACAAATTAAACTTTTATATTTGGAATTAATAGACAAAGAACCTTGTTTTTATAACCCGGGCTATTACAATTCACCGAAAAAAAAATCTCAATTGATGTATATATTATTATAAAATTATAATAGCTTTGAAAAGGACCTAGTCATATCTCAATTGATGTATAAATTATTCTAGCTATGAAAAGGACCTAGTCATAATTGATTTGAAAACATCCGAAGAAAAGTCAGTTGGAAATTCTGTTGAGAATTATTTTTGGAGTGTAGACAACGGCAATATCATCATCCTGTAGAAGGATGGATCTACAAAAATAGCTAGTCGGGTCATTAAGTCATAATGTTCTAACTTTTTTTAATCCCTGATTTTTTTTAATCCCGTTCTATATAAGATTTGAACCTAAGACCTTTTCATCGCAAACCCAAATGTTTTAAAAATTTACTTTTATTAATAGATCACCACCCCATTGGTTCATGTTCTTTATCTAGTAACTGTCCTTTGACAATAGTCTTCATAGCTTGAATTAATCGATTACTTACATCTTTTTAAATACAAGTTGCAAAGTAATCATTCACCACTCTATCCAATATTTATTTGAATATTAATTCAACCCATAAATCACGCTAAGAAAAAGAACCATTTAGATTAGGTGTTATAATCTGACTATTTAATCTATGTTGTTTCTATTGGTGTTTTTTTAGTGATTGTATGGTATACTTTGACCTTCTATAGCAACTTGCTCGCTATGTACACAGTTTTGTTTGTAATAATAAAATGGTTTCGTTGTCTGTTCAAAAATAAAAGGATTGTGCATTATGGGAAGTGTGAAATGTGAAACATAAATAATCAACGTAGGCGTACGTGGGCACGGGGGGATTTCACACCCACTAAAGGGTGTTGTAAATTGTGATGGTGTGAAGTGAAAACATAAATCATCATAAACGTAAAATCTAGAAATTTAGGGGTAAACAACACACGTGGCATCCTTCATCCCCCCGACCCCAAATGCGTTGCCCGAAACGGTATTCCTCCTCCGCACCCCACAAGAACCAGTCTTACAACGTAGGATTAAAACAATATTTATAAAAAAAAAAACTCGTATTGAGTTCCTAATTTCGCCATCCTCTTCATTGGAAAGAGAATACTTTAATGGCTACCTTAATAACCAAAGCCAAATTTAAAAATGGGTATACCTAGGTACTTATATAAATACTCAATATAATATCCTTTTAACTTGAACCAACTTCATCGAGAACTCCACCAAGCGTACACAAACACAAGGTCGGATGTCAACAGGGGCGTAGCTACATAGAAGGAAATGCCCGTATCAAAAGTTTTTTTAGTTTTATATATAGGTGTATTTTGACGTCGCAACACACGTAGAAATTTTCCATCGAATCCGTAGAATCCTTTAGATCGAACCTTACAAAACTTCTGTACCCGTAGGAAAAAAATTTTTAGCTACACCCCTAAATGTTAACCTGGGCAAGCTGATCAACTTGGTAAATCGGGCATGAGCAACAGTTTGTCGGAATGTAAAAGTCCCATCATTTTATATGATCGACATATCATCTATGCTACACTACATATCATCTATGCTACACTACCAACGTGAGTGCAATCCCTGGCAACACTCCTTTTGCTAAAACGTCGGTGAATACAAATCCAAAAGCGATTATTGGGCTTGATGCCACAAAGTAGTCATTGTGATAACCTGATTATCATCAACAAAAGATATTTGTAGGTTATAGACATTAGATCCCCACAAAATAAAAATAAAAATTTGCTCGTTGTTGGATTATATTCCGACAAAATCCAAAAAACTAAAAAAAAAAATACTTTTTGTCACAAAACTATTTATGTTTATTCTAAAAAATGCATGACTATAGCTTTGACTCCTCACTCCTGTATAAGATGGAATAATGTGTGTACGCCTACATGCACCGTCTCCTTGGTATATGGACTAGCTAGTTGTGTACCCCTCTGTTTAGGATCATGTGTGTTTCTATATTACGTGACTTATTTTATTGTTATGTCTAGTCACGTATGTCTTATATCTGTTACGATATGTCTGATACGTTTATATGCAATCGATTATGTTCCTGATCATGTATTGGGTAAGCCTCTGGTTATGTTTAGTATCTGATTCTGTTTTGTATTAGTTATAACGGTTTTGACTCAATATATGTACAGGTTTTGTCTTAGTATCTGTCTTAATATTAGTTTTAGTTTCGACTTAGATTCATATGTCGTGTTATACGTTAGTTTGTATCCGCCAGTATCCGTTTTCAACATTTTTCCGGTGCCCGCCTCAGTATTTGTTTTTAGAACTATTTTGTTTCGAGTATTGGGTTCACATAATTTTATAAGTATTAAGTCACCTTGTTTTCAAAAATCAGGTTATCTAAATTATTTTCCTTATTAAATATATATATTTTCAAAGTCAGAAATACAGTTGTTTTGGTTAAACAATGATTTTAAGAAACGATCTTGAACGATGAAAGGCCTACATCGGTTAAGAAGGAGAACGAAGCCTTTCTTTTAAGGGGGTGTAAACCTTCTCTACTAAGACGCGTTTTGCCTGGGCGACCAACTCGTCGGATGAAAACAAAATCGTGAGGTCCTTGATGGGCAACCCATCGGGGGCAAATCGGACAATATCTTCGCATGATTTACTTGGGCTCTTAAAGATGTGGATATACTATACTGGAATCAAATAATATTCGACACACGTGATATAGTTCGGCATTAGAATTTCAGCGTGTGGTTCGAGTGTGTTTTATATATGAAATCCATTTTGATCGTATCTGGGAGACCAAGTGAAGGAAGATAGAGAAGAGAGAAAGAAAGAAAGAAGAAAGGTGGAAAATAGATGGAATAAGGCATCTATTACGAGGTTTAATTATATGAAGCCAACAATTACAAATCAATCTAATCGAAGAAGCTTTGAGGAATTCGAGAAAAAATACAGGAGACAAATGTTCTAACAAAAACATTTAAAATAAAATGCCGCATGCAAAAATTTAAATTGGGTGTAAAAGTTTTTTATTGGTGCTGTAAAAAATTCTACATCGTCGTAAAAAATATTACATCAGGCGTAACTACGACTCGAGAATTTTTTTGTTTCTTTTTTGTATAGATGTGTTTATAAATTTTTTATCTACGCTTTGAAGACTAAGAAGAAAAGACTATGGAATATCAATAGGGGAGTTTGTTGATGCAAATTTCTACTGCCTATGTCTAAATTTTGAATCTATATAGTTATAGGGTAGTGTGTCAGAGTGTTTGAGATTTGATTTAACATTGTAAACACTCATACGCACGTAGGAGTCTTACGTGCCTATGAGACATGAGATACAAGAGACCCGCGCCCCATTATATTCATGTGTATATAGTGGACATGGGACACATGACTTCATAACTCTTGTTTTGGACTTGAAGAGCATTTTGTTAAATATTATATGTCCTCTCCTTATGCTATCTAATTTAATGGAGAAAAGATAGATTATGAGATCCTACACATTCTTTTACTTTGAAATGGATTCTACACATTTCCAAGTGTTATGCATATCATATTTTGTGTTTTCACACACCAAACACGATCCTATAATGCAATCTCAAGATAAAAGGCATTATATCATTTCTATCATTTCTACAATCCTCTCTTCACATATATATATATGGTTAGGATCGTGTGAGAATCGCTAGCCTAATTAAGAAACTTGAGAAGTATTTTGCACCACATAATTTTTCTAAGCTTTCGAATATACACATACGTATAGTTTAAAATTGACTATATACATACGTGTATATTACAAAAAGCTTAGGGAAATGTGTGGTTTTGAATGTTTTTTTCAAGTTTCTCAAATAGAGTGGACTTATATATATATAATATATATATATATATATATATATATATAAGAGGAGAGAGAGAGAGAGAGAGAGAGAGAGAGAAATGGTAAAATGAGAACCACCTTGAATTGTTAGAACAATAAGAACTACGCCTTCCAAATGGCTTTGTTGAAAAAGAAAATTCTCTAAAACCTTATAAAAATCACTTGTTCCAACAAAAACATTTAAAACAAAATGCCGCATGCAAAAATTTAAATTGGGTGTAAAAGTTTTTTATTAAAGTTTTTTATTGGTGCTGTAAAAAATTCTACATCGTCGTAAAAAATATTATATCAGGCGTAACTACGACTCGAGAATTTTTTTTGTTTCTTTTTTTATAGATGTGTTTATAAATTTTTATTTACGCTTGTGCAAAAACTGTTGGGCCAACTTGAGTGGTATGAAGTAGTTCCCATATTACTCACAACTCGTGGTGGTTCTTAATTGAATCGAATCCAATATATTTAGGGATAGGTTAAAATGAGAACAACCTTGAGTTGTGAGAACTATAAAAACTAGACCATACAAAAGGTTTTCTTGAAGTCTTTTTCTCAAAAGTAAAAACAAAATCACTTGTTTCTGCAAAATGTTTTTTTTAAATGTCGTATACCCACATTTACATAAGGCGTAAAAGAAAATATTTATCTTCGTACAAAATTCACACCAGCGCTAAAAAAATTTGCATCGGTCAAAACTATCGACTCGACAACTTTTTTTTTACTTTTTTACAGATGTGTTTATAATATTTTCATCTACGTTTGTGCAAAAAAAACATTTAGCCCAATTCGTGTGGGAAGAAAAAGTTCTCATGGTTCTCGCAACTCGTAGTGGTTCTCATTTGCACCGAGCCCTATATATATATATATATATATACATACATATATACATATATAGGGTGAGGATTTAGAGAAAATGCCTAAAAGTGTGAAAATGGTGAGAACGCCCCTCATCCGTTGATCAAAACAATGTATCGATTAGAATGGTGCGGTGACGTTTTCGTAAATAACATCAACTTTATTACCTGGACGTGCTTAACTAAGGGTAAACTGGTCTTTTGACTACTCTAATACAAGACGCCACACTAATGAGCAAAACGCCATTCAAAATTCCTGTGTTAACCTACATTCCATACACATCATTCGCTTCCAGATGAAACGACATATTTATCTAAAACGACATTGATACAAAACGCCAGAACTTAATGATAAACAGTAACTGAGAGTTAATTATTAACATTTATTATAAAAATTTACCTCCTAAACTACGCGCCAAAAAGATCATTATATAAATGATGTTACCATCACTTCCATTATCACTTTCAATTGATCATACTAAAACACCATCTTTAACCAAAATGCCAAATTTCAGTAACAAAAAACTCTGATAAGAAGAAAAATGGCAACCATCGTTTTATGGAGATACACTCTCGGAATCAGAAGATTCGTAATCCGCTTTGACAACAGAAGAAGAGTGTTTGTGAAAACAATCATAGCCATATTGAATTTGGAAGAATAAGTACAAAGGGGGATCCTTGCACTTGGCGTCCCTCTAGAAAACCACTGTGACAAAACACATACGGTTATACGAAGATCAACCAGAAAATTTGGACCAAACAAGGAAAATGAAAAAATGGACCCAGTTATCAGATCATGCCGTTTGATGAAAACACTGACATTGGTGATCGTTATATGTGACAACGGGAAGTAGGAAGACTTCATGCTTGAAAACATCATGACCAAGCAGGGTCTTGGGTTCATGGAGGAGTTACACAACGCAACATATTTGAACACAAACATGAACCTAAAATTTGCGTTGTTTCATGACATGTTCAAATAGAGGCTTTAAACTCTTCAAGAATAAGAGGCCAATGAAAGTGAAAGTGTGACTTGGATGAGAAACTGTAAGAAGAATCCAAAGAAGATGACGAGAGGAATGATGGATACTTATCAGACAAAATCCCTTATGACAATGAGTTTTATGTTTTTTTTTCTTTACTTTTTCTTTTATGTAATTTTTTATGTGTTTGTTATGTACTTTTCAAATAATAAAATACTATATTTCTCCAATTAGTTATAAAACGTCAAAATACCGCTGTTGCAAAACACTAAAAGTTAATTAGTGTATTTTATCATCTTTATCTATAAAACGCCATTAAAATACTAAACGCCTAACATAAAAGATGGAACGTGTTACAGCCTTGACAGATAAAGCTAAACAAACAGTAACTACAAACATTAACTGAAGTAACTGAAGCGACATACACTTTATTACCAACATTTATTAAAATAAAATCCTGCCTAAACTACGCACCAAAAAACTCTTATATAAACAAACATCTCAGGAACTTCCATTGAACACACCCAAAAATAAACACCATGTTTTCTTGGCAAACAATTCATTTTAAAACGCCAAAAAAGTTAAAACAACCACAGATGGCATCGTTTCTTGGAGATTCAGTATTGTTCGCCATGAAATTTCGCTTAATGAATTCTTAGGTGAGGGGATAACTCAATAAGATTTTGCTGAATGAGATGGACAAATCTTCAAGAAAAAGAGACTGATGACAGTGATATGCCATTTTGTGTGTCTTGTTCTTGAGGAAGGTTTGAATGAGAAGAAGAGACTTATGCCAGTGTAAATGCTATTTTGAACTCCATTATTAAATGATGAAGAGTGGGATGAGCATGAAGATGATGGCCGAAAATCATCCAAGCGAAAAACCCACTCACAATCACACCCCAATAATAGCATCCACAAAAAATGGTATCGATCTATGTCTCCAACATCCACAAAACCACTTCAACAATCAACAACAAAAGATCACACCAAAAACCAAAACAACATATTTTGTTGAATGATCAGCTTCGCCTAGAGTAGGGCATTTCAGCTGTGTAGGGAAATCGGCACCTATCTAAGGAATTCAAAGATTCAGGGGACAAAAACTTTAAGAATAAAAGAGTGATGGCAGTGAAGATTTGGATGAGAAATTGGATTAGCATTTTTAATTTTTTTTCTATTTTTTGTGTCATTTTTGTGGTTTGTTTTCTATTTTTCAGCTGATAAAATACATTATTTCTCTAATTACTTATAAAATGCCAAAATGCCACAAACACCAAACACCAAACCTATAACAAAATTCCTTTAATCACGTATTATTAAAAACTCCAAATAATTACTGAAATGTATAAAATAAGGTGTAAGAGAATAGAACAAAAGGGTGCCTACAAAAGTTTAATTTTCTCATCTTTATCTATAAAACGCCATTAAAATACAAAACGCTAAACTTAAAAGATGGGATGTATTACAACCTTAACAGATAAAGCTGAACAAACAGTAACTACAAAGAGTAACCGAAATGACAAAAACTTTATTACTAACATTTATTGTATTAAAAACCATACCATGGAAATTGATTTTTTTTATAGTTTCAAAACCCCATATGTTACATTATAGGCCTGCATCCTACGTCATACGAGAAGATATACAAAAAATACACATCAAAATAATAAAATTATTATTGTTTTTAGCGCCAAAAACATATATCTCTCTCGCGCCGAAAGAGATCATTATATAAGTAGAATAGGTAAACAAATTTAACACTCCACAAATTGTTTAAACACGCCACAAATTGTTTAAAATGTCATAGAACTTAAAAAATGCTCATGTTATTGCATGGAGGTTTGAGAGGTCGAATAGACGTTTCGTCCTAAATTTCTCTGATAGGTACCATCAAGGCAATACTTAGTATGAATGATGTCGTTCAGAGGGATATTTTGGCCTTTGGGGTTACAAGGGCCAACGATTGTGAAAGGACTCAAACGGTAATAAGAAGATTGAAAAGAAAATTTCCAGCAGATGATGACATTACTGATCTACCAACAGTTACCAGCTGGAGTTTGGATGAACCATCAAGAACAGTGAAAGTGACTTATCAAGATGGGGTGGATTATTCATTGACGATGGACGAATTGCTAAACACAGATAAACTACACCTTCTTGAACAATTCTGTTATTCAGCATCAAATAACTAGTATAATCTACAACCCAGTTAACTCACTCGGTTTTCTACTTTTGGATCGTGATTGATCTTCAGACGCCATAATATAGGTCATCGCGTAATCTAGGGTCTTAGCGTTTTCCGTAGAGGTTGTGGAGTTTTTTGTGGGAAGTTATGTAGATGCACAATTACTTTTTTACTCTTAATGAAGCCTGCACAAGTTCGAAAATTATAGATATTTACAAAAACGCCATCGGGTCAATTAGTAAGTAGATTGTTTTGATCCAACCGCTGTGAAATGTTCTCACTGTTTTCACACTTTGGGGCGTTTTCCCCATCCATATACATACATATACACACACACTAGCTTACAAACCATATTCATATACTACAGAATTTATATATCAAAAAATGTAAATTATAAATTTGTATAATCCTTATTAGTGAAATGACTATTCATATAAATAATAAATAGTGAAACAAAATCAAAAGTTACATTTTCAGCTATTCAAATATGCCCTTCTAAGTTTTCACCTTTCTTTTGAGTTTCTATAAGCTATCTTATTCTTTATGGTTGTAAAAAACAACCAAATAATAACGATAATAATAATAATGTTTGTCTTTTTAAGAATTAATTATAAGTTATGTGGTTGTCGTAAATGAATTGTAATTAAATTCTACCATATATAATGATTATATAAAATACCTTGACATAATAAATATTTTTGGAAAATATGAATAATGAGACGAGATATAAATATCATCTTAGTAAAGAAATAATACATATTTAAGAAAAATAAGGCTAAATTGTTTATAACTACAACTTTTAGTGTAAAAAAACTATCTAATTAGTAATTGGTATTTAACTACTCAAATTAAAATTTTATAATATTATAATATATCTGTTTAGCATGATAAGTTACTCAAAAGTAAGTTAAATATTTAATGGTTAAATGTTATTAGGAAGTTAGACCAAATTTTTAAGGTAAAATGTGATAACCCGATCAATCAGGTTAGTACTTGCTCACGATTTCCACGCTAATTTTGTCACACAATATTTAATGATTTAGTTATATATATATATATATATATATATAGATATTTTAGTATATGAATAAAAAAAAATAATAATGAAATAACAAAATAACCCAAAAATGGCGGCCCAATCCCTCACTTTTAGCCCACCATGTAACTGCCCACATTCATGTATGTATACGTATGTATGCATGCAGTAGTTTAAAGAAGAAAAAAACCCTAACTATTCTATCACAGTGGGCGACAGAAGGAATCACCCCACCCCCACCGGCGCGCGACACCTATACCGCCACTCTCTCGCATCTCTCTCGGCTCTCTCGCACTTTCTCTCGGTCTCCCACTTTGGTTCGGTTTCGATCTTGGCTAGGTATATTATTTAATAAAAATTTGTTGTATATATAATTGAAACTTGATTTGGTTATGTGCTAGGTGTTAGTGTTCTTGTGCGTAGATGAATAAGTATATTTGGATTGTTATGTGATGAATAAATATATTTGGTTATGTGCGATTACGTGTTCTTAACGGTTTCGTGATCATAGCATTTGGGGATTCTGGTTATTTGTCGGTTAGGCAAACAGGGTATCAATACGGGTTTTGGGGTACGAAAGTTCATGTTTTACGGGTAGGTATTATGGTATACGATCATGGACTGTTAGAAACTTATGTGGATAGGTTGTGTGATCGCTAAAAAGGCTAACGGAACCACTAGAACGTGCATGAAGAGGTTAAGCGCTAAAAACAGTAAGCTGTTTGAGGTTTACAGCCGACTTCGGTGGGCTGTAAACGGGTCAAAACGTAACGAAAATACGATTTTCAAAAGCCTAAAATAAACCACTTCGAAGTACCGTTCAAACCGCATTGGTTTGGTAATTTTTGGACTTTGTTTGATCAGTGAAAACATTTAATTCGTTTCAGTGGTCATAGCTGTGAAATTTATGCAGAAATTGTGTTGTATGTTCTTTGTCATATCTGGGTGAATAGTTGTAGTTAGCTTATGAAATTTGTATAGGGTTAGGTCCTAATTGTTTGTACGAATCTCCAACTAGAATCGAATCGTTCGATACTCGGAGATTTTTAAATAAAATATTTAGTGTACAGGGGGCAGAATCGTCAAAATTCAGAACACTATCCATTGAATGATTTTTATGCAAAATTTGTAAGGAGTTAGACTTTACAAATTTTACACAAGCACGTAGGAACCTTTTAACACATCGTGTAAATTTTTGGTAATTTTTAGTGGCTTGTAACTATTTTATAAAAATCCCTAAACACAGCTGAAAATCTGAGAAAAACTAACTGATGTGTGTAAAAGATGAACTTGTGCATGAAATCAACTTAATTGCTCGTGACTTTGTGAATGTTTGCTTGCTATATGTTTGCAACTTGTATGACATGTCATGAATATATGCAAAAAACAAAAATTGCTAAGTGTTATTGTGTGCAATAAACGTGCGTCAACATTAAAACTAATCAAAAGGGTAATCGTTCTGGGAAGCGATTGACCTGACACAACACTTGCTTTCGAATTCTTATCGAGCAAACAAAGGTGAGTTCTCGGCCCCTACTTTTAAATGGTTTTAAATACAGGGGGAGAAAACATGTGCCCGCTATGGTATAGTAGCTCTAATTCAATAAACTTACGACAACGTGTTACGGTTTAGTAACATGCATATAAAATCTAAATTGATTTGAGTTATGTTATACGGTTTTGGTCACAAAGTAGCATATCACTTTAAGTCCCCTCTTAACTTTACGAGCCGTTAATAATGGATCTTTAGCGAGGAAGTTTATGGTAGTACTACTGGGCTCAACAAGCCTCACCCGAGCTAGCCGCGCTAGCCGAACCGGTAAAGGTCTAACGGGTGTTGAATTTTCTTAACATAGTCATGGGTGGTGATAGCCTGACACCTTTAGGGGCAACAACGTTAGCTTCGGTTCGAACTCTTTGGTGACATAACCTAGGCTAGCTACCTATAAATATTACATGAACTTGAAGATCAATTTGGGTTTCTTGATACGGGATTGGATTAAGGGTAACTTATACATTTATGATTCGGGATAGAATCAGGGGGAAACATTTATTACACCCTGGTTCGGGTTTGAACCAGTGGCCGTTTGGGAAATAACCAAAACAAACTAAAACCTGTGAACTCACTCATCAATTATGTTGACACTTGTTTCTTTGCATGTTTTCTTAGGTGGCTAAGGATACACGAGCACGAGTAGGCAGTCCCGCATGAACATTCTAAACTATTTTTTTTAAAGTTTGCATTATTTACAATTCACTATTTTGGTTTTGCGTTCGTGTTGGCGCTACAAATTATATTTTCAAACTTTGTTACGCTTCCGCATTTTTATTTAATCCAGCATCAAAACTCGGTTTTATTCATGTAGAGGTAAATCTGTATGGTCATGTGTCGATGATCCTGGTTTGTCACGCGCCTCGCGGTAACCCCCCGCAAGTGGAATTTGAGGGTGTGACAAATTGGTATCAGAGCTCATTGGCTGTAGAAAATTAGGTTGCATTCGGACCTAGACTATAGTCACGAACACGACACAACACAACTATATGATTTGTTTGTTGCCCTATTTGTAATGTGATTCTATGATATATACTTATGTTATATCTATATGTAACAGGAATGTCTAACTCTAACTCTAGCTCTAGCTCTCACGGATCTAGCGACGGGTCGGACGCACCCGATTCGTCCCAACTTATTCCTTACTTAGCGGGACAAGTTCGTGCTGAGGCACTAAAAGAGGAAATGAAGTACGAACCTTTTGTAGTACACGATCTATACTATAACGGGGATTGGAGCTGGTATCCCGAATTATTAAGGAGATCATTGCTGAGGAAGAGGTCCCACCCAAGACACTCGGGGAGTACCCGGGCGTCGATCGGCTTGTCGTAGGAAAACTTCCACCGATTAAGTTTCCGCTTGAGGAAGCTTTCGCAGGTTTTGTAGCTAAGATGACCAGGGAAGTCCGCAATCTGCAGGAGGCGGTAGGAGCTATCACTGACTTAATTGTGAGCAATACGGAGCTGAAGAAGGAGGTGAACCAACTTAAGGGATCGCTTCAGGCCAGCAACACTCGGGCCGATGACCTCCAAGGGATGGTGGTAGCACTGACACATCAGGTTATCGACCTCACTGAACGAACAGAGATGACAGAGAACCGCATCATAGCCATGGAGTAGAATAACCAGGTAATGGAGGAAGGGACCCGGACAAAGACCCGGAGGAGGAACCGGAGGAGGCACCTGCAGAGGAAGCGGCTGACGAAGACGTGAACATGGGGGATGGCGAGATCGATGACTAAAGACTCGTTATCTAATTATTCTATTTCTGTTTATTTCAACTTATCAGACAATCTGTTTAAACATCTCGTTTCGTTTTTATTATTTTATTTATTTATTTATTTGTTTCAGCATGACTTTAAATTATGACATTATGCAGTTTATTTTAGATATTTATATTACTTTCACATTTTGAATTACTTCCATGGTGTTATTTAAAACTCTCAAACTATTGTATACGTTCGCGATTCGGCTCTATTATGATGCAGAGCATTGACAAGCAGGCCAAACGAAACCCTAAGCAGCAATTGCAGCGTGTAGAACGCTCCTTGACGATTTCACCCCTAATTCCCATCGTAACTCTAATCCATTACCCTGCACTATTTCAACGCAATATAGCAAATTCTGAGTTATACCCTAAGTCCTTAAAACTTACAATTCCCTTGTATCTTTAACTTAGATTCGGAACGCTAAACTATGGGAAACACATGAGATAACCACGATTAAATATCAGTTTATATAATGTGTGGTTACTTAAATTTTATGTGTACACAATTCATATAATTATTGAACTAGGTGCTAAATGTGTGACTTAACCTTGTGTGTTCTTTCTTTTGGTGCTAAAACAGAATGGCAGGACGACTTGGACGTGACGGTCAAGGCAACATTATCATGACACAAGCTGAACTGACTGCGCTCATCCAGCAGCACGTAGCCGAGGCCATGGCTACTTATAATCAGAACAATGTGAATGTTCAAGCTTAAAATCCGCAGGGCGGCGGTAAATTTTAATCTCTTCTGAATTCATACTATCTAAACTACTAATGCAATCAATATTTCTATCACATAATTACCTAAGATTAATTTTGTGAATCTTAATCTGTCAGGTATGGGAGTAAACCCCTACAAGATGTTCTTGGATGCTAAGCCCACTTAGTTCACTTAGGAATAAGGACCTATTGGCTTGGTCCACTGGTTGGAAAAATCAGAGTCTGTTTTCGCTATGTGCAACTGCCTACCTGAGAACCGGGTTAAATATGCGGCTTCCACTTTGGAAGTCGGTGCTTTAAGCTGGTGGAACGCCAGAGTTCAACTTCAGGGTCTGGTGGCAGCAAACGCCATGGGATGTGATGCGTTTAAGAAACTTATCCAGGAAGAGTATTGTCCTCGGGATCGAGTTCATCAGTTAGAACATGAGTTGTGGGTGCTTGAAATGCAGAGATCGGAAATCGAGGCCTACACCAAAAAGCACTATGATTTGGTCTCTCTGTGCCCTGACATGGCTAGGCCGATGCACAAACAGGTGGAGTTATACGTGAAGGGTTTGGCCCCTAAAATCCAGGGAATGGTGATGTCTAGTAATCAGGTACGTTCAGCAGGCTGTGCGTCTGGCACACAAGTTAACAGATAAGGCCATTGAATAGGGAAGGCTACCGAAGAAGGGTTCATCTTCGGGCACATCTGACAACAAGAGGAAGTGGGAAAGCAATTCCTTAAAGCCAGCATTATCGGGTCAAAACCAGCAGAGCTCCCAGAAGCGGTTCAACAAAAGCAACTGCAACTTTAATAATCAGCAGTTTGGTAACTCCAACAACAACACCCAGGGTCAGGGTGGTTATCCGGCAAAAAGCCCTTCTACAGTATATGCTCTCGACATCACACTGGTCAATGCAACTCATGCCAAAAATGCGACCGGATAGGCCACTCTGCTAAGGATTGTCGTGTGAATACTCAGCAGAGGTCAAACAACAATCAGTCCCAACCTCAGCAGTCAGGGGTTACAAGGCCGTGCTTTCAGTGTGGTAGCACAAATCACTTTAAGAAGGATTGCCCACAATTAAACAGGGGTAACAGTGCTGGAAACCAGGATCAGGGCAATGCTAGGAACGCGGGTAGCGGCAGCGGGGCTAAAGGTCGTGCATTCACGCTAGGCAAAGGTGAGGCGCGACTTAACTCAAATGTTGTTTCGGGCAAATTTCCTTTGAATAACTGTTTTGCAAATATGATATTTGATTCCGGTGCCGATAGAAGTTTCATATCAGAGTCATTTAGGAAATGGTTAGATATTACCCCAGTGTCGCTAGAAACCAACTACACTATACAGTTAGCCTATGGTAAAACAGTATAAGTAACTCACATTCTCAAAGGGTGTCAGCTGACTCTTGCTGGTAACACTTTTGACATAAACCTAATGCCAACTACGCTTGGTAGTTTCGACGTAGTAGTTGGTATGGACTGGTTGTCACAAAACCGGGTCAAATTAATTTGTCACGAAAAGGTTATTCACATTCCTCTTCCTAGTGGCGAAACTCTGTCCATTCAGGGTGATCGAAGCGGTGTCGTCACGGATATCATTTCCTTTATGCAGGCGCAGAAATATCGTCGCAAGAAAATTTTGGTAGCCATTTTTGCTCTTATCACGGAACCGTCGACGGACGAGAGGAAAATCGAGGATATTCCTATTTACGCGACTTCCCCGATGTTTTTCCTGAAGATTTGCCTGGTCTTCCGCCTCATAGGCAGGTTGAATTCGAAATCCAATTGCCAGAGCTCCTTACCGCCTAGCGCCATCCGAACTACAAGAACTATCAACTCAGCTGCAGGAGCTATTGGATAAAGGTTTTATCCGTCCTAGCTCATCCCCGTGGGGAGCTCCGGTACTTTTTGTCAAGAAAAAGGATGGAACTTTTCGTATGTGTAACGACTACCGGGAACTTAACAAGGTTACTATCAAGAATCGATATCCATTGCCATGCATAGATGATCTTTTTGATCAACTTCATGGATCAAGTTATTATTCCAAGATTGACCTAAGGTCAGGTTATCACCAGCTCCGCGTTAGAGAGGAAGACATCTCAAAAACCGCATTTCGCACTCGGTATGGCCATTATGAATTCTTGGTCATGCCCTTTGGTCTCACCAATGCACCCGTGGTATTCATGGATCCCATGAACCGCGTGTGTAAACCGTATCTTGACAAGTTTGTCATCGTGTTCATTAATGACATTAATTTACTCGAAGAGCAAGGAGGAGCATGAAGAGCATCTTCAGCTACTATTGGAGTTACTGCAACGAGAAAAGCTATATGCCAAGTTCTCAAAATGCGATTTCTGGATTCGCGAGGTTCAGTTTCTAGGGCATATAGTGAACGAACAGGGTATTCATGTTGATCCAGCTAAGATAGAGGCTATCAAGAACTGGGAAGCACCGAAGACTCCAACGGAAATAAGACAATTTCTAGGTTTGGCAGACTATTATCGTCGTTTTATTGAGGGATTCTCAAAAATCGCTCAACCACTCACCTCCCTGACTCAGAAAGGCACCAAGTATATTTGGGGTGATAAGCAGGAAGCAGCATTTCAGTTGCTGAAGCAGAAGCTTTGTAGTGCACCAATTTTGTCCCTACCTAAGGGAACTGAAGAATTCGTGGTGTATTGCGACGCTTCCATTCAGGGACTTGGATGTGTACTCATGCAACGTGATAAGGTTATTGCGTACGCATCCCGATAGCTGAAGGTACACGAGAGAAACTACACAACCCACAACTTAGAGTTAGGAGCCGTGGTATTCGCTCTAAAAATTTGGAGGCACTATCCTTATGGAACCAAGTGTACCATTTACACCGACCATAAAAGCCTTCAACACATTTTTGATCAAAAAGAGTTGAACATGCGACAACGTCGTTGGCTCGAACTTTTAAATGACTATGAATGTGCCATCCAGTATCATCCAGAAAAGGCTAATGTGGTAGCCGATGCCCTTAGTAGAAAGGAACACGAGAAGCCCCGACGGGTTTGGTCCTTATAACTCACGATACACTCTAACGTACCCGAACAAATTCGCAACGCTCAGTTGGAGGCAGTTAAACCCAAAAATTTGAAAGCTGAGAAATTACGCAAGATGGAGTGTGATTGGGAAACCAGATCAGATGGAACTCGTTACTTTCTTAATCGGGTATGGGTACCTCTCTACGGAAACTTGAGGTAACTCATAATGGACGAAACTCATATATCAAGGTACTCGGTTCACCCAGGATCGGACAAGATGTATCATGATCTTAAAACAACTTATTGGTGGCCCAACATGAAGGCTAAGATCGCAACTTCTGTCAACAAGTGCCTAACATGTGTGCAGGTGAAAGTTGAATATCAAAAGCCTTCATGGTTACTACAGCAACCGGAGATCCCAATATGGAAGTGGGAACAAATCTCCATGGATTTCATAACTAAACTCCCCAGAACACGAGGCGGATGGATACCATCTGGGTGATCGTAGATCGTCTAACGAAGTCAGCTCATTTCCTTGTGATTAAGGTAGACAAAATGGAGAAACTAACCCAGCTATACATCAAGGAAGTGGTCTCCCGGTATAGGGTACCGACTTCAATCATATCGGATCGAGATGCTCGATTCACTTCACATTTCTGGCAATCATTACAAAAAGCATTGGGCACGCGCTTGGATATGAGCACTGCCTATCTTCCAAAAACAGATGGTCAGAGTGAGCGCACGATTCAAACACTCAAAGACATGCTTCGAGCGTGTGCTATTGACTTCGGAAATAGCTGGGAGACTCATCTACCATTGGTAGAATTCTCGTACAACAATAACTACCACACCAGCATACAGGCATCACCTTTTGAGGCACTGTATGGAAGAAAATATCGGTCACCTGTTTGTTGGGCGGAAGTCGGTGATAGTAAGGTAACTGGACCTGAACTGGTACTTGAAGCAACAGAAAAGATTGTTCAGATTAGAAATCGAATGGCAGCAGCTCGTGACCGTCAAAAGAACTATGCTGACCAACGACGTAAACCTCTGGAGTTCCAAGTAGGCGATAGGGTTCTACTCAAAGTCTCACCCTGGAAGGGTGTTATCCGTTTTGGGAAACGGGGAAGCTAAATCCGCGCTACATTGGACCATTTGAAATCACGAAAAGGATTGGTCCAGTGGCTTATAAATTAAACCTTCCTGATGAACTCAGTGGGGTTCATAACGTGTTTCATGTCTCAAATCTGAAAAAGAGTCTGTCAGATGAAAACTTAATTGTGCCAATGGATGAGATCCAAGTGGATGAACAACTGAGGTTCGTGGAAGAACCAATCGAAATTATGGACCGTGACGTCAAGATACGGAGGCACAGTAAAATTCCAATCGTCAAGGTTCATTGGAACTCTCGGCGTGGACCGGAGTTCACGTGGGAACGAGAGGACCAGATGAAAGCTAAGTACCCCTAACTCTTTAAAACACGCAGCACAGATGGTGCTAACTAAACTTCGGGACGAAGTTTCCTAAACAGGGGGATACTGCGACAACCCGGTGTTTACTGTTTATTTACTACTCTGCAAGGCATGGCACTATAACAGGAAGCTTATTACTCCACTGTTCGTGAGGTGGCTTAAGTTCAATTCTGCTCTTATTCCGATTCTGACATCTTACACCACTTTAATCAAGTCAGTTTTCGGAACGAAAATTCTTTCAACATGGGGATAATGTGATAACCCAATCAATCATTTTAGTACTTGCTCACGACTTCCACGCTAGTTTTGTCACACAATATTTAACGATTTAGTTATATATATATATATATTATTTATTTATATATATATATATATATATAACTATATATAGATATTTTAGTATATGAATTAAAAAAATAATAATAATGAAACAACAAAATAACCCAAAAATGGCGGCCCAATCCCTCACTTTCAGCCCACCATGTAACTGCCACATTCATGTATGTATACGTATGTATGCATGCAGTAGTTTAAAGAAGAAAAAAACCCTAACTATTCTATCACAGTGGGCGACGGCAGGAATCACCCCACCCCCACCGGCGCGCAACACCTACATCGCCACTCTCTCGCATCTCTCTCAGCTCACTCGCACTTTCTCTCGGTCTCCCACTTCGGTTCGGTTTCGATCTCGGTTAGTTATATTATTTAATAAAGATTTGTTGTATATATAATTGAAACTTGATTTGGTTATGTGCTATGTGTTACGTGTTCTTGTGCGTAGATGAATAAGTATATTTCGATTGTTATGTGGTGAATAAATATATTTGGTTATGTGCGATTACGTGTTCTTAACGGTTTCGTGATCATAGCATTTGGGGATTCTGGTTATTTGTTGGTTAGGCATACAGGGTATTAATACGGGTTTCGGGTTACTAAAGTTCATGTTTTGGTTGAAGATTAATTATTACGGGTAGGTATTATGGTAAATACGATCGTGGACTATTAGAAACTTATGTGGATAGGTTGTGTGATCGCTAAACAGGCTAACGGAACCACTAGAACGTGCATGAAAAGGTTAAGCGCTAAAAACAGTAAGCTGTTGGAGGTTTACAGCCGACTTCGGTGGGCTGTAAACGGGTCAAAACGTAACGAAAATACGATTTTCAAAAGCCTAGAATGAACCTCTTCGAAGTACCGTTCAAATCGCATTGGTTTGGTAATTTTTGGACTTTGTTTGGTTAGTGAAAACATTTAATTCGTTTCAGTGGTCATAGCTGTGAAATTTCTGCAGAAATTGTGTTGTATGTTCTTTGTCATATCTGGGTGAATAGTTGTAGTTAGCTTATGAAATTTATACAGGGGCAGGTCCTAATTGTTTGTACGAATCTCCAACTGGAATCGACTCGTTCGATACTTGGAGATTTTTAAATAAAATATTTAGTGGACAGGGGGCAAAATCGTCAAAAACTGCTAAGTGTTATTATGTGCAATAAACGTGCGTCAACATTAAAACTAATCAAAAGGGTAATCGTTCTAGGAAGCGATTGACCGGACACAACACTTGCTTTCGAATTCTTACCGAGCAAACAAATGTGAGTTCACAGCCCCTACTTTTAAATGGTTTTAAATACATGGGGAGAAAACATGTGCCCGCTATGGTATAGTAGCGCTAATTCAATAAACTTACGACAACGTGTCACGGTTTAGTAACATGCTTATAAAATCTAAATTGATTTGAGTTATGTTATACGGTTTTGGTCACAAAGTATCATATCACTTTACGTCCCCTCTTAACTTTACGAGCCGTTAGTGATGGATCTTTAGCGAGGAAGTTTATGGTAGTACTACTGGGGCCAACAAGCCCCACCTGAGTTAGTCGCGCTAGCCGGACCGGTAAAGGTCTAATGGGTGTTGAATTTGCCTAACATACTCATGGGTGGTGATAGCCTGACACCTTCAGGGGCAACAACGTTAGCTTCGGTTCGAACTCTTTGGTGACATAACCTTTGTTACGCTTTCGCATTTTTATTTAATCCAGCGTCAAAACTCGGTTTTATTCATGTAGAGGTAAATCTGTATGGTCATGTGTTGATGATCCTGGTTTGTCACGCGCCTCGCGGTAAAACCCAATATATTGAAAGTTGTTTTGAGTGAATGAGAGAGAAAATATAATGATAAAAGTATAAATTATTATATATATATATATATATATATATATATAATTTGAAAGAAAAGATTGATGGTGACACATGACATATTTTCAAATGGTTGTAATAATCTAAATTTGATTTACTTCAATTGTTGTTTAATATAATTAATTAATAGGAGATATATATATATATATATATATATATATATATATATATAGTGAGAGTTGGCTACAAAGTCTATTTTTCTTACAAAGTGTACAAAAGTCATAAAACATCACAATATCAATCATAAAACAAACTTAAAACCCATAAATAACAAAGTGAAGATTACTAAAACGCCATATTTGTGGGTTTTGTGTTATGTTTTGGATGATAAGACTTTGATTTTCGAATGACTAACATTAGTGTGTTTTATGTTTATTATTATGTTGTGTTTTATATTCATAGTTCTATGACGGTGTGTTTGAAGTTTTTATAGACTTTTAGGGTTTGGATATTGTGTTTTCGTGATCTTCACTATGTCATTTGTGAATTTTGAGTGTGTTTTATGACTTTATACACTTTTTAAAAAAATAGACTTTGTAACTGAATCCCACCTATATATATATATCCCAAAAATATTAATATTTAAAAGTAAAGTACCTTAATTAAAATTAAATTATTGTTAAAATTGTTATTTAATAGGAAAAAGAATATAGATCTATACTGCATTTTAAATGGACTATTAATTAATTGTACATATCTATTCTATAATAATTATTATTTTTGCTGCTGTTGTTGTTGCAACAACATTAAAAGATAACTCTTTAGGATAATAATGTAATTTTCACATGATATGAAGATGATAGTTAAGATGTGACATATGAAGAAGATATGATATATTGGGATATAAAGTGAACTCTTGAAATTAATACGTGAGATACTAAAACACAATATATTTAGATTACATGACATAATTGTTATAAAATGAAAGTTTAAAATTTAAATCGCTATCATTCTAACCTAAAGACCGATCATCCCATTTCTTTTAGTATAGCGCCTATTTAACCTCCTAATAACCAACACCTTCGTGTTATTATTTTCATTTTTTTTATTTCTTATTTGAATTTTATTATTGATGTAAAAATTGACCAATTCGTCACATCGCACGAGTTCCCGCTAGCATCTAATAACATGTTTAAAAAATTATTAATTAATGTTCTTCTGTTAATATCTAATAGGTGGGAGAATGTGTGTAATAACGTGAAAATAATATTATATAATATTAAATTTAAAGATGAGAAAAAACCAGAGAGTGATACGTGTTAAAAGATTTTAAAGATTATTATATATGAATATGGAGCATATATATATATATATATATATATATGGTAAAATAAAAATTTTACAAGTTGTGAGAACTCAGTCAAAATGGAGTTTTTGTCAAAAAAAAAAAAACTTTTAATCAAAAATTCTAAAAAATCAATTATCTAAAAAATGGTTTTTGTCAATTTACACCACCCGCAAAAACCTCTTACAGTGGGTAGTAGGTGTAAATGTTAATGTCAGCAGTCTTTACAGAAATGCAAAAAGGCTGAAAACGGCGCTTCGAATTTTTTTACAGGTGTTTGTAAAAATTTAATCTAAGTGTGTGAAAAAAAATGGTGGAAAAACTTGTCTAGAAAGTTGGAGTTCTTGAAGTTCTCACATTGTTTTCTCTATCCTATACACACATATACATATAGGAAATGCTTATTTTGAAAACCCATTTTAATTGAAAAAAATCGTGGATACAATAGTGTTTAGTGAGAGTTTCTAACATATCCTCAACTTAAGTGGGTTTTCATTCTAGTTTTCCTTTCCCTAAGAAAAAAATATTTTGGTAATTCACTTTAGTTGAGAAAACCTTTCACGTCACACACTACCACTCTGAGCTTAGGGCTTGATTGCCAAAGGCGATATGTGTAACACGCCACTTGCTCACAAACTCCAACACAATTCACTTGCACTCTTAGCTTATCTCTTTTATAAATAATTAAGTTACCATGAGAGGGGCGTGAAAGGGCTGAACCTATTAGAGCATTCACATCCCTTACATCAAATCTACCATATATTTACAACTTCGTTTTCCCTCTCATTTCAATATTTGTTTATACTTTTATCATTATATTTTCTCTCTCATTCACTCAAAACAACTTTCAAAATATGTTAAAAAAGTATAGAGAGTACAGTATCCCCTCAAATATACAAATAAAACAGTATTATTTTCTCTGTCTCCACTCAAAGCCATTTTTTATACTATAAAGATCACTCTCACAAAATACAGGGAAAGGGATGTGAATGCTCTTACATCCATTTTTGCTTCAGAATATCACTGCTAATGTGATGTGCATATGACAGAATACGCTCCTTATAAGCTTGAACCATTACCTACGATCTTCCATGTACTATTTAAAACAACATATTTTTACGAAGATTTTATGAAATGTTACATAGTTGCAAGCATTTTTAGATTTGTTTGTTTAGTTTCAGACTTACATCTCATTTTATTTTATTTTTCAACAATTGTAATATTTGAAACTACATTGGTATTTGCGGAAAATTAATAATACTCAATATATACATCCCAAAAGAAAAAAATTTATAGAATATACCTAATAACTCTATTTATTCCTATTTAATGCAGGATATCCTTTTTCTTCTATTTAAAGGTCCAAAAATGTATGAGTTGCATATACTGGCCCATACAAATTGCATACCCAAAAAAAATGAAGTCTATAGTATGCATTGTTCTCGTTTGTAGCCTTGTTTCAATGGCTTGTGCAACTCCAGGCACTGCCACTTTCTACCAGCAATATATTCGTACGTTGTTCACTGTCACTAATTTTATGTATATCTAAATATACATAAAATGACATCTACGGTATCACATATTAATGTGTATGGTGGGGAGATCACTAGGACTATGTATATTTTTCTTTATTTTCTTTAAACTATAAAACATATATACATAGTCTATCTTAAAATGTCGACGTTCATGTAGATATATAGATGCATGCATATAAGTATATTTCTTACGGCGTGGTTTAACCCATTTTTTGTGGGTCTGGAGCAAAATTTTAATCTTTGAGATTACTTTCATACAAAAATTTAGGTGATGTTTTTTATATCTCTATGTGATATTTTTTTTTAATTCCATCATCAATCTCTTAAATCTATATAAGATCATATTACATTAGTTATTAGTAAATACTTACAAATAAGTTTTTTTTAAATAGTAATAATAATAAATGCCACATTATAACAAAATGATGTAAAATAAAATGACTTTAAACACCCCATAAAGTGATGCTAATATTGATATTAATTACTCTTGTGACTAACATTTGCAACAGCATCTGCATGTTATGGTAATACACCTGAGGGAGTGATGATAGCTGCAGCAAGTGATCCCTTATGGAACAATGGAGCCATTTGTGGAAAAATGTTCACCGTTAAGTGCACGGGTGCCACCAACCCAGTTCCTCATCCTTGCTATGATGGTAAAGAAGTGACCGTTAAAATCGTCGATCACTGTCCCGGGTGTGGCGGAACCCTAGATCTCTCCAAAGAAGCCTTCGCAACCATCGCTAATCCCGTTGCCGGTGTTATCAAAATTGAGTACTGGTAACTGACTGAATAAAGAGAGCCCTTGGCTTCAATGGTTGGAAATAAGATTTTTGTGTCAATGATTGTGAGTAATATATGAGAATAATATAATCAAATTGACAATTTTGTTTAAGAATGTTATTTACTATTGTTAGTTTAAATAAATTGTATTCTTAATTATAACTAGTTCCTTCTCACAGGAAAGAGCATTATGATGTTTTTACAATTGAGAATTTGGTGATGTCAAAGAGTTAAAAAAAATTGTATACAAATAACATAAAAGAATACACACTTATAACCGTAATTCGTAAATGCAAGTATAGAACAAATATAATTACTTTTATATTCTAAAGGAAACTTATGGTGTTCAAAATGAAGTGTAGGAATCAACTAGGTTACACAGTTAAATTTGTGTAAGGCCTTGCATTATGGTTTCTTGATTCGCCATCCTGCTTCAAGCTACTCCAGCGGCTTGTTGTACCCTGTTTCTCCCATCTTACACGTCAGCTTCTTCCATAGCAAATATTTTTAATTAGATTATGAACACGTATATTACACAGTAAATAATAAAAATGATATAATTATAAATCTATAAATACTTCTTATAATTAAAGTTACATATAACATGATATGATAAATAAATGATATAATCAAAGCATACCCTAATTCTGGTAAGTTAACCTCACGCGTTAAGACGAGTTTTCATACATCATGTTAAAAGTATAAAAAGTATTAATAAATTGAAATCTAATGAAGTTTGACTATTAATTAATAATTACATATTTCTATTCTACTATTATTGTTGTCGCTACTACATTGAAATACAACTCTTTGGTATAAAAAAATAATTTCCATGTGATATGAAAACAATATTAAGACTTCAAATATGATATTGGATTATAAAGTGAACGAATGAAAGTTAATGCACGAATACTAAGACGCGATATGTTAAGACGATATGATTTAGTTACAAAGTGAAAGTTTAAAATTTAATCATCTATTATTCTAACCAAAAGACCAATCATCTCCTTTCTTTCAATGTGGTGGCTATTTAACCTCCTATTATCTGACATCTTCATCTTATTATTTTCATTTTGTGATCCTTATTTGAATTTTATTGTTGAAGTATAAATTGACCACTTCGCCGCATCGCGCGATACTCGCTACCTTCCGATAACATGTATAAAAATTTATTTATTAATCTTATTGTAATAATATTTAATAGGATGGAGAATGTGTGTATTTATATATAATAATGTGCGAAAATTATTATTTAATATTATAATTTAAGGACGAGGAGACACCAGAAAGTGGTGCGTGTCAAAAAGATAAAATATTAGTATACATGAAAAGGATGATTATATGTATAGGGTAAAATGAAAATTCCTATAAGTTGTGAGAACTTAAAGAACTCGACGAAAAACGGAGGTTTTTTCAAAAAAGCTTTTTACCAAAAATCCTAAAAAGGAATCAACTTTTAAAAAAAAAGTTTTTTGTTTATCTACATCACCTGTAAAAACTCCTTACAGTGAGTGTAAATGCTGATCTCAATAGTTTTTTAAAATAGCGTTAAAAGGCTGAAAATGTCGGTTCGATTTTTTTATAGCTGTGTTTGTAACATTTTAATTTACGTGAGTGCAATAAATGATGGTAAAACTCGCACAAGAAATCAGAATTCTCTAAGTTCTAAAAACTCAATGAGGTTTTATCTTTACCTCTATCCTACACACACGCACACATATAGGGAATTCAATTGAGAAAATCATGGAAACACAAGTCTTTAGTGAGAGTTTCCAAAATGTCCTCAACTTAAGTGGGTTTTCATTCTAGTTTTCCTTCATTTAGGGAAGGGTTATTTTGGTAATTACTTTAGTTGAGGAAACAGTTCACACCACTTCACGCAAGAGCCATCCCCGAGAATAATAAAAAGCTTTTGGCCCTCGTGCGAAAAAAAATATGGGCCCCCATTCTAGAATATAAACTTATCAATGTATATCCAAAACAACGATACATCGACAATTGGTTAATTGTTTATAAAATAAACAAAACAATACTACTGTAGCAAAATGATCGAACTAACTTACCTAAGCAAATCGTGAGACTCTTCTAGCGTTTTTGGAAGCAAAGCTCTCGATCAAGTCTTTATATTCCATACATTCTAATATTTTGTTTTCAAGAGATATCATCACCAATCCATTAAGTCTTTCTTGGGACATTGATGATCACAAATAAGATTTCAACAACTTCAATTAAGAAAAGCTTTTCTCTACTGATGCCACTGTTACCGGAATTGTTAAAAGCACATGATATGCATTTATAGCATCAGGACAATGACCGAGCCGCATGATATCGTTTAAAGCACCAATAGGGCTAACAATGTGACTCGGTAAGAATATCCTAATCAACTTCATCTCTAAATAAAGTTAATTATGTGACAGCTGTCACTTTTGGTTAACTCTGTACATTAAACAGTGAATTATATGATATAATTATGTGTTTTGATCAACTAAACTGCGTGAATTGTATGGCATCAATCTAGAAAGTTCACTGAATATATTACATAATGCATATTATTTGTTTAGTGGTAATTAATTAAAAACTGCTTGAAACAGTGTGTCGGAAATAACTATTAGACTAGTTGTGGCAGCATAGTGTCAGTACGTAGTTAAACTTCAGATTTAGGACTTAGATGAGAGTCCAACGCAAACTGCAGATTAAACCCCATGTGGGAAAGCAAGGATTAGTGCCAATACTTTCCGGAAACTATACGCGCACCGAAGACTGTCTAAAATATACACTAAACTGCAATTCAGCAAAATTCAGCAAATACAAACTTGTGTAATATGCAGAAATAATGTTAAACATCATGCACTGCTTAAAAGATATTGAAAGTATCAAGTTGGAACAAAAAATATCATATCACATAAGTCTTGAAAGTTAACGTTTTAACTAACCGGCAACGAAACGAACACCCGGACACAATCTGAAAGATCATATGAACTGGTTAACAATATTTTTACATCATACAACTGGTTAAAAGCATTAAACACATTGTTTTGATTAAAAATCCCTAAAATCCCTACTAGTTACCTAAACCTTCGTTTAAGGACCCGTTAACGAACCTAGCACCCGTTAAGCAACCGAACACGAACTAGACATAAAATATAACTAGTTAACATTGTTTAACTATATTAAACTAGTGTATGGCACATTATATCTCAAAATACATCAAAAACCCTGATACACTTAACCCCCCCCCCCCCCCACTAAATCCCCTAGATCCTAACTAGATACTTAACAAAAAACTTAACCAAGTTAAGATAAAGGGAACAAGCACATGACGGCCAACATGTGGGTCCCCCAAGCCCACATGATGTCTCGATGGATAATAAGGTTATTTGAAGGAACAAACTCTTGTATGTTGTTATAAGGAACATGATCACCAACTTTTCCTTCACACTTCCAACATCCAATTTCAAACTTCATCTTCTTCCTTTCTTTCCCCTTACCTACGACCACATTAACACCACCACCACCTCCATCTTCAAGTCATTTACAAGCTAATCCAAGGTGATTCTAAGGTGTCTCAAGGCTAACTAAGGAAGGTTCAAGCATTGGAAGTTCAAGGACCTCTCTTGGGAGCTTTTATCCACCAACTTTGAACCATCTTCATCAAATTGTTCATCTTGCCACTTCCCTAGCCACAAGAGCTAGAAGTGAGCATTCTAACCTTTCATTTGGTATCTTATTACTAGTATTTTGATAATATATAAGTTACACCATGCAAAAATATCAACTTTAAAAGATGAAAATTTGAACAAGTAACATGATCAAAAGAAAACAAAGCTATCTTGAAGTTGTAATAAAAATGTAGATGTTTATTTTGTGCTATGGACCATGTCCATCATATGTACACTTACTAGAAGCTTAGATCTAACAAGTGTACACATGATGAACTTGTTATAACAAAATAAATGGACTCTTTAAAGTGGATAAAATGATTTGTCATGTTTTTAAATGATGGAAGATCAAGTGGTTAAAATGATAAGAGTCTTGACAAACATGTTTTAACAAAATGGATGAACTTGAAAATGTGATTAAAGTAACTTATGATGTGTTCTAAAAATATACATATAAACATGAGGTTAAAAATGATCTTTACAAAGTTATTAAATAATAATGACTAAAACCATTTTTGAAGATGTATGAATATCATAATCACAAAAATAAAAGACTAAATGTTTTGGTAAACATTCAAGTTCATCATGGCCTAAAAATGCTAACATAGGTATAAACAATACTTGTTGAATGGTGATGGGTAACTTGATGAGTTTAAAAGCTTAACACATGTTTTAAAAACATGGAAAATCTCCTAAATCTAGGGGAGACTATGACGAAATTTTATAAAAATCAAACAACTTAGAAAAATATATGTTTATCAAGTCCTTACAAGTAAACTTGTTTAAAATCCATAAACATAAAAATTCTCATGTTTTTGTATAAAATATAAGTCCAAGAAGTCATGATTTTTATAAAAATAAAAATGGATATAAATATATATTTTTGGAAAAATATATTTTTAGTGCTCATGAGAATCACAAGTTATGTGTTTATTGTTGGTATTATATACGTATATAGTTAGGAACTTGAAAAATAAATCATACAAATAAATACATAATAAGTGGCATACAAAGAATTACAATATATATATATATATATATATATAAATATATATATATATATAAATATATATATATATATAAATATATATATATATATATATATATATATACTTATCCATAACCATACATGGAAACAAATATGGACTATTCGGAACGATGACTATATTATATATATATATATACTTATCCATAACCATACATGGAAACAAATATGGACTATTCGGACGATCGGACTATATATGAATTACGGACTAAAAATATATAACATGTTGAAGCTTGGTGAGTAATATTTTCCAAACCGAACAAGTGACAAAATATATATTTTTACAAGTATATAAAATATATCGTATTTCGTCGATACTAAATTCATGTTATTTTCGAAGTGTATGAAAATATATATTTCATAAACCTTCTAAAGATAGATTATTTTTTATGGAAACTAAAATATATATTTTTCTAGTAATAATCGCAAAATATATATTATTTTGGGATATATACGCTTACCAAGCATAATAATACATACGCTAATTTGAATATATCTTAAAATTATATAATTTGAGTATACACAAAATGGGGGTAATAAATACAAGAAAAATACGTATTCCTATACGTACAAATACATGTCAAGAAATACCATTATACAAGTATTATACATAACCATGAGAATACAAAGATAAATACACAACACAATACAGGTATATCTATACTTGGGAGGATACACATGTATAATAATTAACAATTATTAAACAAGGATAAGTAAACCATAAAACCAATAAAATAATTATATATATCAAGACACGTTAAAAATAGATTATTTTTAACAAACCCATCGTAAACAAAATGATATATATAAAGTGGCGAATACAAATAATACAAGTTAAAATATAATATTTTAACTAACACATCGAAATTGGAATATTATATAATTAAGAAGAATTATATAAGGAACATATCCGACGATGGTACCGTTGAGGCAAACGGGTGAAACCCAACCATGAAAAGTCATGAAACATATACATCTTACTCATGCATGGCACGGAGGCTAACGGGCTAGGCCCATACATGCAACACTAGAGATGCAAGGATATATATATATATTATATATATATATATATATATATATATATATATATTGACATCATGCACCGAGAATACATTGCAGCTGACATCATACACCGAAAACGCATATTAGTGGAGCATCGTACATTGAAAATACATCCAAATGAAACAAAACACTAAACAAGTCTTAACAAATATTTAAGACAAGAAACATGAACATGAATCATTCAAATACCAAAGTGTCTAACAAAACCTAACGCGTTTGTAGTTGTGGTACGAATTCAAAGAAAGGTATTTGAGTTAAACAGCGATAGCGTGAAGCTAAACAGTGAGTTCATGTCCCCCTTTTCATCTTAAATGTTTTACTGTTTTACAACTATCAGGGGAAATACATGTTCAATGGTATGATAAGCTAGGGAATGAAACAACTTAGATCATGTGCGAATAGGGTGGAACTTAAGCACCATTAATATTGTTTAAGACCACGGTACAAAGGTTAGATCTAGCGGGTGTTGGCGAGCCCCACTCTTGGTCATGGACCCACACAAATTAGTGTATTTGTCGTCCCATTCGAGGTTAATCGACAGAAATCGTATAGGTTTGGATGCTTCCTATGTCGTCACACATATTAATGTCCTTACAAAACATTAATGATCAACGATTTCATTGACGCTTTACATGTCGGGTTTTGATACAAATACTTTATACATTTTATGGATTCAACTCATACAGTTAAAACACATGAACTTGCCAACTTTTGTTGATTTTCAAGTTAACATGTATTTTGAGGTAATTAGTGGATCTATGCAGAAGGCTACAAATCAAGAAACAAGTATCAAGTCTCCAATTCCACCTTTTGAAGGATTTTCCCAGTATATCCCGCCTACTTGCGGTGATATAAGGGACCAAACCTTAGTATTTAAAATCTTGCATTTTGGTTATTTAACAATTTAACAATTTAATGGGTTGTAACAATATACTTAACCTATGTTGCGTTTTGAAAACTATATCAGTAATGGCATTTGGAGGTAGTTTTATTCATATAGTATGTTCACTTATGTTACATGCAATGAGAATCAATCAGATCACACTGTGCGCTTCCGCCTACGAGCTGGTGTGACAGATTGGTATCAGAGCTTCGATTGTAGTGAACCAGGATTCCTTCTCGATTCTAGTCAACAATCACTAGGATCCTCTCATGAATTTTTTTTTTTACATCAACAAAAGGTTTTCATTGCATAACTATTTCAAAAGATCCACTACATAAACTTATTTTACAAAATGATGCAAGGACATTATAGGACTTAGCCTACAAAGGATAGACATAGAACAATAAGTTGACTCACCTAAAAAAATAGTACAACTTGAAATGGACAATATCTGATGCCTGCATTTTGTGTGTGTGTGTATATATATATATTAAATAATAATTAATTATACATGTTGTACGAATCCTTTTTCCATGTTACTATGTCTTCAGCAGAAAGTGGGATTTACGACGACCATGACCCCGTGGAGGTTGGATCGGACGGTGAGGTTGGACCCATCGTTCACTACATCTCCTCGGATAGTGAGTCAAAGCCCGAGGAGGACCCTGATTTTGTAGCTGACACAGACGTCCCTCTGGTGGACGACGTTTTAGCCTTACCTCCCTAGCATCATCAGCAGATTATCATCGGTCACCCTGAGGGTGAACACCTAGTAGAGATTCTCCCTATCGACGCCATTCCCCTTGCTGTTTTTCCCCTATTATCGATATATCGGACTACGAGGACGAGGTCCCGGTATTCCATGTTGATCACTTAGACGAGAACCTTGGTGATGGAGAGGTGATTGATGTCACCATTGGAGGTATCCGCACCAGTAGTTTCCGTTGCGGCTATCTCATCATCAGATGAGAGCGACCGTGTGTCCTCTGCTGCTATCCGCCGGGCCGGGCTTCGGGCGGATGCCACTGACAGCAACTTTGATACCATACCCGTCGCTACCCCGACTCCCACACAAGTTCCCACCCATACATCCGTTCGTACCCCCACACCATCCACTAAGAGTACCATTCCTATTTCTAGACCAGTAGGAGACCCTGCTCGGATTAGATCGATTCCTTATCGGGAGGCTTTTTGTTCCTGTTACCCCCCATTCCTCTATACCATCATACATACCACCATCCCCACTCTATGAGGCAGGTCCATCCCGAGTGCCGATTAGCCCTACCCCATGCTCACTGCCACATGTAATGCTCATGTTCGAACCCTACCATCCCTACCACTATATCCCTTTCTCCACGGACAGTTGGATTCGCTCTCTGGAGCAACAGATTCAGACCTTACGTCAGAGATTCTGTGACATGGAGAGGTAGGCGATTACCATGCCTCCAACACCACTTCCCATACCATCCAACGGTAATGCTGCTCGTATCTTGATGCTCGAGTAGCAAATAAGCGTCTTACTTTGCCGAGTTCGTGAGCTTGAGCAGGAGGTTATTCACCTCCGTAGTCTAGTTACCCCAACCCCACCACCATCTCCCCCAGCACCTTAGGGTTTTATTTGCAGGTACTTTTGGATGGGAACCGGGTACTCGTTTTTGGTGAAGACTACACGTCAAGTTTTGAAGACAACTCGAAGAATGAAGATCGCAAGTGAAGGAAGATTTTGTTTTTATCTGTATGAAACTTGTATGACCGGGTGGTGTAACCCGAGTACATTATTGTTTCCTTTACAAACGATAGTGTAACAAGTTGTCTTATTATATAAAAACTTGATGTCTTCGTTTATATTGATTTCTATGCATGGTGTAGTGCGCGGAGCCGACTTATTTATTTGATGGATCGTTTATATATATTTAAATTATTATGTGTTATTTAATTGCTTGTTTACTTGATTACTTGCTTTTATATATATATATATATAATATGTATGAATAATTATAAATTATAACTAACTAAAGGAATATATAATAAATAAACGTCTAATCTTTGCCACCATATTATCTTGAAAGATCATGCCACCAAGACGAAGAGCCCCTCGCACTCAGAATGTAAACCAACCACAACCAATGCCTAGGAATGAGGCTGAATTGAATGCTTTGTTGGAACAAAGAATATCCCAGGCCCTAGCCCAATACGAGGCCAACCGAAATGAAAGCAATATTGGAGGGACTGGTGGAACAGGCGGAGCAGGTGGAAGTAGTGGAACTGGCGGATCAGGAAGCCAGGGACAAGGTGGTTCCTTCGGTAGGCACCAAGCGAATGGTAATATTCAGTTGTTGTTACAACCCAAATAATTCTTTTTAATCTATTCGTGCGTTTCATTATTTGCTCATTCATAATCTGTTTATAAACATTTCAGGGTGCACCTACAAGCAGTTTTTGGACTGCAGGCCGCTGAATTACGATGGCACCAGTGGTGCCGTGGCCTTTGTACGCTGGACAGAGAAAACAGATTCCACACTTCGAATGAGCAAATGTTCCCCAGACCAGCAAGTCACTTTTATTACTGGTCTGTTCATTAATGAAGCACTTACATGGGGGAACCTACAAGTGCAAATGCTGGGTGATGACGCTGCTTTTGGGATGACTTGGGAAAGTTTGAAGGAAAGAATGAGAGAAAAAAGGGCTGAACTGTAGAAGCTAGAAACCGAGTTCTGGACATTGTGGGTTATACCCAGAGATTCCACGATCTGTCTTGTGTGATACCATACCTTGTAACACCGGAGTTCAAGCGCATCGAGCGCTATATCTAGGGATTAGTACCCGAAATCCGTAGCATGGTGACTGCATCGAGCCCTGCTACCATTACTTCTGCTGTGATAGTGGCTGTTAGTCTTACAGAACATGCTGTGAGAATGAAGAAATTGTTTGTGAAAGGGGCAGAGAAGAAAGAATCGCACGTCGAATCGGCAAATGACGGGAAAAGGAAGTATTCACACTTCAAGAAGGGTACATAGGTGAACTACAACAACAACAGTCACGCCAACCATTCCAAGAACAGTGGTAACAAGAGGAGAATGGCTAATCAGCCACGGGAAACAAGAGCTTTCGTAGCTACAACCACCACTGGTCCAAAGAAGTATGAAGGCCCCTATCCTAAATGCGACAAGTGCAAGTATCACCATTTGGGTGCTTGTCGAGTTTATAAGTGTGACAAGTGTGGCAAGGTTGGCCACCGTTCTAAGACATGTTGGACGATGACAGGAAGGGGAGGAAATGGAAACGGTGGGTAATGGAAATGGGAATGGAACTGGGCATGAAACTAGATGCTATGGTTGTGGAAGCAAAGATCACTTGAAGATAGATTGTCCAAAAGGAAATCAAGCTCGTGGGAGAGCTTTTGTGATCGGGGCAAAGGATGCACGCAGAGACACTAACATGGTCACTGGTACGTTCCCTATCAACAATCATTTTGCATCTATATTATTTGATACCGGTGCCGATTTTAGCTTTATTTCCATGGAATTTAAAAATATATTGGGCATAGAATCCAGTAAGCTAGATGTCCCCTATTCTATAGAGCTGGCAAACGGTAAATTAGTTGAGTAAAAGGAGATCATTAAAGGATGTTCGTTGGAGCTGGGTTAATAGAATTTAACATCAATCTCTTACTTGTTCAGTTAGGTAGCTTCGACGTAGTAGTCGGTATGGATTGGTTGTCCGATAACCGAGCCGAATGAGGAGACCATTGTTATTCATGGAGAAAAACGCGACACGCCATTGTGGATCATTAAATGTATGAAAGCACAAAGGTGTCTACGGAAAGGTTGCGTAGCCTTCCTAGCACATGTAGTTGACAAGAAGGCCGAGGAGCCTAAGCTTGAAGATATTCCGGTGATAAAAGAAGACCACGAAGTTGTAACATCCGTCAAAAAACGGGTTTCCAAAACCCGCTTCGTTTATTAACCGAATAGTCAGTCATACTTTTCGTCGCGTATATGTTGGTTATTTTAATTTTAAACGATACATAATTAATAAACATTGTTAGAATTTTAAAACATAATTAATAAATCATAAAAAAATAAGAGAATAAAAATATTTGAGGCTGCCGGGTTTCGAACCCGGGTCAGCCGGTTCAACAAGCAACAACCAACACACACTCCGCCACACATTCCATTTGTACAAATACAGAAACAAATAACATTTAAGTAAACCTGAAACTCAAAATCAGTAATCAGCGCGCCCAAATCCGCAGTCGCCGGAAAAAACCGAAGATTTCGCGAATCACGACCGTTTCTTTTGACTAAAACGCGTGAGCTAAATTCCACATCGGTTATAACCGATGTCTAACCCCCAATTTCAGTCGTAACCGCCGGAGAAACCTTGACCGCGAATCAAGACAAAATTCTGACCCAATACATCCTGTTCTACCCTATAAATACCCCCCTCAACCTTCCGGGAATCCTTTCGTTCAAGACCGCACACTTTTTCGTATTTGAAGTGCTCAGAAACTCGTCGCCGGAGATTTCCAATTTCGCCGGAATTTGTCATCGGAAAACCGAACCCATTTCATTTCTTTGCCTTACTCTAAAATAAGACTTCTAGAACTCAGACAGAAGTCACCACACTCACCTTAAACTTCCTGTAGATCCTCTGTCGCAAGTCACACTTCACCGGAATTTCTTTCAGTCACCGGAACTTCATCGGAGATCACACCTGTTCGGTACAACATCCTTAAATCCTTTTCTGTTTTAATTATTTCCGTTATCAGTAATAATCAAGCAATTAATTCAATAAGATTTGATTTAAACAGTCGAGTTATGTTTCTGGGTATTAAGTCGATTGAAGAAGATGAAGTTTGAAATGTGTTAAAGGAATTTAAAATCGGTAAATATACCGGGTTAGACACACAGTCCAGTGGTGGACTGTGTGCAAATTACAAAACATGCGTCTCGAGTTCGATCCTTGACACAACCCTATCCTCTGAAATAAAAATGTTCTTTTTAAAACCGAAGCCATATTAACTCGTTGTAAGATGTTAAGTATAATAAAATTTCAATATATATCGGGTTAGACACCCAGCCCAGTTGGTTGGGCTGGGTGCAACACAACAGAAGGTCGCGGGTTCGAGTGTTAACAGGCATGCCGGTCCGATTGGTTTAAAAACCTTTTTAATTAAATAAAATTCTGAATAATCCAAACAGTATATAAATATAACTAAAATCAGAAATATTTCGGGTTAGACACGTAGCTCAGTTGGTAGAGCTGCGTGCACACGTACGGGAGGTCACGAGTTCGAACCTCACTCAGCGCATAATTAAACACAGTCCAACCGGTCAACGGTCAATGGTAAACGGTCAAAGGTCAAAAAGTCAAAATTTTTATTTTCTTTTTATTTATTTATTTTATTTAAAAATCAATTAAAAACACTTAAAAATAATATTTTTGAAGTTACAAAATTTCCTTAAACTCACAAAAATAAATCTAACAATCCCATTAAGAACACTAATTAAAAATATTAATCTCAAATAAAAGTTTATTTATTTATCGAATTATTATATTATTATTTAGGTTAGTTTCCTTGTCGATTAAATCCAAATTTGTGCGCATTCATCATCAATCCAAGAAAACGCACCCACTGTGAGTGAATTCTTACAAATTCCCCTTTTTATTCATGTTTTGGGGTGTATCATGTGTCGCTTAAATTAATTCGCTTATTCAAACTCGTGCTATACCATTATATGATCTAAACTTAGAATGTAAATATTGTTTGTTGTGATGTATTACATATTGTCAAGTTGTGTGCAAATTATTCATTAGGCCCATCAGTTCCTCGTGGGAGACGAGTTGAACAACGCGTGCCTCAAAAACATTCATTAGGCCCATCAGTTCGTTGAACAACGCGTGCCTCAAAAATCATTCATTAGGCACATCAGTTCCTCGTGGGAGACGAGTTGAACAACGCGTGCCTCAAAAACAAACATTTGGTGTGTGCGTGTGTATTAATTAATATTATGTGATTTGTGATTTAATTTACATTTACGTTTACTCATATGTGGTTATGCACTTTATTTTATAATCGATACAATAAACACGTTTAAATGTTTTCATAGGATTCACTCGCCAACTTTTTGTTGACCCAAAAACCATTTTTACACATGATACAGGTGGACAGGTTGAAGCAAGGAACACATAGGAAATTGCCTTAGAAGAAAAATAATGAAGTCTTGAAAAATGTATAAAGAACATGTTGTACTAGTATGATTGATTGTAATGATTCTCCTTTAAAAAGAAATAATAAATATGAAACATTATAATAAATGTCATGAGCTTTGATGAAAACCCAATCATGCCCCGATCACCTTTTTTCCGTTGCGGGTCGGGGTGTGACATATTGGTATCAGAGCTTTTGACTATAGGGATATAGGATAGGTTATTAGACCCTTAGAGCCTATACTATAGTTGATTAGATTTTAATTGTTTATGTGGTTACATGCAAACTCATGATTTTTGTTTGTTTCGTATTTATTACACACACAAGATGCATGCAAACACTTCCACTATCATATTGTGTGATATTTAATAAGTTATACTTATTGTCAAACATAATATGCTTACATATACATTCATCACGCATATTTCAATGTTCACATATTCAAGTTATCCTCATATTCCTTTATTCAAGATTTCGTCGCATTTTTTTTTCATTTTTCAATCTCATCAAAGTGAGTTCTACGACGGGCATGTAGTAACTGTAAGGGTACAAGTACCGGTAGTCGGAACGTCCTGTCTAGGTTGGCATTCGTATAAATCCAATATAACGGACCAGTTTGCCTACCTGGGGACTAACGATGAGAGTACGAAGGACCTATTAGGCCAAAGCATGCCACACCAAACGTCGTTCGAACTAACCCCACTTTGAGGTGTCACCGTGTCCACACCTGGATACATTCCGAATATCATACGTTACATACATATTCCTCGATTTTCTCCGGGTTTTAGTGTACGTTACCAGGCTAACACATGCGAACCATATGAAAGACCCGGTAATCATGGGGCCCACATGATTACGAAGGTGAAGTATGGCGGCATGCAAGGCCCAATTACGAGCAAAGCCCAAGACATCCTACGGATGTAGTAAATTTATTATTCTTCATTTATTTTATGAATGTTCATTCCTAAATACGACACATGACCCCTAAAACGTCCAACTCATACTCTTGATACGTATTTCTTGTAGATGTCTTCTAGTCTCGCTCGTAGAAAAATGAAAGCAGGAAAATCCCGCGAGCGCATGGCTGCCCAAATCGCTCAACAAATGGCGGCCGTAATACCCAACATCGTAGTTCAAGTTCAACAAGCCCTTACCGCTAATCCCGTCAACCCAATCCACCAAGAAGATCAAAACATTGTCAATGCTTCCCCAAAAGTCACTAAATGCCCCTACAAACATTTCAAATCCTGCGATCCTCCAAAATACGAAGGGACTGAAGGTGTCACCGCTCTCCTCCATTGGTTTGAGGAGATGGAAAACACCTTTCAAAATTGCGACTGCCCCGATGATCGCAAGGTGCGATATGCTACCGGTCGTTTGTTTGGAGTAGCACTTACATGGTGGAATACAGAGAAGGCCAAGCGAGGTACTGAGAATGCTATGACTTTGACTTGGGAAGAATTGAGGGAGATCATGACAAAACGTTTCTGTCCAAGAAGCGAAATCAAGAAATTAGAGGATGAGTTCTATTCTTTGAAACAAAAGGAGGGTGACCACACCACATACAACAAGAGATTTCTTGAGTTAAATCAGATGGTCCCCAACTTGTTCACTCCCCTCTACCGTTTGATCGAGCACTACATTCGAGGTCTTCCTTCAAAAAATTCAAGACCCTGTAATAAGTACCACACCTTCAAGTTTGGAAGCAGCAATGGAGTTAGCTACAGAGCTCACTGAAAACCGCATACAAAATAAGGACTTCAAGGAGGAGAAGAAGAAGGATAAAGCATCAACCGAAACCTCAAACTCCACCCGAACCGAATCCTCTTCACAACCCATTTCTAAGAGAAACGAGATGGGCAAATTTTCGCTGTCACTCAACACAATCAACCAGCTTCACAAGCCGTACCCCTCCAAGCTATCCCAATCACTCAAATAGCACCCAACTCAACTTACCCAAATAAGAAACCTTACTTTGGACCTCACCCTCAATGCAACACCTGTTTTTATCACCATCCATCTACCTTACCTTGTCGACTATGTGCGAATTGTGGACGTTATGGTCATTTGAGCAAGGTTTGCCGCACCCCTCAAAACCAAACCTCACCCCCTACTCAAAACATGATCCAAACATATCAACAACCCCAATACCCCATGTTTCCATATGTTCGAGCTTGTTTTAATTGTGGCGACCCTACCCACTTTAGAAACACATGCCCTCGATTGGTTAACATCATAAACGCCCAAGCTCAAGCAAACCCAGTTAACCAAGCAAATCAAGAAAACCTAACCACTAGGCCACCATCAAGAGGAAGAGCTTACAACATCAACGCCAATCCTGTTGAAGAGAATAACGGCCCAAACGAACCACCCAACAAGTTCTCTTCACAAAAAATCAAGATTCAACTCCAACCGCTTAGTTTTTATGTTTTCTTTATGTTATCTAAATCTTCACGTATCTCAATTATAAATTGGAAATTTATCCAAGAATCTTAATGCGAATTACTATTTCAGTTTTGTTTTATACTAATTGATTTAACATTCATATCATCATAATCTCGACGTATCTCAATCTCATCATTTAAAGAAGTTGGGTCGTGTCTCACTTTTACCTAGACTAACCCCTTCATCATAACAAACGAGAGAGGTACTGTCATCATTCAATCATGTATACCTTCAGATTTGAGACTCAAGTTTTGGTTCTTGTGTTTGTTTATGTTTTAGAGTCACATAGAACTAATCATAATTTACTGATAAAGCCAATGAAAATTTGACAAGAATATGGTGGATACGCTGCTGGTACTTCCTATATATAAGTATTCTTGCCAAAGGATCAGAGGCATTGTCGGGAGGTTATGAGAAGTTCCATGTAGGATTTAGTAATGTCATGGTTGAAGTTTGTTTCATACTCACTGATTTAGCATTCATATCATCATACATCTCAACGTATCTCAATCTCATCATTCAAAGAAGTTGGGTTGTGTCTCACTTCTACATAGACTAACCTCTTCATCATAACAAACGAGAGAGGTACTGTCATCATTCAAACATGTATACTTTCAGAATTAAGACTCAAGCTTTGGTTGTTGTGTTTGTTTATGTTCTAGAGGCACATAGAACTAATCATAACTTACTGATAAAGCCAATGAAAATTTGACAAGAATATGGTGGATACACCGCTGGTACTTCCTATATATAGGTATTCTTGCCAAAGGATCAGAGGCATTGTCAGGCGGTTATGAGAGGTTCCATGTAGGTTTTAGTGGTAGAAGTTTTGTTTTAGGATATAACCTTATCTTTCCAAACGTATCGATTCTCTCAAAGCTCTTGTGCATGAGATCATACCTAGTCAATCAACTCTGTTTATCAATATTCCTTATCTTAGGCATCAAAAAGCGATTCCTGTAGCAGGGTATCCAACCCTTACTAGGAACGTTACCGCCTCCAATAAAATTTAAACTTTCCACCCTCTTCTGATTATGTAATTGTCAAATTAAAACACCCTCTCCACAAGTCAAATATGCCACTATTACTTAAATTTCGGGACGAAATTTCTAAAAGTAGGGGATACTGTAACATCCGTCAAAAAACGGGTTTCCAAAACCCGCTTCGTTTATTAACCGAATAGTCAGTCATAATTTTTGTCGCGTATATATTGGTTATTTTAATTTTAAACGATACATAATTAATAAACATTGTTAGAATTTTTAAACATAATTAATAAATCATAAAAAAATAAGAGAATAAAAATATTTGAGGCTGCCGGGTTTCGAACCCGGGTCAGCCGGTTCAACAAGCAACCAACACACCACTCCGCCACACATTCCATTTGTAACAAATACAGAAACAAATAACATTTAAGTAAACCCGAAACTCAAAATCAGTAATCAGCTCGCCTAAATCCGCAGTCGCCGGAAAAACCGAAGATTTCGCGAATCACGACCGTTTCTTTTGACTAAAACGCGTGAGCTAAATTCGACATCGGTTATAACCGATGTCTAACCCCCAATTTCAGTCGTAACCGCCGGAGAAACCTTGACCGCGAATCAAGACAAAATTCTGACCCAATACATCCTGTTCTACCCTGTAAATACCCCCTCAACCTTCCGGGAATCCTTTCGTTCAAGACCGCACACTTTTTCGTAGTTGAAGTGCTCAGAAACTCGTCGCCGGAGATTTCCAATTTCGCCGGAATTTGTCACCGGAAAACCGAACCCATTTCATTTCTTTGCCTTACTCTAAAATAAGACTTCTAGAACTCAGACAGAAGTCACCACACTCACCTTAAACTTCCTGTAGATCCTCTGTCGCAAGTCACACTTCGCCAGAATTTCTTTCAGTCACCGGTACTTCATCGGAGATCACACCTGTTCGGTACAACATCCTTAAATCCTTTTTTGTTTTAATTATTTCCGTTATCAGTAATAATCAAGCAATTAATTCAATAAGATTTGATTTAAACAGTCGAGTTATGTTTCTGGGTATTAAGTCGATTGAATAAGATGAAGTTTGAAATGTGTTTAAAGGAATTTAAAATCGGTAAATATACCGGGTTAGACACACAGTCCAGTGGTGGACTGTGTGCAAATTACAAAACATGCGTCTCGAGTTCGATCCTTGACACAACCCTATCCTCTTAAATAAAAATGTTCTTTTTAAAACCGAAGCTATATTAACTCGTTGTAAGATGTTAAGTATAATAAAATTTCAATATATATCGGGTTAGACACCCAGCCCAGTTGGTTGGGCTGGGTGCAACACAACAGAAGGTCGCGGGTTCGAGTGTTAACAGGCATGCCGGTCCGATTGGTTTAAAAACCTTTTTAATTAAATAAAATTCTGAATAATCCAAACAGTATATAATTATAATTAAAATCAGAAATATTTCGGGTTAGACACGTAGCTCAGTTGGTAGAGCTGCGTGCACACGTACGGGAGGTCACGAGTTCGAACCTCACTCAGCGCATAATTAAACACAGTCCAACCGGTCAACGGTCAATGGTAAACGGTCAAAGGTCAAAAAGTCAAAATTTTTATTTTCTTTTTATTTATTTATTTTATTTAAAAATCAATTAAAAACACTTAAAAATAATATTTTTGAAGTTACAAAATTTTCTTAAACTCACAAAAATAAATCTAACAATCCCATTAAGAACACTAATTAAAAATATTAATCTCAAATAAAAGTTTATTTATTTATCGAATTATTATATTATTATTTAGGTTAGTTTCCTTGTCGATTAAATCCAAATTTGTGCGAATTCATCATCAATCCAAGAAAACGCACCCACTGTGAGTGAATTCTTACAAATTCCCCTTTTTATTCATGTTTTGGGGTGTATCATGTGTCGCTTAAATTAATTCGCTTATTCAAACTCGTGCTATACCATTATATGATCTAAACTTAGAATGTAAATATTGTTTGTTGTGATGTATTACATATTGTCAAGTTGTGTGCAAATTATTCATTAGGCCCATCAGTTCCTCGTGGGAGACGAGTTGAACAACGCGTGCCTCAAAAACATTCATTAGGCCCATCAGTTCGTTGAACAACGCGTGCCTCAAAAATCATTCATTAGGCCCATCAGTTCCTCGTGGGAGACGAGTTGAACAACGCGTGCCTCAAAAACAAACATTTGGTGTGTGCGTGTGTATTAATTAATATTATGTGATTTGTGATTTAATTTACATTTACGTTTACTCATATGTGGTTATGCACTTTATTTTATAATCGATACAATAAACACGTTTAAATGTTTTCATAGGATTCACTCGCCAACTTTTTGTTGACCCAAAAACCATTTTTACACATGATACAGGTGGACAGGTTGAAGCAAGGAACACATAGGAAATTGCCTTAGAAGAAAAATAATGAAGTCTTGAAAAATGTATAGAACATGTTGTACTAGTATGATTGATTGTAATGATTCTCCTTTAAAAAGAAATAATAAATATGAAACATTATAATAAATGTCATGAGCTTTGATGAAAACCCAATCATGCCCCGATCACCTTTTTCCGCTGCGGGTCGGGGTGTGACAGAAGTTTTCCCTGAGCACTTGCCGGGATTGCCACCACAATGGCAAGTCGAGTTTCACATCGACTTGGTGCCGGGAGCTGCACCCGTAGCCAAGTCTCCATATCGTCTAGCAGTGTCAGAGATGCAGAAGTTATCCACACAACTTCAAGAGTTGTTGTATAAGGGATTCATTCGACCGAGCTTTTCACCTTGGGGAGCTCCAGTCTTATTTATGAAAAAAAAGGACGGAACATTCAGGATGTGTATAGATTACCGAGAGTTGAATACGCTCACTATCAAGAATCGGTACCCACTACCGAGAATTGATGACTTGTTCGACCAATTGCAAGGATCAAGTTTCTACTCCAAGATAGACTTAAGGTTTGGATATCACCAGTTGCGGATACAAGAAGAGAGCATACCAAAGACGGCGTTTAGGACACGTTATGGTCACTACAAATTTCTTGTTATGCCGTTGGCTTAACTAACGCGTCGACAGTTTTTATGGATTTAATGAATCAATTGTGCAAGCCTTATCTTGACAAATTTGTGATAGTATTTATCGACGATATAGTAATATATTCAAGGTCGAAGGACGAGCATGAGCAACATTTGAGAGCCATCTTGGAGCTATTGAAGAAAGAGAAGCTTTAAGCGAAATTTTCTAAATGTGAGTTTTGGATTCGTGAGTGCAATTTCTCAGGCATGTAGTGAACGAGAAAGGTATTCATGTAGACCCATCAGAGATAGAAGCAATCAAGAATTGGGAAGCATCCAAGACGCCAACCGAGGTTCGAAATTTTTTTGGATTTAGCGGGTTACTATCAGAAATTTATTGAAAACTTTTAACAAAGTTGCTCAACCGCTAACCTCACTCACGCAGAAAGACCGAAAGTTCGATTGCGGAGAGAAACACGAAGAGGCATTTCAAATCCTAAAAGATAAATTATGTGATGCACCAATCCTTTCCCTCCCTGAAGGTACCGATGATTTCATGGTGTACTGTGATGCTTCGCATCAAGGATTAGGTTGCATGCTTATGCAACGGGAAAAAGTCATCGCATATGCATCACGGCAACTAAAGGTGCATGAAAAGAATTACACCGCGCACGACCTTGAGTTAGGTGCGGTGGTATTTACCTTGAAAATATGGTGACATTATTTATATGGTACTCAGTGTACTATATTCACGGACAACAAAAGTCTGCAACATATATTTAATCAGAAAGAAGTACATATGCGCCAGCAACGTCGGTTGAACTGTGAAATGATTATAATTGCAAGATCAAGTACCATCCAGGCAAGGCAAACGTTGTGACAGATGCGTTGAGCCGTAAGGAACGAGTTAAAACCTTAAGAGTTCGAGTGCTAGAGATGACAATTCAAACCAACATTACTACTCATATTCATGACGCGCAAGTAGAAGCACTCAAGGAAGAGCATATTAAAAAAGAACTTCTCCGAGGTATGGAGAAACAATTAGTGCCAAAGGAAGATGGAACTTTATACCTTATGGGACGAATTTGGGTTCCACTTTTTAGCGGTCTTCGGGAAGTAGTGTTGGACGAGGCACACAAGTATAAATATTAAATCCATCCGGGATCGGATAAAATGTACCAAGATTTAAAGGAATATTATTGGTGGCCTAACCTCAAAAGCGACGTTGCAACTTATGTCGGTAAATGTTTAACTTGCGCAAAAGTTAAGGCCGAGTATCAGAAGCCTTCGGGATTATTGCAACAACCCGAGATTCCCATGTGGAAATGGGAGCAAATATCCATGGACTTTATTACAAAATTACCCAGAACCTCAAGAGGTCATGGCATGATTTGGGTAATAGTGAATAGATTGACAAAGTCCGCGCATTTTCTACCGATTCGTGAAAAAGATAGCACTGAGAAGCTAGCCGAGCTATATCTTAGAGAAAAGTGGCTCACCATGGAGTGCCTATTTCTATTATCTCAGACCAAGACGGTTGCTTCGTGTCAAGAATTTGGCAATCTTTTCAAAAGGCATTTGGATCTCGACTAGATGTAAGCACGACCTTTCATCCTCAAACCAACGGCCAGAGTGAACAAACCATCCAAACGCTTGAAGACATGCTTCGTGCATGTGTGATGGATCTAGGCGGCAATTGGGACACTCACCTACCCTTGGTGGAGTTTTCCTATAATAATAGTCACCACACAAGCATACAAGCCGCGCCGTTCGAAGCTCTTTATGATCGAAAGTGTCGTTCTCCGCTATATTGCGCGAGAGTTGGCGACAAACAATTAATTGGTCCTGAATTAGTCCAAGAGACTACTGATAAGATATTCCAAATCCGAGACCTTATCAAGGCGGCTCGTGATAGACAAAAGAGCTACGCGGACAAGAGAAGAAAACCATTATCTTTCGAGGTCGGAGACAAGGTTTTGTTGAAAGTCTCTCGTTGGAAAGGCGTAGCAAGATTTGGTAAGCACGGGAAGCTTAACCCACGGTACATCGGACCATTCAAAATTGTAGCAAAGGTTGGTACCATTGCCTACAAGTTGAAATTACCTGATGAGCTTAGCAGTGTACATGACACTTTCCATGTGTCAAATCTCAAGAAGAGCCCAACGCAAGAAACGGTTATCATCCCTGTAGAAGAGATTCATATAGACGATAAGCTCCAATTTACTGAAGAACCTGTTGAGGTTAGGGACTAGAAAGTCTAGAAAATGAGGCGAAGTCGTATCAAATTAGTTAAAGTTCGTTAGAACTCAAGACATGGACCCGAGTATACTTGGGAACGCGAGGATCAACTCAAAGCCAAATACCCTAACCTGTTTGAGAAGACTCCTGTGACGAATGACTCAGCTTGAATTTCGGGACGAAATTCTTTATAACGGGGGGAGTAGGTGACAACTGTCACTTTTGATTAACTCTTTACGTTAAACAGTGAATTATATGATATAATTATGTGTTTTGAACAACTCAACTACATGAATTGCATGGCATCAATCTAGAAAGTTCACTGAATATATTACATAATGCATATTATTTGTTTACTGGTTATCAATTAAAAACTGCTTGAAACAGTGTGTCAGAAATAACTATTAGACTAGTTGTGGCAGCATTTGTGGCAGCATAGTGTCAGTACGTAGTTAAACTGCAGATTTAGGACTTAGATGAGAGTCCAACGCAAACTGCATATTAAACCCCATGTGGGAAAGCAAGGATTAGTGCCAATACTTTCCGGAAACTATACACGCACTGAAGACTGTCTGAAATATACACTAAACTGCAATTCAACAAAATTCAGCAAATACAAACTTGTGTAATATGCAGAAATTATGTTAAACATCATGCACTGCTTAAGAGATATTGAAAGTATCAAGTTGGCACAAAAAATATCATATCACATAAGTCTTGAAAGTTAACGTTTTAACTAACCGGCAACGAAACGAACACCCGGACACAATCTGAAAGATAATATGAACTGGTTAACAATATTTTTACATCATACAACTAGTTAAAAGCATTAAACACGTTGTTTTGATTGAAAATCCCTAAAATCCCTAAAATCCCTACTAGTTACTTAAACCTTCGTTTAAGGACCCGTTAACGAACCTAGCACCCGTTAAGCAACCGAACACGAACTAGACATAAAATATAAACTAGTTAACATTGTTTAACTATATTAAACTAGTGTATGGCACATTATATCTCAAATACATCAAAAACCCTGATACACTTAAACCCCCCCCCCCCCCCCCACACTAAATCCCCCTAGATCCTAACTAGATACTTAACAAAAAACTTAACCAAGTTAAGATAAAGGGAACAAGCACATGGACGGCCAACATGTGGGTCCCCCAAGCCCACATGTTGTCTCGAGATGTTCGTTTAAGTTTTGATGGATAATAAGGTTATTTGAAGGAACAAACTCTTGTATGTTGTTATAAGGAACATGATCACCAACTTTTCCTTCACACTTCCAACATCCAATTTCAAACTTCATCTTCTTCCTTCCTTTCCCCTTACCTACGACCACATTAACACCACCACCACCTCCATCTTCAAGTCATTTACAAGCTAATCCAAGGTGATTCTAAGGTGTCTCAAGGCTAACTAAGGAAGGTTCAAGCATTGGAAGTTCAAGGACCTCTCTTGGGAGCTTTTATCCACCAACTTTGAACCATCTTCATCAAATTGTTCATCTTGCAACTTCCCTAGCCACAAGAGCTAGTAGTGAGCCTTATAACCTTTCATTTGGTATCTTATTACTAGTATTTTGATAATATATAAGTTACACCATGCAAAAATATCACCTTTAAAAGATTAACATATGAACAAGTAACATGATCTAAAGAAAACAAAGCTATCTTGAAGTTGTAATAAAAATGTAGATGTTTATTTTGTGCTATGGACCATGTCCATCATATGTACACTTACTAGAAGCTTAGATCTAACAAGTGTACACATGGATCTTACAAGATCCATGGATCTTACAAGATCCATGATCAAAATAATGATGAACTTGTTATAACAAAATAAATGGACTCTTTAAAGTGGATAAAATGATTTGTCATATTTTTAAATGATGGACGATCAAGTGGTTAAAATGATAAGAGTCTTGACAAACATGTTTTAACAAAATGAATGAACTTGAAAATGTGATTAAAGTAACTTATGATGTTTTCTAAAAATATATATATAAACATGATGTTAAAAATGATCTTTAACAAAGTTATTAAATAATAATGACTAATACCATTTTTGAAGATGTATGAACATCATAATAAAAAAATAAAAGACTACATGTTTTGGTAAACATTCAAGTTCATCATTGCCTAAAAATGCTAACATAGGTATAAAGAATACTTGTTGAAATGGTGAGAGTAATTTGATGGGTTGAAGCTTAACACATGTTTTAAAAACATGAAAAATCTCCTAAATCTAGAGAAGACTATGACGAAATTTTGTAAAAATCAAACAACTTAGAAAAATATATGTTTATCAAGTCCTTACAAGTAAACTTGTTTAAAATCCCTAAACATAAAAATTCTCATGTTTTTGTATAAAATATAAGTCCAAGAAGTCATGATTTTTATAAAAATAAAAAATGGATATAAAGAATCACAAGTTATGTGTTTATTGTTTGTATTACATACATACATAGTTAGGAACTTGAAAAATAAATCATACAAATAAATACATAATAAGTGGCAAACAAAGAATTACAAAAAATATATATACTTATCCATAACCATACATGGAAACAAATATAGACTATAAATGAATTATGACCAAAAATGTATAACATATTGAAGCTTGGTGAGTAATATTTTCAAAACTGAACAAGTGACAAAATATATATTTTTACAAGTATATAAACTATATCGTATTTCGTTGATAGTAAAAAGACGTTATTTTCGAAGTGTATGAAAACCTCCTAAAGATATATTATTTTTTGTGGAAATAAAAATATATATTTTTCTAGAACTAATCGCAAAATATATATTATTTTGGGATATATACGCTTACCAAGCATAATAATACATATGCTAATTTGAATATATCTTAAAATTATATAATTTAAGTATACACAGAAATGGGGGTAATAAATACAAGAAAAATACATATTCCTATATGTACAAATACATGCCAACAAATACCATTACACAAGTATTATACATACCATGAGAATACAAAGAAAAATACACAACACAATACAGGTATACCTACACTTGGGAGGATACACATGTATAATAATTAACAATTATTAAACATGGATAAGTAAACCATAAAACCAATGAAATAATTATATATATCAAGACACGTTAAAAATAGATTATTTTTAACAAACCCATAGTAAACAAAATGATATATATAAAGTGGTGCATACAAATAATACAAGTTAAAATATAATATTTTAACTAACACATCGAAATTGGAATATTATATAATTAAGAAGAATTATATAAGGAACATATCCGACGATGGTACCGTTGAGGCAAACGGGTGAAAACCAACCATGAAAAGTCATGAAACATATACATCTTACTCATGCATGGCACGGAGGCTAACGGGCTAGGCCCATACATGCAACACTAGAGATGCAAGGATATATATATATATATATGTATATATATATATGTATGGGTATATATATATATATATTGACTTCATACACCGAAAACGCATCTCAATGGAGCATCGTACATTGAAATACATCCAAATGAAACAAAACACTGAACAAGTCTTAACAAATATTTAAGACAAGAAACATGAACATGAATCATTCAAAGACTGAAGTGTCTAACAAAACCTAACGCGTTTGTAGGTTGTGTGGTACGAATTCAAAGAAAGATATGTGAGTTAACAGCGAAAGCGGAAAGCTAAACAGTGAGTTAATGTCCCCCTTTTCATCTTAAATGTTTTACTGTTTTACAACTATCGGGGAAAATACATTTTCAATGGTATGATAAGCTTGGGAATGAAACAACTTAGATCATGTGCGAATAGGGTGGAACTTAAGCACCATTAATCTTGTTTAAGACCACAATACAAAGGTTAGATTTAGCGGGTGTTGGCGAGCTCCACTCTTGGTCATGGACCCATACAGAAGAGTGCATTTGTCATCCCAGTTGAGGTTAATCGACAGCAATCGTCTAGGTTTGGATGCTTCCTATGTCGTCACACATATTAATGTCCTTGCAAAACATTAATGATCAACGATTTCATTGACGCTTTACATACCGGGTTTGATACAAATACTTTATACATTTTATGGATTCAACTCATACAGTTAAAACACATGAACTCGCAACTTTTGTTGATTTTCAACTTAACATGTATTTCAGGTAATTAGTGGATCTATGCAAAGGCTGCAAATCAAGAAACAAGTATCAAGTCTCCAATTCCACCTTTTGAAGGATTTGCCTAGTATATCCCGCCTACTTATGGTGATATAAGGGACAAAACCTTAGTATTTAAAATCTTGCATTTTGGTTATTTAATAATTTGACAATTTAATGGGTTGTAGCAATATACTTAACCTATGTTGCGTTTTGCAAACTATATCAGTAATGGCATTTGGAGGTTGTTTTATTCATATAGTATGTTCACTTATGTGCTATGCAATGAGAATCAATCAGATCACACCGTGCACTTCCGCCTACGAGCTGGTGTGACACATTAGCAGCAACAACGCCTGATTCTTCTTTATATTTTAATGCATATTGAAGACGATAACAACAAGACTTAAGATCTTTTTCGACAAGTGTCTTCAACTTTTTAGGAAACAAAAACCCAAATATTTTTTTTCAAATTCTTGGTATTGATCGAATCTTGTTTCAAGAAAGCTTATAGCTTGATCAACAATTCATAGGAAGTAATTGACTTTAAAATCCTCATCGAGTGAAAATGTAACTTCTTCTACACTTGGATTTTCATCAAACACTTTTTTCCTGCGTATCACACGTTTTTAAGGAATTTCTCATTAACACCCAATTCATTGGCAATTTCTATAGCTTCATCAATCGCCTTAGAAAACCCCACTTCTCTATAATTTTTGAAGTACTAATCAGCTTGTCCACTTCATCAATAGCAACATCAGGAACAACATCCTCTGATTGCAACTTTTTGCTCACCACATTCACATTTGATATTAATTCATACCAAGTGACGATTTATACCAAAAATTCATAGTCGCCAACCTCATACTTTTCAAGTAATTTAGCTTCACTTTGATTTTTAGGATCTTTATCCGAGTCACTAACTTCTTTCAAAGCTTTTCTTACTTCTACAAGTTGAGTTCTAATAGTCTTAATACTATCTACACGACTTTTCCAATGAGTGATAGACAATGATTTAAGAGTCAATCCTTTAATATTGTCTTTCAAAATTTGCCACCTATTAATAGAATTAGCAAAGATAGTATATATCCGTAGTATTGTTCCAAAAAATACCCTAGACTTAGTAATCGTGCTTGCCATATCACACAACACAAGATTAAGACTATGACAACCACAAGCACTATAAAAAGCTCTAGAATTTTTCTAGAAATCTACTTTGAACTCCACTACGTTTTCCTTTCTTGTTTGCCCCATTATCATAGCCTTGACCACACATATCAACAATACCAAGACCTAGAGACTCTAATTTCTTATATGTAACATCAAAATGTCCCTTATCGGTGGTATCATCAACAACCAGAAAACCTAAAAATGATTCCTCAACTGTGACCGAATTAGAGTTAAAATCACATGCCTCACAATTTGGACATTTTCTACTGGTGACTTATATCAGGCGTTCAATCGAGTTTGTTGGAGTAATACTTTTGCTTGTTTTATCCTTTTGATGAATTCTGTTTTAACTTGATCAGCTAATAATTGTATCAACTCGTTTTAGATATTGTGCCCAAGATAGTGTATATGCAGTTTATCATTCAAAATACATCGCATGCGTTCTTTCATAATCATGTCAAACTCTTCTAACATCTCAACCAATCCCAAAAAGTTTTCATTGGTGTTTTGATACAACTTCTCATTTGACCCATGAAAAGCTAAGCCATGTTTAGCAAGAAATTTTACAAGATCAGTAATCCTAAAAATCAATTCTTTCCAATATGTTTTTTTCTTTTTTGAAAGGCTCATATACTTCCTTGTCAATTATTTCATTGCAATCCAACATTTGAGATGTTCAAAGCTAACTTCATGGTCTTTACGACCCTGAGAAGCATGCTTCCAATCCGAATAACATTCATTATCCAAGCCACTTTCTTATAACCTTGTCTAAAAAGTTTACAAAAAAACAAAAGACTTTGTCAAGCTCTTTCAAATGCACTAACCATTCTCTATCACACGTCTCCTTGTTTGATTGAATTCTATTATACATGAATTTAGAAAATCATCTTCCAACCTTATCCATGGGACCCTTATCAATAGTCAAATCTCTTTTTGGACCTTTCTTTACAAGTTCATGTTAAGCCTATCCCAATTTCTAGGATAAAAATATCAATACTATGATTCACATTAGCATCATCTTCACCACATTAGCTTCATCTACACTAACATTAACATCATCGTCACCCGCATTAGCTTCATCCACGTAAAAATTAACATCATCTTCACCTAAATTAGCTTCATCCACATTAACACCTGCATTACCATCACCCACATTAACATCTACATTATCTTTTATCAACATTAGAACTAGAACTTTGAGGTAATATGAGAAGAAATTTGAGTATACGCCCTTTGTCAATCATTCAGTGTCAAACATCTAAGATTCTTAGTTTCATCTTATTTTTAATCAGTAAATCCAAACAACATTGATTCAAGGATTCATGTAATTGACTAATTATATAGATCTAAAATCAAACTTTGCATTCTATTAATAATTAATTGATCACAATTAACCATTTACATACCTGAAGGATTAAAGCTTGAAGATTCTTTTGGTACTTTGATGATCAGATAATAAAACACCGAATTGTCGACTTGTTTTTAGCGTACAGATGATCACAATTTAGGTTTTATTCTTATTATTATTATTATTATTATTATTATTATTATTATTATTATTATTATTATTATATTATTATTATTATTATTTTTTTAATTTTTTAGAGCGTACAGTCCTCACGCACACAAAGGGTAAATAATCATCAGACTTTGGGCCTTTTCTTCAGCATTTAGGACTTTTATGTATAAATACCATAATAAACTTGTAAAATCCATCGGGCCCCTAATATTTTTGGGACTTGGGCTCCTGCCCAGCTTGGCCGGCACAAGAACCCGGTCTGCTTCACGCTACACACTACCACCGTTGGGGCGTTTTCGGGGCTTGAAGAGTCAAAGGTGGTTTGTGTAACACCCAAATTGCTCATACACTCCTATTCAATTCACCAGCACCCTTGGCTTAATTTTTTATATGAATAATTAAATAACCATTAGAGGGGTATGAAAGGGCTCGAATCATTACACCTATTCTTGCTTCAAATTGTCTATGCTGACTTGGTGTTCACATGATAAAAAACGCCCTTTAGAGGCTTGAACCGTTACATACGATCTTCCACTATTTAAAACAACATATTTTTAGAAGATTTTATAGAAAATAATAGTTGCAAGTGTTTTTTAGGTATGTTTGTTTAGTTTCATACGTGCATCTCATTTTATTTTATTTTTCTACATTTGTAATATATGAAACTACATTAGTATTTGAGGAAAATTTAATAATCCTCAATATATATATATCCCAAAAGAAAAAACAACTTCATAAAATAACCTAATAAGTAATAACTCTATTTATTCCTATTTAATGCATGGTATCCTTTTTTCTCTTTATAAATTATAAATAATTTAATGTATTTACTGCAAAAGTTACTTATCTTGTATAATTACTACCATTAATGCATACAAATTTCTTATATTTAAAGGTCCAAAAATGTTTGAGTTGCATATACTGGCACATATAATTGCATACCCAAAAAAATGAAGTCTATAGTACGCATTGTTCTCGTTTGTAGCCTTGTTTCAATGGCTTGTGCAACTCCAGGCACAGCCACTTTCTACCAGCAATATACTCTAAGTTGCTCACCGTCTCGAATCTTATGTATATCATAAAATGACATCTACCGTATCACATGTTAATGTGTGTGGTGAGGAGATCACTACGACTATGTATATTTTTCTTTATTTTCTTTAAAGTTGAAATATATAGACATATTCTATCTTCAAATGTCGATGTTGATGTGTGTATATATAGAGAGATGGGTTTAAATGAGAAACATTTAAGTTGTGAGAACCATGAGAAATAGGTCATCCAAAAGGTTTTTTCGAAATTTCTTTTTTCAATAGTCATAAAAAAGATCATTTGTTTCAACAAAAAAAATAAAAAAACATATTGCATACCCACACATGAGATGTAAAAAAAGTTATTTATCTTCATGCAAAATTTATGCTAGCGCATAAAAAATGTTTTGCATTAATCAAAACTACCGACTCAAAAAATTTTTACTTTATTTTTACACGTTTATGGCTAGGATTTCATCATCCATGTATAAGAAACTAGTGTATTTCATCACTAAATCCTTACCATTGATTTACACACATGTATGGTCAGGATTAGTTCGCTCAATTCGCAAATACACTAGTGTTCACTCTTGAACTTAATCCTTATATATATATATAATGTATATATATATATATGAGGGTTTATTGGAGAACACTAAAAAAGTACTGAACCAGTGAACACTCCTAAAAATTATAATTAATATGTTAAAAATTATTATTTTTTTCTTAATTTTTATGCTTTTTCTTATAAATACATATAGAAATATTTTTAATAAAAAATCAAAAACTAAAACATAAAAAAATGTTTAAAAAAACAGTTAAAATATATATCTTATAAAATTAACTTAACATGTTAAAAATCAATTTTTAATAAATTTTTCAACGTATTTCCATATAGAAATGGGTATAAACTATTCGAATAAAAAATAATTTTTGTAAAAGAAATTTTAGCCTTTTGTTAACTGTTTTTTTATATTTTTAGTTTTTGATTTTTTTATTAAAAATGCTTCTACAAGTATTTATAAGGAGAAGCGTTGAAAAAAAATTTTAAAAATTGATTTTTATCATGTTAAATTAAATTTTTAAGAGTGTTCCTTATTTCCTCAGTTTTTTAGTGCTTTCAAATAAAACTCACATTATATATATATATAATATTATATATATATATATGATTGAGTTCGTTTCAGAACTATAAATAATTGTAAAACTTTTAGAACTCATAATAAACAATCATTTAATCGTAAACTCCCTCCCTTTCACACTCGAAAACTAATCTTAATCGTAAACTCCCAAAAAACATAACCATAAAAGCTAAAATAAACTCAAAAACTAAATATAAGCATATAATGCACATATGTAACACATACATATAATGCACATATGCAGTAAAAGTTTTTTTTTTTTTTTAGAAATTTTTTTTATACATAAAAAGTTTTTTTTAAATATTGGTATGTTTTTAGGCTTTTTAGTTAATTTTTTTTAGTTTTATTATTTATATGTAGTTTTCTCATAATCCTTTCCATATATATATATATATATATATATATGTATATTGTATATGGGATGGATAATGAGAAAGCTAGTTTAAATAAGAAAATCAAAAAAACTAACTAAAAAAACCTAAAAACATATCAAAATTTTTTAAATAAAAATCGCTATATACAATATATAAAAAAAACTTTTTTTTGAAAAGTTGTACTGAATATGTGTATTAATATAAAAAATCCTAAACCACCTAATCCCCCCCCCCCCACCCGCACCCCAAAAATCCACCACCCCCCCCCCCACCCCCAAACCTAAACCCCCACCCCACTTTAAAAAAGAAACCTAAAACTAAATCCTAAACGTAAACCCCACAAAAAAACCTAAACCTCCCTCTCCCCACACCCAAAAACCTAATCCTAAACTCTCAAAAAATCTAACCCTTAAATCTTAACTAAACTCAAAAGCTAAATCTAAACATATAATGCACATATAAAGCACATACATATAATGCACATGTGCAGTATATATATAATATACATGTGAAGTACAAGTTTTTTTATACAAAAAAGTATCGATTTTTTAATAAAAAATTGGAAAAGAAAATTGATATGTTTTTTAGTTTTTTTATTTATATGTAGTTTTCTCATTATACTCTCCTTATATATATATACATATATATATATATATATATATAAGGAGTATATATATATAAGGAGAGTATAATGAGAAAACTACATATAAATAAAAAAACTAAAAAACATATCAATTTTCTTTTCCAATTTTTTATTAAAAAATCGATACTTTTTTTGTATAAAAAAACTTTTGGTAGTGACACATGTCCCTTCTGATTTTGGTAGTTTAAGGGTATAATTGTAATTTAACTAATAAAATCTAATTTAGAAAGGAATATTTGCAACTGATTTTTGGTAGTGACACATGTCCCTTCTGATTTTGGTAGATAAAATCTAATTAAGAAAGGAATATTTGCAACTGAGTTTTGGCAGTTATTTTAGGGAATTCGAATTTTAATTTGATTTTGAATTTACTGATCATATCTGACACCATATCATAACAAAAATTTATGTATGGTATCTTGATCATTTTTTCATTCACGGTTATGAGATTTATTGATCATCTTCGACATTTCGCCCTCTAAGTCAGAATAAATATGTTTTCGAACCTTCTCTTTCATACATTAACATCTCGATCGATAGATAACAAAGAACCAGGTATGAAAATTTGGGATGGCTTTTGTTTCGTTGTTCGATCGATGTCCATATTTTTTTGTTGATCAGTAACGAATACCCTTTTTTTAACTATATATATTGTTCATATTTTTTGTTTCAAACAATCATGTTAGGTATGTGGGGTTTGAGTGTTAAAGAAAGTATGGTGTTGTTATATTATGTTTGATAATGATAGTAGCATACATATATGGTGTTTTATTTGTACATTGGTTTTTGTGAGATGTTATTTGCACAAGGTGTTCATTTTCTGAATAGTGGTTTTATTATACAGACTATTTTGCGTGTTTTAGTGTTTTAAAAAATATGGTGTTATTTCTGTTATCGTTGATAATGATAGTAGCAGTCTTGTACGGTGTTTAATTTCTACATTGGTGGTTGGGTTGGGTTTGTTGCACATGTTGTGTTCATATTATCATTGTGGTGTTTTATTCTTATATATGGTGTTTTGTTGAAAGGTGCATGGTGTTTTTATATATATATGGTGTTTTTATCGTATGGTGCTATGGGTTCTGGTGAATGATGAATTCATTAGGTGTCTTCAATGAGTTAGGTGTGTTATGGTGTCTTTTTATTGGTTTAAGGGTATAATTGTAATTTAATAGTTGTTACTGTCACACCCTGACCCGCAGCGGAAATGGTAGTCGAGGCATGATTGGGTTTTCATCAAAGCTCATGACATTTACTATAATAAAGTTTCATATTATCACTTCCAATTAAAAGGATAAATTACAACAAACACGTATACAAACAAGCACAATATCTTTTAAACACAACATTCATGACTTCTTTATTTTTCTTCTAAGGCAATTTCCTATGTGTTCCTTGCTTCAACCTGTTCACCTGTATCATGTGTAAAAATAGGGTTTTCGATCAACAAAAGTTGGTGATTGAATCTCATTTAAACATTTCAAAGAAATAGTTATTTTGGTTATTTAAATAAAAATGTGAATAAACCAAATATGAGTGTACGCATATGTAAATCTAACCACAACCACATAATATCAATCAATGTACACACAAGAATGAAAATGATGAACAATGAGATCAAGGCTCAATCAAACGGAGCCGATCAAATGAGGCACGCGATGCCAACTCGTATCAAATGAGGAACTGATGGGCCTAATGTGAATGATTGCATGCAACTGACAAAAATGTAAACACGCAATACAACAAATAACATTACATAACACGTTAGATCATATAATGGTAGTAGCATAAGTGTTTGAATAAACGAAATATGTAAACGATACATGATACACCCCAAAATGTGAATAAAAAACGGAATTTGTAAGGATTCACTCACAGTGGGTGCGCTTTCTTGGATTGACGACGAACGCGCACGATTTTGGATTTAACCACGAGAGAAACTAACCTAAAATAATAACGTAACAATTGGATAAATATATAGTTCTTTATTTGAAATTAACATTTTTAATTAATACTTTTTATTAGATTTTTAAGTTTGTTTTTGTGGTATTTATTACAATTTTTAGACTTAAAAATCTTATCTTTAAGTATTTTCCAATGATTTTTGAATAAATAATAAGGAAAAATACTAATAAAAAAATATACCCTTAACAGGATTGACTGGTTGACCGGTTTGACCACGTATATTATTGGCATCGTGTGAGGTTCGAACTCGTGACCTCCCGTATACGTGCACGCAGCTCTACCAACTGAGCTACGTGTCTAACCGATACAAACTTGATTTTAATTAACTATATATACTAACTGGGTTCAATTATATTTTGCTTATATTAAAAAGGTTTTACAAATGGTCGAACCGGTGTCAGTGAGCCGGATCGAAGTCGAGTCTCACTGTTTGCGTGCACACAGCCCAACCAGTTGGGCTGGGTGTCTAACCCGTTATAACATTGAATTATATTAAATTTATACACTTACTGATTCATGTTATATATAAGTAAAAAGGTTGGATTTAATTAAGGAAAATCGGACCGTATCTGAGACTCGAACCCGAGACCATATGTTTCAAATGCACACAGTCCACCACTGGACTGTGTGTCTAACCTGGTGTATTTACCGGTTTTAAGTTCATTTATAAACAGACTCTAGTTCATCTTCCTTATTAAGATAACACAGAACCTAATCCGACTGAATTGTTCAAGTTAATCACTACTACATATAAATTTGAAAATAAAAATAATTAAGCGACATGATATACCGAACAGAGGCATTTTCGAAAACTACGACTTGCAAGGTTTTTCTCCGGTGAAGATTCCGGTCTACTGAGAATGATTCCGGCGAGGTTCTTGATGAACAGAATGTTTGTAAGAGATTTTGGGGAGTGTGTGAGTTCTAAATGATTCCCCAAATCCTCTATTTATAGCCAAAGTTGATCATATGATTTTGAATTTTTTTCGGTTTCGGTCAACATTATCATGGCGATGATTGTAACTCCAAATTAAATGTGTTGACTGAATGATTAAGTCTAGATGCATGATTAGAAACGGTTTAAGTGTTCAATTGTAAAGAAAACGAATTTTTGGAGTGGTGTGTTGAATGTGTGTGGTTGTCAGCACTTTATTATTTATTTTTTAATTTTCATTTATATTATCCTTTTCGTATTTTTAATATATATTATTTATTAATATTTTTATTCTAATATTATTATTATTTTAAACTTTATTTTTAATTATTTAATACTAAAATCACAAAATTTTTAAACGCTTAACATAAATGCGTAACGAACATCAATACGTATACTTAAATAACAAAACGGAGCGGGTTTTTAGAACTCGTTTTTCATCAGATGTTACAGTATCCCCTACTTTTAGAAATTTCGTCCCAAAACTTAAGTGGTAGTAGGTTTAACTTGAAAGAGGTGAGGGGATTCTATGAAATGTATCGATTCATAAATCTGTATATCTTTTAACAGCAAAAGGGGGGGGGGGGTGTGATATTTAGATTTGATGCAAAGGGTTTACATAACTAGGTGAGTGTGAAGTTTTGTATTTTGATTTGAGGCGGTAACATTCCTATTAAGGGTTGAATTCCCTGCTACAGGAATCGTTGTTTGATGCCTGAGATGAGAAGCGTGGATACACAGGGTTGATTGACTGGATATGATCTCATGCATAAGAGTTTTGAGAAAATGTTCAAAAGATTAAGTTATATCACAAGACGAAGACTTCCACCATGTCGATATTAAAACCTACACGGAACTTCTCATAACCACTTGACAATGCTTTTGATCATTTGACAAGAATACTTATATATAGGAAGTACCAGCGGCATATCCACCATATTCTTGTCAAATTTTCATTGGCTTTATCTGTAAGTTATGATTAGTTCTATGTGACTCGTCCTAAAATCTACAAAACATAAACAAACATAACAGTAAAAGCTTGAGTCTCAAATCAGAATGACGATGGTACCTTTCTCGTGTTTTATAATGAAGGGGTCAGTCTATGAAAAAGTGAGACACGACCCAACTTCTTTAAATGATGAGAGGAGGTGCGTCATGATGTATGATGACATGAAATTTTAAATCGATGAGTACAGACATGAAATATAACAATGGTATCAATTAGCATTAAATTTTTTGGATAGATAAATTCCCAAATTGAAAGTGGGATCTACAAAGATTGAGATTTATAGGAAACATTAAAAACTAGACAGTTGGAGCCGAGTCTTGACTCTTGGTGATGGAAGGCTAGTTGGATTGCTCGTTTACACCGTTATTGACTTCAACTGCATTGGCGTTGATGTTGTAAGCTCTTACTCTCGCTGGTGGAGGTGTTAGGTTTGCTTGATTTGCTTGGTTAACTGGGTTCGCTTGAGCTTTGGTGTTAATGATGATGTTAACCAATCTAGGGCACGTGTTTCTAAAATGGGTAGGGTCACCACAATTAAAGCAAGCTCAAACATATGGAACTATGGGGTATTGAGTTTGTGGATAGGTTTGGATCATGTTTTGGGTAGGGGTGAAACTTGGTTTTGGGGAGTGCGACAAGTTTTACTCAAATGACCATAACTTCCACAATTAGCACACAATCGGTAGAGTATGATGGGTTGATGGTGATAAAAGTAGGTGTTGCATTGAGGGTGAGGACCAATGTAAGGTTTCTTATTTGGGTAAGCAGAGTTAGGTGTTACTTGTTGGATAGGGATAGCTTGAAAGGGTACGGCTTGTGGAGCTGGTTGACTACTTTGAGTGACAGCGAAATGTTTCCCGTCTCGCTTTCTCTTGGTAGTGAGTTGGGAAGAGGATTCAGTTTGGGTTGAGTTTGAGGTTTCGGTTGATGTTTTATCTTTCTTCTTCTCATCCTTGAAATCCCCATTCCTAATGTGGTTTTCGGTGAGCTCTGTAGCTAGCTCCATTGCTGCTTCCAAAGTTGCAGGTGTAGTACTCATCATAGGGTCCTGAATCTTCGAAGGAAGACCCTGAATGTAATGCTCGATCTAACGATAGAGAGGGGTGAAATAATTGGGAACCATTTGATTCAACTCGAGGAACCTCTTGTTATAGGTTATGTGATCTCCCTCTTTTTGCTTCAAGAAATATAACTCATCCTCTAGTTTCTTAATTTCGCTTCTTGGGCAGAAGCGTCTTGTCATGAGTTCTCGAAGTTCTTCCCTAGTTAGGGCTACTGCGGCTTCGACACCGCTTCTGCCTTTTTCGACATTCCACCAAGTTAATGCTACCGCAAGAGGGCCAGTAGCATAACTAACTTCGGTCGTTGGGACAATCACAATTGAGAAAGGTACTCTCCATCTCTTCAAACCATCAAAGAAGAGCAGTGACTCCCTCAGTACCTTCGTACTTTGGTGGGTCACATGAGTTGAAGTGCTTGTAGGTGCACTTGGTGGTGTTTGGGGGAGGATTAGCAACATTTTGACCCTCTTGATTGATTGGGTGGATGGGATTCTCTAGTAAGGCTTGTTGGACTTGAACTACGATGTCAGGAAGTAAGGCGGCCATTTGTTGAGCGATGTGGCCAACCATGCGCTCGCGGGATTTTCCTGATATCCTACCTCTACGAGGGTGACTAGAAGACATCTACAAGGAATACGTAGCGAGAGTATGAGTTTGAAACATAAGTGTCATGTGTCGTATTTAGAAACGAACATCCACAAAACAAACGAAGAAAATAAATTTGCTACATCCATAGGATATCTTGGGCTTTGCTCATGTTTGGGCCCCCATATGTCCCCCATACTTGGCCTAGGTAGTCATGTGGGCCCCCATGACTGCTGGACTTTGTAGGGTTCCATGACTGCAAAGTATAAGGTCGGAAGGTGTCAAGGTGTAGACACAGTTACAACTCAAAGTGGGGTTAGTTCACGCAACGTTTGGTGTTGCATGCTTTGGCCTAATAGGTCCTTCGTACTCTCATCGTTAGTCCCCAGGTAGGCAAACTAGTCCGTTATATTGGATTTATACGAATGACAACCTAGACAGGACATTTCGACTACCGATACTTGTACCCTTCCAGTTACTACATGCTCGTCGTAGAACTCACTTTGATGAGATTGAAGAATGAAATGTCACAAAATCTTGAATAAAGAAATATCAGAATGATTTAAATATGCGAGAATTGAAACGTGCGTGATGAATATATATGTAAGCATGTTATGTTTGACAATATGTATAACACATTAAATATCAAACAAAAATGATAGTGGAAGTGCTTGCATGCATTTGTGCGTGAAACAAATATGAAACAAATAAACATCATGAGTTTGCATATAACCAAATAACATATAAGCAATTAAAATCTAGTCGACTATAGTATAGGCTCTAAGGGTCTAATAATCTATCCTATATCCCTATAGTCAAAAACTCTGATACCAATCTGTCATACCCTGACCCGCAGCGGAAATGGTAGTCGGGGCATGATTGGGTTTTCATTAAAGCTCATGACATTTACTATAATAAAGTTTCATATTTATTACTTCCAATTAAAGGATAAATTACAACAAACACGTATAGAAACAAGCACAATATGTTTTAAACACAGCATTCATGACTTCTTTATTTTTCTTCTAAGGCAATTTCCTATGTGTTCCTTGCTTCAACCTGTTCACCTGTATCATGTGTAAAAATAGGATTTTCGATCAACAAAAGTTGGCGAGTGAATCTCATTTAAACATTTGAAAGAAATAGTTATTTTGGTTATTTAAATAAAAATGTGCATAAACCAAATATGAGTGTACGCATATGTAAATCTAACCACAACCACATAATATCAATCAATGTACACACAAGCATGACAAATGATGAACAATGAGATCAAGGCTCAATCAAACAAATCCAATCTAATGATGCACGCGATGCTCAACTCGTATCCAATGAGGAACTGATGGGCCTAATGTGAATGATTGCATGCAACTGACAAAAATGTAAACACGCAATACAACAAATAACATTACATAACACGTTAGTTCATATAATGGTAGTAGCACAAGTTTTTGAATAAACGAAATATGTAAACGACACATGATACACCCCAAAATGTGAATAAAAAGCGGAATTTGTAAGGATTCACTCACAGTGGGTGCGCTTTCTTGGATTGACGACGAACGTGCACAATTTTGGATTTAACCACGAGAGAAACTAACCTAAATAATAACATAACAATTGGATAAATATATAGTTCTTTATTTGAAATTAACATTTTTAATTAGCACTTTTTATAGATTTTTAAGTTTGTTTTTGTGGTATTTATTACAATTTTTAGACTTAAAAATCTTATTTTTAAGGATTTTCAAATGATTTTTGAATAAATAATAAGGAAAAATAGTAATAAAAAATATACCCTTAACAGGATTGACCGGGTCGACCGGTTTGACCGTGTATATTATTGGTATCGTGTGAGGTTCGAACTTGTGACTCCCGTATACGTGCACGCAGCTCTACCAACTGAGCTACGTGTCTATCCTGATACAAACTTGATTTTAGTTAACTATATATACTAACTGGGTTCAATTGTATAATCATAGGTTCCTCTCTCCATCGGAACAATAGGGCCGTTATGCTCATTACTAAACTTGTTGAAGAGATGAAATATAACCAAGGTATATCTTTTTGATCAGAGGTTGAATCGATCATCAGAAGAAGAATTAGGCCAAAAATTAGGATACATTCTGGGAAAATCAAACTTCCATCGAAGAGAAGCAAATGAAAGGCTTTCATAAAAATTCTCGTAGAATCGAGAATGAAGTTTTCATTCTGTACATGCCAGATCATGAATTAGTAACTGCATCCAATTTCTAAAAAAATCCCAATTGTTTCCATTTTTGGAATGGGATATTTATGGAATCTCCATGAATAGGATCAAACCTTCTTCCATGGTATTTACATGAGGTTCTTCTTTCTTATTATTAAGAAAGTCCCCGAGAGGGCTTAGTTGATCCATGATTTAGGTTTCATCTTTCGTTTCCTTTTCGTTTGTTTCGAGAAATATATCGATCAATTCCGATTCTTTCTTTTTCTCTTGATTCTTTTCCGATCGAGATGTATAGATCCTGTTCATGGATTAACGAAAATGTGCAAAAGCTGGTCGAACCGGTGTCAGTGAGCCGGATCGAAGTCGAGTCTCACTGTTCGCGTGCACACACCCATTATAACACTGAATTATATTAAATTTATACACTTACTCATTCATGTTATATATAAGTAAAATGGTTGGATTTAGTTAAGGAAAATCGGATCGTATCTGAGACTCGAACCCGAGACCATATGTTTCAAATGCACACAGTCCACCACTGGACTGTGTGTCTAACCCGGTGTATTTACCGGTTTTAAGTTCATTTATAAACAGACTCTAGTTCATCTTCCTTATTAAGATAACACAGAACCTTAATCCGACTGAATTGTTCAAGTTAATCACTACTACATATAAATTTGAAAATAAAAAGAATTAAGCGACATGATATACCGAACAGCGGCACTTTCGAAAACTACGACTTGCAAGGTTTTTCTCCGGTGACGATTCCGATCAACTGAGAATGATTCCAGCGAGGTTCTTGATGAATAGAATGTTTGCAAATGATTTTGAGAAGTGTGTGAGTTCTAAATGATTCCCCGAATCCTCTATTTATAGCCAAAGTTGATCATATGATTTTGAATTTGTTTTTCGGTTTCGGTCAACATAACCATGGCGATGATTGTAACTCCAAATTAAATGTGTTGACTAAATGATTAAGTCTAGATGCATGATTAGAAACGGTTTAAGTGTTTAATTGTAAAGAAAACGGATTTTTTTTCTTTGATGGTTTTTGGCGGCTTGTTCGTGGCTGTTATAGGCGGCAAAACAAGGAAGGAGACTCGAGTACAAATGGTTAAAAGGTTAACTTGATGAATTTATTCAGATGTTGTACGGGTGTTGCAGTGGTGTGTTGAATGTGTGTGGTCTTGTGCGACCCGGGTTCGATTCCCGTTGTCAGCACTTTATTATTGATTTTTTAATTTTTATTTATATTATCCTTTTTCGTATTTTTAATATATATTATTTATTAATATTTTATTCTAATATTATTATTATTTTAAACTTTATTTTTAATTATTTAATACTAAAATCACAAAATTTTTAAACGCTTAACATAAATGCGTAACGAACATCAATACGTATACTTAAATAACAAAACGGAGCGGGTTTTTAGAACTCGTTTTTCATCAGATGTTACAGTATCCCCTACTTTTAGAAATTTCGTCCCGAAACTTAAGTGGTAGTAGGTTTAACTTGAAAGAGGTGAGGGAATTCTATGAAATGTATCGATTCATAAATCTGTATATCTTTTAACAGCAAAAGGGGGGGGTGTGATGTTTGGATTTGATGCTAAGGGTTTACATAACCAGGTGAGTGTGAAGTTTTGAATTTTGATTTGAGGCGGTAATGTTCCTATTAAGGGTTGAATACCCTCCTACAGGAATCGATGTTTGATGCCTGAGATGAGAAGCGTGGATACACAGGGTTGATTGACTGTATATTATCTCATGCATAAGAGTTTTGAAAAAACTGATGTGTTGAAAAGATTAAGTTATATCACAAGATGAAGACTTCCACCATGTCGATATTAAAACCTACACGGAACTTCTCACAACCACTTGGCAAAGCTTTTGATCATTTGACAAGAATACTTATATATCGGAAGTACCAGCAGCGTATCCACCATATTCTTGTCAAATTTTCATTGCTTTATCGGTAAGTTATGATTAGTTCTATGTGACTCGTCCTAAAATCTACAAAACACAAACAAACACAACAGTAAAAGCTTGAGTCTCAAATCAGAATGACGACGGTACCTTTCTCGTGTTTTATGATGAAGGGGTCAGTCTATGAAAAAGTGAGACACGACCCAACTTCTTTAAATGATAAGACGAGATGCGTCATGATATATGATGACATGAAATTTTAAATCGATGAGTAGAGACATGAAATATAACAATGGTATCAATTAGCATTAAATTTTTTTGGATAGATAAATTCCCAAATTGAAACTGGGATATACAAAGATTGAGATTTATAGGAAACATTAAAAACTAGACGGTTGGAGCTGAGTCTTGACTCTTGGTGATGGAAGGCTAGTTGGATTGCTCGTTTGCACCGTTATTGACTTCAACTGGATTGGCGTTGATGTTGTAAGCTCTTCCTCTCGCTGGTGGAGGTGCTAGATTTGCTTAGTTAACTGGGTTCGCTTGAGCTTCGGTGTTAATGATGATGTTAACCAATCTAGGGCACGTGTTTCTAAAATGGGTAGGGTCACCACATTTAAAGCAAGCTCGAACATGTGGAACTATGGGGTATTGAGTTTGTGGATAGGGTTGGATCATGTTTTGGGTACGGGGTGAACTTGGTTTTGGGGTGTGCGACAAGTTTTACTCAAATGACCATAACGTCCATAATTAGCACACAATCGGCAGAGTATGGTGGGTTAATGGTGATAAAAGCAGGTGTTGCATTGAGGGTGAGGACCAATGTAAGGTTTCTTATTTGGGAAGCAGAGTTGGGTGCTACTTGTGTGATTAGGATAGCTTGAAGGGGTATGGCTTGCGGAGCTGGTTGACTGCTTTGAGTGACAGCGAAATTTTGTCCGTCTCGCTTTCTCTTGGTAATGAGTTGGGAAGAGGATTCGGTTTGGGTTGAGTTTGAGGTTTCGGTTGATGTTTTATCTTTCTTCTTCTCATCCTTGAAATCCCCATTCCTAATATGGTTTTCGGTGAGCTCTGTAGCTAGCTCCATTGCTGCTTCCAAAGGTGCAGGTGTAGTACTCATCATAAGGTCCTGAATCTTCGAAGGAAGACCCTGAATATAATGCTCGATCAAACGGTAGAGAGGGGTGAAACAATTGGGAACCATTTGATTCAACTCGAGGAACCTCTTGTTATAGGTTATGTGATCTCCCTCTTTTTGCTTCTAGAAATATAACTCATCCTCTAGTTTCTTAATTTCGCTTCTTGGGCAGAAGCGTCTTGTCATGAGTTCTCGAAGTTCTTCCCTAGTTAGGGCTACTGCGGCTTCGACACCTCTTCTGCCTTTTTTGGCATTCCACCAAGTTAATGCTACCCAAATAGACGGCCTGTAGCATAACGAACTTTACGGTCGTTGGGACAATCACAATTGAGAAAGGTACTCTCCATCTCTTCAAACCATCGAAGAAGAGCAATGACTCCCTCAGTACCTTCGTACTTTGGAGGGTTACATGAGTTGAAGTGCTTGTAGGTGCACTTGGTGGTGTTTGGGGGAGGATTAGCAACATTTTGACCCTCTTGATTGATTGGGTGGATGGGATTGGCTGTAAGGTCTTGTTGGACTTGAACTACGATGTCAGGAAGTAAGGCGGCCATTTGTTGAGCGTTGTGGGCAACCATGCGCTCGCGGGATTTTCCTGATCTCCTACCTCTACGAGAGTGACTAGAAGACATCTACAAGGAATACGTAGCGAGAGTATGAGTTTGACATATAGGTGTCATGTGTCGTATTTAGAAATGAACATCCACAAAACAAATGAAGAAAATAAATTTGCTACATCCATAGGATGTCTTGGGCTTTGCTCATGTTTGGGCCCCCATATGTCCCCATACTTGGCCTAGGTAGTCATATGGGCCCCCATGACTGCTGGGATTTGTAGGGTTCACATTAGTGTTGGCCTGTTAACACTCACACCACCCGAATGAAAATCGTAAAACATGATTGCAAAGTATAAGGTCGGAAGGTGTCCAGGTGTAGACACAGTGACAACTCAAAGTGGGGTTAGTTCACACAACGTTTGGTGTGGCATGCTTTGGCCTAATAGGTCCTTCGTACTCTCATCGTTAGTCCACAGGTAGGCAAACTAGTCTGTTATATTGGATTTATACGAATGCCAACCTGGACAGGACATTTCGGCTACCGATACTTGTACCCTTCCAGTTACTACATGCTCGACGTAGAACTCACTTTGATGAGATTGAAGAATGAAATGTCACAAAATCTTGAATAAAGAAATATTAGAATGATTTAAATATGCGAGAATTGAAACGTGCGTGATGAATATATATGTAAGCATGTTATGTTTGACAATATGTATAACACATTAAATATCACACAAAAATGATTGTGCTTGCATGCATTTGTGTGTGAAACAAATATGAAACAAATAAACATCATGAGTTTGCATGTAACCAAATAACATATAAGCAATTAAAATCTAGTCGACTATAGTATAGGCTCTAAGGGTCTAATAACCTATCCTATATCCCTATAGTCAAAAGCTCTGATACCAATCTGTCACACCCTGACCCGCAGCGGAAAGGGTAGTCGGGGCATGATTGGGTTTTCATCAAAGCTCATGACATTTACTATAATAAAGTTTCATATTTATTACTTCCAATAAAAGGATAAAATACAACAAACACGTATATAAACAAGCACAATATGTTTTAAACACAGCATTCATGACTTCTTTATTTTTCTTCTAAGGCAATTTCCTATGTGTTCCTTGCTTCAACCTATTCACCTGTATCATGTGTAAAAATAAGGTTTTCGATCAACAAAAGTTGGTAAGTGAATCTCATTTAAACATTCGAAAGAAATAGTTATTTTGGTTATTTAAATAAGAATGTGCATAAACCAAATATGAGTGTATGCATATGTAAATCTAACCACAACCACATAATATCAATCAATGTACACACAAGAATGACAAATGATGAATAATGAGATCAAAGCTCAATCAAACGGAGCCGATCTAATGAGGCACGCGATGCTCAACTCGTATCCAATGAGGAACTAATGGGCCTAATGTGAATGATTGCATGCAAATGACAAAAATGTAAACAACAAATAACATTACATAACACGTTAGATCACATAATGGTAGTAGTACAAGTGTTTGAATAAACGAAATATGTAAACGACACATGACACATCCCAAAATGTGAATAAAAAGCGGAATTTGTAAGGATTCACTCACAGTGGTGCGCTTTCTTGGATTGACGACGAACGTGCACGAATTTAGATTTAACCACGAGAGAAACTAACATAAAATAATAACGTAACAATTGGATAAATATATAGTTCTTTATTTGAAATTAACATTTTTAATTAATACTTTTTATTAGATTTTTAAGTTTGTTTTTGTGGTATTTATTACAATTTTTAGACTTAAAAATCTTATCTCTAAGTATTTTCCAATGATTTTTGAATAAATAATAAGGAAAAATACTAATAAAAAAATATACCCTTAACAGGATTGACTGGGTCGACCGGTTTGACCGCGTATATTATTGGCATCGTGTGAGGTTCGAACTCGTGACCTCCCGTATACGTGCACGCAGCTCTACCAACTGAGCTACGTGTCTAACCCGATATAAACTTGATTTTAATTAACTATATATACTAACTGGGTTCAATTATATTTTGCTTATAATAAAAAGGTTTTATAAATGGTCGAACCGGTGTCAGTGAGCCGGATCGAAGTCGAGTCTCACTGTTCGCATGGGTGTCTAACCCGTTATAACACTGAATTATATTAAATTTATACACTTACTTATTCATGTTATATATAAGTAAAAAGGTTGGATTTAATTAAGGAAAATCGGACCGTATCTAAGACTCGAACCCGATACCATATGTTTCAAATGCACACAGTCCACCACTAGACTGTGTGTCTAACCCGATGTATTTACCTGTTTTAAGTTCATTTATAAACAGACTCTAGTTCATCTTCCTTATTAAGATAACACAGAACCTTAATCCGACTGAATTGTTCAAGTTAATCACTACTACACATAAATTTGAAAATAAAAAGAACTAAACGACATGATATACCGAACAGAGGCACTTTCGAAAACTCCGACTTGCAAGGTTTTTCTCCGGCGACGATTCCGGTCAACTGAGAATGATTCCGGCGAGGTTCTTGATGAACAGAATGTTTGCAAGAGATTTTGGGGAGTGTGTGAGTTCTAAATGATTCCCCAAATCCTCTATTTATAGCCAAAGTTGATCATATGATTTTGATTTTTTTTTCGGTTTCGGTCAACATAATCATGACGATGATTGTAACTCCAAATTAAATGTGTTAACCGAATGATTAACTCTAGATGCATGATTAGAAATGGTTTAAGTGTTTAATTGTAAAGAAAACGAATTTTTTTTCTTTGATTGTCTTTGGTGGATTGTTCGTGGCTGTTACAAGTGGCAAAACAAGGAAGGAGACTCGAGTAATAGTGGTTAAAAGGTTAACTTGATGAATTTATTCATATGTTGTGCGGGTGTTGCACTGGTGTGTTGAGTGTGTGTGGTCTTGTGCGACCAGGTTCGATTTCCGTAGTCAGCACTTTATTATTTATTTTTTTAATTTTTATTTATATTATCCTTTTCTTATTTTTAATGTATATTATTTATTATTATTTTTATTTTAATATTATTATTATTTTAAACTTTATTTTTTTATTATTTAATACTAAAATCACGAAATTTTTAAACGCTTAACATAAATGCGGTACGAACATCAATAAGTATACTTAATTTACAAAACGGAGTGAGTTTTTAGAACCCGTTTTCCATCAGATGTTACAGTTACGATGTATTTTTTAAGAGGGTTCTGGTGAATGGTGAATTCAATATGTGTCTTCAATGAGTTACGGTGTGTTATGATGTCGTTTTAATGGTTTAAGGGTATAATTGTAATTTACATTGTTGTTAAAGTGTCTTTTTAAGAGGGTTCTAATGAATGGTGAATTCAATAGGTGTCTTCAATGAGTTAGGTTGTGTTATGGTGTCTTTTTTAAGAATGTTCTAGTGAATGGTGAATTCAATAGGTTTTCAATGAGTTAGGGTGTTTTATATATATATAGTGTTTTTCATAGTATATGATTTGAATAGTGTTTTTCTTATAGTTCTCTATTGTCCTAATTTTCGAACATCTGTAAACTGAATTCAATTAAGTTTGTTTTACTGTAAAATACAACGTCTTGAATCACCATACAATTAAAACACTAATGTATGAACATAGAAAAAAACCATGGAGTAAAACGTATATATAACTATAAATCCATACAGCGTGGTTTAACCCATTTTGTGTGGATCTCGAGCAAAATTTTAATCTTTGATTACTTTCATACTAAAATTTAGATGATGTTTTTTTATATCTCTATGTGATATTTTTTTAACTCCGTCATCAATCTCTTCTGTTAAATCTATATAAGATCATATTACATAATTAGTATTAGTAAATACTTACAAATAAGTTTTTTTTAAATAGTAATAATAATAAATGCCACATTATAACAAAATGATGTAAACTAAAATGACTATAAACACCCGATAAAATGATGCTAATATTGATATTAATTACTTTTGTGACTAACATTTGCAACAGCATCTGCATGTTACCGTAATACACCTGAGGGAGTGATGATAGATGCAGCAAGTGATCCCTTGTGGAACAATGGAGCCATTTGTGGAAAAATGTTCACTGTTAAGTGCACGGGTGCCACCAACCCAGTTCCTCATTCTTGCTATGATGGTAAAGAAGTGACCGTTAAAATCGTCGGTCACCGTCCCGGGTGTGGCGGAACCCTAGATCTCTCCAAAGAAGCCTTCGCAACCATCGCTAATCCCGTTGCCGGAGTTATCAAAATTGAGTACTGGTAACTGACTGAATAAAGAGAGCCCTTGGCATCAATGATTGGAAATAAGATTTTTGTGTCAATGATTGTGAGTACACATTTATAACCCTAAGTGCAAATATAGAACAAATATAATTACTTTTATATTCTAAAGGAAACTTAATGGTATTCAAAATGAAGTCTAAAGACCTTGCATTATGGTTTCCTGCTTCCCCATCACGCGTCAAGCTACGGCTTGTTGTCCCCGTTTCTCACAATTTCATGTATGAAGACGTATATTACACATGTTTGAATAATATAAACGATATGATTATAAAAATCTATAAATACTTCTTATAGTTAAAGTTCAATTCCGGTAACTAGGTGGCTTAGTCATCTACATACTATAAAATTTGATTAAAAAATTTTGTGAAATTCTTTCAACTCCAAACAGACCTGATGAAACGATTCTCTTGAGAAACAAAATTTTGAATTTCAAGCATTACCTAAAACCTAATCATCGTGAATCCTACAATAACACAACATATCTTACTTTAAGCACAAAGAAACTTACCAAATGACTGTGTTGTGCTGACTCGACTTGATGATTTGCTCATTGCTCACCAACTGTTAGGGATTTCAGCAAGTTAGGTTGTGGGTCAGCATGGTTTCAGGCCAAAACAACATGAAAAAAAAAAAAATCCTTTATAAACCAATGGTCTCAAACATGCTTTCAAAAACAAAATATAATATGGTTTTCAAACATGATGATTTATATAACGTTGGTGCATTAACATCACACTTGGGGTCACCCATTTTTTCTTTTTGGCTTAATTTTTAATTACATCCATTTGACCAACTAATCCATTCTACTGATCAAGCTTTCCGGCCCCAATCATTAGGCTACTCGGTGTGGGTGACGGACCTCTCTCCAGGACGACCCGCCACCTCAACAAACGTGTCAGAGAGCTTGGAGGACGCCTCTGTAGAGGTGGAAGCTTGGAAATGGGTGACGACCCGCCAGTCAGCAAACGCGTCAGAGAGTTTTTTTATTTTACTATATTAATTAAACTGTTTCTCCCGAGGCTTCACCACATTTTTCTTCACTGGTTACATTCACCACATGTTGTTGTTCCGGTAACCGGTTTTCTTGATTTTCCGGCGACACTCATTTTTCAAGATTGCCGGAAACCGCCGTGAACCCATCACCACCGCCGCTACCAGACAGCGTTGAAGTGGAAGTTGGTGGGCTTGGACTACTGTTAATATTATCCGGCAAAGATTTTGGTTCTTCAAAGTACTTTCTTTTCTTGCTCACAAAATCTTGAAAATGTACAACTTTTTCCGCACAAGTTACAACTCTCTTTCTTTTAAATTCAAAGGGTAGGGGCACCCCTTTCATCTAACTAACAACCACCCAACAGCCATTGTACTCCGGCCACCGCAATCTGCCGCCAGAAATTCAAGAAACACAATAAAATTAGATTTTTCTAAAGAATTTGTTCAAGAAAATGGATTTGTGCATGAAAAAAAAAGACCCATTTCAGTAAAATGAAAAAAGAAATGATGTGTGTTTTAGCTTTCCTCTGTGATTGCAAACTAAGTTACTTCCATTTTCTGCCATGGATGCGTGCAACATAAACGGCTATATATTTAAAATATATATATCTCGCCCCGTCTCACACGTCCCTGGGAAGACTACCTCGACGACGCCGGGCCACTCGGCGTGGTGTTGGGGGCATCGTCGCCGCACGACGCGCCTGGGACGGCCCCCACACCGAGTGGCCTTACCTTTAGCTACACTAGTCTTGTTACATATGACACTTTAAACTTGGAAGTTGTTTGTTTTACACCAGAAGGAAATGAGTAGCATCTTCATATGTTTGGGTGGTTACTACTCACGTTCTTCTGTCTAGAAAGTTATCATTTTCCTTCTATTTATCTTAAAATTTAAATGTAGTTTGAAGAAAAGGTAGTTGGGCAGTTGTTTTGTGAAACTCTAAGGGAGTCGAAACTATTCGACTTGAAGATTGTATATTAACTTATTCAAGCAAGGATAATAGATCCTTTGGGTTTTACCTTTTATAATCAGCAGATCTTATATAACCCAACAGTCATAATATTGTACTTAAGAAGATAAGGTGTGAAATTCAAGTTACACTATGTTAGTGCTTTTATTGGGATCACAAAACCACCAGCAAAACGCTAGCCGCCCCATATACCTTCTATGATGCCGTTGTTGTAGACCGGTCGTCCATCACTGTCCGCTCGTCGTCACCGCTTCCTCTACACTGGCGTCGTTTCTATTTTTGTCTACATCTTGTTATAATTTTTTTTTCAAAACCAGGTTGTGAGTAAAAATCTACAAGTAGAAGCACAAACGTACATGTTATCAAATTTATCTAACACTTAGCTTTTTTCTTAATAAATTTGACGTTGTTTACTATTTTCTTTATTTTAATAATATAATGTACAATTTATACCATTCCGAGTATACCTTTATGACGTGCGTATTTTTATCTCATTTTGATATTGGTAGCGGTACCATTGTTTTTTATGGTTCTCATTATAAATTTCTAAATTTTGTTGATCGGAGTTGTATTCTCAATAGAGTATCTTTTTTATTATCGTAAGCTATAGTGATTGTCGGCACCGTATTGGTGCCATAACAAACCAAATTGATATTGTCCCAACAAAATCGATACCACGTTGATTCTAACCGAACAACATTGATACCAATATCGATACTAATGAAACTACTAGTGATATCCGTATTTATGGTTTTTGATTGATGTGAAACAAGTATTGATGTTGTTTTGGGTATACCATAACTTTACTTTTCGAGTTTTTTTTAATTGCTATACCGAGTGCTAGTACCATACCGATACTGTAACATATCAAACCGATTTCAACTTAAATCACATCGCAAAATTTTACTAGTTTATTACAAACATTGAAGCCGATGTTTTGGCATGAGGTGGGTATTTGACTTTGTAATGTTATCATATCATGATTTCCTAGGGAGAATAAGTAATTAAGTATCTTTTCATTTTGCCGATTGCACCAATCCATCATTTTTCTCCAATAAGAATTTAACTAATTTGAATAGAATCTTTTTTCTTGTCAAGATATTGGATGAGGTCGTAAAGCCATAAAATTTGTATATTTATTTCAACTTTCAAATATATTTTGCAATGTTTATTGGTTTGATCTTTCTAGTTCCTAGCTACATGTTTTATGTTATGGGTGTTAATGATGTTAAGTGATTGTGGTCAATTTCACATTTTGAATGACATGTAAATCCAAAAACGCGGTAAACCAAAACTACTATATTGAGGTATGTTCTTCCTTTCACTTGTCACAAATGAATATTTTTTTTTCTACAACCCCTAATGATGAAGTTTAATTATAACACAATTGTATATTTAAGTTTCCTTATAGCATGTATTACCCAAAAACTATATCAAGAAATATTTTCCCTTGCACATGCAAAATGCAAAATGATGAAGATACACATGTAAATACTACTAATTAGCAACCCATCTAGGCATATGGTGGTTGCATTTTATGCATAAAGGGTTGTTTGTGAATCACATGTTTGTAAGTTCTAGTGTTAGGGTTGTACACGCTCTTGCTCTATATGGATTTTGGTTAGTCGGGGGTTCTCCATATGTTTGGTACCTCACCATCGCCTTCTTCTTTACACGGTACGTCTTACGTTAGTGACAAGCATTTCACGTCGCCATTGACAGGTTGTTTTTGGCAGACTGTTTGTTTGTTGGTCGTTGACTATTGAGCATGTGTTCTCGTCTATTTAACGTAATCCCTACGGGTATTTGACCTGAACTTTAATAGTTCTATGGTTGTTTGTCGATTTTTTACACCGGAACGACCTTCATGGCCGCCACCTTACTGGTCTTATGTTCTCTTAGACTTACCTCAGTGGGGTTTGATTTTCTTACGTGCTTTGTGTATGTTTAATCATGTTATGTTTTGGGGTTTTTGTTTGGTTATACAAAAGGTCTAAACCTTTTTGTTAATGTTGTTGGTGCCCATGACTATGAACTTTGTTATTCATCCTAGGCTACGATTTTTTTTTAAGATTCATTATCTTTTTGATGTTGTAAGTTTAAAAGTGTGTGGTCTTTTTGGTTTTCCTTTGAAGTTGCTTGTTCTTCGGTTGCTTATTGTTGAGGATGATGTTACGATGGATGTGGTTGTTGGAGTTGTATTGTGTATTGTTGTTGGTTTAGATGACAAATTTGTTTAATCAAATTTGTTTATGCAAGATGTTGTTGGTGTTTTTTTATTATGGATGTGGTTGCTAAATTGATGGCAATGCTTATTCTACTAATTAGCAACCCATCTTGGCACCAAATGCTTATACTTCTTGCATCAACAGCTGTTTATGTTTTTGGTTGTTTTATTTCCTGTTATATGGGTTGTAAATACTCATGGTTTTTGAGTGGTGAAATGGTTGCATGTATACTCATTTGATTAGAAGATAATTGGCATTGTTGTATTTTTGTTGTGAAGTAAATCTGTTTTTAAAAAGCCGATGATGACATGATTTCATTGTACGACTTTAAGTGAATGTTATCTTGTTGGTTTGTCTATATATAACTCAGTGAAGACGGCCTCGGGCTAACATGAGAGTTATATGTGTTACGATGTTGTTTATCATTTGGCATGGTATGATTTAATGCAACCATGTTAAGTTTTTGAGCATCGACAACTTTGTTTTCTTATATTACTTGACAATGTATATTCACACGTTGTTATTGTAATCTTTTTAATTGTTGGCTTCATTTGTTGGAGTTCATTTGGGTAGTCAACTTTGCTAATTCCAAGTTGTATTGCTAATAGTATTTAAATTTAAATTGGCTATGACGTTTGCAATGTGATTTTACAACTCTGTAATGGCTTAATAAAAGCTTTTGATATAAAACCATATTTCTAAGAAAAAAAAACCCACAACAATTTTAAATCATTTTTTATGTTTATTTTTTGTTTTATTCTTCCTTTTGTCTTTGTTATGTTTATTTTGAGTATAACAATATTGGCGATTACGAACAATTTGTTTCATCGGTCTTTGTAAGACTAAAGGGTTGCATTAATTTGTTCTAGCCAACTTGGTTTAATTTTACCTTTGTTCATATATAATGTTTTTGAGTTATACTATCGTAATTGATTTGTTATTTTCTTCTTCGTTAGGATGTCAAGCTCGAACGATGATATGGATGTGTTAGAAAGATTTGCTAAGCGACTTGAGGAGGTTTTCGAGTCGGATCGGATCGGCTGATTAATGAGAAACTTAACTAGCTAACTGAGAAAGTTAGTAACATACGACAAAAATAGGCTCACCTACAACTCGAATTACATGTGCTCATAGCGGGTTTCGCACGACCTAGCATTGTTAATGAAAAAAACTAAACTTATATATGTAAATCGTTTGGATAGTTGATTGTAAGTTTTGTTTAACTATTGGAAACCAACCACATTATTGCATATATTTTGTAGTATATCCTAATATAAATCTGTTTCGTAGATCTATACGTTGACGCAATCTAAGCTCTCTTCGCATCTTGACAGGGCTCCACCACTAGATAATACTAAATGATAGAAAACATATAATTGTTTAGGTGATATAAGTTAGCCATATTCAATAAGTTATCTCAATGAGATTGTTGTTGGTAAAACAATGCAACACCTAATGATTAAGTTTGTTAGATATATGGTGGTTTTAAAACTGTTTGACTCGGTTTTGACGATTTGTATACCAGTATTCTTCAAGAAGAAATAAATTCACATCGAAACGTTGATAAAAATAATCATGTAGCAATACAAAACCAAAATTTTATAAACTATCACATTTTAAAGGTTGTAAAAAGAAAAAAAATAAAAAAACGAAACCTTGAAACAACTTTGACAACCTGCACGTTTGTATTTCAATGGCTTGTACATTATCATGCACAAGTCGATTATGAATAAAATTACACCAAAACATTTATAAAAAAATAAGTCAGTCAAATGTTATATCCAGAACATTATAAAAGAAATCATATTTTAAAAGTTATAAGTAAAAGAAATGAGTAGGCCATATGGCCCCTTATGTTTGGTTAAGAAAAAGAAAACCAAAAGTTAAAGGTGTAAAAAGTAAATTTTGAAAAGGCCAAATTGGAAATTTCATAATAAATGTCTAAAGAGCACGTATAATGATGGTTAATTGGTTCCAGTTATACCATAAAAATTAAGAAAATAATGATATGAACACTAGTTTTGTGAGGGAGACCAAAAACACACATTTTTAATATAATCTGGGCAAATGTATCATGACTTTTACGTTGTATAATTTATAATATATGAAGCATGATTCGGATTAAAATAGATACTAGCTTATAACATCATGTATCATACGGGTTGAATAAATAAATTTTATATACTAAGTAATAAAACAATATATCTTAAAAAACCTTTTTATTGCACCGGTTGAATAAATGTAATTTTATATATTAAATAATAAAAAGTTATATATATAAGAACCACATGTATTTTACGGGTTGAATAAATATAATTTTATATACCAAATAATAAAAAAGTTATATCTTTAAAATCACGTGTATTACACGGGTTGAATAAATGTAATATTGTTTACCAAATAATAAAAAAAGTTCTATTTTAAAAAACCCTTGTGTATTACTCGAGTTGAATAAATATGATTTTAAATACCAAATAATAAGAAAATTATATATATAAAAACTAAAGATATACTCGGTAGGCGATAGATATGGTGATTGCGATGATAAATATTGAAAAGAAGATATAGTGGCCAAACATGTTTTTCAAAAAGTAAATAAGAAGCCATTTGAATGATAAAATATAAATTATATTTAAAAAAACTCATAATAAATCTAATTTTATATATAAAGTAATATTATGAGTTATATACAATTTGTTTAAAAATTATGAAAATCGATGCAATAATTTTTTTAATAATGAAAATAAAAATAAATAATATATTAATACAAGATAAATAATTTGATTATTTAAAAATATCTTAAATTAACAATTTAAATTTAAGGATAATATTTTATTACAAAAATAGAAGTATTCTATTCAACATTTAAAGTATGATAAGATAGAATATTAATTTTTATTTATTTAGTTAATATAAGATAGAACAAAATATGATTGAATAGTTGGGAGGTTGTACGATGATAAATGGGTTAATTGTATTATAGTGTCATATGTTTTTTTAGTTATATATTTTTTAAATTATTTTAAAAAAATAAGACTTTGTTATTATTAGTAAAACAATGATTTTATATCTGTAATTTTGTTTGGTATTATTTTATTAAAAAGTGCATATTAGACATATAATTATATTATGTCTTAAGTTATTAATGTCATCCAAAATGTTTTCGATTTTCTGTCTAGCATTATATATACTATGGTAAAATTTTAAAGTTTATTAGAGAAAATTGAATCATCGAAAAAAAGAGTAAATTTGTATATTATAAATAAAAAGTAGGTGTCTGTCATATAACATAGAAAATAAGATAAATAATATTATAAATACGGAGTATATATTAAATTTAATCTAAATAATAATTATCTATAATTAAATAGAAGAGATTAAATAAAATAATGGTTAGTACATGAGTTATCTATAATTAATTAGAATATATTAAACTAAATAATAATAATTATCTATAAGAGATTAAACTAATAATGTTTAATAACAGAGTTATCTATAATTAATTAAAAAAATTAAACTAAATAATAATTATTTATAAGATAAATGATCTAAAATGATGATAACTGTCCTAAAAATGGTTTTATTTATTATACAAAAGTATACGACGTTGGTTTTCGTATTGGTTTAATTGAAAGCTTGGGAATATCAAGCCGCCCAAAAACATTTATATAAAGTTTAATGGGCTCTAAATTCATTACTATCTAAAGAATCTAAATGGGCCTAAAATATCACTTGGATAATATCACGCGGGCCATTTTGAATATTCAAAAGTGTTTTTATTGTGGATATTGTTGTCCAAAAAGCTCGCGGCTCGGAGCTTGCTCGAAGCTCACTTGGATTTAGCTTGTAATAAGCTCGTTTGATATGGTTTAGTTTGATATTGAGCGTGGCTCGTAAGAAGTGAGCCGTGGCTCGGTAAGAAAGTGAGCCTAGCTCGGCTCGGCTCGTAACGAGCCAAATTGACTCGGTTTGGCTCGCTTTTTAGCTCAGCTCGGCTTAGCTCGGATTATTTTACTTTTAATGTATTTTATTTTTATATACTTTATAATATATTACAAAAAACTGATTATTATTTACATGTATTTATTAGTAATTGTATACCTATGTCATATTTGAATGTGAATTACCATGCAAATAAACTTATATTGTACTTCGTTGAAAATTGAATCTTATTTTGTGTTGTTGAACTTGAATTTCTCTTGTAATGAATAAGGTTGAACTCATTTTGGATATGCTTTTTTAAACTATCAAATAATATTTTAGACTATTGAACTTTGAGTGCTATGTATTAATTTTTTCTTTTTGAATTCGAGCCAAACCAAGTCTAACCTAACCAGCTCGATTTAAAATCAAGCCGAGCTTGAGCTTAGATTTACAGCTCAGTTTTAAATCCGAGCCAATCCGATTTGGTTTATAATCGAGCCGAGCCCAAACTTAAGCTAGCTCGGCTCAACTTGGTTTATGAAGAGCCCTAGATATTACTTTGAATGCTCTAAAGTTTCTTTTTCTTTTATTAAGTTTATATGTGGATCTTACTTTGAATGCTCTAAAGTTTCTTTTTCTTTTAAGGCCATATTTTCAATTTTTTATGTTTTGTATATATTATTTTAATCTTTTCTCTTGCCTATATCTCATTTTGTTATATCTTCTATCCTACTTTAAGATCTTTAGAAATCTATTTATCTATGGGATCTTTCATACCTAAGTAAAAAATACAAAGTTTTTGTGTTATATACCATACTTAATGTTGTCAGGTTCATCACCAAAGGTTCCTATAGAGTCCAGAGAATTCCACCTTGATAGAGGAATGGAAATTTTCTGTTTTGTGGATACACTTAACATAAGAAAATTTATCAAAAGGAATAACATCCTTTACACAAGTTGGACACTTTGATCTTTATGGTCACGTCAAGATGCACTTCCAAATGGGCATATCATTGTAAAGTTTAAAATGCTGCATACAGATATGGTCAAATATATGACTTTACTATGTATGGGTCGTTATATATGATTTACAAGGTTGGTTCGGTTGAAACAAATATAATGTTGGTTTTAAGTTTTGTTTCCCTATTAGAAACGCATCACTTGAGACTTTTAATGCTTTTGTTTGGTTAGTTTAAGTAAATGACGAACCCAAGATTAATTCTCTTAAGGGACAATCGGAGGTTTAACCAAACTTTTAAGAAAGGTGATCAAGATTTTTGCTTACAAATTACACTAATTTTTTTAGGGGTTGGCCGCCACCGACGACTCTGTATAGGTCCGCCAATGCATCATATTATTACAACTTATCTGTGTTTGTCTTGTGTACTTTAGACCAACGTTATAATATTATTTATAAGTTTTATGTAGTAATTTTATTCAAATACACTTTGTTATTGTACATTAAAAAGAGACTAATACACGTTGAGAAATTAATGAGCTTTTTGTACATATAGTAGAAAACAATGTGAATACAGTTATTCTTTTCACAAAAAGTCCGCTTTCGTTAAAACACGTTATCAAATAAAAATTGTTTCTAAAGTGATGAGTTGTGTTGAAGAAACCGACTTATATTAGCTTAACTAAAAGAAAATAACTCATATAGGTGCCAGATATTCTCATCTTAATCTTTTTTAAGGATGTTGCTTTCCAATTCTTATATCAACTTCACAACTGGTGCATTTCAAGTATCTTTGTTAGTGAAGAATATAAATTCTTCAAACTAACAAGGAAGTTATTCGACTTCATTAAATCTTTACCCGTTTCGGATTAATTGAATTCTTTGATTTTAACCTTATGTGACGAGTTTACATTCCACCTTAACTGAAACGCGTAGTCTCAATGCACGTTCATATCCTTTCAATACTTTTTAGCATAAAATACTCTTAATACACAATCAATCATCAAAAACTTAACATATAAGATATATATATATATATATATATATATATATATGATTAGGGTAAAATAAAAATTATACGAGTTATGAGAATTTAGAAAACTCGGCCTTACGAAAGGTATCTTCAAAAAAAATACCAAAAATCCTAAAATTCAACTTTAAAAAAAAGTTTTTTTTTTCATTTACGATAACCGTATGTTATCACTTTTTACAGCTATTGTAAAAGGCCAAAAAACACCACTTCCATTTTTTTATATTTTTTACGGCAGTTTTTCGAAATATTTTAATCTATAATATATATATAAAATATGTATATATATATGTTTGTGTTGTGTGTGTGTGTGTGGAATAAAAAGAAAACCCACTTGAATTAAGAAAACTCAAGAAACCCTATGTAACACTTTTATTTTTTTCTAAAAAAATAGGGGAATGTAACATTAATGTACTTGAATATTTTTATAACAAAATGTAAAAAGCTACTACTTGTTTTTTTTTAATGAATAAAATTTGTATGTTACTTTCTTGGACGTATATATTATGTAATATGAAATTTTTAACATTTTAAAAAATAAACTACCGGTATTTTTTATGTTTCTTTTATAAAAAGTTCAAAGTATGTATATTACATTTCCTATTTTTTAGAAAAATATTACATGGGGTTTTTACAAAGGGTTCTTTTGAATTTCTCAACTCAAGTGGTTTTCGTTTTATCTTTCCCCTGTACATAGAGATAGATAGATAGATAGATAGATAGATGGGGTTAGGATAAAATGAAAACTTATACGAGTTGTTAGAACTTAGATAGATAGATATAGGGTTAGGATAAAATGAAAATTTATACGAGTTGTGAGAACTTAGATAACTCGGTTTACGAAAGGTATTTTAAAAAAAATTACCAGAAATTCTAGAAAAAAAATCAACTTTTCCAAAAAATCAGAAAATAAAAACTTTTTTTTTAATTTACGGCAGCCATATATGCTGTAAAAATGATAACATGCTTATGTCATCAGCTTTTTGCAGCTGCTGTAAAGGGCCAGAAAACACCCTTTCGATTTTTTTTATGACAGTTTTTCTAAACATTTTGATCTAGTGGTGTGAAAAATAGGGGCAAAACTCATACGGGAAGGTTGAGTTCTCTAAGTTCTCACAACTCGAAAGTGTTTTCCCTTGATCTTGACCCTATATATATATGGTAAGTTCTAGAGTAAACACTAGTGTATTTGTAAATGATTAAACAAATCATGGCTATTGATTTACACTTGTGTATTGATAATCAAGGGCTAGGATTAGTTCACACGTTCACCATCAAAGGGTTGTTTACGAATGAACCTAACCCCCCCCCCCCCCCCCCCACCACACACACATATATAGTAGAGGGTTCAAGTAAAAAGAATTTTTTTTAAGAAGAAAAAAGAACAAGTTTCAACCAATAATAATGTTTTATTTTACTTCATTTAATATTTGCATTTAATTTTAATGTAAGGGTATATTTATAAACTTACATACATTCATTAATTTCTAGTCTTCCTTTTTAATAGCTAACTAAATTAAATTTGTAACTTATTTTCAAATATATATTTTTTTAAATATAAAAATAGTTAATTTAGAGTGTAGGACTATTAGGTGTGTAGGATACATTTAAATATGTGTTGGATAAATTTCAAAATGTGTAGAATAATTTTTTATGTGTGTAGACAAAATATTAATGTAGAGGATGATAGTAATTAATTAGTTAAAGATATTAAAAATGAAATGAAAGAAAAGCTACTTAATATTTTATAATTGTATCATTTTTTTATAATTAATTTAAATTTTCTTTTTAAATTAATCCCCACCTATCTATCTATCTATATTATATATATATGAACTCGCCTTTGTTATTAGAAATTTGGACCTGCAATCATTTCGCTCTCCTGGTTGATTTACTAGAAGTCAAATATATCATTAGCGTGTTTCTTGAGAAACAATTGCATATGTCATTCATGTTTTGTCAATTTCACTTCATTAACTTCTAAACATACACTAATCACGTATACTTAAATGTGGGGGTTTGTTTACTCCCATATAAATGTTTATTATAAAATATAGACCTCATGGTTCTTAGTTCAACTAATTATCTCGTTTAAAACTAAAAACTTACATAGTTTACTTTGTTTACTTCAATATTCATTTTCAAACAATTCAAACACATTTAAACAAACGTATTTGACATTCTTGAACCATTCTTGGTCCATTAAATTTGCTACATCAACATTTTGGAAATTCTTTGCATTAAAATGTAACCACCATTTTTGACAAGTTTTACAAATTTTCAGTCTTAAACTCAGACTTTGAATCCATACACATCTATGTGATAATCTCTGATCCATTGACTTGTGATGATAAAAACTCCCTATATATGAAAAAAGAAATACCTCTTGGTGTCAATATAGATTAAACTTTATCAAGAACGCAAACAGGTAATTCTTGATTTAGACCATATATCCATTATTAATGACTTCTAAAGGTTCTTAAACATCACTAGTGATCATTCCAAACCTTTAGGTAAAAAATAAGCCATGAATTCTTGTATTCTAAGCTTTGGGTCATAATTCACTAAAAACCCCAAATCCAACTTCTTGATTTCAACAAAGAATTGAAATCACTAAATTTTAATGGTTTCTAACCATCAAAAATGTTAACTCTAAGTTAGTGTGAGTCTACCGGACATGTTTATAGTCCAGCCAAGTCAGCCGCAAAGAGTCATGTCAATCATGGTTCTAAAATGTTAATTCTAAGTTAGAGTGAGTCCACCCAACATGTATGTAGCCCAGCCAAGCCAGCCACAACATGTCATGTCAATCGTGGTTCTTACATGAACAACTTGTCGGCTACATTACAGACAATATAGGTCTCTAATGGCTCTGTTGTTGCCATGTTAGAGGTTGATTTTGACGTGTCCAATCTGGCACCATATTAGCCGAAAGCGTGATCATCCGGCTCTACACTGGTCGTCCTTCACAAGTGTTTAGCTTTGGTTGGGTGAGGTGTTGACCGTGTTGCACTTTTTGGGTGTTTTTGTACCGGCTCTAGAGCTACCATTCTATCATTTTAGCTTACTTGTCTATCTCTGATTGACTACTTTTAACTTGCTTATTTTCCAAAATGAAATATTCACCGCCTATTTTGCTAACATGTTTAGTTGACATACATATTCTCATAGTTTTCCCTTTATTTCAATTTTCACCCATCACTACAAATATGTTAAAAATTAAACCCCATCTAAAGACTAATATCACAATGTAGGATCTTTAATGATTTCCATACATGATTGCCATACAGGTGTAATTGAGAAACAATGTCATTTTCCTCCATGTCACAATGCCCAATCAACGACCTAACCCTTCTCGTAATTTATTGACCATATTAAAGTGCTCAACCCTCGAGTCATTGTCAAAGATGCGTCAATAAACTACACCAATTAAAGACCCAAGTCTATTAATTAGTTTTCACCATGTGGACACCACATCTGGTTTTAGCCCATTTTACAATTCATGTACATTGTCATGGCGTGATTGATCAAATCATCACTCAAAATTCTTTTTATAAAATAGTTTTTAGTTTTTGAATCAATATCTATTTTGTGACACAACTAATTTATTTATAAAAGGAACTCTTTTGATATAAAAGTGATATAAAAATGGTTAACTTAAAAAAATATTTCTATGAGAAAAAAGGACTAACATCTTACATAACACAGTTTATATTTTTTCAAAGAATTTTAATTTTTTTAAAAATGATTATATTATGCATTTTAACATTTCATAGACAAATTTATTCCTAGTACTAATTAGAAAGAATTATACTGGTAGTCCATGTGGAGGTTGAGATATATATGATCTCCAAAATCTACGAATGTTTAAGAGATAAATAATCGTAAATATAACACAATCACAATAAATATAATACAATAAATTAATCATAAAAAAAAACAAGACAAAAAAACAGAATGCCAAATGTAAAGAAACAAAGATATAAAAAATATTTTAAAATATACATGCTAAAATTCCAAAAGCGAAAACCTAAAATCTAAGATCCTAGAGTTCGACAAGACAGTTCCAATGCCGCTAAAATGAGTTCAATTGGAATTTGCTTGATACCCTTTCTATGAGTTCCTCAAAGGCGGATGCAGAGTTAGGGGAGGGGTAGCGGAGGCTACCGCTCAAGTTTTTCAACGAAGTGTAATTTCTATTTTTAATGTTTTATGTATTGCGCTACCCCTAAAATTATATTATGCTACCCTTTATCTCTCAGTAATTTAAAAGTTTAACACTCTCACTCTCTCAAAGTTTGATTAACCTAAACGCTAATTTAAAGCTCAATACTTATTTGTAACTTAAAAGCCCAATTAAATAAAAGATTAAAGCTTAAAAAATTGTTGACTTGATTTTTGAACGAGAAAAAAGAATACTCAGCTAGCGCCAACCACTAGCGATTTCCACTCCTCGCTCCACTCTAGGACAGGACTATTCAAAAAGCTCGTAAAAAGCTCGCTCGATATGGCTCGATTTGGAACTAAGCCAAGTCGGCTCGGCTCGATTACAAAGGGAGCCTACCTAGGCCCGGCTCATAACAAGCCGGATTGGCTTAATTGGTTCACTTGTTAGCTCGGTTCGGTGTAGCTCAAATTAGTTACTTTATATAATTATTTTTATATGCATACAGTATTTTATAAGAAATTGATTATCACTCGCATGTAATAAGGAATGCAATTGGATATCTATAACATATTTATGGGTTGATTGCCATGCTAATGATCTTATAGTATATATCATATATCAACGAAATTTGAACATATTTTTTGTTTGGATAAACTTAATTTTAAATTGTAATATATCAGGTTGAACATAGTTTTGATAAACTTGATTTTAGCTTATACTACATTCAAGCTTAATCAAGTCGAACTAAGATGAACCAACTCGGTTAAAATTAAACCGAACTTGAGATTATATAATTACATGTGTATTTGATAAGTCTAATTTCAAACTCTCTGGTTGGAAGGCGAGAAATCTATCCACGGTGGGAAGAGTGACTGATGTGAGTGCTTGAGTGGTGGTAAAAAATTTGTCATTGACGGTTTTATGTGACAAGGAGTTATATCTTTCTTACTATCAGATATCCCTACTTTTTTTACATAATTACATTTATATTTTGAAGGTTTTTTTTAGAATATTCAAATACGTTTTTCAACATTCAAAGTGTGTTCTTCATGCGGATGCTTTGAGCCATCACCATGGACAACCACCATCCACCGTTGTATAATCAAAAAATTCGGATTCGAAATATCTGAAAACCATATCTAAATCGGAGGATTCGGATGTGGATTTCCAAAAATTTCGCATGATCGGATTATCCGATATTCGAGAACTAAATAAAATCGTAAATATATATTATACGAGCATATATTTAGTTTGAAATATAGTAAAAAGAATAGTAAAAAAGTAGGCAAATAATCGGATTCGGATGTGAGTTTAATAATGTTTTTTTCAATGTTAAAAATTTGGAAAATCCAAAACACCTTTAGTTTTAATATATTAAAAAAAGGATATTTTGTTTTTTCTTCTAAATTCAGATATCCGTTAAATATCCGAATTCGTATCCTAAATTTCGATTATCCAAAAATCGGATACCCAACGTATTTTTCCTTTCATCGGTAGTACGAACTTTTAATCTTCCTTTTTTTGCTTGGTTTTTTGTATTAAAGTTGTGATCTATATGCTTTACTAAAGTCATTAAGCTCCAACAAAAAAAAAGAGGAAGTTTATGGCTCACAAATCACAAAATACATGAAAGCTAAGAGTAACTGAAAACTGGATTTGGGAGTAAGTGTTAGTATTTCATCAGGGAGTTTATATGACCGCCATAATTTTGGACAACGGGCTGGATCAACAATCGGTGTTGACCTTAGCGGAAATGGTGCAACAGCATGTCCAATGGTGAAGTAGGATCTGGATTGTTTACTTGAAACTCATGTATTTACCCATACTTTGCTAGACTTTGTGGACTCAATTAAGTATAATTAAGCTTGGCCTCATTTAAGTATAATTAAGTCTAAATGTACTCAGATATTCGAAATTTTGGATACGGATTCGAATATTAATTTTCATTATCCGAAATTCTTGGATATTTGAAAATCAAATATCCGAAAACTGGATAATTGGATCTTGACCATCCCTATGTATAACCATATTTTCCACCATTAACCACCTTCGATCACCGCAGTTGTTACCTATCAAAAATTGAAATCCATCAAGCACATATATAAATATTCAAACATATATATATAATGAGAGCCACAATTTTTGTAGAAAAGTAAAACCATGTTCATCATATCAAAGAACACTTAAAAGTCAACAATTGCCTTAGAATTCAAACACAACTTATTGGGTAATTGAAAGCATTGACATTATTGTTTATTGTAATGGAATCACTACATATTAGTTGTAGCCTCATCATATTGTATAAAAAACGAACCTATACCATGTTACCCTTGATATGTTATGCAAAGAGTATACTTACGGAGAAATAAAAAGGCTACACCATGCTTTCTACTCTAAAAGGAAATCAAAAGAAACCAATCTACGAAATAAAAAGACCGTCTATGTTAACTGTGAGCAAACAGTGATGACCAAATGTGTCATTTCTCAAACCTAGGAACCTAAAGCATAAAATAGATGTATCAAAGGGGCAGCCCATGTAACGATGATCTATAAATTAGTTTATATAAAAATATATGCACTATTACTCTATGTGATTTCATTAAAACGCATTAAAGAATAAGTTAAATGCAAGTAATTAAATGACTATTGTCCCTCTTAATTTAAAACAATACATAAAACCCTAAATGAGATAACACTCACTCACTTTGTCATTCTCATGTTGGCAGGCGGTTCTTGACTTTTTGTGAGTGTAACATAAGACATCATATCTTCATTCTTTGACATGACGCCATCGTGTTGAAAGAAGTATTTTAAATCTTTGCTTTGGAAAATTGACATGTTTGTTGTAAGGAATTATACCTTTTTACAGGTACAATAAACATGTTTGATTACTACACCTAGTCGAGTAAGTTATTGTTAGTGCTTCAAATCCATTCAATACTTTTGGCCATTTCAGAGATCTTAATCATGAGATATCAAAACTATCTGGTTTATTTCCAATGGCTTGCAAATGTGATAGAGAGATTCATCGTCTAATGGTACTAATCGTTTAGGTTCTACTATTACAAATATAACTATATCCATATTTTCTTTGTTGTTGCATATCGCTAGAAGTATTGCTGAAAGTTATTGTGGCAGATTAAGTTGGTGGATAGTGGCAGATAGAGTGAAGTTATTTTCTTGAATGGCAACAAAAACATAAATATATCAAACACAAAGATGACCAGCGGGAAACTGGCCTACAAAGTTAGTATTACACCAAATATACATATGAGAGATGAAGACAAACACCTAAGAGTGAAACGGTTGAGAAATCGAAGAACAGAAAAAAACGGATAAAGAATTGGGGTTTCAATATATTATATTGTTTTTTTTTTCCTTTTTAAGCTAAAGTATATATTTATGATACTTCTTCACTATTCCTCTCCATATGAGACATTGTTCGGTTCTCGGCCGAATTATTCTATTCTTCGTACTTAAAGGTATTTGTGCTACCCGTTTCTTGGTGATACTCGGGCGGATAAACTTTCATCTAATTTTGTTCCTTGTATCTTTGTCGGTTATACTCTATCTCATCTTGGTTATTTGTGTTTTACTCCACATACGTCTCGTACATATACATCCCGTCATGTTCAATTTCATGAGATGATTTTTTATATTCCAGGGAGTTATACTACTCTCACATCTCATCTAATTCTATTCCTTTCTTTAACAAGACGGTTTTTTGTTTCTTCTTCATCATTTCCTCCAATTATTCCTTCCTCAGTCATCTCTCGTTGTTTCCATTTTTGTTATTTCTTCTCCTCTTCCTTCAACCTTTCATCCACCTCCTGTTCTGACTCACCCGATGATTACACGTACTCGTGATCATATAGGACATCTTTGCTGGTTTCTAGACCACTTTTTTTTTTCACGTTTACATTACTCCCACCACTGAGTCTTCTACATTTAGACAGGCTAAGAAATGGTCTATTTGGTGGGATGTGATGCATTCTAAGATTGATGCTTTACATGCCAAACAGACTTGGCGTCTGGTTCAGGCTCCCAATCATGCCAACATTGTTGGTTGTAAGTGGGTTTATTGGATTAAGCATAATCCAGATGGTTATGTGAGTCGATATAAAGCTCGGCTTGTTGCCAAGGGCTTTCATTAGACTGAGGGTATTAACTCTGAGAGTTTTAGTCCTATGGTAAAACCTACTACTATTCATCTTGTTTTTTCTGTCATTTTCTCACGATGATGTTCTATTCGTTAGGTTGATGTCAATAGCGCATTTTTACATAGGGATATTTCTGAGACTATGTATATGACACAACCCCTGGGCTTTTGTTTACTCATCCAGACCTCATTATGTCTGTCGTCTACACAAAGCACTTTATGGCCTTAAGCAAGCTCCTAGAGCTTGGTTTTCCAAGCCATCCACTGCTTTGGCTGTTGGTGTTTCTCCCACTGGTTTTCAGATGTATTTATCTTTGTTTACAGTCAGGATTCGATACTTTGTAATGACTTGATCTATGTTAATGACATCGTTATCACCGGGAGCTCTTTTGATTTTGAACTGGATTAATTGGACGCTTACACTCCCAATTTGCGATCAAGAATTTGGGCAGTTAATATAACTAGGTATTCAGGCTACTTTTTCTAAGGATGATTTACATTTATCTCAGCACTTACTAGATCTATTACATCGCACTGGTCTTGTGGATTGTCGTCTGTTATCTACTCATGTCTCTTCTGGTAGAGAGTTTTCTTGAACACCAATGATCCTTTATCTGATCCTACTATGTATCGGAGCACTGTTGGTGCATTGCAGTATAATGTGTTGGCAGACTAGAGATTGCTTATGTGGTCAATAAGGTATCACAATTTCTTCAAACACCTACTGATCGGCACTTGGTTGTTGTCAAGCGGATTTTGCGGTTTCTTAAGGGTAGCATCTCTCGTGGGTTATGTATATGTTGGTCTACTTGTGTAGGTTTACATGCTTATAGTGAGGTTGACGGTGATGGGTGTCCCGATGGTCGACGTTCTACTACAACTTATTGTGTCTGTCTTGGGTCCAACCTCATTAGTTGGAGTTCCAAGAAACAACATATAGTTGTAAGTGGAGTATTGAGGCGGAGTACTGTGCTCTTGTTCATACAACTGCTAAGTTATGATGGATTACATCTATATTGCATGAGTTTCATATTACGAGACTTGTCCACCATCTCTTTGGTGTGACAATTTTGGAGCTACATATCTTGCAGTCAACCTGGTGTTTCATCAGCGCACCAAAACACTTGGAGATTAACTTGCATTTTATTCATGATATGGTTTTGGCGGGTATTATACATATTCGGTGTGTTTTCACTACACTTCAAATTGCATATATTTTCACCAAAGGCTTGTTGTAGTATTCATTTTTACAATTTGCAGTCCAAGATTCACGTGGATGCTCCTCGTTAGCTTGAGGGGGCATATTAGTATGTATATATGATATGTGTGTGTAGAAGATATTGCAACAATTGGATATTAGTTGGCATGAGTGTTAGTAGTCTGGGAGCAGGTTGTTATATAGATGAGAGTGTGGTATGTTTTATTAACAGAAAGTGAAATGAAGTTACCTTGAGAGCCTGATACTTCTTTGTATATAACATATTTATTCTTATTAGTATTTAAGTCATTTTACAAAATAAACATATGATTTTTAAAGTTTGCTATCGCCAATGGTCATCTGTGGAGGTAGCAAATACTGAGTACCAAATCCATAATTGTTAAAAAGTAAAGATCAAAATCATATAATAAACATTACACATGGACGATCTTGGTATAATTTTCTAGCTTATATTAAAATATTCAAGTATGTTCCTGAATATCTAAAGTGTCTTCTTCATGTGATTTCCTCTGCTTCGCGGACGCGAGTGACCTTTTAGCGTTTGGTATACTCGAATAATCGAGCTTTTGTTGGTCGCTTAATAAAAAAAACCTACCACCATCCACCATTATGTAAGTAGATTTTTCACACTCAGCCATGATCGACGACCATCATTAAACTGATAAATGAATGTGTATAAAAGAGAGAATCGAAGCCCATCAAGCCTGTATTTCAAGTCTTCAAACACAAATATTTAAGGAGAGCCACATTTTTTTGTGAAAAGAAAAACCATTCCCATCAAACGAATCTTAGAGTCAGCAATCCCCAAATTAGAATTCAAAAATACTACTTAATTGAAAGTATTGACTTTGTCATAACGACTAGGAAGGACCTGTGCGTTAGTGGCAGTTTTGCAAAGAAATTGACGTTGGAGGCAGAATTTGGAGATCTATTTAGTTGTCTTACAATATACAAAAGTTTGGTGCTGTTATACTGCATTTGAACCAGAGTACATGCAGTGTTCTTTACAGTTGATCCTTAGAGAAGTTGTTCTTACAATTTACAGAATGTCTTTGGAGATCTATTTAGTTGTCTTAGGATACACCAAAGGTTGGTGCTGGTTATTCTGCATTTGATCCAGATAAATCTACAACAATCCAAAAAATAAGAGTTCGTATGCAGAGAATAAACTTTTAAGTACTTCAAGATGTTGGCCAAATGAACAATTAGTCAATGAAACATTCACACAAAACAGTTGGCAGGCATGGAATAGAAATTGGCGAAATTATATTAAACGCATTGTTCAAGCAGTTGGGTTTGAGACAAATCGAAAGCAAACTGAAGTCCCTAATTCATTACTAATATACTTATATAAATATACAAAATTCAGGCCAGGCCATATTTTTCTTACTATTCAAAAGTTAATCTGTATAAATGTGTATGATGTTAATAACCTTGAAAACATGGCTCGCACATGGATTACCAAACATAAAAACATCTGTTTTATCCATCTTCAGTTAAAAAATGTGGCAATTTTAATTTGGTGGCACCTAAGCCAAAAATTCACAAGAATCTGGGTAAAACGAAAAAGATAAAACATAGGGAAAAAAACACAAAGATGGTTCAGTGCGGGGATATCCACATGGAAAGACAAGGAGAACCAAAAAGACAATGCTCTAGAAGAATGAAGAAAAATTTGTGATGAATCAAGGAAAAAAACTTATCTCCAAAATAGGAAAAGTTTTAAAAGGGTGTGCTTAGTGTTCACTAAGATTACACAACTTGGGAAGGGCATGAGTGTTTTAAAAAAAGTACGGAATAAAAGTGGCTTTTTAAAAAAAATAAATAAATAAACAATTAAAATCCAACAACCAATTAAAACAAACCTATTCAACAACCAACCAAGAGCCACCACGTCACACATCCACTCCCCTCCACGCCTTGTGGAAATCTCTCTGCCCTCCTCTCTACGCCACCACCGCGCCATGGCACGGGTGATATGCCGGCGTAGTGGAAGGCTATGCGCCATCTGGACAACGCGCACCCATGCGATCTAAGTAGAGTAACGATATAGGGTTACTGCCAATCAATATATTGGAACAACTTTATAAGTATATCTTCGATATAGAAATCGAAAGGATTCGATTCGAGCAAATTTTCAATTCAAAAAAATTGTTGGAATGGCTAAAACTTTTTCAATCTACAATGTATCCCGCATGAATCAACCATCGGTATGATTATTTGATAAAAAGAAATCACAAAAGGGTATGTTGCTACCATTTTGAAAGGATTAAGAAGCACCGAAATAATGTCTAAACCCAATGATTTAAAACCAAAAATAAAGGATCTCAGAACAAGGAAACACCATTTCCATTGTCTCACGGATCCAAATAAAGAATCCAAATATATTTGAAATTAGACAGAAAAAGGGGGTTTGTTAAAGACCACTCAAAAAAACAAAGCTATAGAGACACTACATGGTTGAACAATGATATTCAGACACAACACAATTTTACCAATTAATAGATAGGAAATGGCATCACTACATATTTTAGTAATTGTCACCCCATATTTTATAAAAAAAATGAACCTATACCATGTTACGCTTGATATGTTATGCAAATAGCATTTTATGGAGAATTAAAAATGCAGCAGCTTCCTACTCTAAAAGAAATTAAAAGAAATCAATATATGAAATTTTCACATTGCATCTATAATAAAAATTAGTATTGAGATTGTTTTAATCTTGATTTCTTTGTGTTACATTTCACTAATCATTCTCTAATCTCCCCTAAAATTGGACAAAAACTCTTAAAACATTGGTAAATGGTACATTTTGAGGGTGAAAAAAGTTTAAACATTTGTTGATGTAGATGAATGACCCGCCTTGATTTGTTGCCTACCCATAAGCCAAAGTAGAGTCTTCCTTGCAAAAGATGGTGTTTTTGATGCTTCTAGTGAAAATGAATCCAACCATTGACAAACTTGGACTTCTTGATCATCCTTCCACCTCCCAATACTCAGTTCAGAATTAGCCCTCCGATTCGCCTTAGATTCATTCTGGTGTACCGGAAAACGGAAGGAGAATGACCCACTTTTCGACGGCCCAATGGTGGCGGTCACAGTTGATGTAGCTTTCTCTTTGTGCCCCCTAAGCCAAGACTTGGACACTGAAAAACTCTCCCTCTTGCTTTTCCCAATTGCACCACCACCACCAGAAACATCAATTCCTTTGAAATCCCTCCTAGAATCACCACCGCATTCCGACATTGCTACCCGGTGACTCGAGGTGATTGGAAGAGAAGATTTCTTGCTAGCTTGTTTCTTTACATGGGTACTAATTGGTACTTGTAAAGATGAACTCTCATTCATCACATATTCAAAAGATCCCATTGAAAAACACCTCCTACCATCAATTGCTTGCTTCCCACCACTCCCCTCACCACAACCACCACCACCATCCATACTCTTGAACTTCCCAAGCTTAATAGTAACAACTTTCTCCTTATCTTCATCTTCTTTCACCACTTCACCTTTATCACATTCAAATTCTACATTACTCAAATGGGAATTTACTTGTTCAATAGATGGACCATTAGGTTGATCATTATTAACACCCTCCCTAGAAATCTCACCACTTCCAGACTCAAGAACAAGCACAATTGGTGAAAAGCAAGTACTTTGAGTCACATCACAAAGCAAACTACCTCTACAAAGAGGACATGTGGAGTGAGACAATAACCATGTATCAATACAATCCATATGAAATGCATGGCTACATTTTGGCAATAACCTAAGCTTATCTTCACCTTCAAACTCACACAAACACACAGCACAATCAAAAGGATCTTTCACACCAATAATTGACTTGTAACTAAAAACAGGCAATCTGTCAATGAAAGACTGGTCAACGCCTGAGTCATGGAGTTGAAACAGTTGTTGTAACTGGCCTTGGAGTACACTCACATTATCAAACTGATCATCTGGATCTCTATTAATTGGTCTCATAAGATATCTAACAAGAAGATGAAGCAACCCAGACATGAAGAAAATGATTGCAAGAATTATGATGATGAGTAGAACATTTGGACTCACCTTATCGTTTAGATTGAATGCATGTGAGTGATGGCTGACGGTGGCCGGAGGTGGCGGTGGTGGGAGAATTGGCGAGTATAAAAGTAAGGTCTTTCATAGTTAGAAACAAAGATTTTATGATCCATTTTTTTTTCTGGGTAGCAAGAGAAATACGTAAACTTGAATCTTTGGTGTAATTGTGTGAATATTAAGAGAATCCCATCTCTTATTAATCACATAAACAGAAGAACGCTCATAGGACTTTACACGGTTTCTGAGTTGTATGCGTGTCAAAATGAGAGAGAGAGAGAGAGAGAGAGAGATGAAATGGGAGTCTGGTAGGATTTAATATTGTATCCAGCAAACTAGATTTCAATAATAAAGAGGAAGATAAATACATTTATTGATGTATAGCAATTAAACTGAGTTGCTATGTATTTCTATATAATTTAATATGTATATAGGGCCGTATAGAAGGTAATTCTTGCAAGTGAAATGTGATCTGGATAGTGAGTGTAGGTATGTGTCTGTTATTAGGGGTTTTAGAATCACTATTTTCATAGGTTGGATGTGTCATAAATTTATGTGTTTGGACAATTTTAACAGATCATTGTTATGTTATCGACTAATTAGTATAGATGCACATTTATCCCATGTTTAGATACATTATTGTAATGTTAGATGCACCGTTGTGTTAGTTTTGGTAATTTTAGTCTTATCGATTCATTAGTATTTTAGTTGATTTAGATATACTTAAGGGTCAAAAGACATCCGAGCAATTAAGCTTCATTACCGGTTAATTAGGAGATGTAAAGTGGGCGTTCATTTAAGAAAAATCTAAATAAGCAGCACCCAGAGCGACAAAATGTGATTCATTTGAAACCATGCCAAAACTACCCACAAAACCGTGTCTACCAAATTACCCTCCATCTGATGTATTGGTTCGTGAAATTTGTATAGTTTTAGCAAATAATTGTGATGATTCCTAGTTATAAAAATGTAGTCTTAGTTTTTAAATTATGTGATTGTGATTTTAATTAACTAATCAAATCAAAGTATTTTAATCTTAAAATTGAAGATTGTTTTAGAATATTAACGTAGTGTAAGTATTGTTACAAAAATATTTCATTTTAGTGGTTGTTTGTCAACTTCGGAACAAGTAAGTGTTAAACCAGTAAAATGTTTGAACCATTATAAGTCGTTATAGTGATTGACCATTTAGAGACAAATATCTGACTAATTCAAATAAGAGGTTTTAACCATTCAAGCTTAATATAATGTTTAACCATCAGATTCAAATATTTGAACTATTATGCGTAAAACAAATAGTTGAAACCATCAAATGTTCAACTTAATAAAAGGTATAAATCACTAAAAGTTGAAACAAACAGTCCCTTAATATACTCTTATTATTAAATTCTTGCCAAATAAAATCAACTCATTTTTGAAGGCGTTTAATTAAACCAACCTGCTCAATTATATTTAAGCTAAAGGACTTTAAAAAATTCATACGTGATAACAAAATAAAACAAAGGCACTAAGTCTAAATAATAGTATAATGCTAGAGAAGACGAAAAATGGATATTAAAATAAGAATTGCAGATTTTCCATTTTCATCAACTACAATGCTTTTTAAGTTGACTTCATGATGGAAGCATTGCACATCTCTATGCGCATTTAATACAACATTAACTATGGTAATTATCACAGATACTAAATTTCTGTACACAGGTTCAAATAATATTTTTTATAAATTTAATGTACGAAAACTGAGTTATATATCAATGAAAAAAGTTATATTTATTGGTTAAATACTTCTTTACACCAATTTAACATACTTTTGATCTATTCTTATTTATTTATTTACAGGTAAATTTCTTTTATATTCTAGTGTTTGTAGGACTTGAATCTAATACATTCGCCTCTCAAATGGTTAAAAGTGTTGTCATTACTAATAGACCACCAATCCATTAACTTAATCTATTCTTGTTAACCACTAATATATACGGATTGCAGAATTCAATCGTCCACCTTTAAGATAGAAGTGAGACACCTTACCACCATAACGTATACTTGGGGACTATATACTTTTTCTTTAACATCTACCTCACACGATATAAACATACTTTTAAACACACATAATTGTTTATCATAAGATTTGAATCCTTAGTCAGAATCACATACAGAGTAACATCTTACTATAACACCTTGTTATTGCTAGACCAAGTCCTTTGTGTCTCGATTAGATAATTAACTAAATGTCACAACAAGAAAACTGGGATGTCACTGAAAGGCGCTTTCATTCGTCAATCAACGGTGAAAGCTATCGCCTACGAGAATCTAATGATGAAGCTTTATCGGTGTACTGACCAAGGGTAATGTTCTTACCGATGGAACACCAACAGTGTCACACCCCAACCGAAGGCGGAAACATCGGAATGAGACGAACGAGATTGCTCGAGACTTCATAAACTAAATGTGGCAAGTATTTAATAAATAATATTTCATTTCATTGCTAATGGTTCAAGTATATGAAACAAAAAATACAACAAATTTTGCATGACTAATCTATAAAAATGAATTTAAAATTTGGTGCGTTTCTAGTCCTTCCTATCAAGTTTCATTCGTCGTCGTCGTCGTAGAATTCCTGCAATACGTATTAAAGTATAGTTCAATATAAAAATATTGGCGAGCATACAAGTTTGAGTACTAGCATATATGTAAAGAAGGTTTGAACAATCCACATAACAAAAATAGTTAACTAGATTAATGTACCAAGTCATTAAATTATACAAGTCAACCCAACGTTTACCGCAAGAATTAATCTTATCGTCGCAACGATAAGAACGTAATGAATGAATGACTTAACATGACCTCAAGAATACGGGCGGTGCGTTACTCCTATAGCGCTATACATGTTAAGGTGAGGCTTGAAACAAGTTAATGAAAAGTAAATCACATAAGAATGTTCCAAGAATACAAATCAAGTATCATGTATTTAAGCATGTGCGATTGGATTGTTTACATAAAGTATAAGTGATTGCGTGTTTTAATAGTATAACGTATTGCACCCATAAGTGTAAAAGCAAAAGGGGTCATGTTGTCACACCCCAAGCGATGGCGGAAACATCGTAGTGAAACGAAATAGATTGTTCAAGGCATCATAACACTATTTGTCACAATATTTAAATCAAACCCATTTCATTTCATAACAAAATTGTCAATTACAACACGAAAGTCAAATACAACAAGCACAACAACATAAATCTTAGCATTCTAGATGTGTTTCTATGCCGTCCCTACTAAGTTTCGCATGATCAACATCCTTAACCTACAACATGTTAAAAGTATAGTTCAACACAAAGTATTGGCGAGTACACAAGTTTGATATAGCATAAGTACGAAAAGATTTAAACGAATCCACATGTTAAGCTAGCATACCAGATTAATGTAAACATGGCATGCGATCTATAAGTCAACCCTCGCGTGTCACCGAAAAATAGAATAAACTTAACATGACCTCAAGAATACGGGCGGTGCGTTACTCCTATAGCGCTATACATGTTAAGGGGAGGCTCGTACGTAGTTAATGACAAATAGCATCACATAAGAATGTTCCAAGTATACAAATCGTGTATCACGTAACTATATCATGTATGATGGATTGTTTGTGTGATTGCATAAAATTATAAGTGTGATTGCGTGTATTTTGATAGACTAACATGTTGCACCCAAAAGTGTAAAGCGTAAAAAGGGTGTTCGAGTGTACTCACGGTTTTGCAAGCTTCCACTTGGTGTTTTCATAAAGTGTTGGGGGAGTTTGGAGGATGGAGCACTGAGTTATCCTACATGAGGAAAAGTAGGTTGGTAAGTATTTGAATGATAACGGAGGATTAGGAATTTAAATACACTAAAGTATGTATACGGGAAAATAATCATCTAGACTTAATACTCGTTCTTGACACTATAATACCCATTCAGATTGATGCGTTTTCATGGGTTAGGATACCCATTAGAATCGTAATGAGAAATTAAGCACTTAGGTGATGTAACCTAGTACCATGATGGATAAGCATTCGATTACCATCAAGAGTTCGGTTAGTGTATGTGTGTGTATATATATATATATGTCACACCCCGGATTTCCAACCCAAATCCATACACCGGTGGGCCTGGGTGGGGAGTATCGTGACGTCAGTTGATAACATCATTGTCAATTAAACATGGCACAACGGATGTCTTGGAGTAAAATTACTATAACAAACCGAATGTTCGAAAATACAAAATAATATACAGGCTCGTAATAGAAGATCCACAGGAATATCATTAAAATATACAAGAAAGATTATAAAACAGACTTTAGGGCAGATCTAAGGATTCGCAAGATCCTCTTATTCACTACCGAGCAGCTTCCGGCCTATTTCCTATTGTACCTGCAGTTTAATCTTTGGAAGATACGTCAGCTTTCGCTGGTAAATACACCCAACTGACTCATTTTGAAAACATTTTAAAATGATTTTAAGTACACAGGGCACAAAATCTTTTATAACTTAGGAAAGTTACTTTGTAAACTTGTTAACAGATTTACATGTTTGTCCATATATACAGGGCCCAATACAGAGACCGAGACATGATTAAATACACACCACTTAGAACTCACAGAGGAGTTATCCCCAACGTCTTGGGTAATTTGCATTTGAGCATCTTTCAGGTGTATGCCTACACCCCGCGCTAAGGTCGTGGCCATTAACTAATCTAATGAGCCGAGGATATCCAGGACACGGTAATTTAACCCTGATGTTTAAGTTATCAAACAAAACTGATTAAAACAGAATATGCAGATTTACTAGCCATAATCCGGCATTCGATTGATCCCATTTCTGACCAAGCAGTAATAGTTTACTGTATCCTAAGCCCGTATAGGAAAAATAAGTCGAGAGTATTTACCTGAGCTAGTCTTCTTTTAATTTCAATAACTCAGCCCTATACAAAAGTACTAACGTGCATATAGCATTTACCGGCAAGGCTCTAGTCTAGATTATGGCATAAGCTAACCAATTAAATACTATCGGTCTTTATTTAAGTCATAGACTTAGACCGATTAGTGTACATGATCAAAACGTATAGCGCTTGATTAAACGATGATCGGATAGAATGTAGTTTAAACCCGACAAGTACTTTGACTTGCATAATATGGGTAAACAATTAACATTCTGGATTTTGAGATTAAAGTGATAAGGTTAAACCCGTTTCGTTTGAATTCCGTAAACTTGTTACGTATAATCAACCGTATGCTTATAAGCGATAATGGGTAACCGGATAACTCATGGACGAGTTCTATATGCCATTATATTTTAAATAAGTTAAATATTAGTAAGATATCAACTTATATGTCCATTAAGGTTTTAATTCGAAATTATGCCTCATAAGGGCATTTTGGTAATTTCATACCATATAAAAGTAACTTGAATATAATTTAAGTTTATAATCATGAGTATTCTGAAAAAAAAAATTATTTATGATATAATATCAGTAGGATATCATTTATATGTGTATTTTATCTTTTATGACCAAACTATGCACCTAAGGGGCATTTTGGTCATTTTACACATAGTTTGTAAATTATTTGGGATTCTGAGTTCATAACATGTAACTACTATAAATATGTTTAAAATAAGTTTTAAAATCATTAGGTATCAAGTCTTGTTCAATAGTATGGTTTAAAACCATACTATGCGTCGAAACGACGCTTATGTCGTAAGATGACGTCTTTATGCGATGTTTACGAAAACTAATGTTTAGGTCAGATTAAAATGTCTTAAATATGTTATTTAATTATAACATATCAGTAGGTAAATGATTTACCTTAAAAAGATTTGATTAAAACTATTTTATGGGCCATAAGGGCTAAAATTGTCATTTATCGACATAGTTTAAGGACCTGTTTGAAAACTCAGTTTATAACTTGGTTTAACATCCCAAATAATCCTACTTATAATATTACATCAGTAGAAAACTCATTTTCAAGTTCATTACCATTTAAAACCTTGTTTTATGCAAAATGAACATTTTGGTCAAAGATGACATAATTATGGAACTTGCGCATAAACTTGGATACTGATTATGATCATGTAATATAACCTCAGAGGGTTATGTATATTATATTATGATCATAATGAAACTTTAGATCAGTAGGTAACTAATCTAAATCGGGTCAGAATCGAAAGTCAAAGCAGTAGTCAAACCTCGTGACTTTTGGTTGCAAACCGATCCTAGAACTGCAATTGATGACCCGAACATGTTCTTACATGTTCTAACAATTATTACCAACTTGTTTAAGTGTCAAAACAGGTTTCATAACATATATAAGATCAATTTATGATTTTTCCGAAAAATGGTCTGTTTGACATTTTAATATCATGACTTTGACCCGTCAATTGGTCTAGCAAACGTGACCTTCAGGAGGTGTCCTTTATAGGGATTAACACCTAACTTATTACGATCACTTAGCCATGTTCATTTCAAACAATGGCTGGACCATAATGGTCTTAACCGAAAGTCAAAGCGTTTTCTGGAAAACGCTTGACTTTTGGCTATAAAAGCCTATAAACAAAAATGCAAAATGAAGGAACACTTACCAGTGATTCCTAGGGTGCAAAAGAACTATGTTGGATGCTCCTGTTAGCTAGGAACTTTTAGAGGAGGGAGAAGAGTATGAATAAGAAAGGTGCAAGTTCAAATGGTGAACTTGATCACCTATTTATAGTTGGAGAACTCAAAGGAGGTGATGCTAGGTGTTTAGGGGTGTAAGAGGAAGTTTACAAGTATCCCAAAATGTGGCATAGCTGATTGCAAGTCCATAGTTTCGAATACATGGTTTTTTGGAGTTTTGTTTGGAGACCAAGCAAAACTTTCTACAGCAGAGGGCTTCTCGCGCCCCGCGAGAGACCCAGGCCTGGTCTCTCGCGGCCCGCGACCGCCATAAGCCAGTTTCAAACTTTGACACTTTTAACCCATCAACTTTATAAAGCTTCTAAAAACCTTTTTAAACACCTTTTTGACACTTTTAGCCCTCCGTAGCCAATACTTGGCATACTTGGGATTATGCCCGGACATTGTCGAGCTCTCGGTTTGTTAAAAGGTCACTCAGAGGTATTAATTAACATATTGACACTTTTAATCCCTCCATTATCCAACTTCCATATATTTACAAAATTGAACCCTCTCGTCCAACAATTGGTACGTATGAGAGTTAGGACTTCACAAAGGATCACTCAGAGGCTTATTATAAGCATGTTGATTCTGATGTCACTCAGAGGCTGTTATTTATGCATGTTGACATTGGACCGCCACTCAGAGACTTAGTTTGAGCATGTTGACGCCCTTAGTCCTTATTAGTCTTTAATAGACTATATTTAAAATTACAACACGTGTCACTATACTATTGGACACGATTTTACAGCGTATTACAATATATTATATAGTATACGTAATCAAAATATGGAAGTTCATAGAAGTCATGCATGGAGGTAGGAGGATAACCTTCCTTTAACCTCTTTCGTATAGTTCACCAATGCACAAGTCGTCACAAGGACGACAAGGATGGTCATGAATAAGTTAAACATAAAAGTAAAAGACGAAAAATTAATCAAATCATCAAGTGAGGTGGTGGATTGAAGGTATGATAGCCAAGGCTTCCAAGTAATCACACACTACCAACTCAAGTCTTGTTTCAAGAACAAGTTTGGAAGGATACAACACTTGTGGGTTGAAACCCTATTAAAACGAAAAGTTCTTACTCTTGTGACCTAATGATGTTCCAAGTTGGTTTTCCATGAAAACCTATGGAAACATTCCAAAGGTGATTCAAGTGTTAAGAAGAAAAAAGACCAAAGAAGGGAGCTAAGGGTGAGTTAGAACTCACTTTGAAAGTCTGAACTTTCATGAGGAGAGAGCTTTTAGAGAGAAAGAGATAAGTGTTTGAGATGTGAAATAAGAGTGGGAGGGGTTAGGGGGTTGCTAGTTGGGTGTAATTAATGGGCTAGAAACCATTTTCTTCGGATTATGCCCCTCTCGCGGGCCGCGAGAGGGTGAAGAGGAATCGGTCGCGGGCCGCGAGAGAGTACCACGAGGTTGGTCGCGGGCCGCGAGAAGGGTTATTCCAGAAGCTTCTTTGGTTTTTGACATTTTTAGACCTTGAACTTAGTTTATCTTTCATTTCAGGCTATAACTTGTCATTTTTGCATGTTTTAAGTATATAACGCATATAAGTATGATTTGAGTATCGAGTGTGAATGTATGAGTCTTTGCACGTATAATAAATATCAGTTTAAACGATTGAATGCATGTAAGACATGTATATATAATAGGTATGAATTTTATTACTACGATTCAAATCTTGAATTACAAAATTGGGAGAAGAAATACGAATACAAGTTTCCAAAAATAGAAATACGATTTTACTTTCTAATTAAGAAAAGTACGAAAAAACAAGGCGTTACACATGTATACTCACAATTTTGCAAAGCTTCCCGATTATCCGTGTTTGATGAGTTGTTTGAGAATGGGGAATCGAGGGTATAAGGTCATTCGGGGTTTATGGAGTGGTTGAATTCGGAATCTAGGATTTAAGTACAAAAAGTATGTGTACACAAAGTAATTATCTAGTCTTAAAACACTCGTTTTTGCCGCTATAAATCATGTATGGGTTGATGTGATTTCATGGGTTAATGCCCATTAGAATCGTAACGAGGGGGTTAAGTCTGAGATAATATAACCTAAGGTTAGGACAAGTAACCATATGATCATTGTCAAAAGTTCGGTTATGTATAAGTCTATTTACATATATATTATATAATATATATTAAGTTCATCATATAAGTCATAGGTTTCATAGATGTCATGCATGGAGGTAGGAGGGATAACCGTCCTTTAACCTCTTTCGTAAGATTCACCAATACACAAATTGTTACAAGGAAAATTCGGTTGGTCATGAATGGAATAAAAAGAAATACTTCACTAAACCATGTACCGACCAAGTACGCAAGCTAGGTGCGTGCATCCCGAACAAGATAACGTTTGGGGACGTGTCGTAGGCTTGTTACTCAATTGAAGTTGAACATGATTTAGTGGTTACTTAGAAATCATCAAGTGAGGTGGTGGATTGAAAGTAGGATAGCCAAGGCTTCCAAGTAATCACACCTTCACCAAAAAACAAACCTTGTCAAGCTTGGATGGTCTCAACACTTGTGGGTTAGAACCCTTTACAAAACAAAAGGTTTAGAGGTATTCTACACCTCCTAATTTGTATGAAACAACTCTAGCTAGCTCACTAACCATGGGCTTGATTAGAGGCACAAGTAGCACAAGTTTCTCTAGAGAAAGCATGTTTAAATAAAGTTTATAAGTTCATCTTCCAAAACAGAAAGTTTAGCCTTAAAAATGGTATTGTTCCACCTTGGTTTTCCATGGAAAGCCTATGGTTCCCTAGAAGAAGTACAACCATTGTAGAGGAAGAAAACGTGAAGAAAACATGAAATTAATGAAGTTATAAAAAGATAAAATCAAGCAGAAAGTTTATGGCACTTTGGACCTTAAAAATGGTGATGTTTCACCTTAGTTTGCCCAAGAAAACTTGTGAAAACCTTCTTAGAGGTTATCCAAGTGTTTTAGAAGAAGAAACAAGGAAGAAATAGTAGGAGAAGTTGGTTAAAACTCGTTTTTAATTGCTGGAACTTTCTTAGGTGTTGCTGAAAAACTCAGCTGAGTTTGAGTGTGTTTTGAGAGTGTTAGAGGGTTGTAAAAGTGGGATAAAGGTTGGGGAAGTGCTCATTATATGGAAGGGATTAGGGTTTGATGGGTTGGGCTTTGAATATGATTAGTGGGTAATTAACCCTGAAACAAGACACTAAACCCGGCCTAAAGGTTGCGACTGGACTCTACCCAGCCCGTGTATATATATATATATATTGAACATTATAAGGTGTATATTTGTTGTATATTCAGGTGTTAAATGTTATTTAATAAATGGTCAACCTGTAAAGAGAGGTCTAATATGCAAAGGGAACATGAAAACATGTGTTAAACAAGTATGTAAATATTGGTTTTGTGTTGTAATAAAAGAAGTAAATAACCAAGCTCTACTGAAGAGCAAAGCTCTGCTAGAGACCAACAGAGGATGTATCGTTAGTGTTTTCTTTCAGTTTAATATATAGCAGTTGTTAGCTTAACAGTGGTTGTCATCAGTGTTTTCTTTCAGTTTAGTGTATAGTAGTGGTTATCATCAGTGTTTTCTATCGGTTTAGTATATAGCAGTGGTTAACCTAGCAGTGATTGTCATCAGTTTTTTTCTATTAGTTTAGTGTATATCAGTGGTTAGCTTAGCAGTGGTGGTCATCAGTGTTTTCTATCAGTTTATTGAATAGCAGTGGTTAGTCTAGCAGTGGTTATCATGAGTGTTTTCATCAGTTTTGTGTATAGCAGTGGTTAGCCTAGCAGTGGTTGTCAACAGTATTTTCTATCAGTTTAGTGTATAATAGTGGCTAGCCTAGCAGTGGTTGTCATCAGTGTTTTCTAAAAATAGAATGTGAATATGAACTTTCTAAAAATAGGAATACGGAAGTACGAGGCGTTACAAACGGATATTTACTATGGATTCTCTGGCCAAAATTTAAGTTTCCCAGCCAAAAGTTGACTCTTACTAAAGGACAATTATCCGATGATGTTATTTTTAGTGATGGTTATCCAATTTGTTACCCATTGGTGATTATCTTTTATTCCAAAAAATATCAAATTTAGATTTTTTTTAGTGTCCTCCAATAATATTATAAATAGTTCAACAAAATACAAATAATTCTGCAAATCCGATAGATGCGAAATTACAAATTACAAACCATAAAATTATAAATTACAAACCTATAAAAAAACTACAAATCATGAAAATGCAAACACATAATCACATTTTGTATAGTATATTTAAACAGTCTTGTAATGTAAAGCTTCAAACCCTTTACCCCTTCTTGTTGAAAAGAAACTACTCATTGCAGTTGAATAAGATGTTAGGGCTCCTATAATCAATAGGTTTTTTTTATTCCATAATTAGAATCTCCGTCTCCAAAGAAAAGCTCACAGAGACATCTCAGTTATATGGTCTCTAGCTTCTGAATATCAGTCACAAAGATATCTTAATAAGGTTTTGCATGCCTCCTAATACTAAAGCTTAGAAAAACATGGTAGAAATCTACAAAGGATAGTTTTAAGTTTTAAAAATGAATTGTCTAATAATAAATTTTAAAAATTAAATGAAATGAGATCCTAGTCTATGTCCTACAATGGTAGTATATCTTTGTTTTTGTTCATGACAAATAAACAATGTGTTGAGTTTCCTCAACATGCTAGTTTGATCATGATTTAACACAATATATCCTAACCTTAATTAGATACATATGTCCTCAATGGTTTATGTTGATTTTTCTGTTATTAGAACCATCACACTTAAGCATTAACAATTCTCTAGCATTGATATGAGCAAAAATGTACAATTCAAATTACCACCCATTTAGAATATGTTTTGTTAATAAAATGTTTAAAATAGGCTTAAATGCGTTTATATTGAATTTTCAGGACAAAAATAACCCAAGATTAACAAAGGAAGCTAAACCGAGCGATAAAAGGAGAAAATTAGAAGAAATTGTCCAGACAAGCCCCATGCCTCGGCAAACACGCCCCGTGCCTTGGATCCCAACACCACTAAACACCTCCAGAAGCCCATTGCGCGAAGATCAGGCGAAAGAAGCTAGGCACGACCCGTGCTCTGAAAGGACGCCCTATGCCTCGGCTGTACAAGACAAGATAAAGCTTCTCAAAGATTTGGAAGATCACGCAGGGCCCACAAAGTTGACCACTGTCCGTGTGTACGAGACACGGCCCGTGCGTTGCATAATAGGCTATAGCAGGTCAATTGAATGGGGACGAGGCGTGCCTCGCACCAGCCAACCTATAAATATAGGCCTTCTCCACCATTTTCACTTTCTCATTCTCTCCCCTCTTCTCCACTACACAATTCTCTTCTATCCACCCTCTCTAATCATCGTAATCATTAGGAGAAACTCAAGAATCATTAGTGTAATCAAGCTTTTTAATAATTTATATAATATTTTCAAGTTTGATCTTATCATTTTCCATGGCCATTCTTAGCTAGATTCTTGAGGTGTTTTGAAAACTTACCCCCTTGATGTCAAGCTAGCTAAGGCAGATCATGGGTAAGCAAGGTGTGTGTGTGTGTGTGTGTGTTAATAACTTTAATTAATTATCATAGTTTATTGAAAGTGAGTGAAATAATAGGGTCGCCATTAATTTGGGTCATTAGAGTTTTCCCATAATCCTTAAAATCTACCAACAATCTTGCGACGCCATTAACTTGGATCGTCATGTTTTCTATGTCTATGTAGAGTTAAAACATGTTGATGTTATTATCGGAAGTTAAAGGTTTTGGATGGGACTTCGGTTTGGGTAAGCTCTTGCCATAGCGCGAAGATAACAACAAAGTGTACATGACTTGATATATATAAAACTAACTACCTTAGAGGAATTGATGACTCACTAACAGACTAATAGAAATGAGTAATATATATATATATATATATATATCCCTTGGACTATTTAATTAATTAATACTACATGTCGGCCTTGAGTTGTGTTTCCTTGCTGATTCAAAGCGAAAGGATCGAGTGTGTTAGGATTCCGACCTAGATATTGCACAATGATACGCATCTTCACACATAGTCCCTGTAAGTGTAGTTCATGCGGGGTAACTATGCTACATCAATTCTGGTTACAAGAAGTTAAACCATGTCCAAAGCATAGATCAAAGTCAAGATGTTTATTAAGAGATGAAGAGTGTCGAATTATGTAATGAAGATTGAAGAAGTTCCGAATTGTTGGAGGATTGGGTACCTCTAAACTTGATTGTCAGTAGTATTGGTATCAATTCTATGTAAGAAGTCCAAGTTCTAAGAAAAAGATTAAGTCACTTAGAAGTTTAGGGTTCTAAGTGTAAGTTTATAATTTTTATAAGTGTTTCAAGTTTATACGAATTACTTAGTGTAATTCGGAATGAAGTTGTGTCAGTAGTATTGGTGTTCAAAGTTATGTATCTCTGAACTCATAGAAAGGAGTAATATGGAACTTGTATTATTCCGGATTACTTATTTCAGCCTAGATATATGGATTAGTTGATGTAATTTGGCAGTTCTTTTGGAGTAGTTCTAAGTGAATAGTTGGTAGAGAGAGGAAGTTAGAGAGAGAAAGACTAGTTTAGATCTTTGTGATCTAAACTAGGTTGGGATGATGTATACTCTTTCAGTTATGTAAATTTGTGATGATTGATTGAATAAAAGAGTCTCTTATTCTACACTTTCTCATCTCTAATGTTTTACATTTTGATCAAGTGCAATGTTCATGTATATCATCGATCCAGGGGGTCACGAGACCTTTCAGTCCCTTATTTGACAATCGAGCCCTTGTGACCCCATGATCTGATCTAATTAACAAGGCATTAAAAGGTAAAATGATCCTAAACATTCCTTCTCCTACAATTGATTCCTACCCTTTTATTTTCTTATTGAGCCATTTATTTTTTATTTTTTTTTTATTCTTTTTAACAAACCCAACTTTTGGACTTGTTAGACGTTAATGGTGACTCGGTACTAAAACTCCTATATCGTTGGAAGACCTCGGTATCTTACCATCACTATATTACGCCAATAATTAGTGCACTTGGCCAACGTGAACTCCTGTATCCTTGGACGACCTTGGTATCTTACCATCACTATATTACGTCAATATGAGTGCACTTGCCTAACGTGAGTTGTAGTGTGATAGTAGTTTATAGTGTTTCTATAAATATTAAAACTTGAACTATTGTATTAAACAACCTAAAATTAACCATCTTTTATAAGCACAACGAACCACAGACGTACCCATCACAAATATGCTTGTTTACTATTATGGTAGCATTGTTTGGTAAGAGAAGTATAACAAGAATTGAGGACGTGTGTCTCATAACACACAGAGATTGTATATTGCTTATAAACATACACTATATATAAATACTTCAAGAATATATATATCATTCATGGATTTTGATTTCTTTATGATATCTGAAACATAACAATCAAGATCTCTCTTTTATATATATATATATATATATATATATATATATATATATATATATATATATATATAAATATAAAGAGAGAGATCTTGATTGTTATGTTTCAGATATCATAAAGAAATCAAAATCCATGAATGGAGTTCGAGCATTAGTCCATGTTGAACACTACAAATAATTGATATGCCAAAGAATTGAACACTGTTAGTCATAGACAACTATGTTTTTATAGTATAGTTGTTTTATTAGTTTAAACCAGTTTTTCAAGGAAACAATCCTTTGTAAGATTACCAGTTATTATATAACAATTGGGAATCATCCTGTAATTTAGCTTGTTAGAGATCACTCTCTCTTTAAATGACGTCAGCTAGGTCATCAGTTGTTTCTCTATTTAAACACGAAGTAATCTATATATTTAATAACTATAAAGATAAAATATACATAGAATTAACTTATAAATATAACTTACATTTATGATAACATTTTAATGTAAAACAATATACACGAAGTAATCTATATATTTAATAACTATAGAGATAAAATATACATAGAATTAACTTATATAACTAAAATAAGAAACAAAGAAATCTTTGTATTTTGAATCTAAATGACCTTTTTCAACCCTCGTCACATTATTTGGAATAGTAGTTTCTATTCCTTCTATTTTTCTTAAACTCTTGCGCATGGACTGTGATATCAGGACAAAAAAGAGCATAGGGTTATGGTCAAACTTTGGAGGGGATACTCAAAAGTCAAACTATTTAGGGGCACAACAAGGTAATCAGAAAAACCAACTTTCGAAATTGGTGAAATCCTTGGAGATAGAAATATAGTAAGAAAAAAATTAAATCCGATCAAAGTATCGCAGATCTGCTGGAACCCATTGAGAAATATTAAAATACATATATATACACATTAATAAGAATATATTTTAATTATAGAGTATTGTCAAAACAAGATGTACAAGCATTTAGTTGAGATGATGCAATCATTTTTAGAGTTGTTTCTACTCCTATTTTCTTTCTTTAACTTTTTGGGTATCTACTGGGGATTAGGACAAAAAAGAACACAGGCTTATGGTCACATTGGTAGGGGACTAAAAGTCAAACTAACTGTAGGAGCAAAACAAGAACTAAGAAGTCCGGAAATGGGGAAATCGTGGAAAATGGTAACACATGTACAAAGACAATAAAAAAAGTATAATAAACATCCAATACAAGTATACCGTATAGATATATAATATCTACATGCATACGTATCTATACCATACACACATGTGGTGTGTACATAAGCATTCTTGGATTGTCAAACCCGTTACAGAAACTCTTAAGAGCATATGTGTAAAAATCAAACTATAACTAAAAACCGAACTAGTAACAAAAAAAAATTAACCGAAATCCAAATTGATTGGTTATGGTTAAGTGTATCTTTATAACCAAGTTATTGATTATTCCATAATTGAATTAAACGAAACCGAGCCGAACTTCTAAAATCTATAATTAAAGTTGATAAACATTATGTATTTTAATAGCTTCAAATGTTTGTTACTACTTAGTAATCATGTGTTATGAAGTCTTACTTTTGTTTTTTTTATAAATCAATTTTTTTGGTTTCTAGAAAACCAACAAAGATCGTACTGGGTAATTTGTGTTTCGTTTCATATTTTGTAAATTAGTAGATTTTTTTCTTCATTTTAAAAGAAAAATATTTCTATTCTGGTTTTTTCTTTGTTTTCAAGAATGAGACAATCGCCCTTTAAAAATTTCCACCACCGAATTCCCATTTTTACACAAGCTCATGTTAGCTCTCACATACAACCCTAAGTATAGGGATGGCAAAAAAGCCTAAGCCTGACGGGTATGTCCGAAACACACGGGACGGGTATACCCGAAGCCCAATGGGTATGGCCGGGTACGGGCTTAAAAGAAGAAAAAAATTCGGGTACGAGTACGGGTATGAGATTTAGTGATACCCGCCCGATACTCGGCCCATTTACCCGAATAATACCCGAAAGTATCATATTATAGATTTCCGTATGTATAAACTTAGCACATGTACTTATTACCTTCTCTATATTCATATGTGGATGTGTATTTGGCAGGTGCTTAGTGAACAAATAACTTATTTTTGAGTATGTACATTGGATATAGAAGATATCACCCTTTATTATGTGGGTGTTTTATGCAATTAGGTGTTCCTGATACAATTACTTAATTAAGTAATCATTTCGTTTAGTTTGATATATGTGGTCTGAATATGATATGTAAGCTATTAATCATATTTTCATTTGTTATAGTATTAAAATAGTAAATTATATAAACATCAAAATAAAATTACACATTTGTTCCAACGGGTATTTTTAAGAAATTAACGGGTATGCCCGATACCCGACGGGTAACAGGATGTAACATTTCCATTTTTAGATTAAAAATAAAGTATATAAAACTTATATTATTATTAAACGGGTAGATTACGAGTAAGTTGACTGTTAAAAATATGAGGTATCTAGACGAACATATATTTTTATAGGAACCGTTTAATAATTAATAATAAAATATATTTGTATAGTTGACCTTACTCCATTTTTAATAAAACTTAGGTCAAAATGTAGATAAAAATATGTTCGTTCTAATAACATATTGATTGCTTTATAAAACGTTATATTTTAGAAGTTATAAACGATAAATGAGTGAAGCAGCTAAATTATATATATATATATATATATATATATATATATATATATATATATACATATATATATATATATAGAGAGAGAGAGAGGTAGAGGTTCATGTAAGAAAATTTAAAAGTGTGAGTAGAATAAGAAAGATTTTGGAGGTGACATGTGTCCCTTTTTATTTTGGTAGTTTAAGGGTATAAGTGTAGTTTAACTAATAAAATCTAATTATAGAATGAATATATGCAACCGACTTTTGGCAGTTATTGTAGGGATTTTCGAATTTGAAATAACACCCTAACTCATAAAAACACCAAAGCATGTATATTGAAGGCATACATCTTATAAAGCACAGAAATATAACAGAAACAATACCCTAACTCATAAAACACTACAACATGTATATTGAAGGCATATATCTTATAAAGAACAAAAATATAACAGAAATAACGCCATAACTCATAAAAACACCACAACAGTTATATTCAAGGCACACATCTTATATAGAACACCCTAACATTGAATATAACAGAAATAACACCATAATATAACACCAGTCAACACTTTAATCAGAATCAAACAAGAAATAACACCCTAAATAAATAAAAACAGAAATAACACCCTAACTCTTTGAAGGCAATAGAAACCTACTCAATACACCAGAAACCACAGCAATGCAAGGACCTTTGTCCCTCACATTAAATATAACATGAATAACACCCTAACTCATAAAAACACCACAACATGTATATTGAAGATATACATCTTACGAAGAACATAAATATAACAGATATAACACCCTACAATTTAAAACACAATTGTATGAACATAGAAAAACACCATAGAGTAAAACACCCAAGCGAGACGTAATTTTTTTCTCTACATAAGTATATCAATATGGTACTCATATTAAAGATAAAAAAAACACTCGTTATTATGGTGTAATTTAAAAAAAAAAGAGTTGTATAAAAAGTTATTGACGTTTAAAAAAAGGGGGAAACTTTGCATATACATTAATGTTAGTTTCTTAATTTAAAAATGTTAAATTTACCTTTATACCCTTAATCTAGAAAATTAGTTAGTTTAATAGTTAACACTATTTACAGAATTGTCACTATGATCTCAACCATTAGATTAAATATCTAATGGTTTAGATTGTTTCTTATCCTTCTCGCACTTTTAAATTTTCTCACAATAACCTCACCCTATATATATATATATAATATATATATATAATAAAAGTCAAAAGATAAAAGAAATGAATTGTTGTAAGTGGCTAAATTTTAGGAGGATTAGAAAAGATAAAACTTACAAGGCTTTCATGCCTTCGCCTATAAATAGGGCAGATAGTTAACTTTCAAAAATTGCTCACACTGTTCTTTCCCTCTTGCTCTCTCTGCTCTGTTACCGATACCACCAGTAACTGGTTCACGGCTCCCGCCCAGGGTGTGGTCGAGGGTTATGACACAGGCCGGGTATGAGAAAAAAAATTACAACCGGGTACGAGCCTGGGATTACTAATACCCGGCCCAAGCCTGACCCATTGCCATTCCTACCCAAGTACTTGAAAGGGAAGCTACCAACTTTGCATTTTAGAACCGAGGCCATGGATTGTACACGTACGCCACTAACCCCAACCCTATATAAGTTACTGCTTGATGCATTCACCTAGAGACCCGAGGCTAGATGAAAGCACCAAAGAATCCTCATAAGGTTTAAAACATTTTGGCGCGACCACTCACTTAAAAATACCACACCGTTGGCATAAAGAAAGTGTGATAAAACAAGGTCATTTGATACACGTTTTACCCTGTTAAACAAGCCCACTAAGCATGGTTTTCTCATCACCCTTTTCAAGGTTTTCCTAGCAATTACGAACAAGAACGAAGACAAGAGGTCACCTTGCCTCAATCCTCTATGGGATGTGAACTCTTGTGTGGGTGACCCATTCATCAAAACCGAAGCTTTTGCGGATGTAACAATTGCCATGACCTATCTAATCCACCTTTTTGGAAAGTTCATTTGCCAATGATGGACTCTAAGAACCCCCAACTTAGTGAATCGTATGCCTTTTTCATATCAACCTTGTGAACTATACCCTCCTTTTGACCCTTTTTCATCCCAAACATCAAGGGACCATCCAAAATGGTTATGTTCCCCTTAAAAGCCATTTGTTCCTCTGACACAAGCTTATGGATTACCGTTTTTAGCTGGCTCACCATAACTTTTGAAATTACCTTATTAATACACCCGATAAGAGTAATAGGTCTATACTCTCCTAGTCCTCCCGGGTCATTACACTTTGCAATAAAGGCCAAAAAGGACGATGTACATCCTTGGCTAAAGGTCGCATTCCCGAAAAATTCTTCGAACATCCTCATGAAATCATCTTTAAACACATCCCAACACTTTTTAAAGAATCTAAAATTTATCCCATCCGGCCTCGGTGCCTAGTCGCTCGCACAATCCCATACCGCCTTACGCACCTCATGATGTGAAAACGGAATCATAAGCGAGTTGACCTCTAGGCTTGACAAAGTTACCAGATTCGGGAAAACTGAGGTCGGCCTAGTCGACATCGGTTCGCTAAGTTACTAAAATGAAAAAACTATAAGTGTAAACCTTGACCAAAATCAGATCTGTTACCCATGCCCATCTATTTTCAGCCCATTAATGCGATTATAACTTACATTAGCATTTAGAGTAACATGAAAGTACCTCGTGTTCTCGTCTCCTTCTATTGCCCACCTCACCCTAGCTTTTTGTTGAAGATCCATGCTCCTTAGTGTATCTTCCATGATAAAGCTCTTGCACGCGACTTGGGATTCCAACTCGGAAGGCAAGAAACTTTGCGACTCAGCTATTACTTCCAAAGCTTAGAGTTGCTCCACCTTTGCCTTATACTCACCCTCCTTAGACGCCTTCAAATTTAATACCCATTGCTTCAATCTGAATTTTATCCACTTCAGCTTCGTTGCCACAAGTAAATCAGCCGGGCCATGAAACCGAAAGTTCAGGCCAACTTGGTTTACATAATCCATGATCCCGGGAAGCTCGAGCCACAAGTGGAAGATCCTTATGGATATCGGTCCATAGTACACTGGGATTATACACATTAGAACTGGGCAATGATCCGATACAACATTCGATAAAGCAACTACCGAAGTCGTGAGCCAAAGATTCATAAATTCCGGACAGACCAAGTATCGATCCAATTTACTTTTCTTTACCCCATCACTAGAGTGGTATGTGAATCGTCTCCCCCAATCTGAAATTCCACCAGCCCTGCCCACTCATAAAAATTGTTGAAGTGCCACACATTCAACGCTATGAATTTCGAATTCATTCGTTTGGTTGGTTCCCAGACATCATTGAAGTCCCATAGCAAGATCCACAGCCCTGGAAACGAGAACCTTATAACCAATAGCTCTTCCCATAGTCCCTGTCTCTCCACTGCATCATTCTTGGCATAGATGTTAACAATATTCAAGATTTCACATGTTGCTTTTAAGTATGCACGAACCACTAAAAACCGGCGATGATTAAAAACACTTTTTCTAAAATAAAGCCGGATTCCATGCAGAAATTAACCCACCTGACCTACCTTCAGCCTCCACTGCCTTGAAATCCATGACAGATCGTCCCCAAAATCTTCTGACTAGATACCCATTAACATCCCCTTATTTTGATTCTTGAATCGCTAGAAAATGTAATCCATTTGAAGTCGACATCGGTTCGCTAAGTTACTAAAATGAAAAAACTATAAGTGTAATCCTAGACCAAAATCAAATCTGTTACCCATGCCCATCTATTTTCAGCCCATTAATGCGATTATAACTTACATTAGCATTTAGAGTACCATGAAAGTACCTCGTGTTCTCGACTCCTTCTATTGCCCACCTCACCCTAGCTTTTTGTTGAAGATCCATGCTCCTTAGTGTATCTTCCATGATAAAGCTCTTGCACGCGACTTGGGATTCCAACTCGGAAGGCAAGAAACTTTGCGACTCAGCTATTACTTCCAAAGCTTAGAGTTGCTCCACCTTTGCCTTATACTCACCCTCCTTAGACGCCTTCAAATTTAATACCCATTGCTTCAATCTGAATTTTATCCACTTCAGCTTCGTTGCCACAAGTAAATCAGCCGGGCCATGAAACCGAAAGTTCAGGCCAACTTGGTTTACATAATCCATGATCCCGGGAAGCTCGAGCCACGAGTGGAAGATCCTTGTGGATATCGGTCCATAGTACACTGGGATTATACACATTAGAACTGGGCAATGATCCGATTCAACATTCGATAAAGCAACTACCGAAGTCGTGAGCCAAAGATTCATAAATTCCGGACAGACCAAGTATCGATCCAATTTACTTTTCTTTACCCCATCACTAGAGTGGTATGTGAATCGTCTCCCCCAATCTGAAATTCCACCAGCCCTGCCCACTCATAAAAATTGTTGAAGTGCCACACATTCAACGCTATGAATTTCGAATTCATTCGTTTGGTTGGTTCCCAGACATCATTGAAGTCCCATAGCAAGATCCACAGCCCTGGAAACGAGAACCTTATAACCAATAGCTCTTCCCATAGTCCCTGTCTCTCCACTGCATCATTCTTGGCATAGATGTTAACAATATTCAAGATTTCACATGTTGCTTTTAAGTATGCACGAACCACTAAAAACCGGCGATGATTAAAAACACTTTTTCTAAAATAAAGCCGGATTCCATGCAGAAATTAACCCACCTGACCTACCTTCAGCCTCCACTGCCTCGAAATCCATGACAGATCGTCCCCAAAATCTTCTGACTAGATACCCATTAACATCCCCTTATTTTGATTCTTGAATCGCTAGAAAATGTAATCCATTTGAAGTCGACATCGGTTCGCTAAGTTACTAAAATGAAAAAACTATAAGTGTAATCCTTGACCAAAATCAAATCTGTTACCCATGCCCATCTATTTTCAGCCCATTAATGCGATTATAAGTTACATTAGCATTTAGAGTACCATGAAAGTACCTCGTGTTCTCGACTCCTTCTATTGCCCACCTCACCCTAGCTTTTTGTTGAAGATCCATGCTCCTTAGTGTATCTTCCATGATAAAGCTCTTGCACGCGACTTGGGATTCCAACTCGGAAGGCAAGAAACTTTGCGACTCAGCTATTACTTCCAAAGCTTAGAGTTGCTCCACCTTTGCCTTATACTCACCCTCCTTAGACGCCTTCAAATTTAATACCCATTGCTTCAATCTGAATTTTATCCACTTCAGCTTCGTTGCCACAAGTAAATCAGCCGGGCCATGAAACCGAAAGTTCAGGCCAACTTGGTTTACATAATCCATGATCCCGGGAAGCTCGAGCCATGAGTGGAAGATCCTTGTGGATATCGGTCCATAGTACACTGGGATTATACACATTAGAACTGGGCAATGATCCGATACAACATTCGATAAAGCAACTACCGAAGTCGTGAGCCAAAGATTCATAAATTCCGGACAGACCAAGTATCGATCCAATTTACTTTTCTTTACCCCATCACTAGAGTGGTATGTGAATCGTCTCCCCCACTCTGAAATTCCACCAGCCCTGCCCACTCATAAAAATTGTTGAAGTGCCACACATTCAACGCTATGAATTTCGAATTCATTTGTTTGGTTGGTTCCCAGACATCATTGAAGTCCCATAGCAAGATCCACAGCCCTGGAAACGAGAACCTTATAACCAATAGCTCTTCCCATAGTCCCTGTCTCTCCACTGCATCATTCTTGGCATAGATGTTAACAATATTCAAGATTTCACATGTTGCTTTTAAGTATGCACGAACCACTAAAAACCGGCGATGATTAAAAACACTTTTTCTAAAATAAAGCCGGATTCCATGCAGAAATTAACCCACCTGACTTACCTTCAGCCTCCACTGCCTCGAAATCCATGACAGATCATCCCCAAAATCTTCTGACTAGATACCCATTAACATCCCCTTATTTTGATTCTTGAATCGCTAGAAAATGTAATCCATTTGAAGTTTTCACCCACCCGATCCAGTTTTCTTTACGCTAGTCACGGAGCCCCCCCCCCCCCCCCCCCTAAATTGATAGTTAAAAAATTCATGAGATCAACTCTTGTTCGCCTTCACCCAAAATAATTTCGCTAACTTGAGCCTGGAATCCATTTATTCTAAAACCCACATTGTTGCCTGCGTTTATAGTTGCGATGGCTTCCTTCTAAACAATGTTACTCATTGGAGTCTGCTGGGATTGTTCATCAACCCTTATCGTCGCAACCCCTTCCCTCATCAAACCTCGTGTAGCCATGATGTGATCTCCAATCGGAGCCTCCATTGTCCCTATCTGGTCTCCTACCATCACCCTTTGACTTTTTTCATATAGGTATTTATTTAAGCCCAGGAATCCTCCTTCACTAAAAGACTATTTTGTTAAATATATTTGAAACAACACTATATTGATTAATAGTTTTTTCACGGATATCATTATAGAAAAAAAAACATAATTTTCCATCTAGGAAAAAACTCAAATTTTGACTATAGTTTTCAGTTCATTATACTCTTATCCACTAGACAGTAATTGAGCCAATGACACACGCTTTAACAAGTGGAAACGACACGTCCCATTTGACTTTTAACTTATACTAATGAAATAAAAATATATATGTTAGTAAAGCTTAACTTATAAAGTGGTTATCACTACACATTACTAGGGATTTCCAATTCATTTAAGTCATTCAAGAAAGTTTATTTTAACAAAGTTTCTAAATACTCACGCACTAAACGTTATAATAAAAACATACTTATTTTTATAATCAACAAGTCAAATTGCAGTATATTATATATTATAATTATTAAGAGGGGAAATGAAGCCCAAATACTCTAGGGTGCTACCCGTAGCTATTCATAGATTCAGGGATATTGATCTTGGATCATTCAAACGATCACAGGGCTCAATGATAGAACTTTCTTCTTCTATTGTCTTTTTCCCTCGAGATGAAGGAAAGAGCATTAAAATACGTCACACTTAGCTATTGGATGTTCCTATTATTTCTATAGATAAACTACATATGAAGATTGATAAATAAAGCTATAATAAATACGAAGACTATTTATTTCTATAAATAATTAAGGAAACATCTCAAAGAAATGACATTTGTGCATTTGTAATCGTGCTAAAAGAATCGTATTAGGAATAACTTGTTAAGACTTCACGCTTATTTGTCCTCAGAAAAATTCAATCTAATTAGTTATATCTTTTTTTTAAAGTTAACTTCATTAAAAAGGCCAACACAACTAACGCAAATAAAGCAGAGGGCCGACAACCATCATTTACAACACGCATAACATGGATACTTACAACCTAACAATTAGATGTATCTAATTTTTTTAATTAATATATTTTTTTGCCAAGCACGATTTGTGGCTTTGCAACTCTTGTGTTTAAATGCAAACATTTCCAATATATATGTAAAATTAACTAACTTCTTGTAATGCTATATTCTGAATCTTCATCTTTTAAAGTTTGCTAGTACCATGCGTAATGGGTATGAAGATAATGGGTATGAAGGAGCTTGATAACATCTTCAAGGCCGTTTCTTTGAGCGTTATAGAGGCATTAAGTGGGATGGGCATTTCTAGTATAGTGCCAAATAAGGAAGAAAAAAATAGAAACTAATGACTGAAAGTGCATTAAGAGTGATTAGCCATTACACATTTTTAAAAGGTATTATGATGCTATATAGCAAAAAATGCCCCTTTTAAGATATTAACCATTATGAATGGCCTAACATCTCACTTGTTATACTTTTCAAGATTATGATTACTTTTGAATCTGGAAAATGAAACTTTTATTATTTATTAATATAGCAACATTTATTCGCCCGTAAAAAAGCAGATTACATTATACATTGTTTTATATAAAAATATATATTTACTACGTTGAATCAAATAAAAAGTTGACTCTGTCGCTAAAACAATCCTTGACCTTTTAGTTTTTAAAATCGATGACTAATATCAGAAAAAGGAAAGTTGTAAGCGTAATTTTGACGGTTTTTCAATTTCGTTTCCCTATGAAAATTATGTTACCCTAATTTAAAGCCCAACTAATTTTTAAAATGCACAATACTTATCAATTCTCATTAAACCCAATAACAAAGCCCAATGCCAATTAGTTATTAGCCCAACCCAATAAAAAGTGTTTGAATTAAAAAAATAGCGAAGAGGACCGAGGATGAGCAGTAGCACAGCAGCAACGACATCATCCAACCATCCTCATTGCGCACAACATATGGCAGAAAGTTATGGTAATCAAAGAAAACAAAAGTATATCATTCCTAATCGACATGATTTTAAAGTTGAAGTTTTTAATACGGTTTTGGATATGCAAATTAAGATCTTGGAAACTGATTTAGTGAGGTCTCAACTATTTTGATTCGAAAATATGTTAGGTATAAAATCTTGTGATTCGTTTGCTAAGTATAACATATCTAAGATAGTGACATTTTCTGAGATGCATCCGAATGACTTTAATAAAGGAGAAAGAGGGTATCTTGCGGGTGGTCTTTCGGTCTTTTATCACACTTCAAAGGAAGATGATAAATTTGCAAAAAGTGACCTTGCTCGTGTATGGTGAAAACAAGATTGCTAAGTTTGACATATCTAAGATAGTGACATTTTCTAAGATGTATCGAAATGACTTTAATAAAGAAGAAAGAGGGTGTCTTGTGGTTGATCTTTCGGTCTTTTGTCACACTTCAAAGAAAGATGATAAATTTGCAAAATTAACTGGATTGAGTGACCTTGCTCGTGTAACGGTGAAAACCGGAAAAAAATGAAACTTTTCCTTTGGTTTATCGAACATTGAAGCTAGTGTTGGTTTTACCGGTGGCAACCGCGCCCGTTTAAAGATATTTTCTAAAATGAAGCTTATCATGACGGATTTACGCAATCAAATGGGTGAGCCGTATTTGAACAATGGTCTAATTTGTACGGTTGAAAAAGAAACTTTTTATAAAGTAAAAGAAGATGATGTCAAGCTTTCAAAAACCTAAGAGGATAAACCATTTAAGTCTATGTTCAAATTTATTTATTATCGTGCTAAATTTGTTGTTTCGTTTACATCCTATGAATTGCGTTACATTGTATGAAGTACGTAAAAAAATTGAACGTTGCCCCTATAATTATTTTCTAGATCCGCCACTCCTTTTGAAATAACCACTTATGTTTATTTTTCCCAAATTTCCCTCTATATTTTACACGTTTATAACTGTTTTACACAACTTTACTTTTAATAAAAAAATTCGCAATAAAATTAAACATCTTTTTAGCTTTAATTTTAGTATCATATTGCTATATAAATATAACAACTAAGGAAATCCAAAAACTATATTGTTTTTCCATTTGTATAACATTTTTATGCTATATTTTTTACTGGATTTTAGTGTTGCATCTTTTGTACAAATTTTTTTGTGTTCTATTTTTTATACTAGATTTTTATATTGTATTTTGAAAAATAAAATGGGTGAGAGTTTGTGTTTTAAGACCAAATGCTGTTTGATCCTATACATATGTAGTATGACATGTCATCTCTAATCTTTTTTAGGATACCTATACACACTCTAATCTTTTAGAGGATCTTCTCCCTACAAGTATAATGGTTTTATTTGTTTATTAAAACCTCAAATTTGGTAAGGAAATATCTTTTTATGATTTATATTTACGGTTACATATTTTAGTTTGTTATGATTCAAATTCATTGAGAGTTTACGTGACAAATAAACCAAAGGTTATGATATTGTATCAGATTAATTGTCACTACAAAAAAACTGGACAATTACGATCAAAATTGGTGACAGGCAAAAAGCAGTCACAAAATTAGCGACCAATTTGCGACCAAAATCAAATTGGTCTCAAAATTAGCGATCGACAAAGATTCGGTCGCAAATTTTGCAACCGCCTTTACGGTCGTAAATTGGCCACAATATTTACTATTTAAAACAAACGTGCAAATCATGGTCGCAAATTCGGTCACAAAATTTGCAACCGTGTTTTTCGGTCGCAAAAAATATACGAATACAAAAAAATAAAACTAGAGATATAATTCGTTAGCAAATTTTACGACCGGCTTTTTCGGTTGCAAAAAAATATATGATTACTAACAAAAGATACTGTTGCAAATCGATCGCAAAATTTGCGACCAACGTTTTGGTCGCAAAAAATGAAAAATGAAATAACTAGATCATTTGAATGGGGATAATAAATGAAATCATTTAAGGTTAGTAATGGTCAATGATGATCAACTTAGACTCAACAAGACTTGTATGACATACTATAACTAGTAGGGCTGTAAACGAACCAAATTTTCAACGAACCGTTCATGAACCGTTCGACGGAAAATTTGTTTATGTTTGTTCGTATTGATGAAAAAAATGGTATTTTATTGAATATTGTTCCCTTTTTTGTATATGGCAGGACACTTTTGTACCCTTATAATTGACCTTCAAAGTCTGTTTTGCTCTCTAAAGATCTCAAATTGAAAATCTACCATTTGAAGGAGCTTAGAGAACATATGTTCGATTGGAATTGTTTTGTTAGTGTACTAAGACCTAGGAGTTGAGTCAAACGTAGGATGAAACCATACAACTTTGATCATAATTGGCTTCTACTTTATGTGAAACCGAACATCGTGCAACGCGACGGGTACTTCTATTGTTATTAATTAAGCCCCTGGTCACAACACGACGAAGGTTCAATCTAGTTTGACTTATTTTGTAACTTTATCTCGATGTTTTGTTTATTCGTATTTGGTATTTTAGATGAATGAATCAAATGCTATTTGAAAATTATTAGCAGGTTAAAAATTGAAAAAAAAAACAGGGGTTTATTATTAGCAATCTAAAGACCAAGCAGTCGCAAAACAGTAATGAGCAGTCGGACAAAAACAGTTGCAAGTCGGTTGCAAAAAGTGCTGTCGCAAACCGGTGGCAAAAACACGACTGCAAACCAGTTGCAAACTGGCGGTCGCAAACTGGAAGTTGCAAATCGGTCGCAAACTGGCAGTTGCAAATTGGTCACAATGGTTGCAACAGTAATTCCGGTGGTAAATATCGGTCGCAAATTTACACCAGTCGTAAATTCGGTCGCAAAATCTGGTTAGCGACGGGGTCATTTTTTACCGCGTTTCCAGTTGTGAACCAGTTGCAAAAAGTGTTTTGCGACCGAAAATGCAGTCGCAATGGTCAGTTTTCTAGTAATGTGTGAGGTAATTAGGGTTACAGTGTTTGTGTTTATGTATTAGCATAATATTACAAATCTAACTCCTAAATTATCACTAAACTTCTTCGTCTAATATTTCCCGCAAGCTAAGCGCATGAGCGTTGTGTCTTAAAATGTAAAATATGATATTCAAGACCTTCTCCAGCCAATGTGAAATCTTAACAGCCCATGTATCAAAGTTAAATCTTCAACTAGGTTTCTAGGCCCAAGTATTTGATTTGTTTTATTCATGCAACCAGATCCAAGTTAGATAGGCCCAAGTCAGGCCATGCCTGTTGAAAATACGCAAGTCATGATAACCAGAATTGTAGGGGCACACGTCTAGGATATAACCCGGGTGGAAGCATTACAAACAACAACGTGTTTTATCATCATTTGAAAATAGGGCAGAGTGAATGCAACCTTCATTCTTACGATTTTTGGAATCTCATTTGGAGTTCCGTTAGTGAGTGATGATGAATGAGGCATCATGTTCATTTGTTCTTCATAACTAGTTGATTTTAAGGTTCCCAACAACTTATTTGTTCATAAACAATCGATGCCTCCAACCATTGATTTCACCATCTAATTTCCTTAGAATTCTTGCATTTAATTTCCTCTTCATGCAAAAACTTATTTAGCTTCACTCCCCATATGAAAATTGTTAAAAGGTAGGTCATTTATATCAATTATATTGTGCTTCTATTTAGCTTCACTCCACAGTGCTGTTTATGTTACATGTACACTTAACTCTATGGGCTGCACAAGTGAAAGCATAATGGTGGGCTTGAGGACTATAAGTATACAAGACTTTAAGTGGGCTTGAAGACTTTGAGATAAGTGATGGTTAAACAACATCCGGGTTTACCGGATTCACAAAGATACCCAGGTCACTATAAATACTTGTGCCCGGGTTCTGTTTGAACTAATGGTCATTTGGTCTCTTGCATTATTGGTGTTTCTCTCGTTGGTGATTAGGGTTTCATCTGTGAATTTCTTTGATTCGCAGAGTTGTGTGCTTGTTATTTGTCAACAGATTATCATATTGATAATCTGTAGTAGAGGGTTCGGTGTTTTGAGTCTTTGATTTGTTTATAGTTGTTTGTTTTTTTGTATCTTCATATTCTGGGTTAATAAACTTTTGGTTTGGGTATGATCTGTTCTTGATACCGGTTTTTTTTTTGACATGGTATCAGAGCCATAGTGGCTCTTGAGTTATCGTCTGTGACTTTTCTTGGTCATCAATAGGTATCCGCTGCGTATATGTCAGATCGGTTAGATCTTCTTGTAGATTGAGGGTTTACACCAGATTTGGGTGGTTTTGTTGTTATTGGTTCCAGATCTTGGAGATGTTATGGTATTAAAGTTTGTGTCGGTCTAGAAGCAGAAACCCTAGATCGGGAGTTTAGGTATTGATCTAAGTCTTGGTGAACTCTTTGTTTGCTGATTTTGGATCTGGAAGTTGTGGATCTATTCAGTTGATTCTTGGAAGTTGCCGCTCTAATTAGGGTTCAATACTTGAATATCGTAAAACCCTAACTAGATTTGGAGAAACCCTGACTTGGGTTTGTAATACTTGGTGAGATCGTTCTTTGACTTTCTTTCTGTTGTTATTCTTTGCATTAGGCATTATTGTTGCTAGACTAGTTGGGCCGGTATTGATTGGGACACAGAGAGGGTACACTTTATTGCATTTAGTTATGATATTTGTTTGTGCTATTCTCTGTTGTGGTTATAGGCTTATTGTTTTTTTTATTACTAGACTATATACAACTTCTATACAAAGGCCTGGGTAGGCACCTTAGTGACAAACCTACTATCTGGTCCTTGGTACAGTTTCGCAGTGTAGGGCTTTGGTGTTCTAATTATGTGTTTTGTGTGGTTTGGTTAGTAACTTGTATTATGGCTGGTCTGTTGAATTTGTTTGGTGAAACTATGATAAGTAAACTTGAACCAGATAACCCTTTGTATTTGCATGCAAGTGATTCCACTAATCTGACTGTAGTTAATATAAAACTTAAAGGTACTGAGAACTACACAGTATGGGCTAATGATCTGGGTCTGGCTTTAATGGTTAAAAATAAAACAGACTTTATTGATGGATCATTTGCTAACCTGAGGGTAATCCTACTCTTAAAACTCAGTGGGAAAGATGTAATTATGTGGTACTTACCTAGATACTTAATTATGTGTTTGAAGAACTTTATTTGGGTCATGTATATTCTAAATCTGCTTCTGATGTTTGGAAAGAACTTAGGGATACCTATGATAAGGTAGATGGGTTTATTGTGTTTGACTTGTATCAAAAGATTAACTCATTAATCAGTCTGGCATGTCTGTTGCTGAATATTATCATAGATTGAATATTATGTGGAAGAAATTGGATCAAATTCTTCAAATACCTGTGTGTACATGTGATGTTTCAACTCAGTTTATTAATTTTAATCATCCTATTAAACTTATGCAGTTTTTAATGGGTTTGGATAATGTCTATCAGTCTGTTAGGCCTAGTTTGCTTATTAGAAAGTCTCTACCTACTGTGAAAGAAGCTTTTTCTTTTGTGTCTAGCGAAGAGTCTCATAGGCAATCTAATGTGACTGTGTCAAATGATAAAACTGTGGGATTGTTTGCTAAAACTAGTACTGGTATAGATAGTAAAAAGGAAGTGGTTAAGAATCAAAGTCAAACTTTAAAATGTACCAGTTGTAATAAAACATGACATTCGATTGATAAATGTTTTGAGTTAATTGGGTACCCTTCTTGGATGAAACCACCAAGAGGGAATCAAGGGAAGAAAGTCAGTTCTAGTAATAATGTGAGTGTTGATGATGCTAGTGTTCCTATTACTACTTTGACTATTGATCAGTTATCTAAGTTGTTAAGTTTAGTGAAAGAAAAGACACCTGAAACATCTCAAAGCTGCAATATTTCAGGTGGGTTTTTTGTTCTACTGCATTTAGCAAATTTGTTTATTCTTTTGGTTTTGATATTGGGAATGGTTCTTGTTGGATAATTGACTCAGGAGCTAACAATCATATGGTAAAGTCTGAGAAGAGTTTAACTGATTATGTTGATGTTTCTAAACAAAAAATTTATGTAAGACATCCTAATGGAACTGATGCCTATTTAACTAAGATAGGTTCTTTAAAACTTGCTGAGGGTATGATTTTGCATGATGTGTTTGTAGTTCCTGAGTACTGTGTGAACCTTTTTTTTGTACATAAACTGGCCAGAGACAATAAGTTGTATATTGGTTTTGATGACTATAAGTGTTATATACAGGACTTATCAACCAGGAAAGTTCTGATGATTGGTAATCAACTTGAAGGTTTATATATGTTTGGAACTTCTGATGTTTCTAATAAGGTGTGTAGTTTTAGTACTTCTGATTACAAACTGTGGCATGCTAGGTTAGGAGACCCTGCTGATCAGGAAATTAGGCTTTTTAAAGATACTTTAAATGTATCATCTGTTACTGATCATGGCCCTTATGATGTGTGTCACAGAGCTAAGCAACATAGAGAACCCATTCCCTTGAGTGAACATAAGAGTTCTCAGATGGGAGAGCTTGTTCATTTGGATATGTAAGGGAGGGACATAAATATTTTCTAACTATAATTGGTGACTATTCCAGGGCTGTTTGGGTGTGCCTAATGAAACAAAAAATTGAAGTTTTTGAAAATGTTAAAGTTTTTGCTATAAATACTTGTGCCCGGTTTTACCGGATTCAGAAAGATACACCATTGACTTAACTATAATTGAAGACTTGAAGTGTTGAAATAAGTGATGGTTATAACAATATCCGGGTTTACCGGATTCAGAAAGATACACGGGTCACTATAAATACTTGTGCCCGGTTTCTGTTTGAACTAACTGATCATTTGGTCTCTTGCATTATTGGTGTTTCTCTCGTTGGCGATTAAGGTTTCATCTGTGTATTTCTTTGATTCGTAGAATGCTTGTTATTTGTCAACAGATTATCAGTAGAGGGTTTAGTGTTTTGAGTCTTTGATCTGTTCATAGTTGTTTGTTTTGTTTGTATACAATAAATTTTTTGTTTTGATACGATCTGTTCTTGATACCGGTTTTTTTTGACAAAAACTTGTTGGTGGCGGATGTCTTTTATGATCTGTATTGGTGGCGAACCTGTAACTCTCACTGGAAAATAAGTCGCTGCTGTATAGAGGTTGTGATCTTGAAGGCGATGGTGTCACTCTATGTGCAATGACAACTAGGTCTTAATAGCAATGTGTTTCTATACATGGGGAAGAATGGCGACTGCCTACGGTGGCAACGGCAGCAACAAACCTAGCGTTTTGTGGTGGCAACTAGTGGCGAAGATTGTGTTGTGAAGGCGACATCTTGGAATGGATCATCAACACCAAGAAGGACAAGAAAGTTTGTAAAGAACTTAACCAAAAATAAGGTTTGGCACCATATAGTTTTTCAAAAAAATAATAATAAAAATTGGTTTATTTTAATAGAAAGTTTAGATTAATCGACAATTAAAAGGATCTATTGAACTAGAATTGTCATACCTAATTGCGTATATAAATTTTATAAATATATTTTATAAAAGGAAAAGAAAAATAAATATAAAGTAAATAAGGATGTAAAAAAATATCACTTTAAACCCTAAATGGATTGGGTCAGGATTAACTAAATATTATCGACATCTGACTAAAATAATATTTTCGTGGACTATATAATCTTAGCCTTCAATTTAGCATACTTTCGTATTTATAGAATACTGAATGAATGACAGAGAAATGACAATCAATAATCCAGAGGTTAAAGTGGACATTCATGTCTCACATGCATTACTAGATGTATAGGAAAATAACTATTCAGGACCCTACATCATGTACCAATTAAGCCAACACCTGGCTGAGTATTCTGAATCACATTGAAAAATAATTTCCAAATAACTCGAACACAAACAACCTGAGAATGTAATGAAATGAACGTATGCAGGTGCTAACTAAATCAAGAAACTTAATACTAAATTCTTGATTTTACTTAACAACAAAAAAGCCTTGACTCAACCAGTAAAAACTTTTATTTTCATAAACTGGAAATATGACTTCAAGCCTAAAAAACATTTATCTTTTGAAATCCATATGGTTGTCGTGATTTTTGACAATAAGAGATGCAAGATTACAATCCTGTACATGCATGGTTTCATCCGAGAATTCGAGTCGATCCTAGCAAGTTCAATTTGTTTCTTCATGTTGCTGGTTTTGAGAAACACTACTAAACAAAAGAGTATTACCAACGACATATATTAGTCAATTATCTTTGAATCGCTTTGATTCAAAACCTCGTTTGCATTCGCGAGTTTCTCATCACACAAACTTGTATTCTAAGTGAAAGGATATAATCTAAAGCTTCTTTGATGAGGGAGAATTCATCCATGGATTCTCCACCAGGAACAAGTCTTTTAAGCATTTGTGTTCTCCTTTTAACAAGTTTTTTTGCAATATGAGCTGCCAAATTCGACTTTGGAGGACCCATCTTCTTCATTTTTTGGCAAACATGACGACTCTTTTTCAAAATTGTCTTGCTTCTAACCCTTTTATCACAAGCAATCATTTGGCGGTTGGTCATTCGTGTCTTGAACCGCAAATCGGGTCCTAATAAGTTATCGACTAGAATCTTGTTTTCATCATCCTCGTTAGTTTCGGAAATTAGAGCAATGCTCCATAAAGTTGTTGCATTTTTGGCAGAAGCCAAAGCAATGTCTGCACAAAGCTTTATTTTCTTTTTTCTCTGCAATATATCCATATACTTTTTTGATGAACAACATATTTGAAGACCCTTCACCCATTTCTTAATAAATTCTTTCCAAAGCTTGCTAGAAGTATGCATCTTCATTATCTACAAATATTAAGAAAAAAAGTTATTTAAGTTTTAATGTTAATTAGCAACTGATGTTCATGAAGAAATTAGAAATGATTATAAACCAATTGTAGTTTCACTATGTTCATGCATAAATTTGTTCTCTTAATTTTGAAGTTCTACATTACAGCAAAATAATTTAAGAATCATGATGACCACACTGTTAACGAGATAATATTTAACAGAAGATATGATTGACCGGATTTTATTTGTAAAAGCTCCCCTTTTTAAATCATTGAAGAAAAATATGCAATTTAAAAAAAAAAACATATACATGCAAAGTATCATATAAGAACATATCAAAGCTTCTGGAAATCTACAATTTTAAAAGTACCTTTCTTTGAATAATTTATCAGTCTTCTAGATATGGATTCATGGCAACTCTTAGAGATAAATAAATCGGTTCTTGTGGACTTAGAACATGCAATAGTATTCTAGATTGTAGTGATCCTGTAACAGAAGGGAAGAGAGAAAGAGATGAAAGAATTGAGGAGTATGTAAATAAAATGGTTTATTTATTTGTTTTTTTTTTCTTTCCTGAAAAGAGAACAAGAGCGAAAGTGGTGGGGTTAAGAAGGAAAGACAAAGCACATGCAATCACATGGGTGTACATGGCCTACAATCCCCCGTAAAAACCCTAATTAAAGAAGGAATACTCAAAATCTTCCATTATATTCCAATTTTTATTTTATGCAAAACAAATATAAGGTTTTACGATTACGTATTTTGACGGCTAGATCATCTGGTAAGAGCATTGCCGTATATTACTCTAGTCCCGGGTAAGAATTCAGAAACAGCCACAACAATCCGGGTCAGGAATTACCCCTAGATTTGACCTCAGGACCTTCTGAAAAGAAACCCCATATAAGTAGGTAAACCTTTCCACCTCCAACCAATTGGACGGACCATCATCGGTTTTTACAATTACTAAATTATACTTATAAATTCAAGTATTTATTTTGTTATATTATGTATCTTTGATAGATTTATTTATCAAATTATAAAATGTATAAATTAAACCAATACTATGAAGTGTTGGCCACGAATGGTACACGCTTCTTTAACCTATATAAACCATCACTACAAGGATTTAAAAATATAGCGACGACAATTTTAAGGGCTTTAGCATCAACATATCATCGTTATAGATCTTTTTCACCTATTCCAAAGACATGTCATTGCTATAAGGTTCGTGGTCATAGGTTCGTGGGTATAGGCTCTCATTAACGTCACTATATGTGCCGCTGCCATATCGTATCCTATAATGACAACATGTCGGTATAGGGTTGTCGTAAAAGTCAATTATTAAAAAAAGAAAAAAAGTATTTAAACATAGAAGCCCTACAGCGAAGACATGTTGACACTTTAGGGTTGTAGTTAAAGTCTAGAGAGACACTATAGCGACGACATATCTTTGCTATATGGCTACCAAGTTTAAAATTAGTTTTTTTTTCTATATTTTTAAATCACAAATCCTAACAAATTTAACAAAATTAAACAATTTTTTGTAACAAATTATACCAAACTAAAAACAAAAGTATCATTGTAATACAACTGAAAGAAACTAACATCAGTGATACAAATTAAACAAAATAGCTAATTAATCATTACCATCACTATTTTAATTCTTTCTTTCAAGCTATTTTTGTATTTCTTTCACTCTTTTTTCAAAGTTCCATTGCATGGTCTTGTTGCTTTTTCCCCGTTGTTTGTTCATTTGTTTTTAGAGTTGTTGTGCAATATGTTCATTCATTTCCTGTTGTATACATTGTTGCCAATTTGTTGTGTGTGGGGTATGTTCTTGAGACATCTAGGGTTGACTTTCTCATAACAAGACCAATGCCACGTATATGCCCACACCCTTCTCCTAAGGTACATTTCATTTACTCAATCTCATCAACTAATGAGTCATTGAACTTGCTTTCCATTCTTCTTGCCCCTTGTTGAATCCTTTCCAACATTAAACAATACAATATGCATACATTATTGTTTTTTTACAAATATTCAACATCAAAACAGATTATAAAATGGAAAACCAACTTGTTCAACTACAATTAATAAATGGTAATAAGTTTCCAACTTTTAAAAAACCTACATTAATAGCAACAATACTAATAATACTATAAATAAATACCAACTAACATCTTATTAAAGCAGGTTCGGGTCATTTTGACCCATATAAACTAAAAGGTGCATATATTAAGTCGCTTAAAGTGGGTGTGTTTCATTTTTGTTGGATTAGTATGGCCAAAAGTCAATATCCAACTTGTTACAACCTGATTAGCCGAGTTCTTTCAAAAAGTTATGTTTTCGATAAACACCCTATGGTTGGATTTTCTTTTATTTTGGTGTGCATCTTAACTACTAGTGAGAAATCCAAAGTGCCAATTTGGATCAATTCGTAACAATTTTGAAAATTAAGTTAGATATTTTAAGATGAGTGAAGTGGGTCAAAATAATCCGAAACCACTTTAACTAACTAAAATTTACACGTTTTAGTGCATTATACTTTGTTCGGGTAATTTTCACCCACATATAGTAACAACCTACTAAAGGAAGTTTTTTTTTAATTACAACATACTAATCAAGAAGAAAAGAGAATCAAATGAAAAAAATTTAGAATGGTGCCTAATTTTTCACCATTTTCAGCCGATAGTGAAAATATATTTTTTATTTTTTTAAAATCTTGATCAAGAATAAAAGAAAATGAAAACAATTATGTTTACACATATCATCGTCATAGGTGAAAGCACTTTTAATTAATTGTTTTCATTTAATTGTTTCTATTTTTATTATATCATAATCTTTATATCATTTCATATCATAATCAAGAATACAAAAAAAAAAAATTTACCTATAGCAACGACAAGCCATAGGTGAAACATTTTATTTCTTATTCTTTAATAATCAAGAATAAAAGAATACCAAAAACTGTTTTTCCTTGTAACGTCTCTATGCCGACAACACATGTCCTCGCTATAAGTTTCATAGGCACATGGTCAATTTCATGTGCCTATTTTCCTGAAATGTATGTTTTAGAAATATAATGATACCTGATGTCCAGCCAACAAGATCTAATGAAGAATATTGGATCATCAACTCGTAAGCATCATGTAGATTTAACCTCTTAATATGCTTAACCATTCGTTTATTATTTGTTGATTATAACTTAATCTTAATAATTAATAATTGACAATTTTTGTAGTCATTCCAAGAGAATAATGAGATTGTTTCATAGTTGGATAGACTAGAATATAGAAATTAGTTCCCATGTTGCACACTTTCAGGAGTCGACGTTAAGATTGTAGGGTGTGGGAGTGAACTCCCACGGCGTAGCTAATATATATGGCATTGCTACAACGATGTAGAACACGGCCAATATGTAGTGCCATGGAAACGACATGGAGACGCTGTGTGAGAGAAACTATGCGGCGTGGAAGAAACTATACGGCATTGATGATTCTGACGGTCATATTTTTTACCGTTTAACATTTTAAAGAAAGTAAATAAATATTTTATTAATTTTCTATTATAATTACCAACTCAATTCAAATTATTAAATGCTTCTCATCATTACCACGTCATGCACGCGTGCATGATACGACATAGCATGATTGTAAAGGACGAAAGCAACGCGTTTGTGAATTCAATGAAAATGAGCTTCAAGCAACTACTGGTTTCGAAGTAGTGAAGAAGAAAGACATGAAAAGCATTTGCCAAATATTGCACCGCAAACTGCATAATAATTTTTGGGAGGATTTGATTGAACATTTTGCACTAACAACTAGTATTTCAATTAATTTTTTTTCTTACTGTAATTATATTAATAATCTTCTCTGTTAAAACGTAAAAGCTTTTTAAAAAATAAAAATAACGTGACTGTGAAAAGTAGAATCACACCCCTTGCAATATAAGAAAAAGTGGATACATAACAAAATTTGACTTAAACGTTGAGGTGGCAAAGTAAAATGTCAAACCAAACCTCAGAGAGTAATAAATCATGAAGATATGTGTCATCGTGTTCTCTTCACCATATATGGCGCCAATGATGGCAATCAGGTACGAATTATAATGTGAAATCATTCACATCTCCTAAGATCATTTTCTACCCTATAATTCATTTTCTACCCTATAATAGCATTCACATCTAATCCATCAAACCTTCCTTTATTTTAAAATAAAAAAAACTTTTTAAAACATGCAACATCCCATCTCCTACATCATCTTCTACCCTATAAGAACATTCACATCCCATACATCAAACCATCCTTTATTTTAAAATTAACAAAAACTTTTTAAAATACCCCACATCCCATCCCCTATTTCTCTCCTCTAAACCTAAAATTTAAAAAATTGCTACACTAACTTTTTATATATAAAAAACTACTATTCATCATGTGTAAGTATATAAAAATGAGAAATATAATAAAATAAGTATTTATAAATAATATAAAAGATAACAATGGTGGATAGAATGTGAGAGGTTTTTTTAAAAGGAAAATTTGCATGTAATAATCAATATTCGACGTTATTAGCCATTGGCAGTCCCATATTTGAATATTCCCTCTGCCAGTCAAGCCTTTCACATATTTTTTTCTCCATTTGTCTCCCGCTAAAAAAGACTTAACGGAATTAAGTTTTTTGTCCGAGTTAAAAACAGATGTTTTAGGGCTTTTGATTAGAACGACGATACGATTCGATTGACGTAAAACTTAACTCGAAACAGCGCTCCAAACGACTTAATTTCTATTAATTAAAAGTTTAGACACCCGAATTAAAGCATCGTTTTCGTAATATAAAAATAAAGAATATTTGGAATCATCCTAGTATCGATGTCAACATAATTTCATAAAATAATGTAACATACAATAAAGAAAAGACTGATTGATTGCCTTCCAATGGATCCTTGTTAAGGGATTTAGATTGTACTCATTCCAATTATCAGACTCGTTTGAGCCCAGTATTTTTATTTATTGTCACTGCCTCCCGGTAGAGATGGGCATAATCGGGTTTTATTATTACCCGGAACCGGTTCCAACCCGGACCCGGTTCTGCTTGGATGTCATTGGAACCGGGTATGGTGTGGAACCGGGTCCAATTCCTACCCGGGTTCACACCCAAGAATATGGAACCGTGTAGAACCGGGTACGGGTATTATGGAACCGGGTATGGTGCGGAACCGGTTCCTGATAGTATGGGAACCGGTTCTTGGCAGTCAAACCTGTCATTTACTGTTCAGAACCGGTTCCTGGCAGTCAAACCTGCCATTTTACTATTGGGAACCGGTTCCTGACAGTCAAACCTACCATTCAATGTTCAGAACCGGTTCCTGATAAAATGTTACCGTTGGAACCGGTTCCTGATAAATGTTACCGTTGGAACCGGTTCCTGATTACAGAATCGGTTTTCTATATAAACCCCTTTACACTTTACACTTTACAGTTACGGTTTTTTTATATAAACTTAACACTTTACACTTCAAATCTAATACTATCAAAGAGATAACGATGGCTTGCAACGATGAGGTCGTGGGTGTTTTGGAAACCAAAAGAAACCCCGCTATTTGGAAGCACTTTGACTTGTGCTTGATGTCGGATAGCCATGAAATGGCTAGATGCAAGGGGTGCGGGAAGTTCATGAAGGCGTCGGCCAACTCGACGCTCAAGAAACACACCGACCACCATTGTCCGGTGACAAAGGCGAAAAACAATTAAAAGGGTGAAGCATCCGGGACCGGGTCATCGAAAGTTTAGTTTGTTTTATGTATTGTAAACCCATTTGTGTTTTATGATTAGTATGTTTAGTGTTTTATATGTTTTGTTTAACGTTTCTTGTTTAGGTTGTTTGTGTAACCGGGTACTTGTTTCTAGCAAAGACTTATAAAAAAAAACTCACATTAAAAATATATTGACGCCGGGTCTGGAAGGTTACCGTAGGAACCGGGTATGATAAGAACCGGTTACGGGTACAACCCGGGTACGGGTTGGAACCGGTTCCGGAACTTATTTTTTTCCAAAAATGTGGAACCGGGTAGGAACCATCGGGTATTTTGAACCCGGAACCGGTTCTACTATATGTCGGGTAGGAACCGGAACCGGTCCCAGGTAGGTTCCACCGGGTCGGGTTTGGAACCGGTTATTATGCCCATCTCTACCTCCCGGTGTCGGGATTGAGCCCGATGTGTCGTTGGGCCATGGATCGGGCCCATTGTACGTCGGATCGGCAAGAAACTTGACGTGGTTGCTCACGGGCAATGTTAGGGTGGTATCGGGTTACGGCTTCACATTTCGGGTCAAAGTGTTGACCGGACCATGTTAGGGCCCGATGTGTGGTTATCAGGCATTTAATCACACCCAGATATCCATTAGACCCGGACACAACCCTTAGCCCATCACGCTTATCATACAGTATTCAACTTTTCATTATACAAAAACATCCTCCCCCTTTCTCACATCCTCTTCCACACGTTAGCGATCTAGGAATATAGTGTCCATTTTAATCATCTTGAAAAAGACAAATCACAATGCCCTAAAATCCAATTCAAAGATATCATATTGTTCCTGATTTTTACATATAATATATGATAACAGGACAAACAATAACAATAGTATCATAGTTATAAAAAATATAACTTGCATTTTTTGTATAAAATATGTATTTACCTTTACTGATTCATATGAAGGTTTATACAAGATCGGCTGCTGGGAACCAAAACATTGTTCATGGCTACAAGCTGAGGAAAAAAAACATATAAGAAAGGTGAATTTGAGAAACTCATTTGGCTAGTTAGGAAACACCTGCAATTCATAGGTTGTATCAAACTTACTTTGACATCCTCTTCCTTATCCTTTATTTCATTCAGGACTTGCTCCATATCACTACTAACTACTCAATTAGATTTCAGATGTAATCGAGAGAAGGGCAAATATAAATTGGGAAAGTAGACTGGTTCGAAATATTTATAGATATTAGTGCAATTGTTTGTTGAATAAAAATAAGGGAGGTGGAGATAATGGGCAGTAATATTAGGAGGTAACCATTTTGGAGATAATGGAAGGAAATTAGGAAAAACCACCGGCTAAGGAAAACACCCCTCACAAGAGCGGTTATTTTAGTGAGTTTAAACGGCTGAGCCTGGTCTAACAATGGAGATTGAATTGAGAATTGGTTAGGTTGTGGTTTAATTATATATATATATAATTAACCATCTTTTATAAGCACGCTGACAAACGTCATAAGCACGCACTTTATCTCTCACTCAGAGTTTTGATATTTTACATGTTTAACGAGAATGTATATGAAATTGCCCCTAACATTAATTCAATAAAACACACTCATTACCAAGTCATAATGCACTTCATCTTGGTAAAGGGTCAAATCTCTCTCACTTTGAATATGAAAAAGGGCAAATACTATAAAATACTAACACAATTTCTTATTTTTCTTATAACAGTTTCTTAATATTTTTTTACATCTAAAAAGTCAATATATTTTCAGTTTTGTCTCACAAAAGTCTCTCAACATTTTTTTACATTAAAGTCCATTCACATGTTAAATTTGAACAAAATTATGAAAAACCCTTTTTTAAATCAACTTCTCACATGAAGTTATGTTTCAACCTAAGATATTTTGAAAATTCATAGCCAATTGCTACGGAACCAAAAATGATTAAAATAAAAACTGAACAAAAAAACAATTAGACCCGAACCAAACAAAATGAATTCTCTTTGTATGTAGCCCAATAAACTTAATAACCAAAGTAAACCATACTTTATATTTTTTGTCGGATAAACCTAGTAATACAAAATCGTTGTATTGGGTTGAAACCGAACTCGAACGCGGTTTGTTAAGTAGTTTGAAGTAACTAAATTCTGTTTGGTGTGGTTCGATTTTGGTTTAACCCAAAAAATTTTAAACCGGATAAAAGGAACCAAATAATCGAATAAACAAAAAAACTATGAACACTTCCAAGGATTCCAAGTTGTTTTAATTTTTTTGTCACGATACTATTCAAATTTAACATGTTAAGGGATTTTAATGTTTAACACATTGCTAGGGACTATTCAAAAAAATATTTTGTGATAACACTATTCAAATTTAACATGTTAGTGACTTTTATGAGACAAATGTAAAAGATGTTGGTTTTTCATTTGCAAAAAATTATTGGGCAACTTTTATGAAAAAAATAAGAAAGTATGTCGGGTTTTTATAGTATTTGCACTATGAAAAATTTACAAATAATAAGTAAGGGTTCTGATATTGTTATAACATGGCTTAAGGTTGATGGGTAAAAGGATACACAAGGATTTGGACCTATAAGAATCGATGATGATATGTTTTACTTGTTGCACTTTACCAAATATTGGAAGCTCTATATTAATTTCTTTTGCTCAATTGACTTCTCCAATTACTCAAGAGTGACATTTCTTCTGAGTAACTTTTAGCCACTTTATTTACCAAATCATGTCTTATTAACACTCAGTCTCACTAGGAGGAACCTTTTCATCTTCACAAATTATTTGTGAAGGTAATGTATGCCCTTATTTCATCATCTTAGGACCCTTCTTATAAATTGAGATGATTTAGGATCTGTTGATTTTTTATTTATTTTCTGGTGAGGTGTATGTTATCATTTCCGATATTTTACTAATGTAAAAAAGAGCAAGGTAAAGGCTAACTGGGTTAATAAAAGGGGTTATTCCTAAAAGTTGGCTAAGAGGGTATCTAGCACATAAAATGAGTGCTTTGAAAGTTAGACAATGAAAAGTTTATAAAAAGGTAAACAAAATAATTTACTTATTATTAATTATAGTGTGTTCTCAACTCTCAAATATCAATATACTAGGTTAAAATCTCATGTATTACATGGGTTGAATAATGAAAACAATATTATTAAAAATCTTTAAATACTTATAATAATTGAAATTATGCATTACATATATCCATATCTATTTATACTATATAGTAAAAGAAACTATATGGGAACACATGGCGCTCTATGGAATGATCTCAAGTGTTTTTTCCCGCCTAAATAAATGCTATTATGATTATTAACTAATTTAAAGTAATTCATAAGTTGGTTGAAGACAAAAAAATTTAGAAATAAGAATAACTCCTATATATATTATTCTAATCGCATAAATTTTAACTTTTTATCATTTACCCTTTTCTTTTCCATATTTATTAGGTTACTTGATTGTTTTATATAGAGGAAAATCGTTTGAATCAATAGTAGTTAAATAAAAATTCTGGAAAATAATAAGTAAGCTTTTATTAGTATTTTAATAAAATGTTTTGAAACACTTATTAAAGTGATAATACACAAATTTATGAATGTTGAGTTTGTAATAAATAAATAAATAATAAATAATATGTACATGCCAATGTAGTGTTATCCAACTTGTAGACACCCATTACTATTGGAGTAAAGGTCTCAAGGTTAAACGTGAGTAAAGAAATAATTTAGAATTATCTAATTTTAATAAAATAAAAACTCCAACTAATATTAAATGGTATTTTTTTATTTAAAATTTCAACTAATATCATATGGCATTTTCTTCTTTAAATAATTAATAATATTATTTAATTAATATCTATTCTAATTAATGATTATTATTATGCTACTAATATTAATATTAATAAAAATTTAAGATTGATGATTAAAAAATAATTAAAGTTAAAAGAATACTTCAACTTTTTTAATGGTGGTTATGGATGCTTAAGTTTTTTGATATGATCTATAATTTTCATATTCTACATATTAGTTGTGGTTTTCGATTTATTCTTGTATTTCACAATAATTATGCTTAAGGTGAATATTATGAACTACTAAGGTCAATCACATACATGTAATAGGATTTTTGTTTCTTTTTTAATGGGAAGTGTTTGAATTTTATTTATCATTCTTTCATGTTATAAAGGATTCATGTAAAAATGGGTGATTTTTTACAGGTCAAAAAGATATGAGTCATGTTAGGCCGAGATTCCAACAACTTTTGTGCATTCAATTTTTTATCTATAGACATTTTGTAATGTTTGATATATTGTTTATGACTAACGAAAACATATTATCAAAAGTATGATATAAAATTTCTTTTTATAAAACGATTAAGAACATTTTAAACATTCAAATACTTTTGATACATTTGGTCATTTCACTTTTTTGTTTTTTTTAAATGAGACATGTTACTCAGTTGAATCTTTCTAACAAAAGACGACTCTAATTGATTGTTTCTACTATCACATGTAAAATGTAATATAAGTCCTACAATGTATTTAGAGATTTATAAAAAAAAAATATATATATATATATAATAGCCCGTTGGTGTATAATCTAATTGGTGTAAATAGAGTAACATAAAATGTTAAAAAAATATATTGCTATAACACGTTATTATATAGAATAAAATTAGTTATAAATGTTTTTACAACTTGATAAACTAAAAATATGGGAGTTTCTTTATCAACGTATGTATCATAATATCATCACAATCGTAAGTTATATATTTGTTATTGATATAATTCATCCAATCAAATAACCTAATAAATATGAAAAACAAAAGGTTAAAAAGATTAAAAAAAGGTTAATTTTGGGATTAGAATAATATATATAGGGGTTATTCTTATCTCTAAAATTTGTGTTTTCAGCCAACTTAGGGATTACTTTAAATTTGTTAATATCATAATATTTATTTATTTAAATAAGGAAAAACAATTAAGATCAGTTAATAGAGTGTAATGTGTTATAATGATTTTTTTTATTATAGAGTATAGATATCACTGAAATCAAAGTCATACAATTATTGCTGCATCAACACACTCATAACAAATGAATGCCATGCGAACATTAAAAGCAAAAGCTATAATTGGCCTAATATTTCACCTCAAGAATAGGTAGGGTATAGTTATAGAAAGCATGCGCTTCGATCATTCTTAGTTGGACCATTTTGAGAATAGTGAAAAATCTTAAACTTTGTTTATAAAGTACTTATATAAAAAAGCGTTTCTAGTTGCGAAAAAATACTTATTCATTTTGACAACTACTAAAAAGCTGGTTATTCATGACTGGATAACATAGTATAAAAATCTTTTTAGTTTTGCAACCTTTTTATGGCGTGAAAGAGTTTGCGACAGATTTGACTGACTAAGATTATTTTCGCGATTGTGTGATCGGCACATTTTGGACGGATTTTGCGATGCCAAACAATTTGCGATGGATTTTGAGACGAAATGACTTGTGGCGGATCATGTTCTTGGCCAAAAAAACTTTGTCGCCGCATATCGCAAAGATGACATTACAAATTAGTACGATTTTTTTGACCCAAAGAACCTGTTGCTAATTTGCGATGAAGTAGCTGACGCTTCGTATTTGCAACATATATCTAGTGGCAAGTCCGTTGTAAAATTCATAAATGTTCCAACGCACAATTTTGGTCGCAAATTGGTTAATGAGTTTGCCCGAATGGCCATAGCAAATTCCGTTTTCTTTGTGTAGTGATGTGAATGAACACAAACTTAAGTTAACAAAGCCCATCGGACCGATAAGTATCTCTTTTTGCTAAAAATATAAAATTCTGATTTTTTTAGTTTTCCTAACAAAAATACAAATAATTCATCAAATTACAAAAAAAAATGCAAATCACAAAATTACAAATCACAATCCACATAATTACACATTACCAACTAAAAACGGAATTACAAATTACAAACTACAAACCACGAAATTACAGATCAAGGAGTTACAAATCACGAGATTCCAAACACATTACCACATCATGTATGTTATATTTTACACATGTTGTAATGCACCGACTTCAACCCATTATCGCACCTTATAAAAAGAAGCATGTCATTGTAGTTGAACAAGACGTTGGGGGCGCCTATCATCATTAGGTCATATTATAGGCTCCATCTCTGTAATTGCCCATCAAAAACGTCTTGTTTTCCGTTCTTTAGCTTCATATGGATCTCAAAGGCTGCATATGCCCCCGATATTAATGTTATGAAAAATGTCGTATAAATGTCCAAAAGATAGTTTTAAGTTGGATAATTAGATTACTAAATAATGACTTGTAATAATAAAAAGAAATGAGATCCTAATCATGATTCAACGCAAGATATGATGTCCTTAATTAGGCATATATGTTCTTTATGGTGTTGTTGATTTTAATTTTACCAGACCATCACACTTAATAGTAAACATTTCTCCGACGTACCCATAGTGAAGCGGTAATGCACATATGTAGTCTAAATATAGCCACATACACTAGATATAAATACTAAAACAAGACATATATATATAAACTTGGAGAACTTATCGAAAATATTAAGTTAAAGCTTGGAAAAAATATTACAAGAAATCAAAAGCCATGAGTGAAGTTCAGGTGTTAGCCTACAATGGAAAAACCTGCCATATTAAAACCAAAACACACAATCATCTTACACATACAAATACATACATAGATACACATACATATACCATACACATGCATACATATATCGTACAGATAAATCACATACACGCACATAGTGTGTCATACAAATACTTATCATACCCATACAAATACATATCATACACATACAAACTTCATACAAATACATATCACATACATGCATAAAGATGATATAGAAATATCTACCATACCCATACAAATACTTATCAAACAAATCATCCATACAAACACACAAATACATACAACTGACATATAAATTCATATCCATCTCACACCCATACAAATGCATGCATACATAAGTATGTCATGCATACATAAAACACACTATATATATATATATATATATATATAAATAATATATATATTATAATATAATATATATATAATAAAACCTACATCATTATCATACCTATACAATACATAAAAGGTAAAACTTGGTAATTTTATACCTATATCAGGTGGCAGTGGTCGTTGTAGTGTTACGGTGGTGATGTGGTTAGTAGGTTACGTGGTCGGGTGTGTTTATGAAAGATGGTTAATTTTAGGTTATCTTATACATTAGTTCAAGTTTTAATATTTATAAAAACATGATATAATACGATCACACTACAACTCACGTTGGGCAAGTGCACTCATCATTGTCGTAATATAGTGATGGTAAGATACCGGATTCGTCCAGGATACAGGAGTTTTAGTACCGATTCGTTGTTAATGTCTAGTTGAGTCCAAAAACTGAGTTTTAAAAAGAATAGATAAAAATAAAAAGAAATAGAAAAGAAATGGCGCAAGAGGAAAATAAAAAAACATACCTCTTGATGCTTCGTTAACTAGCTCGGACCATGGGGTCGCAATGGCTCAATTGTCAGATGAGGAACGGTGTGTGTAGATGCGTATTATTGTGTAGTTCTTTTTAAGGACCCTAGCACACTAAACCACATCGCTTTCAATCAACAAGGAAACGCCAGATAAGGTCGGGTATAATATTAATTAATTTAATAGTTTAAGGAGTTTATTTACTTGTCTCTATTAGTCCGTCGACGAGTACTTAATTCCCCTAAGGTAGTTACTTTTATATAAACCAATTCTTTTACACTTTGGGTTATCTCCGCGCAAAGGCAAGAGCTTACCCAACCCCAAGACCATCCAAAACCTTTAAACTTCGCTAAGAGCATCAACATGTTTTGACTCTACATAGACATAGAAAACATGAATGCCCCAAGTAGTAGGTCCCCCTGAGGATCAAGTTAAACCTGCCTCCTTGTTCATGCAACACACATACAAGTGCAGGAATCCAAGTATGCATGCAAACCAAAGCAAAGTAAGAACACAGGATAACCAAAGATTCACTATCTTGATTAACTGTTGAGAACTAGTACAAACATATACAAACAATGCTCATACAACTCATGCAAACTATCTGTGCTCTTGCGTCTTCCTTTGCTCAAATTGCTAGTTCGACTTTTACCAGTGACCAACTTCACCAACCAACCTGAGCTGAGAGGTGCATGTCTGCTTATATAGTGTCCATGCTAGTCATTCGTACGAAGTACGTTGCTAGACATACGAAACACACTAAAAGACACAAAGAGCTGCTCCAAAGGTGCTCGTACGAACAAGTTGGTTCGTACGAAGCATTAACTCCCTCGGGCGAAACAAGTAAGCCACTTGTTTACATTGCTTCATTCGTACGAAGCAGTGGCTCGTACGAGCAAGATATTGCTCGTACGAAGCATTCCTTACTCGCACAGAATGCTTTCTTTGGAGAGCGTGTCACAGACATGACGTACACAAGACTCAACAGTATGCACACATGCAACTGTTTAACACAGACAAACTAAAACGTCATACGAAACCAAGATAGGAGGATATCTTGATTTGGTCGACACGACCAAACTTATGACAGACACTGTAAACAAAAAGCCGTATAATTACACATGTAACTAAGAACAAGCCATTAGACACAAAAGTGTATCAACAAACTCCCCCTTGGCTGTTGCTTGGTCTTCGGTCTTCAGTCTTTGGTCTTCATATTTGAATGGCCTGGAGTATCAACAAACTCCCCCTGAAGATTTGCTATCCTATTGATAGAGCAACAGGTCTTCAAACTCTTCAGAAACATCAAACCTTTCCTGTTTCCTCTTGATAACTGCTTGAGATAACTGGATCGGTGACTATCTGCTGTGCATTTTACTCTACTACTGGAGTTGATGCAGAAATTGTTTGTTGCGAATATGACGCCGAAGCATCATAATTGCCATGGTCTCCAGTAACGGATCATGTTGTTGTTGGATTTCCTTTGCTCTGCATCTCTCATTCCACAGAATGTTCACTCCCTTTCTGCTCATTTAAAACACGTCTTTAATACCATTAAAGCATTTAACCAGTGTAGCATTTCGAGAATGATACCATTCTTTCAAGTTGTTATGCTTAGCAGTTAATGTTTCCATTAGGTTTACCGTTGTAAGAAAGTACTTTATGAAGTTGTGATATCAAAACAAATGGTTTTTATGGCGTATCTTGGTAGAAAAACCTTTTGAATCTCAACTTTGGCTAATTTAAAAAGAACTTAATCTAACAACATAGTAAACTAAAACTAAAATAATTACTGATAATAAAAATTTACCAGACAATCTTTTTCAGAGTTTCAAGGTAAGAGAATCATACCAGCTTTTAATCTTGACAAAAACAGGTTTTGTTAAAACATCAAATTAAATAAATAAATATTCTACTATGATTATCGATATTGTCATCCACGTAAGCTCGACTTATCAGATGTAATCATGATTAGGAGATATGATTAGTGTATGATTTATACATACTAGCCGGTGTTCAACCAATTCACAACACATTCCCGTATCAAGATATGCACGAGAGAAAATCTTACCGGTGAGTATACTGCTTATCATCTGTTTTGACGTATATGATGTGAGATACTCACTTATTTTGATTGAAAATAAGCCTATGTGATTAAATCACTTATTGATGAGGAGCTTGATTTTGATATGCATGCATGGCACAGGAGTAAGTCCGTAAATAGGTTAGTACCATCGTACCGACAAAGAGACGAACTTAGCTCCCGCATAAGCTGTGATATTTTATCACTTATTTTCGGGTGGATGTGATATTTTTATCACTTATTTGATGGTCGTATGCAGTATTTACACGTATGTATGGTATCATGGAAAGTTCTAGACTTGCGCCACCGTTATTTTTCGGTAAAAGATTCAACCATGATACCCAGATGATAAGTCAGCATAAAGACCATATATCTCAGAACCTCGGTATACTATCAAACGAAATTCGGTACCAAGACCATATGCCAATGAATGGTTCCCACCTGGCTTGCAGTCCGTTAAGTTTATATCAACCTGCACATTTTAGCCTGAGTGTGAACCTACGATACATCATTAGTAAAGCTACTTATCAATTTTCGTTCTTTGTCTTTGACTTGTTTATGATAGATCACCGGTGTATTTCATCATCTTCAAGAAACTCCTTTTTGATTTTTGGTTTTTATAATGTTTTTGTATTTTCTAATTTTTTCTTCTCTTAAATATAGAAGGTAAATAAATAAAAGACATATTTTTTTTATTTTCTTGAAAATTTCTCCCCCTAAAAATATAAAACTTAGAAAAATGGAAAATCTTTTTGTAGGTTTAGATTTTAAGAAAAATATGTAGAAAAATGATTAGCCACGGTTGAGTTACTCGGGTTTCACCTTGATGCCATTGACCAAAGTAGATAATCAAAACGAGATTTGTCAAAAGCTTTTGTAAAAAGGTCGGCACGTTGGTGATCGGTGTGGATTTTAACAGCATTGATAAGTTTCTTTTCATAACAATCTCGTAGAAATGATACTTAATCTCAATGTGTTTTGTTTTTTAGTGCTGTACAGGATTCCGAGTGATCTGTAAAGCAGCTTCATTATCAACAAAAATTTGGAGTAGTTAGAAATTCAAAACCATAGTCGCGCATTTGCTGTTGAATCCATAGAACCTGAGAGCAGCAACTAGAAGCCGAAATATACTCAGCTTCACAGGTTGATGTAGCTACACAAGTCTGCTTTTTGCATTGCCATGTGACTAGACGATTTCCCAAAAACTGACATCCTGCTGATGTTGATTTTGCATCAATTTTGCAGCCGCCATGATCAGAATCGTTGAATGCTGTCAGATCAAAGTTATCATCCTTACTGGTACCAGAGACCAGTGTCCGGGCGACCCTTTAAATAATGAAAGATCCTTTTCACAGCCATCAAATGAGAAACTTTCGGACTAGATTAATAGCGCACCAGAAGACATGTTGGGTACATTATATCAGGTCTTGAAGCAGTAAGATACATGAGAGATCCGACCATAGCACGTAGAGAGATGGTTCCACATGTTCACCCATTCCGTCAGGAGTAATCCCATGATTTGAGCTAATGGAGTTCCCAAAGGCTTTGAGTCTTCCATTTGAAATCGCTTGAGAATATCCCGACGTACTTGGTTTGATGAATGAAGATTTCCTTCCTTTTATTGCTGAACCTACAAACCTAAAAAGAAAGTCATCTCTCCCATGGCGTTCATCTCGAACTTCTCCTGCATAACCTGTTCAAATTCTTTGCACATTCGTTCGTTGGTAGACCCAAAATAATATCATCAACATATACTTGCACTAGCAGCAAATCCTTGTTCCGTTCCTTGATGAAGAGAGTACAGTCGATCAATCCTCGTCGAAAACCATTCTTCAGAAGATAGGTAGACAACGTTTCATACCAAGCCCTTGGAGCTTGATGAAGACCATATAGCGCCTTGTTGAGAAGCCAAACCTTGTCAGGATGGATTGGATCTTCAAAACCTGGCGTTGCTCAACATATACCTCTTCCTCAACCACACCATGAAGAAATGCACTCTTCACATCCATTTGATAAACGGTAAACTTCTTGTAGGACACATAAGCCAAGAAAAATCTTTTGGCCTCAAGTCATGCAACCGGTGCATAAACTTCATTGTAATCAATGCCTTCTACCTGATTAAAGCCCTGGACAACCAATCGCGCTTTGTTTCTCACAACAACACCTCGGTCATCATTCTTGCATTTGTAAACCCATCGTGTGCCAATCTTCTTGTAGTTATCAGGTCTGTCAACTAACTTCCACACACCCAACTTCTGAAACTGCTGAAGTTCTTCCTGCATGGCTTCAACCCAAGAGTCTTCTTTAATTGCCCCCTTCCAAGATTTTGGTTCAACTTGGCAAACATAACAGGCAAAAAACCAATCGTTCTGTCCCCCAGATTCTCTTATTTCCAAATACAGGCCAACATTCTGGTTGTTTTAAAGCTGATTACGAGTCTGCACACCACTTTGGACATCTCCAATAATATTCTGCTGAGGATGGGTATTATGAATTTGAGTTTTTGGAACATCGGAAACTCGAGAGTTTATACCCAAATTGTTGATATTCATATCAACAGTCAAATCGAGTGCTGGATTTGATGAGGATGTAGATGCATGACCTTTAGTCGTCCCTTGAGGTTGTATATTTGACGTGACATCATAAATTCCAGGGAACGCACCGGAGGTTGCTTCATTTGCATCATGAAACTCATCATCTTTGGATGAAACATTATAATCCGCAGCATCTTCGAATTCCTCATTTTGAACAAGATTGTTAACCGAAGTCGACACTTGAGGGTTAACAATAATTGGTCAAACTAATGACGAGTCAACTGCTGTATCACTTTCCAGTAACATTTGAGTCGCAACAGATGCATCATCAAAAGTTGGCAGATTAAAGGAGTCGAATAGTCCATCGTAGTCAAACATCCAAGGAGCACCCAGAGTATCTCTGAACCTTGACTTCACCCCATTCTTCAATCTTCTTTGAAGACAAATTCCACACCCTGAAATTTGGTGTAGCATATCTAAGGAAGAAACCTTCGATAGCCTTTGGACCGAATTTTCCATGTGGATCAATCATACTGCATGGAGCTCCAAAAGGTTCTAAGAAAGAAACATCTGGTTTCCTTTTATGTAGCAACTCAAAGCATGTCTTCCCATGTCTCTTCATCGTTAGAACTCTATTCATCGTGTAACATGCAGTAGCAACAGCTTCTCCCCAAAATTGAACGGGAAGTTCTGATTCTACTAACATGGTTCTTGTAGTTTCAATTAGAGTTCTATTCTTCCTCTCAGCGACACCATTCTGTTGTGGAGTGTAGCAAGAACTGTACTCATGGAAAATGCCCTTTGAAGAACAGTACTCATCCATAACTTGATTCTTAAATTCGGTGCCATTGTCGCTTCTGATTCTCCTTACCTTCAGATTGTACAAATTTTTTAACAGTGTCAGGAGATTCTTGAGGATATTAGGAACTTCACTCTTGTGTGCCAGCATATTCACCCATGAAAATCTGGAGTAGTCATTAGTAACTACCAAATAATAAGAATCACCAAAGGTAGTCTTGTGTTTCATAGGTCCAAAGAGGTCCATATGAAGACGTTCCAAAGGCATATTCACAGTGTTGAATTTCTTCACGGGATGAGATTTTCTAACTTGCTTGCCCTTTTGACATGATATACAGACGTCTTGAAGATGAAAATTCTTGACCGGTACACCATTCACAAGATTATTCTTCACCAAATAGTTCATTTTCCTCAGGTAAATGTGTCCCATTCGTCTGTGCCAAGAGATTGATTCCTTTTCGGTGGCTTTTGAGACAAAACATGTGACTTGCGAAGACGTTGTAATAGCTTGGCTCATATCAAGAATATACCAGTCGTTAATTCTTGGAGCCGATAAGAGAATCCATTCTTTCGGGATCTTGAATCTGGGTTTCAACACATAACAACCGGTATCATCAAAATGTACCGTGAACTTCTTGTCGCAGATTTGAGAAACGCTAAGAAGATTGTGATCAATTTGTCGCACATAATTGATCTTATCAAAACTCACAACACCATTGGAGACCATTCCTTCTCCAGTGATGTATCTACCTTTATCACCAGGAAAAGCAACATAACCACCCGAATGCTTTTCACATCATACAGGAGCCTTAAGTCGCCTGTCATGTGCCTTGATGCTCCACTGTCAACAATCCAATGACTATTCACAGTTCCTCCTGGAACACCCTGCACATTTCAAAAACCAGATCAGTGTGAGATGGTGACCCAAGCCTTAGTGGTCTTTGGTCGCCCCTTATCGTCAAGAAATGTGATCTCTATTTCTTGATGATTTGGAAATTGTGTTCCTCCTTTTGAACCACTACCGGTCTTTGGTTTCCAAGATCGTTGATTATTACCAGATTGACTATTATTTACAGTTTTAACAATTTCTGGTTTTAGATCTTGGATTCCTTTCTGAAGAATCCAGTTTTAAAGCTTTTTCAATTGCTTTTACTTGTTTACCTTTTTGTTTCTCTTTTTGTTCTTTAATATTCCGTTTATCTTGTGTTGGAGAAACAGATCTAAGTTTGCAAGTTGGTTCATGAGGGGTTCTTTCAACAAATCTTAGTTTGGCTGGATTTGTACAATTTTTGATAATGTGGCCAAATTCTCCACATTTGAAACATGTTCTCCTTTCAACAAAATTTGGAGATCGTGTTTCACGGCTTGATGTTGAACTTGTGGGTCTTGAGGTACTGGGTTCATTTTCATTACACCCATTTGTGTGTTGAGTGTAATTATTTTGACTGTTTCTTTTCAACTTCTTGCTTTATTTACAAAATCTATATTAGACTTGCCTTCGAAAGTCTCGACTTTATCAGTACCAGTAGAACTCACAAATTTAACATTTTTAAGCTTCTTCTTGTAGCGAGAGCCTTTTGCTTCAACCTTTGGTTGTGAAACATTAGGCTTTTCAACTCGCTTCTCTTGTTTTTCTTTTGAAAATGATAATGGTTGTGATTTGGTTGGCTTTTCCTTCTCTAAAAAATTGGTTGTTGAATTTTCAAACACTTGATCTATATAGATAAGATTTACGTTTTTAATTGGAAAATCTTTGTTAGAATAGATTTTCTTATCTCCAACCAAAGTATACAACACGTTATCTTTTTCATCTGTAGACACTTTTGTCTTGACAGATTTCTTAGGATCATTCTCTTGACTTTCAACAGGTTTAGTACTAGGAGCAGCAGAGAGTTCTACTCCTTTCTTTTTATCAAGAGATTGATCCTGATCGCTTCTGATTGATTCATCATCTGATGTATCATCTTCTTCTATTTTAGATGGATTTTGATCAACATCAGATGACGAATTTTCTTGCTTTGTTGGTTCTTGTGAGGAATTGCCTAGTTTGAACCCTAATCCGGCTGCAAATTCTTCAGGATTAAGTAGTACAGAGGGTTCAAAGCGAGGCATCTCCTCTTCATCAGGCATTTTGGTATAGTTGTGTTTCATTGGGGGTGGACACGACTTATACCCAATGCATTTAACATCTCCTTTAGCTTTTGAACATCAATGATATGATCAAGCACATATCGGGAGTTAGAATAACTTTCCAATTTGAGCTTAATCGCATCATATTTGCATTTAGCGATGTCTAACTCTTTCTTAGCTTCTTCTAGGAGATTAATATAGTTATTAATTCCTGTATGTTTATTCAAAACTGTTTTTGTCAATTCAGAAACGCTTTTCTAGAGAGTTTCTATTACAGATTTGAATTCTTTTTCATTCCGAGTTAGAGCCAAGTTCGCCTCTTTGCACTTTGATAGTTCAACAACTAAATTTTAATTATGACTGTTAATTGTTTCATATTGTGTTTTCAATTCAACACAGTCATTGCAAACTTTAGGAGAGTTGGAATTTACCTGACTTGTAGAACCTGCAACGTTTGTCATGAAGGCAGTGTGATGAGGGAAGGCTGCACCATTTGTAAAGAGTTTTTCTGTTTCCTTTACTGCAACTTCTGCTTTCCTCATCAAACCAACTTTTTCACTCTTCATCTTCTCAGCTTCACTCAGCAACTTGCTAACCTCAGCATCACTTCCCTTTCTAACATCAGAATCAGATCCATAACCACCTGAACTTGAGCATTCTTCATCAGAACTACCAGTATACCCTGAAGCATCATCATCACCTGAATTATTAATGCTGTGAACATGCTTAATTTGACTGATGATCTTGGCATAACATGCAATTCCTCTGTTGTTCTCAGTTCCCAACTGTACTGACCAATCGCATCCTTCGTCAGATTGAACTACCAAAGCTCTGTGTGCGTTTGAAGGTCCTGATTGATTGGTATTGTTTGAGTTGCCGACAACTACTATTCTTCTATCATTGTTGAACTGAGCTGTGTTAGATGGTTGAGATTGATTTTGAAAGGGGTTGTGATTTCCCTGTTTGCTGGGCCTCGTGCATTCACGTTTAAAGTGACCTATTTCTCCGCAATTGAAGCAAGTAATGGCAGTTTTATCAAAACCATATTTTGTATCCTTCTTGCTCGCCAGACTGGTTCTTCCTGTTCTCCTCATGTAATCCTTTGCTCTTCTCACAACACTTGCAAATGCCCACTTGATATCCATCAGCTCCATCTCATCTCGGTCAATTTGTTGGTAGTCTTCATTTGTCAAATTGATGTTTCCAATTTGACCTGCAACTAAACCACAATAAGCACTGACCATTGTGTTGAGAAGTTCCATATGTTCCTATGCAACTTCTACACTGACTTTGGAGAGATGTGACGTGTCAAGTTTGACGATGTTGGGATTTGCAGATTGAAGATTGTTCCCATAGAAAGCCTGTTGAGGAGCTTGCTGTGGAACTTGAGGTGCTAATTCTCTTGGCTGTGGAAGGAAGGCTTTCGGATCAAAGGCTTGTCCATAGGCTTGAGTTCTTAAGCCTGCAGACTGACTTGGTTAAACAGGTTTGTGGTAGAAAGGGGTTCACGTTTGACACAAATGCGGTTTGAAGCTTCGGTTGCTGGCTTGCACTTATGTAACATTTGTCAAAAACGGGTTTCCAAAACCCGCTCCGTTTTGTAATCGAATATCAAGTTATAAAAATCACGTTGGATATTTATGATTATTTTGACTTAAAATGATACATAATTAATAGATAAACTAAACTATAAAAAGTATATTTGATAAAAGGTTAAAACAAAATAAATAAAAAAAATTTGATGCTGCCGGGACTCGAACCCCCGTCAGTCAGAAATCAACTTCAGCGACTTAAAACACACTCACAAGACCACTCCGCCACATTGTGTTTTCTGTTATCTCTAGGAACACAAATGAGATTTATACACAAACCCAGATAAACCGGTTGCGCCAACTGAAAAACGGTAATCGGCAAATCAATCGTCAATTCGTTTGTTTATTCGCACATTCAGTTCATAACCGATGCACCGACGATTTTTAATCAAGTCGGAATTGATTAACCATAAAGCCTCATCATTATCGGTTTTTTTAACCGAAAAATCATCAAGTCCAGATTTCTTCAACTTCAGACCCTTCCAGCGACTCAAAACACTCTGCAAGACTTTCAATTTCATTTCCGCAACCTTACAGTCCACCGGAGAAGCTTAAATCAGCTCGCCGGGATTTTCTGCAAAAGTCGCCGGAAAACCGTATTCAACTCAAACCGGTAAAATACCTCGACTTTACTGTTTCAATCGATTGTTAGAACTTTACTAACATTAACCCATCGCTCATACTCAACCACAGACGACATTGCTGGACTTTCTGTTCTCACCGGAAAAACTCCTGGATTTGTCGGAAACTCGCTGATTACCGGTATGATCATTCAAACATGCTGATAATCAATACTTACTAGTTCAATTTCACATCTAAACTCTTAAACCTGTTAATTGATTCTCACAGCCAAAGTTTCCAAAAAAGAGCCGACGAGCTTTGCCGGAGTCTCTGAAGAAGACGACCTGTTCGGTAACTTTTCTTTCCCCAAACGTTTCGGTTCAATGCTTTCAAATTGATCATCTTGTTCATTAACTAAATTAACCACGTATCAGTTCCTTTGATTGATGTCTGTGTTTGAAATGAAGAAGACGAGTTCAGAGATGTCATAAGATTAATTAAAATCGGAATTATAAACGGGTTAGACACACAGTCCAACGGTGGACTGTGTGCAAACAAAAATCATACACGTCCCGAGTTCGATCCCTGCTACACGCACTCCTTATGTATAAAAATGCCTTTTTGTTTAAAAACTAAACCGGGTTAACTCAGTTAGTTGTTAAGAATAATAAAAACCGAGATAATAACCAGGTTAGTCACACAGTCCAGCGGTTGACTGTGTGCAACACTAAGTCACACGGCGCGAGTTCGAAACCCATCACAGGCACCAATCCGTTGAATTAAATTGTTTTTGCAATTAAAAGGAATTCGGTTAAACTGAATAAGTGTATAAATATAATTAAAAACAAGATTATTTCGGGTTAGACACGTAGCTCAGTTGGTAGAGCTGCGTGCACGCGTACGGGAGGTCTCGGGTTCGAGCCTCACCCGACGCAAACTAATTCGCTGACCGAACCGGTCAACGGTCAACGGGCAACGGTCAACGCTAAATAAACAATTTTTTTATATTTTTATTTATTTAATTTAATTTAAAAATCAATTAAAAATACTTAAAAATAACATTTTTAAAGATAGAAAATAGCCTTGAACTCACAAAAATATATCTAAAAATTTCATTAAATCCTTAATAAAATCCACTCATTTAATATATTTTTCCGTTATTATTTAGGTTAGTATTTCTCGTTGTTCCGCTCATCTAATTCGTGCGCATCTCACCATCTCCAATCCAACGCACCCAATGTGAGTGATCTTTACAAATTCCCCGTTTTTAATCACGTTTTGGGGTGTATCATGTGTCTTGTTATATATATATTATAATTAAACCATTGTGCATACATCATATCATGAACATGTGTATTTAGTTTGTTTCAACTGCTGTGTAGTTATTGTTGGATGCAATTTATTATTTTCAGTACATGCAATTTCATAGGCCGCCGCTCCCCATTACATTATGAGCGTTGAGCATGTTCCCCATTTCATTATGAGGTTGAACCTGGCGTGCCCACATACGATCGGCTCCGTTTGATTGAGCCTTGATCGCACAGACATTTTACATTTTCAGTACATGCAATACGATCGGCTCCGTTTGATTGAGCCTTGATCGCACAGACAATTTACATTTTCAGTACATGCAATACGATCGGCTCCGTTTGATTGAGCCTTGATCGCACAGTTCATTTATGTTATTTATCGTATGTTGTTGGTATGTTAATGTATGCTATCATATGTTGTTGTATGTTATAGTTGTGTTTGCTAATTGCCACTGCTTGATTATTTACATTTGCTCATTCATGATTATGCACAATTTTTCATTGATAAACTAACAAGTAATTCATTAATAAATGTTTATCTAATAAGGTTCACTCGCCAACTTATGTTGAACCAAAAACCCCCATTTTTACACATGATACAGGTGAACCAGCAGCAGCTAGGAACACATAGGATTGGACTAGAAGAATAAAATGATTTAGAGTTGGGATTGTTATGTTTGGTTTATTTTCCTTGTAATGTATGAACATGTTTGAATATTTGGAAATGTAACTTTGACTTTATTAAAAATGAAACATATTAGTAAATGTCATGAGCTTTGGTGATAACCCAATTATGCCCCGACTCTTATTCCGCTGCGGGTCGGGGTGTGACAGATTGGTATCAGAGCCATGACTATAGGGATATAGGATAGGTTATTAGACCCTTAGAGCCTATACTATAGTCGATTAGAAACTTATAAGATTTTTGTGTGTTACATGCCAAATTTCATGATGTTTATATGTTTTAGGTTAAATGTTACATTTAATATTGTGCAAGCATGTTCATAAGTATGTATTATCATACAATGCCTATCATGAATCGTATACTCATAACATATCACATCCATGAAAGCACACACCACATCATGATTGCTTTTACAATGATTTTCGTGTTTTCAAATCTCATCAAAGTGAGTTCTCATGACGGGCATGTAGTAACTGGAAGGGTACCAGTACCGGTAGTCGGAACGTCCTGTCTAGGCTGGCATTCGTATAAATCCAAAATAAAGGACCAGTTTGCCTACCTGGGGACTAACGATGAGAGTACGAAGTACCTATTAGGCCAAAGCATGCTATACCAAACGTCGTGTGAGCTAACCCCACTTTGAGTTGTCATTGTGTCTACACTTGGACACGTTCCGACCAAACATCTCATGAACATATTTTGTGGTTTGCATTCGGGGGATGCGAGTGTTAAATTGCCAATACTAATGTGAATCCTACCAAGCCAATAGCCATGGGGGCCCACATGACTATGTAGGTGAAGGTATGGGGGACATTTGAGGCCCAACATGAGCGAACCCAAGACATCCTATGGATGTGGTTGCATTATTGATATTTATGTTATTTTCATTTTCTTAAAGACACATGACACCTAAAAAGACTCCATAAACTCACAATCTTCTTATGTACGTTCCTGTAGATGTCGTCTAGACAACAACGAAGGGGTAAAAGATCAGGAAGGTCTCAGGAACGCTTGGCCACACAAATCGCGAAACAAATGGCCATGATACTGCCTGACATGGTGGTCCAAGTGCAACAAGCCCTCGCTACAAATCCTACTAATTCTCCCCAACAACATGACCAGAACATCGACAACCCTCCTACTAGCAAGTGCTCATACAAACATTTCAAGTCTTGTGATCCTCCTAAATTCGAAGGGACCGAGGGTGTCACTGCTCTCCTACATTGGTTTGAGGAAATGGAGAACACTTTCCTCAACTGCGATTGTCCTGATGATCGCAAGGTTCGATACGCCACCGGGAGACTATTTGGGGTAGCTCTCACTTGGTGGAATACTGAGAAAGGGAAGAGGGGAACTGAAGATGCAATGGCCTTAACTTGGGAGGAGTTAAGGGAAATCATGACTAGGCGTTTCTGTCCTAGGAGTGAAATTAAAAAGTTGGAGGACGAATTTCATTCTTTAAAGCAAAAGGAGGGAGATTATACCATCTACAACAAGAGGTTCTTAGAATTGAACCAAATGGTCCCTAACTTGTTCACCCCAACTTATCGCTTGGTCGAGCATTATATTCGAGGTCTTCCCTCGAAAATTCAAGATTCAGTTCTCAGCACTTCACCAGCAACACTTGAAGCTGCTATGGAACTAGCCACTGAACTGACCGAAAATCGCATTCGAAACGGTAAATTCAAAGAGGAGAAGAAGAAAGCCCCCATTGAGGCTCAAACTTCAAACCATTCTGGTTCCTCCTCGAAGTTTACTGGTAAAAGGAATCGAAGCACAAGAAACTTCGCCGTCACACAAACCAATTACCCCATTCCTGCTACACCTATTACCAAGTCGCCCCTTCACCTGCACCATACAAAAGACCATACTCTGGCCCATTACCAAAATGCAACCGTTGCCAATACCACCATTCCCCTGATCATCCTTGCCAATATTGCACCGGCTGTGGTCGCGCAGGTCATACTGTTCAAACCTGTCGCATACTCAGCGAACGAACCGTCACCAGCCTTCAACCCAAACCCACCAACAAATAATGGGTCAAGCCCAACAACCCCTACTACTACCACCTACCCAACATTTAGCCCAAACCTACTATCAACCCAACTATTCCATGGTACAACCTATGCGGGCTTGCTACAATTGTGGAGACCCAAGCCATTTTAGAAACACTTGTCCACGTTTGGTGAACATCATTCATGCCCAAGCTCAAGCTAATCCGGTGAATCAAGCTAACCAAGCTCCACCACCTGCAAGAGGAAGAGCTTATAACATCAACACCAATACTGTTGAAAATAATAACGGCCCAAACGAACCACCCAACTAATTTCTCCTCGCCAAGAATCAAGACTCAACTCTAATCGTCTAGTTTTAGTGTTTTTTTTTCTTTATGTTATCTCCATCTTTCCGTATTCCAGTTGTAAAATTTGGAAATTATGTATCCAAGAATTTTAATGCGATTTGATATTACAGTTTTGTTCTATACTCATTGATTTAACATTTATATCATCATACATCTCGACGTATCTCAATCTCATCATTTAAAGAAGTTGGGTTGTGTCACACTTTTACATAGACTGACCCCTTCATCAAAACCAACGAGAGAGGTACTGTCAACATTTAGTCATGTATCATTTCAGAATTGAGACTCAAGTTTTGTTGTTGTGTTGTTTATGTTTTAGAGTCACATAGAATTGATCATGATTTACTGATAAAGCCAATGAAAATTTGACAAGGATATGGTGGATACGCCGCTGTTACTTCCTATATATAAGTATTCTTGGCAAAGAATCAAAAGCATTATCAGGAGGTTATGAAAAGTTCCGTGTAGGTTTAAATACCGTCATGGTTGAAGTTTTTGTTTATGATCATTACAAATGCATCGGTTCCCTCAAAACTGTTATAAATAAAATCGTAAGCGACATCAAAGATCAACATCCGAGAAGCCCAGCATGTTTCAGTAACAGAAAGGAGACGTACGCAAGGAGCCGTCTTGTGGAGCTGAACTTAAAATTTAAACTAAATCCGACGGTATTCTATACTGTCTAGATCGCATATAGATTCCTGACCACAATAATCTTCGTGATATTTTTTCTTATGAATGAGACGAACAAAACACGATATTCTATACACCCAGGAGCCGACAAGATGTATCAGGACCTTAATACACCCACTGGTGGCCTGGAATGAAAAAAAGGATATTGCTGATTTTGTTTCCAAGTGTTTTTCATGTTCCAAAATAAAAGCTGAACACCAGAGACCCTCGGGACTTCTGGTCCAACCTGAAATACTTATATGGAGATGGGAAAATATAACCATGGATTTCATTACCAGGTTACCTCTCATTTCTGGTGGGTATGACATTATATGGATAGTAACTGATCGACTTACAAAATCAGCTCACTCTATTCCTATCCGCGAAGATTTTAAGAACGAAAAGCTAGCTCGTATTTATATCCGCGAAATCGTAAGCCGACACGGAGTACCGTTAAGCATTATTTCTGATCGTGAGGGTCGTTTCACTTCACGAACATGGCAAGCAGTACAAGCCGCCATGGGCACACGATTAGATCTCAGTACCGCCTATCACCCTCAAACTGATGGTCAATCTGAACGCACCATACAAACTCTTGAAGATATGCTTTGAGCATGTGTCATAGATTTCAAGGGAAATTGGGACGCTCATCTCCCATTAGTTGAATTTTCGTGCAACAACAGCTATCGTTCAAGCATTGGCATGGCACCTTTTGAAGCCTTATATGGTCGTAAGTGCCGATCTCCTGTATGCAGGCACGAAATTGAGGAAGCTCAAATCACTGGTCCAGAATTGATCCAAGAAACCGCAGACAAGATCCATCAAATCCGAGACAATCTTTTAGCGACCTAAAGTTGTCAAAAGAGTTATGCAGACAAACGACGGAAGCGTTTAAGAGTTTAACATTGGTGATCATGTACTTCTAAAAGTATCACCGAGGAAGGGAGTAGTTCGTTTTGGTCAAAAAGAGCAAGCTAGCACCACGCTACGTAGGGCCTTTCAAGATACTCGAAAGAGTAGGACCTATAGCTTACAAGCTTGATCTACCAGAAGAACTCAACAGGATTCATCCCACATTCCACGTATCAAACTCGAAGAAGTGTCACGAAAACCTCCACATCCCTCTGGAAGATATTCAGATTGATGAATCTATGCATATTATTGAAAGACCTGTAGAGAATCATGTAATTCGGGAAAAAACGTCTGCGATAAAGTCGCATTCCAATTGTTAGGGTACGCTGGGAGTCGAAACGGAGACCTGAGTTTACTTGGGGACGTGAAGACTCAATGCGCGAACAATACCCGCACCTTTTTCCTACTACTATTACTTAAATTTCGGGACGAAATTTCTAAAAGTAGGGGATACTGTAACATTTTTCAAAAACGGGTTTCCAAAACCCGCTCCGTTTTGTAATCGAATATCAAGTTATAAAAATCACGTTGGATATTTATGGTTATTTTTACTTAAAATGATACATAATTAATAGATAAACTAAACTATAAAAAGTATATTTCATAAAAGGTTAAAACAAAATAAATAAAAAAAATATGATGCTGCCGGGACTCGAACCCGGGTCAGCCAGAAATCAACTTCAGCGACTTAACACACACTCACAAGACCACTCCGCCAAATAAATAAAAAAAATATGATGCTGCCGGGACTCGAACCCGGGTCAGCCAGAAATCAACTTCAGCGACTTAACACACACTCACAAGACCACTCCGCCACATTGTGTTTTCTGTTATCTCTAGGAACACAAATGAGATTTATACACAAACCCAGTTAAACCGGTTGCGCCAACTGAAAAATGGTAATCGGCAAATCAATCGTCAATTCGTTTGTTTATTCGCACATTCAGTTCATAACCGATGCACCGACGATTTTTAATCAAGTCGGAATTGATTAACCATAAAGCCTCATCATTATCGGTTTTTATAACCGAAAAATCATCAAGTCCAGATTTCTTCAACTTCAGACCCTTCCAGCGACTCAAAACACTCTGCAAGACTTTCAATTTCATTTCCGCAACCTCACAGTCCACCGGAGAAGCTTAAATCAGCTCGCCGGAATTTTCTGCAAAAGTCGCCTGAAAACCGTATTCAACTCAAACCGGTAAAATACCTCGACTTTACTGTTTCAATCGATTGTTAGAACTTTACTAACATTAACCCATCGCTCATACTCAACCACAGACGACATTGCTGGACTTTCTGTTCTCACCGGAAAAACTCCTGGATTTGTCGGAAACTCGCTGATTACCGGTATGATCATTCAAACATGCTGATAATCAATACTTACTAGTTCAATTTCACATCTAAACTCTTAAACCTGTTAATTGATTCTCACAGCCAAAGTTTCCAAAAAAGAGCCGACGAGCTTTGCCGGAGTCTCTGAAGAAGACGACCTGTTCGGTATTTTTCTTTCCCCAAACGTTTCGGTTCAATGCTTTCAAATTGATCATCTTGTTCATTAACTAAATTAACCACGTATCAGTTCCTTTGATTGATGTCTGTGTTTGAAATGAAGAAGACGAGTTCAGAGATGTCATAAGATTAATTAAAATCGGAATTATAAACGGGTTAGACACACAGTCCAGCGGTGGACTGTGTGCAAACAAAAATCATACACGTCCCGAGTTCGATCCCTGCTACACGCACTCCTTATGTATAAAAATGCATTTTTGTTTAAAAACTAAACCGGGTTAACTCAGTTAGTTGTTAAGAATAATAAAAACCGAGATAATAACCAGGTTAGTCACACAGTCCAGCGGTGGACTGTGTGCAACACTAAGTCACACGTCGCGAGTTCGAAACCCATCACAGGCACCGGTCCGTTGAATTAAATTGTTTTTGCAATTAAAAGGAATTCGGTTAAACTGAATAAGTGTATAAATATAATTAAAAACAAGATTATTTCGGGTTAGACACGTAGCTCAGTTGGTAGAGCTGCGTGCACGCGTACGGGAGGTCTCGGGTTCGAGCCTCACCCGGCGCAAACTAATTCGCTGACCGAACCGGTCAACAGGTCAACAGGTCAACGGTCAACGGTCAACGCTAAATAAACAATTTTTTTATATTTTTATTTATTTAATTTAATTTAAAAATCAATTAAAAATACTTAAAAATAACATTTTTAAAGATAGAAAATAGCCTTGAACTCACAAAAATATATCTAAAAATTTCATTAAATCCTTAATAAAATCCACTCATTTAATATATTTTTCCGTTATTATTTAGGTTAGTATTTCTCGTTGTTCCGCTCATCTAATTCGTGCGCATCTCACCATCTCCAATCCAACGCACCCAATGTGAGTGAATCTTTACAAATTCCCCGTTTTTAATCACGTTTTGGGGTGTATCATGTGTCTTGTTATATATATATTATAATTAAACCATTGTGCATACATCATATCATGAACATGTGTATTTAGTTTGTTTCAACTGCTGTGTAGTTATTGTTGGATGCAATTTATTATTTTCAGTACATGCAATTTCATAGGCCGCCGCTCCCCATTACATTATGAGCGTTGAGCATGTTCCCCATTTCATTATGAGGTTGAACTGGCGTGCCCACATACGATCGGCTCCGTTTGATTGAGCCTTGATCGCACAGACATTTTACATTTTCAGTACATGCAATACGATCGGCTCCGTTTGATTGAGCCTTGATCGCACAGACAATTTACATTTTCAGTACATGCAATACGATCGGCTCCGTTTGATTGAGCCTTGATCGCACAGTTCATTTATGTTATTTATCGTATGTTGTTGGTATGTTAATGTATGCTATCATATGTTGTTGTATGTTATAGTTGTGTTTGCTAATTGCCACTGCTTGATTATTTACATTTGCTCATTCATGATTATGCACAATTTTTCATTGATAAACTAACAAGTAATTCATTAATAAATGTTTATCTAATAAGGTTCACTCGCCAACTTATGTTGAACCAAAAACCCCCATTTTTACACATGATACAGGTGAACCAGCAGCAGCTAGGAACACATAGGATTGGACTAGAAGAATAAAATGATTTAGAGTTGGGATTGTTATGTTTGGTTTATTTTCCTTGTAATGTATGAACATGTTTGAATATTTGGAAATGTAACTTTGACTTTATTAAAAATGAAACATATTAGTAAATGTCATGAGCTTTGGTGATAACCCAATTATGCCCCGACTCTTATTCCGCTGCGGGTCGGGGTGTGACAGATTGGTATCAGAGCCATGACTATAGGGATATAGGATAGTTATTAGACCCTTAGAGCCTATACTATAGTCGATTAGAAACTTATAAGATTTTTGTGTGTTACATGCCAAATTTCATGATGTTTATATGTTTTAGGTTAAATGTTACATTTAATATTGTGCAAGCATGTTCATAAGTATGTATTATCATACAATGCCTATCATGAATCGTATACTCATAACATATCACATCCATGAAAGCACACACCACATCATGATTGCTTTTACAATGATTTTCGTGTTTTCAAATCTCATCAAAGTGAGTTCTCATGACGGGCATGTAGTAACTGGAAGGGTACCAGTACCGGTAGTCGGAACGTCCTGTCTAGGCTGGCATTCGTATAAATCCAAAATAAAGGACCAGTTTGCCTACCTGGGGACTAACGATGAGAGTACGAAGTACCTATTAGGCCAAAGCATGCTATACCAAACGTCGTGTGAGCTAACCCCACTTTGAGTTGTCATTGTGTCTACACTTGGACACTTCCGACCAAACATCTCATGAACATATTTGTGGTTTGCATTCGGGGGATGCGAGTGTTAAATTGCCAATACTAATGTGAATCCTACCAAGCCAATAGCCATGGGGGCCCACATGACTATGTAGGTGAAGGTATGGGGGACATTTGAGGCCCAACATGAGCGAACCCAAGACATCCTATGGATGTGGTTGCATTATTGATATTTATGTTATTTTCATTTTCTTAAAGACACATGACACCTAAAAAGACTCCATAAACTCACAATCTTCTTATGTACGTTCCTGTAGATGTCGTCTAGACAACAACGAAGGGGTAAAAGATCAGGAAGGTCTCAGGAACGCTTGGCCACACAAATCGCGAAACAAATGGCCATGATACTGCCTGACATGGTGGTCCAAGTGCAACAAGCCCTCGCTACAAATCCTACTAATTCTCCCCAACAACATGACCAGAACATCGACAACCCTCCTACTAGCAAGTGCTCATACAAACATTTCAAGTCTTGTGATCCTCCTAAATTCGAAGGGACCGAGGGTGTCACTGCTCTCCTACATTGGTTTGAGGAAATGGAGAACACTTTCCTCAACTGCGATTGTCCTGATGATCGCAAGGTTCGATACGCCACCGGGAGACTATTTGGGGTAGCTCTCACTTGGTGGAATACTGAGAAAGGGAAGAGGGGAACTGAAGATGCAATGGCCTTAACTTGGGAGGAGTTAAGGGAAATCATGACTAGGCGTTTCTGTCCTAGGAGTGAAATTAAAAAGTTGGAGGACGAATTTCATTCTTTAAAGCAAAAGGAGGGAGATTATACCATCTACAACAAGAGGTTCTTAGAATTGAACCAAATGGTCCCTAACTTGTTCACCCCAACTTATCGCTTGGTCGAGCATTATATTCGAGGTCTTCCCTCGAAAATTCAAGATTCAGTTCTCAGCACTTCACCAGCAACACTTGAAGCTGCTATGGAACTAGCCACTGAACTGACCGAAAATCGCATTCGAAACGGTAAATTCAAAGAGGAGAAGAAGAAAGCCCCCATTGAGGCTCAAACTTCAAACCATTCTGGTTCCTCCTCGAAGTTTACTGGTAAAAGGAATCGAAGCACAAGAAACTTCGCCGTCACACAAACCAATTACCCCATTCCTGCTACACCTATTACCAAGTCGCCCCTTCACCTGCACCATACAAAAGACCATACTCTGGCCCATTACCAAAATGCAACCGTTGCCAATACCACCATTCCCCTGATCATCCTTGCCAATATTGCACCGGCTGTGGTCGCGCAGGTCATACTGTTCAAACCTGTCGCATACTCAGCGAACGAACCGTCACCAGCCTTCAACCCAAACCCACCAACAAATAATGGGTCAAGCCCAACAACCCCTACTACTACCACCTACCCAACATTTAGCCCAAACCTACTATCAACCCAACTATTCCATGGTACAACCTATGCGGGCTTGCTACAATTGTGGAGACCCAAGCCATTTTAGAAACACTTGTCCACGTTTGGTGAACATCATTCATGCCCAAGCTCAAGCTAATCCGGTGAATCAAGCTAACCAAGCTCCACCACCTGCAAGAGGAAGAGCTTATAACATCAACACCAATACTGTTGAAAATAATAACGGCCCAAACGAACCACCCAACTAATTTCTCCTCGCCAAGAATCAAGACTCAACTCTAATCGTCTAGTTTTAGTGTTTTTTTTTCTTTATGTTATCTCCATCTTTCCGTATTCCAGTTGTAAAATTTGGAAATTATGTATCCAAGAATTTTAATGCGATTTGATATTACAGTTTTGTTCTATACTCATTGATTTAACATTTATATCATCATACATCTCGACGTATCTCAATCTCATCATTTAAAGAAGTTGGGTTGTGTCACACTTTTACATAGACTGACCCCTTCATCAAAACCAACGAGAGAGGTACTGTCAACATTTAGTCATGTATCATTTCAGAATTGAGACTCAAGTTTTGTTGTTGTGTTGTTTATGTTTTAGAGTCACATAGAATTGATCATGATTTACTGATAAAGCCAATGAAAATTTGACAAGGATATGGTGGATACGCCGCTGTTACTTCCTATATATAAGTATTCTTGGCAAAGAATCAAAAGCATTATCAGGAGGTTATGAAAAGTTCCGTGTAGGTTTAAATACCGTCATGGTTGAAGTTTTTGTTTATGATCATTACAAATGCATCGGTTCCCTCAAAACTGTTATAAAATAAAATCGTAAGCGACATCAAAGATCAACATCCGAGAAGCCCAGCATGTTTCAGTAACAGAAAGGAGACGTACGCAAGGAGCCGTCTTGTGGAGCTGAACTTAAAATTTAAACTAAATCCGACGGTATTCTATACTGTCTAGATCGCATATAGATTCCTGACCACAATAATCTTCGTGATATTTTTTCTTATGAATGAGACGAACAAAACACGATATTCTATACACCCAGGAGCCGACAAGATGTATCAGGACCTTAATACACCCACTGGTGGCCTGGAATGAAAAAAAGGATATTGCTGATTTTGTTTCCAAGTGTTTTTCATGTTCCAAAATAAAAGCTGAACACCAGAGACCCTCGGGACTTCTGGTCCAACCTGAAATACTTATATGGAGATGGGAAAATATAACCATGGATTTCATTACCAGGTTACCTCTCATTTCTGGTGGGTATGACATTATAGGATAGTAACTGATCGACTTACAAAATCAGCTCACTCTATTCCTATCCGCGAAGATTTTAAGAACGAAAAGCTAGCTCGTATTTATATCCGCGAAATCGTAAGCCGACACGGAGTACCGTTAAGCATTATTTCTGATCGTGAGGGTCGTTTCACTTCACGAACATGGCAAGCAGTACAAGCCGCCATGGGCACACGATTAGATCTCAGTACCGCCTATCACCCTCAAACTGATGGTCAATCTGAACGCACCATACAAACTCTTGAAGATATGCTTTGAGCATGTGTCATAGATTTCAAGGGAAATTGGGACGCTCATCTCCCATTAGTTGAATTTTCGTGCAACAACAGCTATCGTTCAAGCATTGGCATGGCACCTTTTGAAGCCTTATATGGTCGTAAGTGCCGATCTCCTGTATGCAGGCACGAAATTGAGGAAGCTCAAATCACTGGTCCAGAATTGATCCAAGAAACCGCAGACAAGATCCATCAAATCCGAGACAATCTTTTAGCGACCTAAAGTTGTCAAAAGAGTTATGCAGACAAACGACGGAAGCGTTTAAGAGTTTAACATTGGTGATCATGTACTTCTAAAAGTATCACCGAGGAAGGGAGTAGTTCGTTTTGGTCAAAAAGAGCAAGCTAGCACCACGCTACGTAGGGCCTTTCAAGATACTCGAAAGAGTAGGACCTATAGCTTACAAGCTTGATCTACCAGAAGAACTCAACAGGATTCATCCCACATTCCACGTATCAAACTCGAAGAAGTGTCACGAAAACCTCCACATCCCTCTGGAAGATATTCAGATTGATGAATCTATGCATATTATTGAAAGACCTGTAGAGAATCATGTAATTCGGGAAAAAACGTCTGCGATAAAGTCGCATTCCAATTGTTAGGGTACGCTGGGAGTCGAAACGGAGACCTGAGTTTACTTGGGGACGTGAAGACTCAATGCGCGAACAATACCCGCACCTTTTTCCTACTACTATTACTTAAATTTCGGGACGAAATTTCTAAAAGTAGGGGATACTGTAACATTTTTCAAAAACGGGTTTCCAAAACCCGCTCCGTTTTGTAATCGAATATCAAGTTATAAAAATCACGTTGGATATTTATGGTTATTTTTACTTAAAATGATACATAATTAATAGATAAACTAAACTATAAAAAGTATATTTCATAAAAGGTTAAAACAAAATAAATAAAAAAAATATGATGCTGCCGGGACTCGAACCCGGGTCAGCCAGAAATCAACTTCAGCGACTTAACACACACTCACAAGACCACTCCGCCAAATAAATAAAAAAAATATGATGCTGCCGGGACTCGAACCCGGGTCAGCCAGAAATCAACTTCAGCGACTTAACACACACTCACAAGACCACTCCGCCACATTGTGTTTTCTGTTATCTCTAGGAACACAAATGAGATTTATACACAAACCCAGTTAAACCGGTTGCGCCAACTGAAAAATGGTAATCGGCAAATCAATCGTCAATTCGTTTGTTTATTCGCACATTCAGTTCATAACCGATGCACCGACGATTTTTAATCAAGTCGGAATTGATTAACCATAAAGCCTCATCATTATCGGTTTTTATAACCGAAAAATCATCAAGTCCAGATTTCTTCAACTTCAGACCCTTCCAGCGACTCAAAACACTCTGCAAGACTTTCAATTTCATTTCCGCAACCTCACAGTCCACCGGAGAAGCTTAAATCAGCTCGCCGGAATTTTCTGCAAAAGTCGCCTGAAAACCGTATTCAACTCAAACCGGTTAAAATACCTCGACTTTACTGTTTCAATCGATTGTTAGAACTTTACTAACATTAACCCATCGCTCATACTCAACCACAGACGACATTGCTGGACTTTCTGTTCTCACCGGAAAAACTCCTGGATTTGTCGGAAACTCGCTGATTACCGGTATGATCATTCAAACATGCTGATAATCAATACTTACTAGTTCAATTTCACATCTAAACTCTTAAACCTGTTAATTGATTCTCACAGCCAAAGTTTCCAAAAAAGAGCCGACGAGCTTTGCCGGAGTCTCTGAAGAAGACGACCTGTTCGGTATTTTTCTTTCCCCAAACGTTTCGGTTCAATGCTTTCAAATTGATCATCTTGTTCATTAACTAAATTAACCACGTATCAGTTCCTTTGATTGATGTCTGTGTTTGAAATGAAGAAGACGAGTTCAGAGATGTCATAAGATTAATTAAAATCGGAATTATAAACGGGTTTAGACACACAGTCCAGCGGTGGACTGTGTGCAAACAAAAATCATACACGTCCCGAGTTCGATCCCTGCTACACGCACTCCTTATGTATAAAAATGCATTTTTGTTTAAAAACTAAACCGGGTTAACTCAGTTAGTTGTTAAGAATAATAAAAACCGAGATAATAACCAGGTTAGTCACACAGTCCAGCGGTGGACTGTGTGCAACACTAAGTCACACGTCGCGAGTTCGAAACCCATCACAGGCACCGGTCCGTTGAATTAAATTGTTTTTGCAATTAAAAGGAATTCGGTTAAACTGAATAAGTGTATAAATATAATTAAAAACAAGATTATTTCGGGTTAGACACGTAGCTCAGTTGGTAGAGCTGCGTGCACGCGTACGGGAGGTCTCGGGTTCGAGCCTCACCCGGCGCAAACTAATTCGCTGACCGAACCGGTCAACAGGTCAACAGGTCAACGGTCAACGGTCAACGCTAAATAAACAATTTTTTTATATTTTTATTTATTTAATTTAATTTAAAAATCAATTAAAAATACTTAAAAATAACATTTTTAAAGATAGAAAATAGCCTTGAACTCACAAAAATATATCTAAAAATTTCATTAAATCCTTAATAAAATCCACTCATTTAATATATTTTTCCGTTATTATTTAGGTTAGTATTTCTCGTTGTTCCGCTCATCTAATTCGTGCGCATCTCACCATCTCCAATCCAACGCACCCAATGTGAGTGAATCTTTACAAATTCCCCGTTTTTAATCACGTTTTGGGGTGTATCATGTGTCTTGTTATATATATATTATAATTAAACCATTGTGCATACATCATATCATGAACATGTGTATTTAGTTTGTTTCAACTGCTGTGTAGTTATTGTTGGATGCAATTTATTATTTTCAGTACATGCAATTTCATAGGCCGCCGCTCCCCATTACATTATGAGCGTTGAGCATGTTCCCCATTTCATTATGAGGTTGAACTGGCGTGCCCACATACGATCGGCTCCGTTTGATTGAGCCTTGATCGCACAGACATTTTACATTTTCAGTACATGCAATACGATCGGCTCCGTTTGATTGAGCCTTGATCGCACAGACAATTTACATTTTCAGTACATGCAATACGATCGGCTCCGTTTGATTGAGCCTTGATCGCACAGTTCATTTATGTTATTTATCGTATGTTGTTGGTATGTTAATGTATGCTATCATATGTTGTTGTATGTTATAGTTGTGTTTGCTAATTGCCACTGCTTGATTATTTACATTTGCTCATTCATGATTATGCACAATTTTTCATTGATAAACTAACAAGTAATTCATTAATAAATGTTTATCTAATAAGGTTCACTCGCCAACTTATGTTGAACCAAAAACCCCATTTTTACACATGATACAGGTGAACCAGCAGCAGCTAGGAACACATAGGATTGGACTAGAAGAATAAAACGATTTAGAGTTGGGATTGTTATGTTTGGTTTATTTTCCTTGTAATGTATGAACATGTTTGAATATTTGGAAATGTAACTTTGACTTTATTAAAAATGAAACATATAGTAAATGTCATGAGCTTTGGTGATAACCTAATTATGCCCCAACTCTTATTCCGCTACGGGTCGGGGTGTGACAACTTATACCTGTATTAATACATCCGAAGTACATCTCAGGGTTTTGTGGAACAGTGACTCTTTGTGCCTTTTGAAGCTCTTCTTCGTTCTTGTTCTCCAGTTTCTGCACAAATTCATAAATACTTATTGAGTCCAAAACACCTGTATGTTTTAACAAGTCAATGAATTGACCCCATTTCGGTGGTAACGCATCAGCAAATCGCATCGCAATTTCTTGCGGAGCTGCTAACACTTTGTAAGAGTACATCTAGTTGAGCAGATGATAAAATTGTGTGGTCATATCATTCAACGTTTCATTTTCCATAAACATGAAACCTTCAAACTCCTTCTTGAGCAGATCATGCCGAATCTTTCTGGTAGCAGCATTACCCTCTCCTCTCGCTTCCAAAGTATCCCACAAGTTTTTCGTGGTCGTACAATACACAAACTGATGATAAATATCTTTATGAAGAGCTTGTGTTATGATAGCAAAAGCCTTTTTCTCTAGATCATATGCATTTTTGTCACTCTCATCTAGATTGGCTAAGGAGGTTGGATTTGATCCAGCTTCTTCGAGTGATGCTTTATAGGGTGTAGTGAAACACGTCCACAGTTCTGTGTTCTGACCGAGAACATTTGTGTGAAAACGATTTTTCCATGAAAGATAATCGTTCATGTGGTTTAGCTTCGGTGGACGGTTATTACGCCATGTTTCACTCTCGCTCATTAGAAGAGTTTGGATGCTCTGATTCTGGTTTGCAACACACGCCCATTGATTTGCGGAAATCATGGCTGATGTTGAGGCATCAAAGACTTAACCCATGAGGTTGCGGAGCTTTGCGAAGACTCCTGATTTGAGCTTGAACTACTCCAACCCCACAGATTAGAACTCATATTATTTTCTTGATTATGAAAATTTTGAAAGGTTTAAAGTTTGAAAATAACAGTTACCTCTTAAAAGTTCACAATTTTGAAAATATTTGAAACTCACAAAGCTTGAAAAACTGAAATACGAAAAACAAACAATAAAGAAGGTTATTCGTACGAACCAGTGTTTCTTACGGATGAACGTTCTTCGTACGAACAACACGATACTCGTACAAAAGAACTTCTTCATGCGAACCATGTTGTTCGTGCGGGATGACTAGCCATTCGCACGAGCAGCTTGGTTCTTCGTGCGGATGAGTATTCGCACAGGCTGTTTTTCGCAGTGTTTCCTAGAGGAATCTTTTGCATGGTTGGTTTGGTAAAAACTTTCCTTTTCTTGTACAGACTGGTTTTCGAAAGTAGCCTGTTGTCTTACCCAATTTTAGTTAAAAAGACAAACATTCCATCAGCTTTTACAGTTATAACAATCCAAGTCCAAATGTCAGAAAGTTGGTAAACCCTACAACACTATTCTGATGAGTTTTCTGGTGAGTTTCTTCTGCAGATGTGTTCAATTTGAACGAAGGAAAATTTTACGAAAAACCAGATTTTAACATGTCTCCATGTATTCTAACTAGGTTTTTATAAAAAATTTCTAGATATAACAGATTCTAACTAAGTTTAAAGTTAGTTAGCTATTCAAAACTTAAGTTTTCTGCCGGAAGTTCAAGAACACTTCAAGAAACCTTCAAACTAGCTCAGACACAACACTAAGCTTGGTTTTGAACAAGGAAGTGAGCCAAAGCTCTGATACCACTTGTAGGTCCACTTAAGGATCAAGTTAAACTTGTCTCCTTATTCATGTAACACACATATAAGTGCGGAATCCAAGTATGCATGCAAACCAAAGCAAAGTAAGAACACGGGATAACCAAAGATTCACTATCTTGATTAACAGATGAGAACTAGTAAAAACATATACAAACAATGCTCATACAACTCATGCAAACTATCTGTGCTCTTGCGTCTTTCTCCGCTCAAATTGCTAGTTCGACTTTTACCAGTGACCAACTTCACCAACCAACCTGAGTTGAGAGGTGCATGTCTACTTATATAGTGTCTATGCTAGTCATTTGTACGAAGTACGTTGCTAGACATACGAAACACACTAAAAGACATAAAGAGCTGCTCCAAAGGTGCTCGTACGAACAAGTTGGTTTGTACAAAGCATTAACTCCCTCGTACAAAACAAGTAAGCCACTTGTTTACATTGCTTCGTTCGTACGAAGCAGGTGGTACGTACGAGCAAGATATTGCTCATACAAAGCATTCCTTACTCGCACAAAATTCTTTCTGTGTGTCACAGACATGACGTACACAAGACTCAACAGTATGCACACATGCAACTGTTTAACACAGACAAACTAAAATGTCGTACGAAACCAAGATAGGAGGATATCTTGATTTAGTCGACACGACCAAACTTATACAGTCACTGTAAACAAAAACCGTAAAATTACAGATGTAACTAAGAACAAGCGACAGACACAAAAGTGTCAACACAAGTTAATGGCGTCGCAAGATTGTTAGTAGATTTTAAGGATTCGACGGAAACTCTAGTGACCCAAGTTAATAGAGACATTATTATTTCACTCATTTTCAATAAAAATTTAATTAGGAAAAGTCATTAACACACATACACACACCCCTTGCTTACCATGATCTTCCTTAGTTAGCTCAACATCAAGTCCCAAACAACCTCAAGAATCTAGCCAAGAATAGCCATGAAAGAATATATGATCAAAATTGAAAAGATTACATAAATCATAAAAAGCTTGATTACACTAATGATTTTTGAGTTTTTCCTAATGATTACAATGATTAGAGAGATTAGGGTAGAAGAGAAGTGTGCAGTGGAGAACAAGAGAGAGAATAGCAAAGACAAATTGTGGAAATGGCCTCTATTTATAGGTTGGATAGGGCCTAGGCACGAGGCGAGCCTCGATGGCACAGGGCATTCCTGGATGGCACGGGGCATTCCTGGATGGCACGGGCATTCCTGGCTAAATGACCGATTATTCCGGTTTCCGAGGCACGGAGCGTGCCTGGCTTTTCTTCACCTGATCTTCACATGGTGGATTCTAGAGCTGTCTGGTGGTTCCCGGATCCAAGGCATGGGGCATGTCCGACATTTTATTCCGGTTTTCACCGGGTTTTTCTTCCTTTGTTATTCTTGAGTTGTTTTTGTTCAGAAAAATTCAATATAAATCAATGTAAGCTTATTCTGAATATTTCGTTAATGAAACATATTAAAAGGGGGTTATAATTGGTATAAAAGCATGTGCATTTAGCTCATATCAAATATTTTCACAGTTGAATCTTTGCTTGTATTCGAACAAAATCTATAATTTTTCGCTTTATTGCACACCCAAGTTTCTCGTTTTGATCCGTGGGCTAAGAATTAAGCATCACCACTCCTTTCTCTTCCTTCAATTTCTTATTTTCCTTTTTAATTAATCTATTTAAAAAAAACGTAAAAATTATAAAAAACATACTAAAAATTTCTTTTATACACATATATGTACATGTACATATACATATACTTATACATACAAATAGATACACATACACATATTATTCACATCCATACACATGTATGATATACACATCATATATGCATGCACATACACATTTACATTAAAGTATACATATATAATTCATACAAATACATGTCATATAACACATGCATGCTTATACATTACATACACATAGATATGCTTATACATTACATACACATAGATACATATACGTATATGACTCATTCATTCACATACATACACACATATGATCACATCCATATATATATATATATATATATATATAAAAAAATCGTATGCATAGAAACACATACACATATGAGTCACATCCGTACATATATATTTACTTACAAATCAATTTCGTTACATATCCAAATGTAACATCCCACCTGTAACTCGAATGATTATGTACAATTGATACACTTACAACAAAAGGAAATAGAACTCTCATTAAAACTTATAACCGTTTGAGTACAAAACATTATTTATTTACAAACCCTTAACTAAGAACTCCTTATTCTTCTAAGCTCCACAAACGCCAACTAGTTCCTATAGTTGTCTCACTGACTACTTGAGATAAGTATACTCAAAACGACGTTAACTATATGTTGTTTAGCTCATTTATACAATTTACAAAATAATCACATTGACAATTATGCATACATAATATTGGTTATGACTACCGTACGAGCTATCCCATAACCACTGTAGTTCTAATACACTGACCCTAGTAGTGTCACCACAACCATCATGCAGGTATGGAATCCGTTACTGAGCGCATGGTACACCATACTAGACACCCTTGCCTTATTTCAGCCTTCGTAACATATCCATTAAGCATACAAGGATCCTTTATACCCTCACAGATATACACGTATTACAACATTCTCATTAATTACTAGTTTATACACGAGTATACTATCACACTTTTATAAACAAACATGATAATTCACTGTTTAAGAGTTGGTTACCAGCCCCTATACCTAACTAGTCATTTTGGTTGGATATTGGTTAACGCTGTCTTGTTTAAGTATGATCAAACAGTCCATGCCTAACTATGACCATGCTACCCAATACTCGCCTCTGATAATAACCCTAATACCTAAAAATAATAATAATACTACTAAAAAAATTACTAATACTACCACTAATAATAATAATATGAGTATTACTATTACTATTAACAATAAATAATAAATAATTAGACATAAACTTAAACAATAACATACCATAAAACTATTTATAACAAGTTAAGTTGATATAGAGTCTCCGTATTATGCTTTGAAAACAACTCCTAAAAATATCCAATAGGATACTATGAACTTGGAATTCTCTTATCCAAGAGGTGTTCCCAAAATATATATATATTGGAATAGAAACTTCTATACTCTTATAGAAGGTGGTGAGCATCTCGATCACTTGATGTGGGATGGACGCTTTATACATACTTTCTATTTCGATGTGGGAAAAATCTAATACAAGTGTATGCGTTTCCATTGTTTTAACTTATATTGTTTTTGTTGTTATTATTATTATTATTAATTTAGTTATTTCACTTGTTTTCTATAACTTCTAAAATATAACGTTTTATAAAATTATAACAAATACTGTTAAGATTAGTTTATTTTTCTCTACGTTTAACGTAAGTTTCATTAAAAATGGAGTAGGAACCATTATAAGGGGTGTTTGAATTGCTTATGAAAACTCCTTATTACTTTTCAAAATGTTAATAAGTCACAATAAAGTGACTCTTCAAAATTTCTTATAATTTTTTCCTTACATACACTCAAAATATCAAACATCATTTAACTTTTCAAAAAGTCAATAAGTTAGAAGTTGGCTAAAACAAGCCCAAACACCCTCATGATACACTATATTATTATTACTAAACGGTCACCATAATACTAAATATTCATTTAGGTACTATAGATTTCAAAAACTCATTCTATGAAAGATGAATTTGTTGTTATTTTTTGTCAGTGCATTTGCAATCGTGTAGAATTTTGTTTAAAAGTCGACAACCCGCACACCCATTTAAAACGTCCAACTTCGCTTCCCATCGAGTTTCAATTCTATAAACACCAATTTCAACATCTTTACCGTTTGGAACATATGATGGTTTGGCTTGGGGGCGAAAACGATAATAAACAATCATTAATATTTCTAGCTCATTGATCGAGTTGCAACTAAAGGAGAACATGTATAACAGAAAAGACAACTAACTGGAAACTACAATCACCTAAAAAGCATGGCCTGGACTAAGGTTTATTTGGAAATAGATGGTGCCAAACGGGTCAGGTTCGCGGGATCAACACGACCGAACCCGAACCCGAACGAAATCTTTTCCTTAACATGAGCCCGCATATGACCAGAATATTCGGGGGTTAACCCGAACACAACCCGGTCAATTCCAATTTTGAAAATTTTAAATGTTTTCACAAATTAATATATGAAAATTAAAATTTTACTACAAAATACACAAATGTATATATACAAGTGCATTTTAATTATAAAACTATGTGTCACTCTAAGTTAAAATTATCGATAAAATACACATCTAAATTAATTTATGACCTAAAACACACTAAAAAAAATTAAAATACAATATAAATGGGTTAACGGGTAAACCCGTCAACCCGACCAGGTTGACCCGAATCTGAACCGCTTAGTTAAACAGTTTAAACTATTTGAAAACTACAATATTCCAACAGACATTTTCAATGGAAATTCGTGATAGCTTAGTATCATATTTTCGGATCGTATCAGAAATTCACAGCCCTATTTAAAAATACAAATTTTGGTGTCTTGAAATGGCCATGGAAGTGAATTTTTAGATTTTAAATTTCAAAAGAAATATTCTTTTGGTTTTCCTTGGCTAAACTTATACAATTAAAAATAATTTTGGTTATAAATTTTTATTCTTTTATTTTTATTCGTGTTATAATATACATATTTGCTGTATAAGCTAACAAGTATACACATAAAGATACAGTACGGTTCAAATGAGAAGAAATTTTTATAAAAATAAAAAGATGAAATTTTAACCACTAATAATGTTTCATTTAACTTTCCTATTTAATAATAGTGTAAAGGTATATTGGTAAACTTAGATAGATTATTAATTTGTAGTCTTCCTTTTTATACCTAACTAAATTAAATTTGTAACTTATTTTCAAAAAATATATTTTTTCAAAGAAGAAAAAAATTAATTTAAAGTGTAGGTAAATTACGAGGTGTGTATAATGAATTATAAGTTGTGTATTATAAATTTCAAAAACGTGTAGAATAAATATTGATGTGTGTAGACAAAATTTTTAATATTGAGGATGATAGTCTTTATGACTAATTAATTAGTCAAAGATAATAAAAAATAGATGAGAGGAAAATTTTTAATCTTTTAGAATTGTACCATTTGTTTCGTATTCTTCTCAATATAATTTTTTTCTCAAATAAACCTCCCCTACACATATATACGTATTAACAAATGGTATTACAAAACTATAAATATATTTTAAACTAAAACAACTAAGGGGTTGTTTGTTTAACTCTTAATTAGGCTTTTAATGATTCAGACATTTTACTGGTTTAGTACTTAATGGTTCAAACTCTTTGTTTCGCGAGTAGATGTCTGAATGATTCAGACATTTGCCTCTGAATGGTTAAGCATATACTGAGTCTGAATGGTTAAGACCTCTAATCTGAATTGGTCAGACATTTGCCTCTGAATGGTTAAACATTATATGGCTCTTAATGGTGCAGATCTTTTACTGGTTCAACACATAATGGTTCAAACTTCTTATTAGTTCAGCACTTAACCATTCAGAAATTGACAAACAACCCCTAATACTAGGGTGTTCAGAAAAAACCGCAACCAAATAAAAATCATAAGAAAACCGCACTAAAAAAAACCATGTAGTGACCATTTTCAATAACATTTAGGTTTTGTGCCACTAAACTTGAGTTTTAATGACACTTTACGTATTTAGCACATACATTGGTGGCATTTAACTTTTATGTAATTAATCAAGGCTTTAGTGGCACTTTGCATATTCATTCTGTTTGGATACGACCAGTTCACGACTGCACCGACCAAAGACGGTTGTGCTCCCGTTTGAATCCCAACATCAATTTGGTAGGTAATCAATCATAAATCTCTAATTTTAATTGTTGCGCTCCTTGTTTTCTTTATAACTGTTGATGAATTTGTGTGCAATTTCTGTTTTGAGGTGAACTGTAGTGTAGGTACACTAGTCATCGTTGGTACAAAACTTGATTTAGTAATTTGTACCACCATTATATGTTTTTTGTATTATAGTTTTTTTTTTTGTTTGATGTGATTTTAACTGTTGTAAAAACTGTTTGATACTTCCTTTTTTTGTTTTTGTAAATTAGGGTTTATCTGTTTGTACTTTGAATTAAGTTTGATGACCAATGTTCTTTTTTAAGAAGATTAAAAGCATAGGTAGGATTTTTTTTTCTCACATGTTTGTTCTTCAAGAAAGATTTATGGAGAATTTGATTGTAAATCTAGTCTTTTCTTGTATAAATATGCTAATATTATAATAAAATTGTTAATGTATAGTATCTAGGATTTGTGTTGATATTTGTGAATGAAATTTGAATTTTGAGCCTCGGTGTAATATCATTTTATTTGTTATGTGTGATTCATGTATTTCGTGTATCTATGCTTGAATTTGAAATGATGGCATTTTATCAGACTAGTATGAGTGATATATTCTTTCGGACTCGTTAAAGATATAAACTTTTGAATTAGATTCTATTTTTAGTAGATTGTAAACTTGTTCTATGACAGAGAATACTATATTACACATTATAGAGACTTGGTTACCTTATTAGTCTATTTATATTACCACGGGTCTCTAATTTCTTAACGGTGATTGTTGTCACATCTATGTGGACTAGAATGCATCGAACATATGCTGCCAATATGTGGGACGAGGCCCTTAATATGCGTCTTGAGACGGTTGTAAGTTCTTCATTCTTGAAGTTCATATTTTTATCTATAGTCGTTAAAGTTGTATTACTTTCAACCTGGCAAATTAACCCATATATCTATAAATAAGGTAAGGTTTACTTATGTTTTTTCTCAGACGGGCTGAGTAATAAATTTAGCTTAAAAGGGAGCGGGTCAAACAGATTGAAATTATCTGAAGTCTACTTTTAGTGCATGCTGTTAGATTTATTATTAAACTTTATTATGTTTATATTTATTCGAACTTGTATAAGTATTAAGTGATGTGTATTCGAATTAAGGATGATAGCTTATGTAATTCGGTTTGATAAGCGGGTGATTTCAATATGCAAGGTTTTTTGCAGTGAACGCCAAAACTATGACATATATTATATATTATATGTATATTAGTTAGCCGGCAATGTTATCCGGTATCAAGACATTCAAGTTATACTCGAATTGTCCCATATTCCCTGTTTGAACTTCCTGCATTCATACATCTTTCTGGAACATGGACATTCAATTCGGTTCAATCTCGAATAAGAATCAATCCATGTCTCACACTTCCGCTGCAACAAATAAGTCTGATTCCCAACATAGTGGTATCAGAGCATCGTTGGGGAAGAAGACCGAGATCAAACCTACTGCAACCTTATTACCCTGTCAACACTGCACGGATGAGAAGAACGAGAGAGAAAGAGGAATTCCTCGAGTGAGAGTATGTTATTATTGTCACCAACCAGGGCACCAAATTTATTCTTGCAAGGAGAAAGAAAATGACGAGGCAACCCAATTAATACATCAGGCAGTGAACGCAGGAATACAGAAAGAAGAAAGAGTAATCAATGATCATCAAGAGATGATTGTTGTCGGTACCGAAGGAGGGCTATGGAGCGACATTTGGTACGTTAGTTCTGTATTTACAATCATATTGCCGGAAACTTAAATGTGTTTAAACGCATTAAACACATTGTTGGGGTTGACCACGTTCTGGGGAAAACAATTTCTTATTTACTCGAGGGTTGGGCCGGTTGAAATTAAATCAAGCAACGAAATCATGAGAATACAAAGTGTATTCTACTCACCGGAATTAGACCGGAATCATTTTGAGTTTGGACCAGTTAACGTTGCAAGGCTACACCATCAATAAGTCCAGTGACACTTGCAAAATTTATTCAATGTTCTCAACTCCGGTAAATAATTATGTGAACGATGTGAGTGGCCTGACAAAGGAAGAAGAAATTGGTTTAACCAAAAAATAGGGAATACTTGATGTGAGTATCATTGATGACGAATTCAAAGAAAGATATTTAAACTCTTATTTCGAAGAATTAAATCTGTCATCACAAGAGACGGATTGGAGTTAGATGATCATCAAGGCCATGGAGTTCCATGAATTCGCTGACTGCAAAGCATTACTAGATATGATTGATGATAGAGAGTTTGTATTCAAATACAAACACATTTTGGAGGCAAAATTCAAGGAGATAGTGAAGTGGTTCCTGAACGTTTATATGGGAATATCTTCAAGGCCAGTCCCTCCATATGCTCCGGACAAAAGGAAAATAAATCTGCTAGGGCTGTACGTGTTGGTGGAAAGAGATGGCGGCTATCGAATGTCACAAGTGACAATTTATGCCGGTGGTAGCGAAGGATTTAGGATTTGATTACCAAGACGGCGATTACATGAGAATTATCTATGCCATGTATCTCGACGTCTTAGAATACTATTACAGGTTTAAGGTGATTCAAGAAAAGCTGTATTACAAGGAGGTGGTGGATAAAGGAGAAGGTTCCCTCACAGCTGCCATGTGAGAAAAAAAAGTGCAGGTGATGGTCAGGATGAGGCTGCTTCGGCTCACTACGCTCTCTTCGCCGGAAACGAATGGGAAGATGACTAGAATCTGCAAAAGAAAAGGAAGCGGTTCAATTTCAATCATGCGAAGAAAGCTGTTGAAGAAGCCAACCGGAGTGTTATGCAGCAAACTCGGAAACATAACTAAAGTTTAAGGGGGTTATGTTAGATTATTATTAACTTTATTATGTTTATATTTATTCGAACTTGTATAAGTATTAAGTGATATGTATTCGAATTAAGGATGATAGCTTATGTAATTCAGTTTGATAAGGGGTGATTTCAAATAACTGCCGGAGCAGTTATTCCTGCCAATTGAACCGCCAAAACTATGACATATATATATATATGTATATGCCGGCAATGTTATCCGGTATCAAGACATTCAAGTTATACTCGAATTGTCCCATATTCCCTGTTTGAACTTCCTGCATTCATACATCTTTCTGGAACATGGACATTCAATTCGGTTCAATCTCGAATAAGAATCAATCCATGTCTCACACTTCCGCTGCAACAAATAAGTCTGATTCCCAACACATGCAACATTCCAAATGGATCTATCCAATTATTTTGATTGACTATTAAATGTTGTTTTATAATCAATTAAAACATTATCGTCTATAGTTTCTTTTCAAATATGAACAAAGATATGACTTGCATTGAAAAATGTTTTGTTTCAACTTGAACTTGTTTTGACCCGTTACCCAACTATCCAACTGTCCACTCTTTGTTTTCGGGGGTTAGGCTTGTATGGCATTTTAGAAGAGAGAAAAACAAGGAATATCTTTTGATGAATTGCTCACAGTTCCTATAAATGATGAATGGGCGTAAAGTGATGGCAAATCTACATCTTGTGTTGTCTTCATTCTTTTATTTGTATAAAGATGCCAGAGATTTTGGCCATGTTACAGATTCTATTAAAGTAACCGAGCTCATAACTGTAAGAATCTATCAGAAGGCTTGTGTACATGTATGGTCAGGTACATATTCCTTGATTAATTTTTGCTATCAGTAGATGTGTTATTGGAGGGCATCTGTTACTTTCTATAGAAAAACATTACATGATAGAACGTGAGAAGATAGTGGAGTCAAACTCCAGCTTTAATTTGGTTTATGATATACTATCTGGGCAATTCGTGATTATAAGTTTTGCTTTAGTGTACTAGCATAATTGAACCCTCTCACCCATTATTGTGCTTATCATATATATTGACATAATTTTTCCAGTAGGAAATGAATTTATGCAATAAATGTGGTGGCAATATCATCTCCAACTTGAATGCAACATATTAATATATTTTTTTGTTGGTGGTTTGCAGAAGTATTCATTAACTACCAAAATATTAGGGTGCACAGCACAGGTATGCCATGTTATGGTGAATATATGTATCTCTTAATATTTTTGTTCTTATGCTAATTACTTGCTAACATGTAAGGGTGTAAACGAGCCAAGCTACTTGGCTCGAAAAAAAGCTCGAAATGAGTCGAGCTTAAACGAGCCCATTATCAAGCCCGAGCCTAAAAACAAGTTTGTATAGTAAGCGAGCCCGAACTTAGCTTATTGAGCTCAAGCCGGCTTTCAAGCCTAAACAAGCCCACTATTTATATAATTTTAATCAATATAACATATATAAATTCATAGAATAATAATAACTATTTATAAGACTATGAAAAAAATAACTAAATGATATATAAAGTAATAAGTATAATTATTATTGATTAATTAATAAATAATAAAGGAGCCAAGCTCTAGCTTGAAACCTACCTACAAGACGAGCTTTCATAAGCTAAACGAGCTCAAACCTAGTCGAGCTTAAACTTGACTTGACTCGTTTGCACCCTTCCTAACATGCAGTTTTTAGCGATACTACCATTGATTTTGGTGGACACTTTGGGCAATATATTCACAAACATGTGTCTGTGAAAATTGTTTCATTTATCCACACAATCAAAGCTATGGAACCATTTTTCTTACTTGTACTGTCTCCTATTTTCCTAGGAGAGGTATATTTTATTATCCATTGGTATTTTATGCTTACGATCTCATTTAAATAGTTATTTACAATTCAATATATCATATATTGTTTGATTGGTTGAGTAATCAAATTTGAGATTTATAGTTCATTACAAATTGAAACTTTGGACTATTGATTTGTAAGTAATCAAATTAATGGTACTCATCTAAAATTATGTTTTCATATGGTTATAAGTTCTATATCTTTAAAGTTACTCTTTTTTATTAAAAGCAACATTATTTAGTCTTCATGATTAAACCTATAGTTTCTTTTAACTTCAATATTTTCTGAATTGTTTATATATCAAGGCATTCTCAAACTCTTTTGTTAACACACTGCAGCTCCTTTATGATTTTTCTTGCATCACGAGTTTAGGTTTTGATAAGTCTTATTGGTTTGTTTAGGCGTTCACTCGGGAAACCATATTGCCGGCTGCCACTTGACAGTCGTTGTGTTACCACAAGAGCAGAACTCTCTGGCGTAGCACACGGTGGGACGAAAACCTAGTTGGGCTCGGGAATCGAATTGACAACCTCACAAAAGGCTTAGTCCAAGTCCTTCATTGCTTATATCCACCCCAATATGACACAAGTGAAAATTGAACTTGAGTCTCCATTGGAAAACCCAAGCCTCCTATCACCAGGCTACAAGTGAGGGGATGAACTCTTGTATGTCTGACTAGAGTTTTTTAGTTTGGTCATCATTATTTTCATTTAGTACCAAAATCGGGTAATAACATGAGTTTTATGTGTTTTTCCTTGGTTGCTAGCTCATTAAAATAGCTAGAAGATGAATTAGAACTTAATACTTTTCATGAACCTGGAAGTTGTAGAGGTGGAAATGAGAAAAATGTTGCAAGTCAAAGAACAACCCTTTTGTCATTCTTCCGATACCAAGGTAACATTGAAATTCCATTTATTTATCCTATCCTCAACTTATGAGCTCATAAATGCATTTGGGATTGCTTATTATAACTACCTGATTGGTCTATATAGTATCAAAGGCTATATAAAACCACTATTTTAGTATTTGCACCTTGAATAATGTCGTAATTGTTTGGACATTGAAAGGTGTTTATTTTTTTGACAGGTAACTGCTAGTATCATTGCTAAAAAAGAGTCAACACGAGGATCATTTTACTCACATGATGATTATAAAAGAGGTTCATGAACAAAGTTTTAAATATTTATTTCAAACGTTTGTTAGTTTTGTGCTATATTTTTTACACTTATTAGATATTTGTTTGCAAACATTTGGAATAAGTTTGGAAGACTATGTATCTTCTAATTGAAGTAATTATATTATGATTTCCACATTTACGGTTTTATTTTTATTTCATTTTGTAAATATATAATGATTTAAGTTAAATCAAATTTAATATGATTACGTCTGTAATTGTACATAACTTAAAGTGATTTTATGGCAAAAGTTATTAATTAAATTTTAGTGACAAAAAAATTTGTGTCACATTAGCCTTTTATATATTGTACCAAAAACTAAGTGCCACTAAAAGTCGAGCATTTGTAGTGTCAGACCCAAACAGTGGCACTAAAAGTAACATCACCGCTAGTGTCACTTTTTTGTGTGCCGCCCATTCCCATAGGTGTCTTTAGCGGCAACTTTTTAGTTTGTTGACGGCACTTTTTGTATGCCATCAAATGGCATTTTTTAGTGCCGTAACTATAACCGAATAAACCGATCTAAACGACGAATTCGGTTTCTGGATTGGTTTCTAACCGAAACCGAATTGTGAATATGGTTTTTGGTTTGGTATTTGGATCCACTTTTTTTTAAATTTGGTTTATTCGGTTTATTCGGATAACCGAATAAGCCGTTAATTTAATTAATTATTAAATAAAAATAATAATGTATAATAAACTATATACAATTTATTAGCCTAAAATACTAAGTCTAATATCTAAGTATATGAATCCCCTTGGTTTGAAGATTATTTACATTTTGTACCATTAGACTTGTTGACTATTTATAGTTTCTATGATCTATGTTTTGAAGTTTTAACTTTGTAGTTGTGTATACGACTATTTTATGGATATGGTTGTTTTATTTTGCCATGTCTTTTATTTATATATTGTAGCTTAATTTCCTTTCTTGATTTCATATTCGGAAGTTAGAACACAAACATAAATATAAATTATGAAAAAAAGTACTTAGGTACAATTTGGTTGAATTTGATTTATTTGGTTTCTAACGAAACCAAACTGAATTGAATTTGGTTTGGTTCGGTTCGGTTCATATTCCTAATTTGGTTTGGTTTTTGGTTTGGGGTATAGAATTTTGAAACTGAATAAACAGAACAGAATAAACCAGATAAACCAAACCAATGAACACCCCTACCTAACACAAACTTATATTAATTTGGTATAAAACATTTTCAATAATGATTTAAAATAAATTACACTTAATAAGTCTCCTTGAATTGTGAATGAACTATGCTGGTAATCACCATAACTTGTTAATATTGATGACTCATCAGATGTCTATGTGGTAAGCTCAAACAAAGAAGAAGAATTATTCGTTTGTGGATCATTTAACTTTGTTTTTGTATGTGAACTTCTTTCTGGGTTGGGTAAACCACATACAAAAACAAAGATTCCAAGACCATCATAACAGTTCACCTTCTTTTTCCCATGTAATATGCCTAGAAGAAATATTTTACTCCCGAAACCGACAATACTACAATACTGATGTATTAATCACCACGAAACGAACACCAGGAACATAAACGGTAACAAAAACGAACGGCATTTAGAAAACTTATAGAACTTGTAGTTTATGACTTACAATTAAGTTTATAGTCGTTTATATAAGCTCTATTTCCAACGGAAATCCATTGGAAAAGGTAATCAGAAAACCTCCCGCCCACTTTTGGAAAGTTAATGACGAAGAAATTGTACAAATTCCTATGGAATATATGTCGGAAATCATCACTTGACAGATGTTCGGATATCAAACCTGGAAAAGCCAAATCAATGGACAGTCATTGGTCACTAATCACCAACGAGCTACATGGTTGTCGTGGATTTCTGATGGATAACAGATTGTTAGGTGATATTTTTTAAACCCATTTTACTTGAATGATTTTTTTTCGATGTATATCTGTGATCCGTCGGCGTTTTACCAACAAACATTCTTTTCTGACGGATTTTCAGTCGACGAAGACCTAATTCTTGTTGGGTCATTTATAGTGTTAATTTATAATAAAAAGAACTAGTATATATTGCTCATTATAGGTTTGATGTGACAAATGTAAGTAGTTGGTCTGTTTCCTTTTACTTCCATAGATTTTCATACATAGGTGTCGAAGCAGGTCGATCAATGCTAGGAATGGTAGACCCTGGCATGATAATAATTAGATTTCGGGATGGCTAATTTAGCTTTTTTATTTAATTAATCAATCTGAACATGACTTATATAATATACTGTTAACATGTGAACCTATTTAAGTCATTCAAATTTTGAAAGGGATATTTAAAAAGTGTTAATACTTAATTGTATTATTTTGTTTTTCTTTTCACTATTTATTTACATAAGCGAGACCGAAGAGTTGGATAAGGCTTACTTTTTCAAATGACCAGGGTACAAGTTCTATGGTTGTCAAAAAAAATATGTAATTTCAGAGTAAAATAAAAGAGTGTATTAGTTCCCGTTAGAAAATTAGTGAAATTTGTTTTTCGTTCCTTGTTAAAATTGGATTCATTATTATTAAACGCTCACTATTCAAACATTTTCATTTAGTTCTTCTCAAGTTTATTAATCGGAAATGAAAGACGATAAAATAGAAACAATATATTAACATGTATAACTACATAAGTGTGTGTCTTTATGCTAGGGTCGTTATATTCGTAAATGTATATCAAACGAGTCCAGACCGAACATAAACACTACACCATTTTATATGTGTCTAAGTTAGAAACGACTTTTGGTCCATAGGAGTTAGATAAGGCTTTGCATTTCCAACTAAATAGAGTTCAAACACCTCTAGTTGTACACGATTATGTATATTTTAGGAGTAGAGTTATAAAGGGTGTGTAAATTGATAAGGAAAAGTGACTTCTTTCCCTATTAAAAATTTATTCATTATTTTAAGTATTGATTCTTCAATCCTTTTTGTCACACTCTGTCAAGGCGAAAACATGAGGTGTATCCAAAAAAGTTTTTTAAGTATATGATTAAGCAAAACTTATATGACATCGATAACAAAAGTTTTACATCTAATCAATTAGATTCAGAACAAGCTACACTAAAGGCTAATATCAAACTCTTCAAAGCCTCGTATTTGGTATGCGTGCAAATAAGATGCCGATCACTATTTTGGATTAAACACCTGAAAGCATGCTTAAAACATCAATATATTGTTGGTTAGTGTACATGTTTGATCGAATTGTTGTAATCGTTTCTTGAATATTAGTTGGGGAACCTTATGAAACGTTTGAGTAACATCTTAATCATCCGAGAAACATCATAGTTTTTGAAAAATATCATAAATCTTTTCTATAGAATTTAAATGAACATCGTATACATCGAATCCTTGTAAAATATTCTTGGAATATTTAAAATGTCGAAATATTGCTCTCAAATCCTGTAAGGTATTCCTTGAATCTTTAAAAGAACATTGTAAATCATTCCCCTGGAATATTTAAGAACCATGGCTAATCATTCCCTGGAATATTTAAGAAACTATGGAAAATCACTATCATATATCATTCATTAATATTTAAGGAAACTCGTGATTGTTCGATAAAATGTACACGTAACTATAAATCAAGATAACAAATCAATGCCTAGCTAAAACATTAATGTATATGTCTATATGCGACCAAACCAAACCAGGGACAACGATACTTGTCGCACACATCGTACATGTAATGCCTCGTATTTTCGTATTCTATTTTTAGAAAGTTCATTTTGGCATCTTTTTTTGAATCCTTACAATCGTACTACCATCTTCGTTGTCACAAATCGAGGCGTTAATTTAATGAAATTGTATTTATACATACATACATACATAATACAGTCATTAATACGTGTTTTCATAAAACGGCCTTGTTATATGTACAAATATCATACGTTACAACTTCATACTTGAAATACTCGAAACCGCCTAAATACGTGAAACAGCCCCGAACCAACCCATTTGTCGAGCTGAAGCCACTTCGCACGAAGTGGGCTGCAGCAACTCGTTCTATAAATACCAAGTCACTTCCATCTCCAATCTTTTCGAATCTTCTATACTTTCACTCTAAAACTTCCGGATTCTTGGCAGATTATTCTAAGTGAGTTTAACTCACTATTACTTGTTCATCTTCTACTTTCTTTGAACAAGTGTCCAAGTAGCTAAGTTCACCTTCTCAAAAAGGATGAACTTGTGTTCTAGCTAGTGTGAGAACGTTGGGAGCTTGTCTACCCGAATTAAGTTCCACAACTCACTTGAAATTTGTTTTTGTATTAGATTTCTATATATTCATGACCAACCGGGTTTATCAACTTGTTGATAAACTCTGAGCTTTGGTGAATATTAATGAGGTGTTCGTACCCATGCGTGACATCTATGACATAATTATTAGACATTGTACTAACTAAATACTACAAAATACTTACTTTTTCATTAGTCACATTCCTGATATTAACCGAGTCTGGTAACTATTAGAGCTAAGACTAATCCGCCTCGTCCCTAAAGTTCTCGTTCAACATAACTCATTATGAAACGGAGCTTAAACGGCTACATTCTCCAGAAACAGTCACTTGCACGAAGTGTGATCACATCGCACTTGTATGAAGTGGCATTTCCGTTTACTTTTTCGTACTTTCTGCTTTTGATCTGAACCTTCGCCAAACTCATAATATCACATACCTTTCTTTCCCATATAGGGAAACTTCGTGTTCACCGCTTCAATCATCAACTCTCGTTGTAGGAAGCTTACAAAACGTGAGTATACATGACCCTTTTCCGTTTATCACTTTTGGGTGAATATATATGACTATTAAACTACACAAATAATATAAAGCAAATACTTTAATCAAACATGCGAATCCGACATACATGCTTTATTCGTTCATACTCTAGAATACATACATGCTAGAAAGCCGTTCTTGCATAATATTTGTCATTAACTTTATGCAAGCCTCCCTTAACATGTATAGTGCTATAGGAGTAACGCACTGCTCGTATTCGTGAGGTCATGTTAAGTAAACAAAGCGGTCTATTCACTGCTATGATTAGATTATGCTAGCGGTAAACTTTGGGTTGACAAATATGTTTTGCATGCTAGATATGTATGTCTTGCCTTAGTATATGTTATTGCCATGTGGATTTCGTTAAACACGTTTATACATATGCTAGTAACTTAAACTTGTATGCTCGCCAATACTTTATGTGTTGACATGTTACTTTAATATGTATTGCAGGATTGTGATCGTGAAGCATTAAAAGAATCTAGTAGGAAGGACTAGAAATGCACCAAACTTTAATTTATATTCATAGACTAGTCATACGTTACTTGTTGTATTTCGTTTCCAACTATTACTTGAAATTTAGAAATGAAATGAAATCTTGATATTTTATTACCTATCGCAAAATAGTGTTATGAAGTCTCGAGTAATATAATTACGTTCGCCCCGATGATTCCGCCATCGGTTGGAGTGTGACAGATTGATATCAAATCCATAACTATAGGGAATTAGGAAAAATTGCATGATTCGACCTAGTCTATAGTCTAAGTACTAAAATAGACCCCTTCGTGCGAACTGAACCTCCTTGTGCGAACTAAGCAGCTTCGCACGAAGTGAAAGACACCTCGCGCAAAGTGAGTCCACTTCGCACGAAGTGAACTGTTCTCCTCGGTTAAAACGCCTAAACTTGCCTATTCTACTTCTGATCAACCCTGATTCTTAAAATTACCTGCCTTTACTAAGGCTGATACAATACACACTTGAAGACATGAAGACACTCATATATCATCAACGAGGTTATTTGCTCCAAAATAGGCCGTGGCCCGCAATTTTTGGTGAAGTCACTCATTCCGCACATTCAATTTTACACAAAGTTATACCATCAAGCTACGAGTGATATCCACATCTTGATGGAAAACTTCCATTTCATGCTCTAGTGGATCTTGCCAACAAATCGGAATTTGCTCCTCGTATGGTAGGTATAAACCATGTTCAGAGAACGAAATTATCATGTTAGGAGTGATATCCACATCTTGATAATTAGTCACACTCCTTGATTTTCAATCCCGCCGAAGTTTCAAAGTTTCGATCATTTAGTGACATGTAGTAACTGGAAGGGTAAAATGTCATTAACCGCTTCTCGGTGAGAGTATTCTACCTATTAGACCAAAGCATGTTTCCCAAATCAAAAGAACTTTCGATCACTTTGGTTTAATCAAAGTTCTGTTTCAGAACAATTCAAATTTTAGTCAAAACCGCCATTTTACTATTATCGATTTTATGCATAAGGTAATTCAAACACCTCCATTTCAAAATCAATTTTTTTCACAATGATTACACACATCATACTAAACCTTTTTATATGCCTATACGTTATTTACATTTACGATTTCAAAATGTCACCTGTAAGATAGACACTACCCATATTCCCAAAAATAGGAGGAGTGATTCCCATACCTTGACGATTGGCTCCGTCCATTTCTCGAAGAAATCTTATCCTTGAGATAGTAGTGATGTCCACACCTCAATGAGAGATTGAGTCACAACTCGACCATTTTCATGACAATCACTCGATTAAAATGCATACTGAAACCTTTTATCATAATGTAAATTTTCTTATTTTTTGCATTAATCTCAAACTTTATTATTTTATCAAACGTGCTTCTCACCTTACAATTTAATTACGTAAATCACATAAGCAAAATTCCTAATCACGCTTTAAATGTTTCTTACCAATTTTCAAAATCTTATGAAATGCTATCTATCAACTTAGTCGGTCTAATGAACCTTTTGTCCACGATTTCCATATTTGTCCAATCGCTAGAGCATACTCGCATTATGCTATCATTCCAAAGACATTTTGTTCCCAACAGGGAACCAACAAAAACTTTCTCTCGCATACGCATAAGTCTTATCGATGTCGCTTCGTTAACCTCGCATAGTTGGTAAAGTCCATAGCCAATCGACAAACACAAATGACCAACAATACACCCCGACTTCGATTTCAACAATAGATCCTAAACTTAGAACCATCTGTCCTACCAGAAAATCCATCAATACCTTAGAACAAGGAGACCCTTACAACCCTCAACTATACTCACAACCCAAGAAATCCGATACGAACCATACCTAGGAAATCTTCCAAATACCCATAACCGGTAACACACTCTTACACCGTGTCGTGACCACCAAGAGCCGAACCTATAAGCACTTAGTAGGAACCCAACACCTACCCTCAAACTACCATTCGATCAACCTACCACAACCATCCCATCGGCCAAACTAACTCCTAATACACACACTAGACATAGTAACCCTAGACCTACACACCTATACCAACGAAGTCCGACTATCTATAAGTCTTTGCTAAAATATTTTTCAAAACCAAGTCTTTACACGGAAATTTTCAAACACAAACTTTCCTTATCCCGATACAAAAACCAAGCAAGATCGTTGTTTTAAAACCTTTTAAAAGATCGATAATGCACAAGTCTAAACCAAAACATGTGGGCACGGAAGATTCATTAGGTTGGACAAACTACGACATACGCGCACCCCAACTTTCAAAAAGTAGCATTCTTTTGTACAAACCACGTCTTTTTATCGTAGATTAATACTTTTCTCAAAATGCACTCGACATTCCCAATCTAGTCCTTCATTCTCGACAGACCCGGCTAATTTGTTTCGACAAACTTAATGTTTCGACTCAAACAACCATACATATGCATATCATCATACACGTTTCAATTTATTCAGTCAATATTTCATGACAATTTTACACTTATGAACATTGCCCTTCGTATTCACACACTCAAAGTCTCGTAGTAACTTAAGTATGCTTAATCTCATTATACTTTAACTTATACGTTCAATAATACATGCCAATCATACTCGAATTCGTATATTCGCACTACTTGGTAGTCGTACTTGAAACCTATGTGTAAGCACAACCCTAGTGGTTTGCCTATGCTAGACACGCTTATACTTAAATACAACACGCGCATTCACACTTGAAATAAGAAATGTACCCTGGCCTATACACTACTAGTACAAACTATGCGGACCATGCACGGACCAAAATAATCAAGATTGCACACGGGATTATATTGGTGGGCGCATAAACTTCATAGTGGGTTCTACTGTGCATCGTAAAACGGAATGTAACACGACACCGAATAACGAAACAGACGTAACTTGGTATGAACTTGGTGGATACGCCGCTGGTACTTCCTATATATAAGTGTTCCTACCATGTTATCAAACTTTCGTAAAACATGCCATGTGAAATTCGGTGATTTCCCAGACCTCATTAAATACGGTTAACTAACAACAAACTTTGGTGACTCACAATATTTTCCTCGGTTGTACTCAAACACACTTCAAGGCGCCAGATACTAGATTATCCATGGCACAACCTCATTCTCAAAATCTTTAGCTGTAACGGCTACAACTATCACTCACATCTCTCAACGCTTCATGTTCTCATTTTATCCGATATCCACACCATTCTTACCCCTCGCATACACCCACCAAATCGTTCATTCACTCTCATGCCTCGATTATCCTAAACTATACCTATACACTTCGTCCGAACCTTATCTATAGTAAATCGGCCTAGACGTCTGCCCCTTTTTATCAAACATCCTCAACAGCTTGCTACGGTTAAAATATTTTTAAACTATCCTTAATTATCTATGACGCGCAACCTCCAACTAGTCGGCCTATTGCCGCAAAAACCTTTTGATACCATAAATGTTTATCACCCTGATTTCTCACCAATACAGATTTTTCTACAATGAGTGATTTTACCACTACGTTTAAAACCAATAAAACTTTTCTTACAATCTACGGTACGGGCCGCACATTACATTACATCCTTATTTATACTAAAAACTTCTTCCTAGGTCGCAATCTTTAAAAAAACATTCCTACCATCAAGTTATGCAAACTCTTTTTGCCTATACACACATATACGTTTTACTTTTCCTTACATTTACTTATTGATGTCTCAAATCTTCTTAATCAAAAGAGTTACTCTTACAAATCTGTCTTTTATCCCTCAAAATTTATCTACCAATTTAGCCAAAACTTTTGGAACTATACATTTTTAACAAACTTATACGTATACATCGCATAAGCTTTAAACTCCTAATTTTGAATCTTGACCAAACATTTTAACCAATTACCACCCGTCTCAAAACACAAAAATGCCATCTTTTTCCAAGTCTTCCTCTTAAATAAATTTCACGACGAAATTTCCTAAAGTAGTGGAGAATGTAACGCCTCGTATTTTTGTATTCCTATTTTTAGAAAGTTCACTTCCGCGTCCTATTTTTTTGAATCCTTACAATCATACTACCATCTTCGTTGTCACAAATCGAGGCGTTAATTTAATGAAATTCGTACTTTATACATACATACATACAGTCATTAAATACGTGTTTTCATACAAACCGACCCTTGTTATACGTACAAATACTCATACGTTACGACTTCATACTTGAAATACTTGAAAACGGCTAAATACGTGAAAACAGCCCCGAACCAACCCACTAGTATGAGTTGAAGCCACTTTGCACGAAGTGGAGCTGGTAGCAACTCGTTCCTATAAATACCAACTCACTTCCCACTTACAATCTTTCCGAATCTTCTTACTTTCACTCTGAAACTTTCGGATTCTTGGAAGATTGTTCTAAGTGAGTTTAACTCACTATTACCTTGTTCATCTTCTACTTTTCTTTATACCCAGTGTCTAAGCTAGCTAAGTTCACCTTTCTCAATAAGGATGAACTTGTGCTCTAGCTAGTGTGAGAACGTTGGGAGCCTTGGCTACCCGAATTAAGTTTCACACCCCACTTGAACATTTGTTTTTGTATTTGATTTTTGCACATTCATGACCAACCGGGTTTATCAACTTTGTTAAACTCTAAATCATATAACGAGGTATTCGTAACCCCGTGCTTGACATTTATGACGTAATTGTTAGACAATAGACTAAACTAAATACTACAAAATACTTACTTTTTCATTTAGTCACATTCCTGATATTAACCGAGTCATGGCTAACAGTTAGGAGTTAAGACTAATATGCCTCGTCCCTGTGAGAGGGGATCAGCTCTCCTCCGATGAGCACCGGACCGATCTGACTCAAGTAACAGAGGCGGAAGTCATTGTTAGTGAGGTTGACAAACGAACAAGTGAGATCTACTGCTTAAATGCCTTGAATATATTGATTGACGTGAACAGGTACAATGCAAGTAAACAATTCAGCAGGGTTCGCTACACCAACAGGATTAACACTAACTAGCTCTGACACAACACTCCTCTATTTATAGGTCGACATGACTCGCACAGGAGAGTGTGTAACAGAGAGAGTGACTCGTGCGAGTGGATGCCTCGTACGAGTGACAGAGTGGCACTCGTACGAGTCATGTGACTCACTCATACGATTAGATACAAGACAAATAAAGTATACAATAACATATACAGACTGACGTTCTAAGCCCTATATACAAAATCAACATATCCTAAACGTAGGCAATAGACATTATGCACAAACAAACTCCCCCTTGGATGTTGTCGCAGTCTTGGATAGTCTTCAAAAATCTTCATAAGATTTGACGTTTATTGACCAAAGAAACACTTCGGTGGCTTGCAACGCTCCTCAAAAGCTATTGGTGTTTGATCTGTAGGAGGAGGTCGGTTAACTGTATTGCCAAACTAAAAACTTCTTAGCGAAGCAATACGTGCTCGCTCCACAATCCTCTCTTCCTTCTTATCTTTCTTTCTTTGCTCTGTCTCCTCCAGTTTCCTCCATGAAGTGTTCCATGACGATCCAGAATGTATATCGTTGGCGAAATAGACATTAACTATCTTCTGAATCTGGAGTGCTTGTTCTTTGTCTTTCTCTTCAAACCTGATTTTGATGTAGAACAAACATTCTATATCTTTATTCGAACAATTAACCAGCCACATCGGGTCTAGTACTCGAATGCCACACCACAGCCCATATATACGTTTGTGTGCTATGACGGCTTCGGTAAGCTCCTCTTTTATCTTCCATGAATCATCATCTGGGTGCACACATATAACAGCTTCTCCTGTATTCAAATCATAGTGCCACCATTTCAAGATTTTGTGGAAGTCTTACTCCATCTGAATCATAGGCATATTCTTCATTTCCTTTGGCCTCTTCACAACAAGCATAACATATTTCTCTTTGGTTATTGGATCGATCTTCATAATTCGCTTCAGGAAACTAGGCTTCCAGTGTGTAAATCTGTGCGTAGCTTCAAGCTTGATCAGTTTCCATAACCGTTGGTCGTGAAACTTCATCTTCAGATTTATCATCTTCGTTTGCACGAGCTCCTTTATATCCCAATACGGCAAGGATTTGATGTCGCTCAAATATCTGAAATACTGGATCCCAAACTCCCTCTTAATAGCATAAACATTAAGTTCCTTGATCCAACCCCAGCTAATTATATCCCCTAGAGACACATCTGCATCACGCGTAAAGAACGCTAGAGGACATTTGAATTTGCGCTCCGCTAGCGATTCTTTAAACCATTTCTTCCTCATTTCTGTAATTTTAGATCTAGACATCTGTTGAGGAATCCTACCGTGTTTGGCAGCTTCTTCGACTTTATGTTTCAGAACATCAGCATATTCAGCTGCAAACAACTCACTAAAAGTTAGGGAGTCATCTGTACCCTGATTAGCAAGATTAGTAGCATCGTCATCAGAATCATCCTCCACGACAACTCTATCATAATCATCCACATCATCAACATGCTCGAAGACATAATCAACTGGCTCGAAAGCACTAATATCATTCAGCTCGTCTTCAAAATCAAACTCGAAATTTTCTTCGTCCACGCCTAACATTTTTGCAATTTCTTCCTTAGTGTAGCTATGGACATTTTCACCCTCTTCAACATCATGCTCAAGATATAAAATCTTTGGCTTTGGCATGACAGGAACGATAGATATCTCAGTTACCGTGAGAAATCCTGCCTTCTGAGCATCAATAGGACCTTCAGATCTACCCTGATCACCTCCTTCAGTCATTTGTGTCACACCCCGACCCGCAGCGGAAAAGGGTGATCGGGGCATGATTGGGTTATCATCAAAGCTCATGACATTTATTATGCGTTTCATATTCATTTAATACAATTTAATGGAAATTTACAATAAATATTACAACATGTTCTAACTATCAATCTAAGCTTCTTTATTCTCTTCTAAGGCATTTCCTATGTTTTCCTTGCTTCAACCTGTTCACCTGTATCATGTGTAAAAAGGTTTTTGGATCAACATAAAGTTGGCGAGTGAATCCTATGGAAAACATTTGAACAAGTTTATTTAATTGATTATGAAATGAGTGCACAACCACACATGAGTAAAAATAGATGTAAACTTATTCAACAATCATTAGATATTAAATAAAGCACACATGAACAATAATGGAACATTTAGAGGCACGCGTTGCTCTACTCGTCTCTCACGAGGAACTGATGGGCCTAATGAATGAATTGCATAAACATGATAATATGAAAGACATAACTACAAACAATATAAACTCAATGATACACACATGAACAATAATGAATTGGTTTTGAGGCACGCGTTGTTCAACTCGTCTCCCACGAGGAACTGATGGGCTTAATGAATGAATTTCATATAATTTGACAAAATGAAATAAGTAATCACAACAATATAAACAATCTAAGTTTAGGTCACGATATGGTATGGCACAAATTTAAATAAACGAGTTAATTATTTGAGACACATGACACACCCCAAAACGTGTAATTAAAAGGGGGAGTTGTAAGATTCACTCACAGTGGGTGCGTTCGGTTGATGATGTTGAATGCACGCGAAGTGGTTTTAACCACGAGTGAGATTAACCTAGATAAATCGCATTATGGTTCGGTAAGTAAACGGATTTTATTAATCCATTTTAGTAGGATTGTTGGGTGTATTTTTGTGAGTTTAAGGCTATTTTCTAACCTTAAAAATGTTATTTTTAAGTATTTTTAATTGATTTTTAATTAAAATAAATAAATAAAAATAATAAAAAATTTTGATTTTTTTGCTACAGTTGACCGTTGACTGTTGACTTTGACCGGTTCGTTAGTATAATTGTGCGCTGAGTGAGGCTCGAACCCGAGACCTCCCGTACGCGTGCACGCAGCTCTACCAACTGAGCTACGTGTCTAACCCGAAATATTTCTGTTTTTAATTATATTTATATATTAATTATGTTAAACAGAAAATCCTTTTTTCTAAAAACGATTTAATTGAATTCGGACCGGTGCGCTCCACAGGTCTCGAACCCGGGACCTGTGGGTTGCGCTAACACACAGTCCACCGCTGGACTGTGTGTTTAACATGTTATATAATCCAATTTTTATTATACTTAAACACAAACTAATTATTTTTATTTCTGACTTATTTAAAAAGGTAAATAATTGTTCGGGTCGATGCAGAAGACCGGACTCGAAACTCGTGCGCTTTGCTTAAACATACACACAGTCCACCACTGGACTGTGTGTCTAACTTGGTTATTTTTCCGGTTATTAATATACTTAATATATAACAGTGTGACTCCGGTTCGGTTAACAAAAAAAATCATTTTTATTAAGGCAGCGTGTGTGGAACAGGATTCGAACTCGAGACCTTTGTGTGTTTAATGTGCACACAGTCCACCGCTGGACTGTGTGTCTAACCCGAGTAATATCTTGATTTTAATTATACTTATACGTTTACCGCACTTCATCTTCTTCGTCAGTTTTAACCAGCAATGATGAATGACTGGTTCGAAGTTTCAATTAGGTTTCTTTAGCGTTTTTAGGTTAATTACAGATGAGATATAAGTAAAAAGAAAGGAAATTAGGCGTGAAATATACCGACTGGCTTCCTCTGTTTTCCGGCAGAACTCCGGCGACAGCAACAGGCTCCGGCGTCGGGTGTCTTTTGCAGCAGCGAGTCTCCAGAAAGCTTACAAAGGATGTGGGTGGCTTCGGTATAAGCTTAGGGGGGTTCAGTAAGGCTTAGAAGTGAAGAACCCGGTTTTCCGGCGATGAGCAGAAGAATTCCAGCGAGTGAGTTTTCGCCGAGAAAGGGTGTGGTTTTGAGCTAAAAGGTTTGCAGAGGTTCGTGGGGGTATTTATAGGGCAAATTATCGATGAACTTGGTCTGATTTCCGACTTGATTCGTCGGTTTGAATTTCTCCGGCAGTTATAGTTTGTGTCGCGGACTCAGACGTCGGTTATAACCGATGTCCTAGTAATTGCTTACGTTATAACTGAAGATGTCGTTAAAACTCGTGAGATTGCCGGGATTTCCGACGACTGACCTTTGGGCGCCGGTTTTTAATTCGGAAAGACACGTTATGAATTAAATGATTCCAACATTTAACAAGTAGCATCAGTGGCGCAGTGGTTCAAGTGTTGTGTGTTAAGTTTGTTGCTGGACCGGTTACTGACCCGGGTTCGAAACCCGGCAGTGACAATTCATTTTTATTTTCTTGTTTTTAACAGTTTTTCAAAAACTAATTATATATTCCCATATAATAATTGATTATGTATCGTTTAAAATTATTTTGGGCATTTAATTCGCAACGAAAATTTTAACTGATTGTTTGGTTAATAAACGGAGCGGGTTTGGTAAAATCCGTTTTTTGACGGATGTTACAATTTGATTCACAGAGTCGTCCAAATACACGGAATAATCAATATCTTCTTTTAAAACATATAAATAGAGACATGGAAACCGTACCACCTACATCATCATTACCATCATCACTATCGTGATCAGACTCATCAGAAAATAGATCATCAAAATCATCGAAATCTTCAGCCTCTTTCTCAGCATCCTCGTCAAACTCATCAACTGCGGCTTCAATCTCTCTTTCTAACTTCCTCTTCTGTATCCATTCACATGGTTTTGCGGAAAGATTGGACGTGTCGATATCCACATCTTTTGGCTTTCCCACTAAGACAAACTTCTTCGAGACCGAATACACCACAATATCTGTAATAACTAGCGCAGATTCAGCTTCTGGCTCAGTAGTAACAATGACAGGATCCTCAACCACTTTAGTTTTGCCTTTGCCTTACGCATCTGATAATTCCTTTGCAAGGCATTCACACTCAGCAACCCGCTCTCTCGCTTTAGCTCTTTGTATTTCGTAAAATCTCAGCAGCAATATTAATACCCAGCTTCTTAGTTAGTATCTTCTCAAATAAATTCATATTTTTGTCGCTCCTGAGTCGTTCTTCTTCATATTCAGCCATACGAATACGTAAATGCTCATTCTCATAAACAATGCTGGGTAACATAGCTTCGAGCTGCTGTCAGTCTTCGTTTAAAACATTGAGTTGTTGCTGCAATTCTGCAATCTTGACCGTGTTTAACATGACCTGCTTCTGTAACTCTTCAACGCTTGGGTCTTAAACATGTCAGCAGTAAAGTCTTCGCCCCGTGGTATGTCACCAAAGTCAAAATCAAAATCAAAATGAGGCTGCGATTGTGAGGGTTGCAGTGTTGGCTGCGGTGGTGGTTGTGGTGCTTGCTATTGTGGTGGAGATGGTGGTAGCTGAGGAGTAGGTTGACGAACCGGTGATGGTGGAGTCGGTTCAACATGCACTTTCTCTTTTGATTTGTCTTTAGGAGAGTCTGTGCTTTTAACTGCCAGTAATCTGAGACGTCAAGATTTCTTCTTGGCAGACTTGCGCACAAGAGTATCATAATTACAACCCGAAGGTATATACGTCGAATCGTCTTCTCCTGTCGCCTTACGTCTCTTTTCTTCAGCTTTCCTCTTCTACAACTAAGCGTTCTTTTTCTATCTCTTTAGCTCTCTCCTTTTCTCTAGCAATCTTGTCTTCCGAATCTGTACTGGAAGAGGATGCTTCTTCAACCACTTATTCTTTCTCTCCAAATGCTTGCCTTTCAATATCAGCAGCCATAGCCTCAATATTCTCCTCAGGCTCTGATACGTCTATCAGTTTTGAACTTTCTGAAGCTTTCTTTTTCTTCTGAGGAGTAGAAGAAGAAGATGTAGACGTTAGCTTCCTCTTTGTTCCCTTTCCCCCGTCTTTAACAAACCAGGTGCTTCGCTTCGCAATAAACCTATCAAGCGTTGTAATCTCTTCATTCTCGTCACCACTATCTTCTTTTCTCCACTTTCCTGGTGTTGGAGCGACATAATCTTTGTCAATGATTTCTCCAAACACAGGCTTCGCATTAGGGAATGTCTTGAGATGTAAATTCATCTTCTTCAGCGACGAGACATACATGTGTTCTAACTTCAGCACGTCATCCTTCTTTTTCTTCAGATTAGGATGCAAATGATCTAGCAGCATCTGGATGAACCATGGGAACTGTAAAAATTTCTCTCTTAATATCACCTTCGAAAAGTTGTATGGTAGATTAAGAACAAGCGCAGTGATCATACACATCTGATAATCTACTAAGTCGTCAAAACCTCCTTTTCGGTGACTTAGTGCATGTATAACACAATGTGCGATGTATCGGAAAGACGCACTTAGGTTAGCCTTGTTAAAGGGAGCAGCATTCATGAACCCGGCATAACCCATACGATAAAAACATCCCTTCACCATGTATTCAGAGAATCTCGTCGGGTCATCTTCATGGTCTTTAAAATCTAACACCTTTCTTATCAAATCTTCTGTGATTTTAACCTGGATATCTTCATCTTTAATCCTCACAGCCGAGACAATCACATTCTCCTCGGTATAATACTTATGTGATCTATAAGCGACATGACGATCGGTAAGAGCCTTCGTAATCGGAATTCTGCCCAAAAAATCTAAAACTTCCCGATAGGCAGCAATTTCTGGAATAGACTCATCAAGATGACAGCAAACATTATGGAACGGCGAGAAAGAAGATTTCTTGACCTTTACACATAGACATTTCAAACCGTTAGAAAATCTTCCAAAAATTCTCTTTTTTAGCCACTCGTACGAATCACCATTCGTACGAGTTAAACACGTAGATAATTTCAAGTTTGGGTCAAATCATCACTCGTACTAGTCACTACTTCGTACGAGTGACTAAATACTTAGTAACTTTTCAAAGATTTTGACCAAACTGCTTCGTACGAACGATACCTCGTACGAGTCATTAACATTTAATAATTAAGAATCCTACTCGTACGAATACTCACTCGTACAAGTGAATGAGATACTTTAAACATTTTGAAATCTTTGCTCGTACGAGTTGTAAACCATACCAAATAACACCTAGTTAAACCGAACTTAAAACGTGTTGATTTTAACAAATTGAAGGTTGATTTATAGGTTATTGGGGCCGATTTTAACGTTTTTAAGTTCAATTTTATGTTTTACCGGTCCAATTTCCCTAAATATGCGTTTTATAGTCCATTTAGTCCAAATTCGGCATTATAAAGGCGTAAAACGAGCATTAGTACCTTTCCCATTGCAAGAGGTGTGCAAATCGACCTCCCCAATGTATTGGTACGTAGTATATGTCAAGAAAATTAAGTAGAAGAACTAGTTCACACAAAATTCTCTCTCAACCGCACATAGACAACAGCCTGACTCATGCGAGTGAAGGAGCCTTTTATACTCATTCAACAGTCGTTCATATGAGCAATGGCTCGTGCGAATGAATACAAAATGTCACTCGTACGCGTCAATGTTACTCGTATGAGTCAAGTCTGAACTTGTTAAACTTTTTTATTATTCTTTATGAAGTTTTTATCTGGTTAATACCCATCCAGTTAACCAAGTCCATGTTTATGACCCTGGTTATCTGATTTATATACCAAGTCCAAGTTAATGACCTTGGTTGACCATTGTTTGACCAAAACAGATTTATTTAAAAATGTAAAGTTTCAAATTAATTAACTTTGTTGACGTTCAGGTAAATTCTTCTTTTCTTGATTAGCTCCCAACCCGTGATCTTCGGCTTTCCTTCAGCAAGTGTCGCCATGACTTGAACTATCAGTGTTTTCATCATCGGTAGACTAAAACTTAAACTAAAATGCTAAGAAAACTGAAAATCTTTTTGGGTTTTGGGATTCTTTTCAAAAAGAAATAACAAGTAAAAGAAATATATACATACGTACTTTTGTGAGTTTTGTGTTAAGAGGATCATATCAAGTATTTAAACAAATTACCAGTACCGTTGATCTTGGTAGAATCATTAAGTTTGTGAACAAATTTACCTAGATTGCCAATATACTTATCCATTTAAACCTCTTCTCGTATCTCAATTGATTCAAGATATGTTAGGTAATATTTAGGAACACAAAATAACTGTGTTTCCCATCTAAGAATATACTCCCGCATCGAGATTCCCAGAATTTCATTTCACAGGTGAATATATCCAACTGATATTTGTAAAGGGGTGAATTGCGAGACCTTGAGAGCTCATATTAGTATTTCCATACAGACAAAGAGATGAAAGCTCGTCTTTAGGTGGTGTTCCGTAAAGGAATCTTTTAAACTGCAGATATCGTAAATATTATGACATACTCATTTTTTGTGCAGCTTGTATAAGCTAATAATGTGAAAAGTATTATACAAGTTCTAGGCCATTGCTGACGCAAAATCAGAAGAACTCAAATAATACCCCAGATATCGATTAAATATAAAGACCTAGCATCGCAGAATCTGGCATTCTCTCAAATGAAATTTTGGAGTACTAAGTCCATATATCCGAGAGATGTTAACCCACAAGTTACTCAGTTTTTCTTTTAGGTTTATATGTTGAAAATAATTTACTGAACGAGTGAAGCCTATTGACGTATCATCAGTAAGACCTATTTAATAACTTGTTTATACATTCTATATCTTTAGCATGTTGTGACTGTCGTATTGATATAATATGATTTCTCTTTTTCACAAAAACTCTTTTTGACTTTTATAATGTTTTTATATTTTCCCAAACTTTCTCCCCCTAAAATCAAAAACATATTTTTGTATTTTTGAATTTTTAAGAAAGAATATACAGAAAACACGCCACACCGATGAGAATCACGTCAAGTCTTCGTCATCCTCAAACTCAACCTCATGAATATCCCCTGATGTCAGATTTCTTAAACATTTAATTTTAAAAGATTTTTAAATCTTGAACGATCAAATGCTTTGGTATAAAAATCTGCTTTTTGGTCATCAGTGTGGATTTTTTCACTTCTAACCAACTTTTTCTCGTAGGAGTCACGGATAAAGTGTGTCGAATCTCAATATGTTTAGTACGTGAGTGTGGGCATGAGTTTTTAGTGATATCAATTGCAACCTGATTATCTATATATATGGGCGTGTCAAGAAATTGCAGTCTGAAATCTCTCATCTGTTGTTGTATCCAGAGTATCTGGGAACAACAGCTGGATGCTGAAACGTATTCAGGTTCACACGTAGAGAGAGCGACCGCGGTATGTTTCTTGCATTACCACGTTACCAAACGAGTTTCGAACAACTGGCAACCAGCCGTCGTAGATTTGGCGTTTAGTTTGCAGCAACCACAATCAGAATCTGAGTAACCCGCAAAATTGAATTCGTCGTGTCGAGGATACCACAAGCTGGTACTTGACATCCTTTCAAATATCTCATGATTCGTTTGACGGCGAACAAGTGTGAATCTCTTAGACTGGACTGAAAACGGGCGCACAGGCATGTAGGATACAAGATATCAGGCCGAGAAACAGTTAGACACATCGAGGATCCGATCATGGAGTGATATAATGTGTCGTCAACTTTGAATCCATGAAGGTTTGGACAAATGCCGTGATTAGGAGTCAATGGGGTAGATGTTGGTTTAGTTCATGTCATATCAAATTTCTCCAATATGTCATGAACATACTTCGTCTGATGGATGAAGATACCATCAGGCAATTGGTCAACCTGAAGTCCTAAAAAGAACTTTATCTCCCCCATCGCACTCATTTCAAATTTGCGCTTCATAACTTCTTCAAAGTCTTTACACAGCTTGTCATTTGTCGATCCGAAGATGATATCATCCACATATATTTGTACGATAATCAAATGCCCATCTTCTTCCTTGGTAAAGAGGGTAGAATCTACAATTCCCCTGAGAAAGCCATCGTCTAGAAGATGTCGTGACAGCGTTTCATACCAAGCTCTTAGGGCTTGGTGTAGACCATATAAGGCTTTGTTCAAAAGGTAGACTTTGTCTTTGTGTATAGGATCGACACACCCCGGTGGTTGGCCGACATACACCTCCTCTTTAACTTTTCCATACATGAAATCAGATTTGACATCCAACTGGTACACCTTGAAACCTTTCCAAGAAGCAAAGGCCAAGAATACGAGGATCGCTTCTAGATGGGCAACCAGGGCATAGACTTCAGTATTATCTATCCCTTCTAGCTGATGAAAACCTTGTACCACGAGTCGAGCTTTGTTGCATACCACTATCCCTCTGTCATCACGCTTGCACTTGAAGACCCATCTAGTGTTTCTCTTTTTGTGATGATCTGGTAGGTCAACAAGCTTCCAGACTCCCAGCTTCTGGAATTGAAGCAATTCCTCTTGCATTGCGTCCACCCAGCTCTTTTCTTTTAACGCATCCTTCCAGTTCCCAGGTTCTACCCGAGAAACAAAACAATTATTAGAAAGTCTGGTTTGCAGTGGAGCAATACGGGTACAAAAACTGCTTAGATCCTTGCTAATCTGATTCCGAGTTTGCACTCTTGTTTGTAAGTTGCCGATGATATTCTCCGATGGATGATAAGAAAGTGTCCTCGGCATCACTTCACTTGGAACATCCACTTGAGTTTGCAAATTCGTGATAACTTCATCAACAACCAGTGTAGAAGATGAAGCTTCATTCCTGACGTTTGATTGATCAGCTTCAATGTTCAGGAAGTTTTCAATTTGTTCAGGTCCTTCATCGGAACTAGATCCTCCATCATCGAAAGTCGGTGTCACACCCTCAATTTCCACTTGTGGAGTATTACCGCGAGGCGTGTGATCAAACCAGAATCTCAGACACTAGCAATGTCGAACGACTCTATATGATTTATTTAAACGTTTTCCAAAAACATTTATTGTAAACATGCATGGTCATTTTCAAAATTCCAAGGTTTCAAAGTTTAGCGGAAGCATTAGAATAAAGTAACGGGCGCCAACACAAACGCCAAAACCAAAATCCCAAAAGTAATCGTCAATAAAGACTCGATAAAAATGCCTTGATCAAATGCAAGTGAGTGCACCTACCGCTCCTAGCGTCCTGAGAAACATGCAAAGAAACAAGTGTCAACATTAAAGAAGAGTGAGTTCACAGGTTTTATAAGTTCAAATGTTCAGTTTAAAAGATTGGTTTTCCCCGTTATCCCTAACCTGGGATAACGACATAGATCCATTATTCCTAACCAGGAATAATAAGGTTGGTTCGTAAATAAGTTCAATGTTAACATGTAGATAACGAGCCTAAAGTTATGCCACGTAAGAGTTCGCGATCGAAGCTGACTGTTGTTGCCTCTGTGTTGTCAGGTCTGTCACTGACCATGGCGAAAGTTAGGCCAAATTAATCACCCGTTGACCATTCCCGGTCGGCTAGCGCGACTAGCTCGGGTGGGGCTTGTCGGGCCCAGTAGTACTACTATAATTTCCCAGCTATCTAACCCAATACTAACGATCCGAGAGTTGGTTGAGGACTTCCGTGATAAAGCTACTTAGTGACCATAACATACATTAACATTAACTTAGTTACCGAATAGTTAATGGTGTCTATTTCGCATAACGTAAAAGATTGAGTTGTAGAGCGTATACATGTTTCTCCCCCTGTTGTTCAAAATCGGACAAAATAGGGGCCGTGAACTCACCTTAAATTGCTCGGTTAGATAAACGCAAAAGAAACAAATGATGGAACCGATAATCGCGTCCTAACATGTCAACCGATTCAAAGTTAGTGTGTGAACACACTGACACAAAACCCTACGCATAACTAACACATAGTACGACACACGTAATAACCAATTCGAAACCATAATCATGCATGCAAAGTATCACCATACAAAATAACGATCAAACCAACTTTTCATAAACACAGGACAACTCATACAACACTTAGATACACACAAACACAAGTTATCATGTTTCAGCTTGTACACTCATAACTGGGCTGTTTTCGAGAATTTTTATAAAATAGTTCCAACGTTCCAAAAATTCCAATTTGTTTACAGGAGGTGTCACTTAGACTGTAGGATGTTTTGTAAAATTTCCAAATCCTAAATCTTTACCAATTATTTATAAACATTTATATACTAGGCTGCAGTCAGATTCGTTGCTTTCTGACTGAAGTCCACGAGAAAAATCATTTAAAAATCATCATCCATCCGATTAACAAAATTCCAAAGGGAGATTTTTGGAAACTCCCGTCTCCAGTTACTGTACAGATTTCGTGACATAACCCCATACAGACTATGAGATCCGACTCGATAAAAAACCTGCAAATTCTGCAGAATTTACGCAGCTTCAGCTGCTGCACTAACTGACCATTTAGAAATAGCAACGACCTCAGAAAAATATGAAACCAATGCCATTTGAAGCGTTTTTTTTTAAATACACGTTTTAGGCTTCAGAAAATCCACTTTTCGATAAATAATGATCAGGTTACAGCCAACTGAAGTTGGCTGTAAATGTCAATCAGCTTACTGTTTTCGACTTTATCGCATTAGAACATGTGTAAACGGCCATGACGCTTAGTTGTATCGATTAACAGCAGGTTAACTTGTCAAATATTTAATGCAAACCCTAAGTATATATCATGATCTTTATAGATAAAACGCAGCCAACGATTTTAATACTCAAACATATCATCACAACCGCAAAGATTCGCATATTCATCCGAACTAATCATACACCACAACACTTTTTCATAATAATATCATACAAGCACATAATCATGATCAAGACTACAAAAAACCTAGTGTGAATCATAATACAATTAAACCCTAACCTTGAAACGATGACAATTAGCGAACCGGGACAAGCTTGGAATCGATCCGAGGGATGTGGGATGCTTGCGCGACCGAGAGGGAGGGGGGCTGCTGCCGTTGCACACCTCTAGGGGAGTAGGTTTTAGGGTTTGCTATTTTTTTGAATACCCCATGCATACATACGTATACATAAGGGGCAAGGGGCCGTTTGTGCTTGTCCTTGGGCCGCAAGGGAGGGGTGGCGGGTTGGGTTGGGTTCGCAAGGGGTGTGGGTGGCGGGTTAGGTTTGCTTGGTCGCGAAGTTGAAACGTTTCACAGGCTTGGTTCGGTTAGGCTTATAAATAGAATTTACTAACCGATCATTATAATCTGATAAATAACTACACATAATACGACTCGACAATTATTCATAAACGTCTAATAACATGTAGCACGAAATTCAGATACAACCCGTTAGAATTTCCAAACATTGTGTATTCCCTAAATACTAAAGTTAGCGTAGTTATTGCGAGCGCGTAACTTAATCCTCCGAAGTAAATCAGCATAGGAATGAATAACAATAAAGTAGCGCGTTTAAGATACCTGAAAAGCCGGGATGTTACATTATCCCCATGTTGAAAGAAATTTCGTCCCGAAAATTGAGTAAACGCGGTTTAGAATGCAACGCACAAAAGTTCAGTTTGTTAGTATGGTACAAGGAAATCCCAGGCTGTCATATCATCCCCATGTTGAAAGAATTTTGTTCTGAAATTCAGTTGGCGGTAACATCAGATTGCTGCTCAGCTGCAAAAAGGTGTGGATATTTGCTTTTCATTTGGTCCTCTCTTTCCCACGTGAACTCCAGTCCACACTTAGAGTTCCAACAAACCTTGATGATCGGTATCTTGCTGTGCCTTCGAGTCTTGGTCTCACAGTCCATGATCTCGATAGGTTGTTCCACAAAATGCAGTTGCTCATCCACTTGAATCTCATCCAATGGAATGACTAGGGTCTCATCTGATAGACACTTCTTCAGATTGGACACGCGAAAAACGTTGTGAACTCCACTGAGTTCGGCAGGAAGGTCTAACTGATAAGCTACGGGCCCGATACGTTTCGAAATCACAAATGGGCCTACGTACCGTGGATTTAGTTTGCCTCGTTTCCCAAAACGAATTACACCCTTCCAGGGTGACACTTTCAGTATGACGCGGTCACCTACTTGAAATTCGAGCGGTTTGCGTCGTTGATCAGCGTAACTTTTCTGTCGATCTCGTGCCGCTGCCATGCGGTTTTTGATTTGCACAATCTTTTCAGTAGCCTCAGGTATCAACTCAGACTGTCACCGACTTCTGCCCAACAGACCGGTGATCTACATTTGCGATCGTACAGTCCTTCAAACGGTGCTGCCTGAATACTCGTATGGTAACTGTTGTTATACGAGAATTCCACTAAAGGCAAATGGATTTCCCAACCGTTCCCGAAGTCTACCACGCATGTCCTAAGCATGTCCTCCAAGGTCTGAATGGTCCTTTCACGTTGACCATCCGTCTGAGGGTGGTAAGTTGTGCTCATATCTAAGCGTGTACCCAACACTTTCTGAAGTGACCGCCAAAAGTTAGACGTGAAACGAGCATCTCTGTCTGAAATGATGGACGTTGGCACCCCATTCCGAGAAACTACTTCCTTAATGTAGATGTGAGTCAACTTATCCATTTTATCTGTTTCTTTGGTCGCTAGGAAGTGTGCAAACTTAGTTAGACGATCCACAATCACCCAGATGGTATCGCAACCACCCGGAGTTCGTGGGAGTTTAGTGATAAAGTCCATCGAGATCTGATCCCATTTCAACAATGGGATCTCAGGTTGTTGAAGTAGCCCTGATGGCTTCTGGTATTCCACCTTGACTTTCGCACAAGTCAAACACTTGCTCACGTAGGTGGCTATATCCGCTTTCATGTTGGGCCACCAGTACGCGGCTTTAAGGTCTTGATATATCTTATCCGAACCAGGATGGACAGAGTATCGGGATTTGTGAGCTTCGTCCATAACTAGCTTCCTGAGGTTTCCGTAGAGAGGTACCCATATACGATTCATGAAATACCGAGTACCATTGGGTTTCACTTCCCAATCGCGTTCCATCTTCCCACAGATTCGGCCTTGATGTTCTCTTCCTTAACTGCTTCTAGCTGCGCGTCGCGTATCTGTTCGGGTAACCCAGAATGAATTGTGAACTGTAGTGCTCGTACCCGACGAGGTTTCAAGTGCTCCTTCCGACTGAGGGCATCAGCTACCACGTTAGCTTTACCCGGGTGATATTGAATGGCACATTCATAATCGTTCAGGAGTTCGACCCGGCGACACTGTCGCATGTTCAACTCCTTCTGGTCAAAAATATGCTGGAGGCTCTTGTGATCCGTGTAGATTGTACACTTTGTTCCATATAGGTAGTGTCTCCAAATCTTAAGTGCAAACACAACTGCTCCCAATTCCAAGTCATGTGTCGTGTAGTTCTTCTCGTGGACCTTCAACTGTCGGGATGCATACGCGATGACCTTATCACGTTGCATGAGCACACATCCCAATCCCTGAATGGAAGCGTCACAATATACCACAAAATCATCTGTCCCCTCTGGCAAGGACAAAATGGGCGCACTGCAAAGCTTCTGCTTCAGTAATTGAAATGCTGCTTCTTGTTTGTCACCCCAAGCATACTTGGTGCCCTTCTGGGTGAGAGTGGTAAGCGGTTGTGCGATATTGGAAAATCCCTCGATGAAACGTTTGTAGTAACCAGCCAAACCCAAAAATTGGTGGATCTCTGTCGGTGTCCTGGGTGCTTCCCAGTTCTTGATAGCATCGATCTTGGCGGGATCAACGTATATACACTTTTCATTCACGATATGCCCGAGGAACTGAACTTCCTGAATCCAGAAATCACACTTCGAAATTTGGCATATAGTTTCTCCTGTTGAAGTAGTTCCAGCAATAACCGTAGATGCTCAGCATGTTCTTCCTCACCCTTAGAGTAGATGAGTATGTCATCGATGAACACGATGACAAACTTGTCGAGATACGGCTTACACACGCGGTTCATGAGGTCCATGAACACTGCGGGTGCATTGCTGAGACCGAAGGCATGACCAAGAACTCGTAATGGCCATACCGAGTGCGAAATGCCATCTTGGAGATATCCTCCTCCCTGACGCGTAGCTGGTGATAACCGGACCGTAGATCAATCTTGGAGTAGTAGCTTGACCCTTGAAGCAGGTCGAAAAGATCGTCGATGCGAGGTAATGGGTACCGGTTCTTGACCGTAACCTTATTGAGTTCCCTGTAGTCGATGCACATGCGGAAGGTCCCGTCCTTCTTTTTGACAAAAAGGACCGGAGCTCCCCATGGCGAAGTACTGGGTCGGATAAATCCTTTTTCCAACAATTCCTGAAGTTGAGTAGACAGCTCTTGCAGCTCTGCTGGAGCTAAGCGGTACGGGGACTTGGCAATAGGAGTCGCATGGCTCGCCAATTCGATTTCAAACTCTACTTGTCGATGTGGTGGAAGACCGGGTAACTCCTCTAGAAACACATCGGGAAAGTCACGGGCGATGGGGATATCTTCAATCCGCTTCTCGTCCTTAGACTGTTCGGTGACTAGTGCGAACAAAGAAAAAGAGTTCTTCTTCTGAAGATACTTCTTAGCTTGCATGTAAGAGATGATGTTCGTGACGACGCCTACCTTCTCGCCTTGCACCATCAAGACTTCGTCGTTAGAGAGCGGAATACGGATAGCTTTCTCGAAACAGAGAACTTCAGCTCGGACGTTGGATAGCCAGTCCATTCCGGCTACCACATCAAAACTACCCAGAGTAGTTGTCATCAGATCAATGGTAAAGGTGTGACCCGCGAGTTTAAGTTGACAGCCGGTCACTAGATGAGTCACATCTACAGATTTACCATCGGCTAGTTCTATGACGTAAGGGGTCTCTAGGGGTTTAGGTGTGAGATTTAGGTTATTCCTAAAAGACTCAGATATAAAACTCTTATCCGCACCCGGATCAAAAAGTACAGTAGCAAAATGATCGTTAAGTGGAAACTTACCGGTGACCACATTCGAGTCGTTTCTGGCCTCCCCACGGCCTAGCGTGAATGCACGTCCTTTGGCACCTCCTGTGCCACCATTTCCATTGTTGCCATTATTGTTATTGTTGTTGTTGTTGTTATTCCCACCATTGTTGTTGTTGCGAAGTTGCGGGCAGTCTCGTTTGAAATGGGCAGTGCTACCGCACTGATAGCATCCCCGGTTATTACCCTGCTGCTGACCCTAGTGCTGGTTCTGATTCTGTCGTGACATAATCTCCCCGCGACAATCCTTTGCCGCGTGTCCTGCTTTGCCACATCGTTGGTAGCGATTTCCGACGCAAGGGCCGTGATGATGGAGGTTACAACGATTACATTGCGGCTTTCGACCCGAATAGCCGCTCGAGTTCTGGGTGTTGTTGGAAGACTGATTGTTGTGAACCCGATTGTTGTTGAAGTTGTTGGACCGCTTCTGGTTTCCTTGTTGTGGCTGGGCTGATGAAGACTGCCGAGTAGGTGAGTCTTCATATTTCCTTTTGTTGTCAGGGACAATTTCAGTCGCACCCCTAGGTGGCAACTTCCTTTGCTCCACCGCCTTATCGGTGAGTTTATGTGCCAGCCTAATCGCTTGTTGCTCCGTCGTAGGGTTACTAGACATTACCATGCCCTGGATCTCAGGGACCAAACCCCCAAGATAAAACGCAAGTCGTTTAACGACGGTGTTAGCCAAATCGGGACAAAGGAACACCAGATCATGATGTCTTGCCGTGTACGCTTCAATTTCTGACCCGACCATCTTGTGGTTCCATAACGCTTGTTCCAATTGCTGAATCTGTCCCGCGGACAGTATTCCTCCTTGATTAGAGCTTTGAACTCGGTCCAGGTCATTGCGTTCGCCGCAGCAAGCCACGAATTTTGAACTTGTGCGTTCCACCAGTTTAATGCCCCATCTTCCAACGTTGAGGCAGCATACTTGACCTTATTAGCTTCGAGGCAATTGCATATTTCAAAAACCGATTCAGACTTTTCGACCCAACAGACCAGTCCTATAGGTCCTTCAACTCCCATGAACTTACTCGGTTTCGCATCCAGGAACATCTTGTAGGGGTTAAGACCCACTCCTGAGGATAGAGGATAGGTAGTCAGCGAGAAAGTCTACTAGCCAAACTATTAGATTTTCCCATGAAAATCTAATAATGGTTACATGCTGGTGGGTTAGGAACACCTTCCAGAGCAGCATTCACGTGTTGTTGGATTAAAGCGGCCAATTCTTCAGCTAACATGTTGAGATTTCTGCGGCGACCGGTTGCCATTTCAGATCTTCGCAAGACAACACAAACACACACCGATAAGTATATATCCAATATAGTTATCATATTCCACACTTAAATGATCACACAATTTATGTCAACCCAATAAATTAAACAATCAAAAGGAACATTCGATTAAATAAATTGTAATGGCTCACAAAATACCAACCAAACATATCAGTTTAGTTATAAAATTTCCAACTTCAAACATAAGTGGAAACAAAATGGAGATTGGCGAGACGAGTTAGTCATCTATGTCTCCATCTCCCAAGTCGCTATCACTGCCGTCTTCCTCTTCGCGTTTTCAGCTTCAACAGTCGGGTCCTGTTCCGGCTCTTCTTCCTCCGGATCTTCCTCTGGATCCTCCTCTTCGTCTTCTACCGGCGTTGGAGGGGCCGGTGCTGGTGCGGGTACTGGGATAGGTGGTGCTTGGTTCCGCTCCAGTTCGTGAATCCTCCAACTGGACTCAAGAACTCTGTCTTCGAGCCAGTCAGCCCTCAGCTGCTCAACACGAAGGTCCTTAGCTAAAATGCTTCGAACTCTCCTATTCTCATCTTGCTCTTCCTCGAGCTCTTTAGTTTTACCAGTCAACTGACATATCAGCCATCCCTGTGCTTCGATAGTCTCTTGCATTCTCTCTAGCTGTTCCTGTTGTTTCCTTAGCACAACTCTAAGTAGATCGTCCCCCACTCCTGAAAAGTTGACGGGTTTGACCGGTACAGCGGTGGTTGGACGGGAGGACGACTCCTCTCCTAGAGCGAGTCTTTTCCTGGCAGTTGAGCGTGTCTCCACGCCACGAGGTGGTGAGGGTTCGACCATAGGTGCCTTCCACGGCGCCCTTGATTGTCGAGATCTGTCGGATGATGATGACGACATAGCCTGCTGGGTTGGTGTAGTTAGTTACGAGCTGCGTATATCACAATATATATACATACATATATATATATGTGTATATATATATATCACATAGAACAATTGTAGTATAACACATAACAAGATATCACAGCTCGGTGCCAACTAAGTCTAGTGTCGTGTAACAGCTATAGTTTAGGTCTACTTTAAATGCAAACCTGGTTCTCTATAGCTAGAGGCAAGTGAGTGCACCTAGCGCTCCTAGCGTCCTGAGAAACATGCAAAGAAACAAGTGTCAACATTAAAGAAGAGTGAGTTCACAGGTTTTATAAGTTCACATGTTCATTTTAAAAGATTGGTTTTCCCCGTTATCCCTAACCCGGGATAACGACATAGATCCATTATTCCTAACCTGGAATAATAAGGTTGGTTCGTAAATAAGTTCAATGTTAACATGTAGGTAGCGAGCCTAAAGTTACGTCACGTAAGAGTTCGCGATCGAAGCTGACTGTTGTTGCCTCTGTGTTGTCAGGTCTGTCACTGACCATGGTGAAAGTTAGGCCAAATTAATCACCCGTTGACCATTCCCGGTCGGCTAGCGCGACTAGCTCGGGTGGGGCTTGTCGGGCCCAGTAGTACTACTATAATTTCCCTGCTATCTAACCCAATCCGAGAGTTGGTTGAGGACTTCCGTGATAAAGCTACTTAGTGACCATAACATACATTAACATTAACTTAGTTACCGAATAGTTAACGGTGTCTATTTCGCATAACGTAAAAGATTGAGTTGTAGGGCGTATACATGTTTCTCCCCCTGTTGTTCAAAATCAGACAAAATAGGGGCCGTGAACTCACCTGAAATTGCTCGGTTAGATAAACGCAAAAGAAGCAAATGATGGAACCGCTAATCGCGTCCTAACATGTCAACCGATTCAAAGTTAGTGTGTGAACACACTGACACAAAACCCTACGCATAACTAACACATAGTACGACACACGTAATAACCAATTCGAAACCATAATCATGCATGCAAAGTATCACCATACAAAATAACGATCAAACCAACTTTTCATAAACACAGGATAACTCATACAACACTTAGATACACACAAACACAAGTTATCATGTTTAGCTTTTACACTCATAACTGGGCTGTTTTCGAGAATTTTTATAAAATAGTTCCAACGTTTCAAAAATTCCAATTTTTTTATAGGAGGTGTCAACTAGATTGTAGAATTTTCTGTAAAATTTTCAAATCCTAAATCTTTACCAATTATTTAAAAACATTTATATACTAGGCTGCAGTCAGATTCGTCGCTTTCTGACTGCAGTCCACGAGAAAAATGATTTAAAAATCATCGTTCATCCGATTAACGAAATTCCAGTGGCATATCTTCGGATACTCCCGTCTCCAGTTACTGTAAAGATTTCGTGACCTAACCCCATACAGACTATGAGATCCGACTCAATAAAAAACCTGCAAATATTTCAGAATTTACGCAGCTTCAGCTGCTGCACTAACTGACCATTTAAAATAGCGAACGACCTCAGAAAAATATGAATCTAGTGCCATTTGAATGGTTTTTCAAAAATACACGTTTTAGGCTTTATAAAATCCACTTTTCGATAAATAATGATCAAGTTACAGCCATCAGCTTACTGTTTTCGACTTTATCCATTAGAACATGTGTAAACGGCCATGACGCTTAGTTGTATCGATTAACAGCAGGTTAACTTGTCAAATATCATCTAATATATCAATATTCATGCAAACCCTAAGCATATATCATGATCTTTATAGATAAAACGCAGCCTACGATTTTAATACTCAAACATATCATCACAACCGCAAAGATTCGCATATCCATCCGAACTAATCATACACCACAACACTTTTTCATAATAATATCATACAAGCACATAATCATGATCAAGACTACACAAAACCTAGTGTGAATCGTAATACAATTAAACCCTAACCTTGAAACGATGACAATTAGCGAACCGGGACAAGCTTGGAATCGATCCGAGGGATGTGGGATGCTTGCGCGACCGAGAGGGAGGGGGGGCTGCTGCCGTCGCACACCATTAGGGGAGTAGGTTTTAGGGTTTGCTATTTTTTTGAATACCCCATGCATACATACGTATACATAAGGGGCAAGCGGGCGGTTGGGATTGTCCTTGGGCCGCAAGGGAGGGGTGGCGGGTTGGGTTGGGTTCGCAAGGGGTGTGGGTGGCGGGTTGGGTTTGCTTGGTCGCGAAGTCGAAACGTTTCACAGGCTTGGTTCGGTTCGGCTTATAAATAGAATTTACTAACCGATCATTATAATCTGATAAATAACTACACATAATACGACTCGACAATTATTCATAAACGTCTAATAACATGTAGCACGAAATTCAGACACAACCCGTTAGAATTTCCAAACGTTGTGTATTCCCTAAATACTAAAGTTAGCGTAGTTATTGCGAGCGCGTAATTTAATCCTCCGAATTAAATCAGAATAGGAATGAATAACAATAAAGTAGCGCGTTTAAGATACCTGAAAAGCCGGGATGTCACAGTCGGTTCACGATCAGAGTCGGCATTTGGCTGTTGTTGGGCAGATTATTCAGCAGTGTTCAAGATTGGTACAGATACAGATTCTTGACGAGTAGTGCTCGGACCTACATCAGATGTGTTGACAGGAAGTGACGGGGAAATCACCAACGGTCTAGAAACTTGCTCTTGATTAGAGATTTGAAGCTGTTGAAAGAGCATAACAAGTTCTTTTTCTGATGGCACATCTGGTAGGCCGAATGAATTCCACAAACCACGTAGTTAAACAGCCATGGATCCCCAGGTTTCTACGTTGGCGTAGTATACCGTTGACAATCAACATGCTGTGCAACAGTAACCTGGTTCAGACTCGGCAAGAAGACACATTTTTGTGGAGTAGCATAACCGACGAAAAATCCTTCCAAGGATTTGGCTCCAAATTTACCATCCGGGTCCAATACAATGTACAGTGATCCAAAAGGATCCAGAAATGCAAGGTTAGGCTTCCGTTGATTTAGTAACTCGGAACAAGTCTTATTGTTAGGATTGACTGTTAACACACGATTGAAGGTGTAACACGTTGATGCTACTGCTTCGCTCCAAAAACTAATTGGCAATTTTGAATCAGCGAGTATGGTTATGGCAGTCTTAATCAGTGTGCGATTCTTACGTTCAGCTACTCCATTTTGTTGAGGAGTATAGGGGCGCTGAATTTATGAAGAATCCCTTTTTCATTGCAGAATCGAGCATCCTTTTGTTCGTGAACTCTGTACCATTGTCACTGTGGATTCTCTTGATAGGCAAGTGATATAGGTTTTCAAGTTTTCTGAAGAGAATCATTAGAGTTTCAAATATTTCATCTTTGGTCTCCAGAAAGAAAACCCATGAGAATCTTGAGAAATCATCTGTAACGACCATGCAATATAGATCACCAGAAATGCTTTTGAAGCCTCTCTAGTGGTAGCTTGATATAATTCAAAAGCTTTCTTGGGTGTGATTTTTATGTTGTTTCCCCTTTTTTACAGCTCAGACAATCATAAGATAATTGAAAATTCTTTAGATTAACACCCTCCACTAGGTCGTTGGGCACTAGATAATTCATTTTTCTCAGATGAATGTGCCCCATCTTCCTATGCCATAGAATAGACTCTTACTCGGTAGCTTTAGAAAAAAAGCACTGAACCATCTTTGATGTTGTAGATGCGACACTCATATCGAGAACATAAAGATCATTCTCTCTCGGAGCACGCATAAGAATCCATTCCTCAGGAATCTTGAATCCCGGCTTTAGAATTAAGCATTCTTTATCATTGAAGTGCGTTGTGAATTTTCTGTCACAAATCTGCGAAATGCTGAGTAGGTTGTTCTCAATTTCCGCGATGTAGTTCACTTTATCAAACGAAACTACTCCATTCGTGAGAATTCCCTCTCCGACAATTCTTCCTCCTTGCGTTCCGGCAAAACCTACATATCCTCTGAGGATCGCTTTGACGTTGTGTAACAACGCAAGCATCCTTGTCATGTGTCTGGAAGCTCCACTATCCATAATCCATTTAGACATGATCGATCGCAGGAGCCCCTGCACACATGAGGAAAAAAACTATTTAAACAAAGAAACCTAAGCCTGCTTGGTCTTGGGTGGGTTCGGAATATCAAATTTCCGACCTACTTTGTTTTTGACATTCTGTTTAGGCTCGGTTTTGTTTGGAACATAAGGTTTTAGTTCTATCTTGGATGGTTTGATTTTTTCAACCCATGTTTGCGTTTTCAAATTAGCCTTTTTAGCATAAAATTTTGAATTCATTTGACGATATTTAGTTGATGTTTCACCAATTTCAAATTTAGAATTACGTTGAATCATTGGTTTAACATTTTTATAGGATTCATTGTTTCTTTTTAAAATTTTCTTTGGGGCAACCATAGGTGTTTTTTGTTTTCTCATCCTTGGTAGTCCTGTTAGAGTTAGAAACAGATTTTGGATATTTTTGTGAGGAATGTCGTGCAATATGCCCGACATTTTTACATTTGTAGCATGTCCTGCTGTCTTTACGGATAGAGGAATCAAAAATATGTTTTTTACTCTCTTTTTCTTTCTTAAAATCATCATTTGATTAAGTACCGATGATTTCGTTTTCCTTTTCTGTTTTCGTTCCAAAAACAAAATTGATTTTCTTTGTAAAGTTCAGTTTTTGGAACTTGTTGTTCATTCTTCGCTTTTGGAAACCTAAACCAGCCTTCCTATTCTCAGGATAATCTCTGTTTTTCTGATGGTAGGGTCTGTTAACACATTTTGATTTAGAGTAAAATGATACATCTTGTTTATCTTAATCAGAATGTCTTACCTCCACAAGCTTGAACAATTTATTGACACGATCCAGATTCACATTCTGGATGGGAAAATCTTCATCAGAATATAGTTTATCAGATCCATGCATTTTATAAACTATGACGTTTGGATCATTATTTACACTATTTTCCGATGTTTCAACATCAGATTCAAGTTTTTTAGATTCACCTTTTAAAACATTTTCGACCACTGTTTTAAACACCTCAGAGTCACATTCATTTTCAGATTTTGTGTAAGTTACGTCGATGTTCGTAGGCAGCTAGTCTAACTGTTCAGTTTTCAATTTCAGATTGAGTGCCTTTTCCACCCCTTGTGGCTTTTTACAAGCATAACTATTCCACATGGGTGGTGGAACACGGTCGTAACTTGCACTCTTGTTATCATCGTTTTTAGATTCGTCTTTGTTTTCGATCATAGGTAGAATATGATCAATGACGTATGAGCTTGTGGAATAACTGACTAACAATTTGTTAACCCGTTCTGTTTCTATTTTTACCTTCTCAAGCTCACTTTTTTAGCTCGGCGTTAGTATTTAAGTGAATATTAATGGTCATTTGCTTGTCCATTACTGTTTCTTTAAGCATAGAAAGTGTTCCGTCATTTTCTCTGAGTGCTTTGTCATACTATTTAACAGATTTGCTTAATTTGTCGTACGCTTCTTTAGTTGATTTATAATCACTCGAAAATTATCTGTTAGCCATTTGAGCTCATTATCTCGTGTGTCTTTTACAACACATTCATTGCATGGCTCAGCACATTTCAAACATGGTTTTTCTACCACAGACTCACATTTAGACTCATTTACCTCATTTACGTTTGCCATATACGCTTTGCTGGTCTCATCAATCAACTTCTCCATCTTTTAATCAACTCTCTTTTCAACATCGGGCTTCTTCTATTCTTCGCAAGATGATCGATGACTTGGTTCAAAGTAACCTGCAAAAGTTTTCAGATATCATTAGGCAGGAGATGTTTAAAAGCACTGTTTAATAATTCCTCATCTTCTGACGATGTGTGATAGTAATAATCTTCTTCAGGAGCTTTGTCAAAAGTTGCCTCAGATTCTTCTTCAGGTTCTTCGATTATCTATGCAACCAATGCCAAACTCTCATTCTTGGAAATGTACTTGTTCCAGTTAAAGCCCTCGTCTTCTTGAGTCAATACAAGCACTTTGTCTTTGGTTTCTGGCTGTCTATCTTCAATTTGCAGCATTCTAGCTCTTGGTTGAGGACGGTGGTAGATAGCTTTCTTGTAGTAGTCGTTGGCAAATGGGTTCTGATTACCCTGAACTTCTCTGTTTGGACATTCACGTTTAAAATGTCCCTTCTCCCGACACTTGAAACAAGTAACTTTGGACTTGTCGAATCCAAGTTTTCCATCCAATCCTCCAAAGTTTTCTCTCCCGGTGATTTCCATGAAGCGTTGAGCACGTCTAACAATAGATGCCATACACCATTTGATGTCGATCAACTCCATCTCTACACGATCAATCTGATCATAGTCCTCTCTAGTCATTTCTGAATTTCCAATCTTTCCTGCTACAAGACTGTCATAAGATTCGAGAGCCAATGCTAATAGTGACACATGTTGCTTTGCGGTCTTCTCATCAAATTTTTGTGCATTCTGGAAATCAACAGCGATATTGCACTGTAATACTCTTTGTAGGATTTGATTGATTGTTCTGGTTGATCTGGGGATTACTCGTTCCATGTGATGATTGTGGGCTTTGAGACGTGTTCAGATTAACCATAGCAAATGATTGAAAACCAATGTTTTGATTTGACGGTGAACTTGGTGTGCTGTAAGCGCTAAAGGCAGTCTGGTTCTTTGGAGACTGTATCTGAGTGGCAGAACTATTCTTGAAATAAAATTAACGTCTTGTTGCACTTGGGTGCCTTTGTTCTTCGCCATTTTCTACATTTCGAGTTCATGTCCCTCCAATCTCTCAATGAATCGTGGTAATGAGAAATTACCATATTCAGTTCATTCTTCAAAATGGTCAAGTAGGTAGACCATTCACCTGTGTATGTTATCAACTAGTTCTTCGTTCGTCTTTATGCTTCCCATTCGCTTCATTTGCACAACCAGATGATTGTATCTTTCAATCAGTTGTTTTATCGTCTCTCCTTTGATCAAAGTAAAGATGTCAAATTCTTTACTCAACAAAGCTCTCTTCCCTTTTTTGTAACTAGGCACTTCCCTGGAATTTTAATCGAAGAGCATTCCATAATGATTGTGCGTCATTCATCATGTTGTAATAGCGCCAGTATGTCTTCCTTGATGGATTGTTGTAAAATGTTCATCATTTTCTTCTTATTTATGAACTTCTCTCTTTCAAAATCCAAAAGTTAGCCAATGTCTTTTCGAGACCGTTTTCTCCAACAGGAGCTTGATACTTTTCTTCGATGGCAAACCAACAGGTAAAATGATTCCCTGAACCCAATTCATAAAACGTTCACTCCAACTGTCAAGTCTTCGAGGTTCATCAACTTTGGCGGCTTCATCATCGTACCCATCTCATTCTTGAGGTTCATGTTTTGAATTGCAGTAGTCGTGATCGCTGATGTAGCAAATGCGTTATAAAACTCTTCTGACATTTTTTCTAAAAAGATTTTAGAAACACACTTTCCAAAAAAACTCATTAGAATAATAAAACTTTCTTCGTGCGGATAACAAAACAGTTCGTACAACCAAGATTAGTTCGTACGACTCAGAGATTCGTGCGGACAAGATGATTCGAACAAAGAAGCTACTCGTGCTAACAAGCTGTCCGTACGAATGAAAAGGTTGGCTCGTACGAGTGAGTTGTGCGAATCACAGTTTCAATTTTTAACTTGTAAAATTTTTAGAACTTATGTTTTCTCGTTCGTACAAATGACTTAAATCGTACGGACAGTCATTCGTGCGAGTGGTCTCTCTACCCGTACGAAACAACTTAGGTCACCAAATGACTTACTGATTTTGACATGATTAAGTTCGATTTAAGATCTGAAATTGTTAAGGATTGATTTATAACGTGATATCCTAGAATCCTAGTCCATTTTGTCCATAAATTCGTCCAATTCCGAGATCAGTTTGGGAAAGTGTAGAAGTAGAAAGCTTCAATGGTAAATCTGAATCTGAAACAGTTGGTAGCCTGCAGAAATTGATGTTTGTTAGCAGATCAGGCCTCAAGGCTCTGATACCACTTGTGAGGGGGGATCGGCTCTCCTCCGATGAGCACCAGACCGATCTGACTCAACTAATAGAGGCGGAATTCATTGTTAGTGAGGTTGACAAATGAACAAGTGAGATCAACTACTTAAATGCCTTGAACATATTGATTGACGTGAACAGGTACAATGCAAGTAAACAATTCAGTAGGGCTTTGCCACACCAACAGGATTAACACTAACTAGCTTTGACACAAACACTCCTTTATTTATAGGTCGACATGACTCGCACAGGAGAGTGTGTAACAGAGAGTGTGACTCGTGCGAGTGGATGCCTCGTACGAGTGACAGAGTGTCACTCGTACGAGTTATGTGACTCACTCGTACAAGTCAGATACAAAACAAATAAAGTATACAATAACATTTACAAACTGACGTTCTACGCCTTATATACAAAATCAACATATCCTAGACGTAGGCAATAGACATTATGCACCAACAATCCCCAAAATTCTCGTTCAAAAGAACTCATTATCGAAACATGAACTTAAACAAGCTACATTCTCCAGAAATAGTCACTTCGCACGCGAAGTGGTTACTTCGTATGAAGTGGCATTTTCCCGTTTACTTTTTCGTACTTTCTACTTATGAATCTGAAACCTTCGCCAAACTCAGAATATTCACATACCTCTCTTTCCCCATATAGGGTAACTTCGTGTTCATTACTTCAACTCATTAACTCTTGGATTGCTAGGAAAGCTTACAAAACCGTGAGTATACATGACCCCTTTTCCCGTTTATCACTTTTGGGTGCAATATATATGACATATTTAAACTCACACAAACACTTATATGCAAATACTTTAACCAAACAAGCGAATCTGAATACATGCTTCATTCGTTCATACTCCAGAAATACATACATGCTAAAAAGTCGTTATTACACAATACTTGTCATTAACTTTATACAAGCCTCTCTTAACATGTATAACTTATAGGAGTAATGCACCGCCCATATTCGTGAGGTCATGTTAAGTAAACAAAACGGTCTATTCATTGCTATAATTAGATTACGCTAACGGTAAACTTTGGGTTGACAAGTATGTTTTGCATGCTAGATATGTTTGTCATGCCTTAGTATACGTTATTGCCATGTGAATTTCGTTAAACTCGTTTATACATAAGCTAGTACACTTAAAGTTGTATGCTCGCCAATCTTTATGTGTTGACATGTTACTTTAATAATATTGCAGGATTGTGATCGTGAAGCATTGAAAGAATCTAGTAGGAAGGACCAGAAACGCACCAAACTTTAACTTATGTTCATAGACTAGTCATACGTTAGTTATTGTATTTCGTTCCAACTAGTACATGAAATTTAGAAATGAAATAAAATCTTGATATTCAATTATCTGTCGCAAAATAGTGTTATGAAGTATCGAGCAATCTAATTACTTTCCACATGGATCATTCTGCCATCGTTTTGGGTGTGACAATACACGCTAGACAATGTAAAACGAATTTAGATATAATGTGCCCTTTGTCTTTACCAGGTTAAGCGATTAACCAAGACTAGGGGGTGTCAATCCCAATAGTACTATTCAACTATTTCACGGTCACAAAAGGATTAATGGTAATAGCTACCATATGACACGAGGACTTTTCAAACTCAATGATACACGATACAACTTATGCACACATAAAGAAAAGCGTATATTTCCCCCAATAGTAAATATTAAAAATGGGGGCGGGAAGCTCACCCTAAGGTTTGTGGAAATGCTTACAAATAAAATAAATAGTTCGAGACAAAGCGATATCTGACCTAATCGTGTATTAAAACATATAAGGCATCTTAAGGTCTAGAGGCATGTCTATCATACATGTTGTTCACCCACTAGACTTGATTGAGGTGTTTTCATTTGAGAAAATGTTAAAATCGATGAACCGTTGGTGATTATTGTTTACATTCAATTATATATACATACACTATGTAAACATGCAACACATAGAGACAAATATCATTAGGTTTCTATCCCGAGAACTCGTATATAAACCTGTGTCAATACATTCCTGCTCGTTAAATAAATATATATTTGTAAAATAGTATGCTTATTTTTGGGGAAATTAATTCGATTTCGTCGTAGTTACAAAAATCAACCAAATTTATATTTATATGTATTTTTAGATAAACATATACTTATCACAATTCGTCAAAAAAGTGTGAACATAATGTTTTTTATATTATTACATAGAAGTCAATAGTCAAAATTCAATCGCTTATATAAAATCTCACCTATATATATATATATATATATAATATATATAAATATATACACATCGAACTACTTAGCATCATGAGAATATATATATATAGTTGGGCTAAGATAAGAACCACTACTTGTGTAAGTAAACTAAGCTATCGGAAAGGTTTTTTTCAAAAATTTTTTTATCAAAGTCATAAAAAATCATTTCTTTCAACAAAAAAAATTAAAAATTGTCGTATATCCACATTTACATGAGTCGTTTTTTTTATACAAAATTTACACCAACGCGTAAAAAAAACTTGCATTAGTCAAAACTACCGGCTTTACAATTTTTTTTACTATTTTTTTACAAATACGTTTATAATATTTTCATCTACATTTGTGCAAAAAATGTGTAAATTGATCCAACTCGCGCAGAAAAAAAGTTATGACTTTTACACAATCCTGGTGGTTCTATAATTGAACAGACCTATATTATAGTGTGGGTTCTAGAGTGAACATTAGTGTATTTGCGAACTGAGTGAACATATCCTAGTATTGATTTACACACATGTATGGCTAGGATTTCATCATAAAATCATACCCATTGATTTACACATGTGTATGGTTAGGATCAGTTCGCTCAGTACGCAAATAACGCTAGTGTTCACTCTTGTACCTAATCCTATATTATATATATATATATATATATATATATATATATATATATATATATTTTATATGGCTCGGTTCAAATGATAATCATCACGAGTTGTAAGAACCGTGAGAATTTTTCATCACGCGCGAGTTGTGTCAAAAGTTTTTTACACAAACGTAGATGAAAATATTACACATATGTAAAAAAAATTAAAAAAAAATTGTTGAGTTGATAGTTTTGACTAATGCAAGTTCCTTTACGTATTGGTGTAAATTTTGTATGAAGATAAATATTTTTTTACGATTCATGTAAATGTGGGTATGTTGCATTTTTTTTATTTTTTTAATTAAGTGATTTTTATAACTTTTAAGAAAAATTTCTAAAAACCCTTTTGGATGTTTTGTTCTCACGGTTCTCACAACTCAAAATGGTTCTCATTTTAACCCATCCCTATTATATAATATATAAATTTTATATATATATATTATAAAATAATAATAATCAACGATTTGTACATAAAGATATAAATGTGAAAAAAAATCCCAAAATATACCTTTACCCATAAGCGTATATTTCAATAGGAACCATTTATCACACAAACTTATATATTTTATCAAAATATATTTTCGTGTGACTACACCTAGCAAATTTCTCACTCAAGTATTTTGAACACTTAGAAATTTACCAAATCATTTCACCAACACACATATATTTACATATTTATAAATGTATCAAGTATAGGGATCACTATTTTTGAGAAGTATTATCCAAAATTATTATTTAATCACTTTTAAAAATTATTTTCAACAATTTATATTTTTAAAGCTACAAGATATATATTTTGTCATTTAAATATAGTTTGAGTGTGAAAAAGTACAAATTTCACCAAATATATTTGAGGCTTGTTTTCTACAAAATCACCATTTAAATGTATACAATTACTAGATTTTTCATTAAAAAAAAATTATAGGCTTATAAAACCTATACTTTGTAAATACCAAATTTTTTATTACATAAAAATACAAGCTGTTTATCTAACTTACTAAAAATAGACATTTCAGTAAAAACGACTAGTTCATCAACTAATACATTTCTACATTTTTAACATGCACCATTTATTTTACGTGTAGCATGTTATCATCCTTTTTAATTGTATTTTAACTAAAAATACTGTCTTAGCAATATTTTACACAATATCACATAAACTTGTATTAGTAACCATGCAACTTTTCACATCATGCACTAGCATACATGCATACATACATACACACAACTACAAATACATACATATCCATGTATTGTCTAGTAATCAAAGTCATCATCATGTGTTTAACAAGTTCCATATGAAATCCAACATACATATGTATATGTAAGAATTCAACAAACTTTGAAAACTCTAAAGTCTACACACACATCCACGACTTTATATACACACATACATCACCATTTTTAGTTAATTTAACATTTTGTTTAACTTATTGTGAAAGGTTCCATGTAAACATCTCATATCATGGCGAAACATCTTGCATCTTATCATGACTTAAAGCAAAGCAAGAGAAAATATAAGGTTCATATCACTAGAATAGCTAGGTGGGGACAAACAAGTGATAAAATAAATGTGAAGGGGTATGGTCGCTAATCCTGCACCAGCTACATGAGTTAACCTCAACTCGTACGCGATGCCACACCTAGAATAAACGAAATCCAACACTTAGTTCTTTTGCAAACAACTTGGTGTGTGAGGCCACACCCAGTTGACACTTGTGCCGGCAAGGCGGTGTCAGGCAATACAGACGGTACGATTGTCAGAGCACTAAGCCAATGAGCGCACGGCAGGCTGTGAACAGTGATGTTGAACGATGAGCAATTGTGCATGAGACAAGAAGTACACAAGGAACATACATGGCACCAATCAACGTGCGCCGACCACTTCTCCATGATCTCCACTTAACTGTTGATGCGAGACTAGACAACACGGATAAGTGATAGGCCACATGGACCTACTCAACGTACGCCAACTATGCCCTCACCTGTAAACACTAACGGTCGTGATAGGGGAGGCAAGACTGATATTCCTTGATGTCGACCTGAGGCCTAAGACCCATCAGCCCATTTCCTTCACTACTCACTCCGGCTATATATAGAGAACTTCATCTATAGATTTAAGGATCTCTCTCACTTAATACACACACTTTTTCCTCAAAACAAGTTCTTATTCTCACGCCGAAGGGTGGCTACAATGTGAACCCCCAATTCTCCTCCTTGTAATGAGCTTCACGGTGTGTTGATTGTTTTGCAGGATCATCGCAACTGTTTGTCGAGGAAGAAAGAAGATCAATCTAATTTGGACAAGACACGAACCACGAAGCTAATCTAAGGATTAACTTGGTGTTTCTTCATTGGCGCCCACCGATTTTTACAATCACTTTTTCGTTTTCTTTCTGAGTTTTGATTTACGGATTTCATTGCAGATCAAACCGTTCCTTTTTCCTCACTCTTAGTCAGGACAGGTGGCGGACAACGTGCACGTCCAAAGCCACCCAACTGATGAGCACGTTGAATGGTGTGAAATATGATAGTATATATAGTTTTTTTTTTTAAAGTTTTTTTAAGGTCAAACTCGCCGTTGAACGACCAGTTTGAAACAACCAATAACCAAGTCCCACATCGACTCGTGTTAGCCCTCCACGCCAGTAGAATATCTCTCTCCCAGACAACAACGTTGTGCATAATGTGGGGGACGGTGTGGGAAAGTGGGCGTTGACGGGCAACAACTCCGAGGAACGACACCCACACCATGTGGCCTTAAGGAGTTATAAACTATTTATTATTTTACCATTATACATTCTCTTCTTAAATTGATTTTTCTTCTGATTTGATACTCCCTATATGTATATAGGGTGAGAATTGGCTACAAAGTCCATTTTTTCTACAAAGTGTAAAAAAGTCATAAAACACCATAATGTCAACCATAAAACACACTCAAAGCTCACAAATAACAAAGTGAAGATTACTAAAAACGCCATATTTGTGGGTTTTGTGTTGTATCTTGGATGATAAGGCTTTGATTATCGAATGACAAATATTAGTGTGTTTTATGTTGATTATCATGTGGTGTTTTATATTCATAGTTTTACAATTGTGTGTTTGAAGTTTTTTATGGATTGTTAGGATTTGGATATTGTGTTTAGTGATCTTTACTCTATTATTTATGGGTTTTAAGTGTGTTTTATGGTTGAAATTGTGGTGTTTTATAGCTTTATATACTTTGTAGGAAAAATGGACTTTATAGCCAAACCCCACCATATATATATATATATATATATATATATATATATAGAAGTATTTAGGAATTCATTTGAGAAGAAATTTAATGTGAGAAGAAAAAAAAGAAAGGGCACAATGGTAAAACATTAAATAATTTATAACTCCTCTCATTAATTATGTTATCTCTTACTAATAAAATAAAAACATTATATCCTACACATGTCAAAAATTGTCCTTCACCATAAATTAGTTTATCTTGAAAAAGTATATTAAAAAAAATGAGTTACAAGTTTAATTAACTAGCTAATTAGTGACAATTGTAAATTTACCTATATATCCTTTTTCACAATATTAAATACACACATTAAATGAAGTAATGGAGTATTTCTATTGGTTTAAAAATTATTCTTTTTATTCTTATAAAATTTTTATTCTCATTTAAACTCTCAAATATATATATATATATAATATATATAAATACAATAAAATAAAATAAAAAAATCTTGAAAGTGCAAAAAGGGATTAGAACCATTAATAACAAGATTGATTGAAGGGTTGAAATGAGTTTTGGACGCCACATCATTAGAAGTTACGTATGAGAAAAAGGATGGAGTATAAAAAGAATAGTCTATAAAATAGACTTTCTAGCATCACATACAAGTCACGTTCGTATTCTTTCATTTGTTTTAAATGTCATAACTTTTTATGCTTTATTAGTTTTTAAAAATAATATAACATAATAATAGTGTTTTTTATTTTTTATATAAGTATAGTATGACTACATAAATATTTAAAAAAACTTTTTAACTAGGTATCTATACACAGTGTTATAAGTTTCGTACATGGTGTTTCCTAAATTCTTTACATGATGTTTTTTAGTTTTTTTACATGGCATTTAAGGTTTTTGCATGTGTTTAATATGCTCAGGTGTTAGAACGTGGTGTTTTAGTTTTGCCACAGTTTTTTACCAGTTGACGTCCATTTTTAACAACTTTTTTTAGATTGAACTTGCCTTTTACCATTTTACAAATATCGTATGACACTTATACGTCATTTACACATGATGTTTTAAATTTTGGCCCTAAGTTACACTTGGTGTTTTAAACATAGCACCAATATGGTATTTTACAGCTGGGTTTCAAATTACACATGGTTTTTTACACTTATACGTCATTCTACACATGGAGATTTACACTTGGGCGTCAATTTACATATGGTATTTTATTTGGGCATCAATTTGTACATGGTGTTTCACACATGGGTATCAAATTGCACATGGTGTTTTACACAACTAGGTGTTTAACTTTTTATGTGTAGTACTATCATACTCATATCAAAGATAAAAATAAATGTTCGGTTATGGTCAATTTAAAAAAAAATACAAATAAAAAGGTTACGGATGTTTAAAAAAGATGCAAAAACTTGCATCTGACTTGCATGTTTAAGTCCTTCGCATGTGAGTTGTATTAATTTTCTATGAGTTTTTTTTAAAATGTATAACCCATATTTTCTCGGTTCAATGTTTCCCCAATAAATCTCTCGTGGTTGTATATATTCAGTTGTAACCGATGAAATCTATTAAAACCAATGATGGCCTAGTAGAGTTGGTCACTACAATGAAACTAGTCTAGAGGTCAGCAAAAGATACCAAGTTCGAGTCTGAACAGAGAGCACAAAGTACAATTATTGGGACAAAAACTTCATGTGGCGACACCTAAGATCCAACTAAGTTGATGGAATTATGACGTGTTATACCTGATTTTAAAGAGACTCCTTTCCTATGTTGTTGCTCATTAAAAAAAGTTATTTAATTACAACTTAAAAATAAACAATAAATTTGATTCCATCTAATTTTAAAATGAATTTATTTATGCAAACATTGATTTGATTACTTAAATTGCATGAATTTCTTTTCAACTGTCAAGTTAAACTTAGATGTTTCATATTTATAAAGTAACATAGTCCTTTCAATAGTTAATTACCATCAACTCAATTTTAGGTTACAGATTTCAAAATAAGAAAAAGATATCCAAAAAATCTAACATTAAAAAGAAAAAAAAACATATATAAATGTTTCATCATGTATCCATATAATCAAATTTCTATATAATTATATATTAAAAATACCAAATAATGCATTTTTTTATATATCATAGATGGCAATATCAAAAGGTGAGGGAGACAAGGTTGCACAAGATCACTTATAGATGCAGTGTTCAAATTTCATACTTGTGTATTTTTATTTTGTAAAATAAAATAGTGAGTTATGATGATGAAATTGTAGTGGTCTTGAAAAATATGGGTAGTAAGGTAGTGTGCATGTGCACACATGGATGGGTCATACACAAATGTCCCCATAAAGTTGAGCACTTGATTCACTATTTAATAAAAAATTTCATAGACCTACCCCCACACCCTTTAATACATGCCAAATTAGCCCTTATTCTCACATGCCAAAAATCATGTTACAACAATTATGTTGGAGTTCTTTGATTTAGTGCTACTTGTCCAATAGGTTTTATAGGTTTTGCAAGCTTTTGCTTGTATCTTGAACGATAAATCTCATGGCATGCATGATGTAGTTTTTGATTCGTGGGTAAAGATTAAACCAACTGATTTAGTAACCATGTTGACATTATATGAAGTTATTTCGTTACTTGTAACATTCTAATTGTATTATTCGTATGAATGATGACAAGTTTACAATATAAAGTTAAAGAAAGAGATCAACGAAGTTATTAACAGAGTTAAACCTACACGAAGTCGGTCCCATTTTAACTAGTTTATGTAGATAATTGCTTCATGATTTTGTACCAAGTTAAAAGCTTTATACAACGTACACAAATAAATATATATAGTTTAAATGTTTAGTTCGAGTAAATAAACCAAAGAGCTTTACTATAAATTACTTGGGCCAGGCTTAGAAGAACATAACATAACCCATTTAGATTACTTGCCATATATCATATGGGCTTTTTATGTCTCGCATTCGTATTTCTTTCTTTGTTATTGAATTCCTTTTACTTAGTAACTACAATTTGGAATAATTAATTTTGGGAACCCCCCCCCCCCCAACTTATATATTATTTTAGATTTAGTTATTGAATTTCTTTTAGTTAGTAACTACAATTTGGAATAATTAATTTTGGATCCCCCAACTTATATATTATTTCGGATTTAATAAACGTGTTTATGAGTTTATCTATGTATGCCGTATTTTTATACGTAAACACACGAGCTTACTAAATTATTAATTCTACACAATGCATACACTTTGTTCACATCAAATATGGGAAACCTAAAGTAAGAGTTGTATGTTATGTTCTTTTGGTATTTTTCCTGAATTGTATGAGCATTTTTAGATTAAAGTATTTTGATGGGTCTGTCGAAATCTTAGTAAGGTAATTCATAATATTCTATAACGAGTTTTGTGTCTCTATTAAGTGTCTAACCAAGAAATAGACCAAAGACTTTGTTTATATACTAGGCAAGCCAATGTGTTGATGAAACATCTCAATGTTTCATGAAACAGTTCATTCGTTGGCGTGAACCAATGCGATTGTTGATGTTTTATGGGTAATTACGTTGATAACTTAATAGTTATGTTGAGTTATGACATATTCCTCATAATAGAAGTTCTAATCCATATATTTTGCTTCTATACTTTGTTTATTTGTTTTCATTATTGTCGCTATAATTACGGGTTAAGTGAATCTGTATCTACTTAAATTATCATGACCTGATTTATAACTAATGCTTCTATTGTTTCCGGATTAATGGTGCTCATAAATCATATGTGCATGCAATTAATACTTGATGTTGTTTCTTTATAATGTTACTAGTTTATGAATTATAAACCAGTATATTGATACAAGATATATATAGAAAAATAAGAGTTAGAATATGAACGGATGAAATTGAAATGTTGAGAATAATAACCTTTAACACACAAAATTGTGGCACGTGGCACAACTAGTTATTATTTATGGGTTTTGATTAAAAGATTATTAAAATTGGTTATGTCTAACTCATTTTGATTATTAAACTTGATTATGTCTAACTCAATTCGATAAGTTCACAAACCGAGTAATAACGCATCAAAAAAAAATATAAGTTTGGCCTTTTATTTAATAGAGTAAACTGGCAGAATGGTTCTTAAGGTTTGGTCACTTTTGACACTTTAGTCCAAAATTCAAACATTTAAATCTCGGTCCTTTGTGGTTTCAATTTTGTTGTCCTTTTCATCCAAATCAAAATCTGGATAGATTGTTCAATTAAAATCCAGTTTTTTTGTCTTTTTCCTCCCTTTTAATGAAGGCAAAATGGTCTTTAACATTTTATTATAACAAATTAAAAAAATATGACCACTTTGCCCTTTATTAAAATGGAGAAAAAGACAAAAAAAATCTGGATTTAACTGAAAAATCTACCAAATTTTACTTTTGGATAAAAATGGCAGCAAAATTGAAACCTTAGAGATCTAGATTCAAAATATTTAAGTTTTGACTAAAATGAAAAAAATGACCAAAATTCAAGTAACATTTTAGCAGTTTACTCTATTTAATATATTCGAATATAAAAATTAGTTTTTGCAAGGGATGACAATTAAGACTCATTCGTTAAGAAATTGATTGATTTAGGTAAAAAAAAATTACATACCAATCCAACTGAGTTATCTCAAATATGCAATTGATGTGTCAAATTGTATGACCGGTTAAAATGGGTTGCTCCTAAAAACTTGTTAAGTTAAAATAAGACAACACTACCTATAATTATTTTTAGTTGTCATCACCACCTTAAAGTATAGCGGGTGAGCCTATCTTTATACTTTTTTTCCTATAACCACTATTTTCAACCGGTATTTTCCGTCTGCACATGTTTTGTCTAAAACTAAATTGATACTTTTGAATGAAAAACGGTTCTATTTTGACTGGAAACCATTTTGCTTGCAACGCATTTGACGTGTTACCCATTCCAACCGACCACTCATTTTACCAGCAACTTCCGAATTGGTACGTGTTAAACCAGTAAGAGGTCTGAACAATCAAGTGGGAACAAGTAAGAGGTCTGAACCATTACAGCTAATAGAATGCTTAATCGTTTAGAGGCAAATGTCTGACCAATTTAGATAAGAGGTCTTAACCATTCAGACTTAGCATAATATTTAATCATTCAGAGGCAAATGCCTTAATCATTTAGACATCTGCTCACGAAACAAACAGCCTACGAATGGTGTGAAAAAGTAAAAAAAAAATTAATAATAAGTCCGCATACATTTCGTACGAATGGCGTTACTCCACGAATAGAATAATTGCGAAAATGTCACCGTGCTTATTTTCTTTTCCACGTCATTCGTACGTTTTGTAGGATAATTCTATTTGTATTTAATCTTTTGTCTAGATATCTAAATGATGTCAGCGAAATTAACCAAAATTTTAATAATAAGGTTAAGGGTCAGAATATACTAGAAAATTTGTTTGGGTGAGAATGATATGAAGTAACCTTGACCATCAATTGAGTAATGAAGGACTTGGCTTAATTGATAAAATTGAACAAAAACAATGAGGCACGTAAGATTTCTAAGCGTATTCTAGTCCTTCCATATCAATAGTTTCTATCTCATCCAATTCTCCATCGTTTTTAAAATGTTAATAACTTTTTCATACGTCTTATTTTTTGTAAAAATTGCATTGTAAAAAGGAGCGTTTTTCTATTTTTAAAACGAGCATACTATTTCTATACTTTTGAAAAAAAAATGTTTCAATAACCAGATGCGTAAAACGCAATGGACAAAAAACTCAAAAAAATTTGATTTTTTTTTCTAAAACACAATGTACAAAAAACACAAAAGAAAATTGTTTTTTTTTCTAAAAGCAAGGCATCAATAACACAAAACAAAGTGTTCTTTCTAAAATGCAATGGACTAAAACACAAAAGAAAGTTTTTATTCTAAAACGTAATTGACTAAAAACATAAAAGAAAGTGTTTATTCTAAAATGCATTTGACTAAAAACACAAAAGAAACTCTTTATTCTAAAACGCAATGGACAAAAAACACACAAAAAAAGTGTTTTTCATTTTTTTGTAAAACGCAATAGACAAAAATTGTGTTTTTCGTTATTTTGTAAAACGCAATGGACAAAAAACACACAAAAATGTGATTTTTCATTCTTTTAAAAAACGCAATGGAAAAAAACGTTGCTTTTTCATTATTTTGTAAAACGCGATGGAAAAAAACACAAAAAAATATGTTTTTTCATTCTTTTGTAAAACACAATTATAAATGAAAGTTTAAACTGAAAACTGTTTTGTAATTTCTTTGAGATATTTTGTCAAATACCTGGTGTGCAACTTTTTACCACTGATTTCTTAATAAAATTGGAATCAATAATATTGCCTAAATGCAAGAATACATCAAGAGAACGTTAAAATCATACATATCTTCACTTTGCCTAGAAAATGTTTGAGAAATTTGAGAAGAGAAGTATCTATTTCAATCGATTTCTCATGTTCCATCGCATTATGTTAAATTGAATAAAATGAGAAATTGCATAAAAATAAATTGGGTTTCTTCAATTGAAGAACACGTTGATTAAGTGTTTAAACCATTCATTGATGAAGAAAATTGCACTATGATGTAGTAATTCTAGAGAGCAGAAAGAAGGAAAGGTTGAAAATATGGGTTTTAAAGATGCAGAGAAAAATAAATAGAATAGATAAAAGAAGATTGACAAAAACACCACTTCTTATGTTTTTTTGTTATTTACTATATATTCTCTTACTATTGCTTCATATACTTTCTACCCAAACTAAACTTTATATTTAATCTTTTTCCATAAGGTTAAACTTACGTTTTACTGAAAAATAACACAACGATAATGATATAAATAATATCTCAATTTAAATTCAAATTATGTTAAAAGTATAACAACTTCAAAATTCCTCCAATTCTCTCAACTTCAAGATTCCTCTTCACTTTATTTTGTTCACGTCGTCTCATCATACGTATAGTATCATCTAGAGTTAGAGGTGTTCATCGAATCGAATAATGAATTTTTAAATTATTTAAATTAGATTTTTCGAATTTTTTATCTGAATTCATATTCGATTCGATTAGTATTTGATGAACACGAATTCGAACCGAATTCGAATAAATTCAATTTAATTCGAATTCACCCTACAATAAATTATTTTACTTTCATTTTCTAAACTATTACAAACTAATTATATTCAACATAAAATATAATAATTTGCAAAATTAATGAACTATCAAAATGTCAAAACACCAAAATTTAGAAGATAGGTTCGTTACCTTTAGCGATTTAAATTAAGTAAAAATTTAGAATAAGTTGTGTGGGCTATTTGTCAGTAGGTATGTTGATGTTATGAATAATAAACTTATCACTTATAGATACAGTTCATACATTGGCCAAGTTTAGAAGTAGTATATTAAAAAATTATTATAAATTGAATTCAAATTTGGAATCCAATTGAAAATCATAAATTTGTATTCGATTCGGATTCGATTATTGGACTCGACTACGAATCAACTCGAATTTGAACTTTAATAATCGAACTCGAATGGAGTCGAATTTCGAACTTTTAAAATGTAAGTATCATCATTCAAAAATGTGATACATCAATTGAATGCCAAATACATATATGACACATGTAAGTATTTACGCATGTCATGTAACACGGATCCTACAATGCGATATCCACCCTTTGTTAGATGCATTCTATGTTATCATCTATGGTATATTTATCAATGTTGGTGGTTAAGGATGTAACCGAACCAAGCCAAGACCAAACATGGCAGTATTTGAGCTAAATTCCTGAAGCTAAAACTCTACTATAGTTCAAACATATATTTCTAAACCGAGCTCACCTCAATAATTGAGATTGGTTTTGCTAGTTTCAAGCTCGTTTTTTGTGAAAACTTAAGCTAGCTAAAGCTCGACTTAATCACGTTTGCTGAAGTGTTTAGACTAGCCAAATCTCGGTTCGCACTAGGCTTTGTTGTGATTAGTTGGACAAACTTTCATAAAGTGTTTGTATATAAGAAGTTTTCTTATAAGAATCCTCTTTAACTAACTCTTCAAATAGAATTACATCAACATAAAAGGTAAACGGTCAACAAGCTGCATCGCTACGATACCCCTTTTTGAATAGCGAAACCAAGTTTTTCTAACTACATTCATAGATCTCGGGGTCATAACATTACTATACATGACCCTTTGGACTCGCCTAAGTAGATTCACAACCTCTGACACAATGAAACCAAAAGTATCAAAAACAAATGGGATGAACACGTGTTGATTGTCAAATGACACTTTCTCGTGTTTGGTCACTTTGTCCAAAGCAGCTTTTAAAACAGTCTGACCTGTTGTGAAAGCACTATCCTTAGACCAACAAGAGGGAAGACCCTGTTAGATCATACAAGCGTGTTTCCTCCTGTCCATCCAGAGACTAAAATGTAATGTCGACTGATCTAAGGATAGATCTACCTTACAATGGGTCCGTTAAAAACTTCATAATCGAGAGAAGTAGCATATAAACCATAAGAAACTAGCATAAAAAATCCTCCATAATGTAAATAAAAAATAGAGAAAAGTGGCATACAACCCATATGAAATTACGATAACAATACGAAATTACGTGAATAATGAGGTTGTGAAACAAAGTTAACATTTCAGAAATATAACTATATATTTAACCATAGGTGCAAAGCCATCACCAAAGACTTCACAAAATCTTAAAATTCACAAAGTTGTTACATATGCAACTCCAAGATAACTCACTGAATAAACAACTTATTTAATTTTTAAATTGTTTTTAGTCTATGGAACCATAAGCAAACCTCTCTCCTTATATAATCTCTTTTGGACAGATTCGAAACAAAATGATGTTGATGAATGTTTTGTGGCATCTATTATGATGATGATAATAATAATATTGATGATATTAGTAATAATAATAATTATAATAAATTATTATTATGATTATTACAATAATTGTTTTTTAATACTAATGTTATAATAATGGTAATAATAATAATGCAAGATGGAGTATGGTTATTGGTACAGATCGAGTTCAACTCACAGACAGGGACAACATATAAGAACTCAAATCAATACAACTATGTCCATGAAAGTTGTTGTACTATGCACGTGTGCGTCATTAAAATCGAACACACATTCAACCATTCAAAAACATGGTGTTGGATGTTTGATTAGTCGATTCTTATCATCAACATTTGTGTCGTTAAAGTAGAGGACGGAGACTGTCACAACAAGGGGCGTGTCATAAATATCTACTAGCTGTTTATAAACTATTGAAACTGATCAAAATGTTTAAAACATAGCAAATCGAGTCGTTTGAGATTTATATTGTTTGGTTCACGGTTTACAACTTAAAAACTGGATTTAGTTATATATGAATCATATTCATAAACCTATTTTATGATTCATGAAAATTTAATACAAATCGAGAATTTATTTTTTTATAACCGAAATTGTTTTCGGCAACCCCACTAACCCAACCAACTCAAATGGTTTCTTTATCCATTTTCCAAAATTATAGTTGACGGTTTTATTTAAAAAAAATGTCATTACCATTAAAAATCACAGTAAACATCCCTACTGTTGATTAAACTTTTAATTATTATTTTAATTTTTAATTATATCATAGGGTGAGTTTCGACTTTAAAGTTCAAATGTTCTAAAAAGTATAAAAAGTAATAGAACATTATATTTTCAACCATAAAACACATCTAAAACCTACAAATAATAGAGTAAAGACTACTAAAACACTATATTCAAACCATTATAGTCCATAAAAACTTCAAACACACAATCGTAGAACTATAAATATAAAACACAACATACTAACTAACATAAAACACAATAATGTTTGTCATCGATAATCAGAGCTTTATCATCCAACCACAAACGCACAACCCACATATATGTTGTTCTAGTAATCTTCATTTTGTTATTAGTGGGTTTTTGGTGTGTTTTATAGTTGATATTTTGGTGTCTAACGACTTTTTACACTTTTTAGTAAATTTAGACTTTGTTACCAACTTCTAGCCTTATCTGGTAACTGCTTTATATCTAATATAACAAAACAAACACGAACCACTACTCTATGTTGTTATAACCCTTCTGAATTGAACCGCCAGCAATCAAGATTCTTTTGTTAAGACAAAAGCACATGATAACATGAATTTGAAACTAAAGAGTTCATAGAAATATCAAAATCAGAAGGTTTTGTCAAATCGAACAGTATGGTACAACTAATTGGCTACCAAAACCAGAAACAATATAAAACACGAAATACCTTCTTGATCACTATGTCAAATAATCTAAGTAGTTTTTACAAAAGCAAAAAAAAAACAAAAAAAAAACTGATAAAGACGCGTATATTCTATAACGTACCCAGAGAGATACACACAACCTTACGATGGTCTCTACGCTATATCCTTTGCGTCGAATTATATGATGAATTTGTTACAAAATTTTGAATTACAATTACAACATGATGAATTTGTAATAAATTATGAATTACAATGAGTTTTATAAATCAAAGTGTACTATATGAGTTCATCAAATTCCAAAAATAAATATTGGATGGTTGTGGTAGTAACATGGGCATTGGGGTATGTCAAAGTGCTAGGTTGTCTAGCTATTAGGACCAATCAAGCCAGCAAGTCAAACAATAAGAATGGGACCTCAAGAGTGTCGTTATTATATGAATTGTTGCACGGCCGAACGGACTTTTGGCAGCCTCAACCAAGCACCCTACTCAACCTAAAGATTGGCATTCGTCGTTTCTTTCTTTATTATTGATGATATCCTTATAATTTCAACACTTTTATCTTCTACGATATGCTTTTATTTTAACTTTGTTTTTTGTGATTTTTTCTAGGTGGTAACTATTGGAGTATTATTGGTGGTGACAACAAGGATGCCCACTTACTACAAGAAGTGTGGGTTCAAGATCTAGAGTATAGGCCGTTAGCTATGTGTATGTGCGAGAGGGTCTTTGGCCTGATGATATCTATATTTGTAAAATGTTGCCTCTCTCAAAAGAGGTCGAGCAAGTTCAACGATGGACAATTGTAGTTTAGATTGTTGTTAAAATAAAAAGGGGTGTGTATGTGACAACTTAGGAAGATCACACATTGTTCGTTTACTAGAGATATTTATTGTTCGATCTCAAAATACCATCTATGCAATTTGGATGCACTATGCATGAGAGGAAAACTTCTTGTTTAAGTGAGCATGCTTTGGTGGAAAATGTTTAGATGAGCGTCCTTTGGAAAATTTACACTCCAATAACCTTCAACAAATTTACAAGCTCTTGGTGGGTAAACTAAACAATATTGGTTAGTATACCTTTAGAACTTAAAGAGACCAATAATACGTGTATATGTCAATTTAGTATATTTACGAGTAGGGTTGTGATACGTGGTTGAAAACCGTTGCATTTATTGGGTTTAAGTAAACGTTTTATGTAACTTTTAGTTTCGAATAGCCTAATTTTTAATTTGATTTGTATTTTGCAGGTTTACGAAGTTTAAGGAGCTATCCGGGAGCGTTTCGGAGTATCGGGGCGGAAAACGGACCAACCGGGAGCGAAAAATCGGAAAACAGAAAAACACAGTTTAGGGAGGCGTCGCCGACGCCCATATGGACCGTCGGCGACGCCCCCCAGATAACCCCGTCGGCAAAAATGTTCGTAGGCTGTGGATTAAGGCGTCGGAGGAAAACACGAAGTTCTAGAGGCCGTCGGCGACGCCCCATTGGGCCGTCGATCACGCCTTTCCTTTTATGTTGCGCTGAAATTCAATTTTGAACGGGTTTTAATGTTGGTGTTGACCCATTTGCGAGGAGTTATGGAATTTTGAACCAAAAACAATTATCTTGGAGCCAAGAACACTATAACTTTGAATCCAATCCATCTCTTCAATCGATCTTGAACCGAATCAACCAATCCACCATTCCTAATCCTAATCCATCATCATCATCCTCACCAATCCACCAATCCTTCCACCATAATCATCCATTCCCAAACCCTAATCCTCACCATCACCACCATCAAAGCTCAAGATGTTCGTGTTTGAGTTTCAATCTTCCATTGATCAAGTTCCGTTCACCATGAGCGGCCAATTTCTGAAGGTTTCACCCTGGTGTAGGTTTTGTAAGTTCTAGGGTTTGACATTGTTTTAAGTTTCGATTTGTGACAAATTATGAATTGATTTGAAAACTTATGATACTTGTCTCGCATTGGTATTGTATTTGTGAATTGTCGAATGAGTTATGAAATTTGACTTTGCGAACTGTTTATGTGCGATTATGCCTTATCTAGGTTAGAGTTTACATGTTCTTGGTAATGAAGTTTATTGTAGTCCATTGTCTATGATGTTGATAGCTTTTGACACCTAAACCAGCAACACTAAATTCGTTGATCGTTGTTTGCAATTGAGTTGAAATTAAAAGCGTGTAGGAGCCCTAGGATTTGCATTACTGAACTGGGTGTGAACCTTGCTTTCAAACTATTGTGTTCATCAATTTAATTAAAGTGTTCTTGCAATCAATTGAGTTTTCAAACTTAGTAAAGTAGAAGCAAAAATTCGTCGGACCATTCCGATATTCTGTTAAACCAAATAACCAAACTAAACAACCAAAATAGCAAGCTTCATAAAAAGTGACAATCCTAGTAAAATCAATCACATCCGAACACAAACCACAAACTCTTCGTGGTTCGACCCCTTGCTACCACTAACGCATTGTTAAGGGTAATTTGGGAATAAATTTTATCTTTGACAGGGGCGCGACACTCCGATCAAATTTTGGCGCCGTTGCCGGGGAGTTCGTGCGCTTTGCGTTTGGATGTTGATTTGTGATTAACTATTTAAGGTGCTTGTTTCTTTACATCGGCTTTGCTTTTGTGTTATACGGGTGTTACTTGTGCAGGTTACAGGTAGTGCATGCATACGCGGAATTCTGGGAGGACATCACCATTAGTGTTTGAACCGGAAATTGAGCGGGTCGTGAGAAGAAACTTAGTCAACCGGTTAGAGGTAACACTTTCTTCCAACCTACCCAACGCCAATTCACCATCTACACCATCCATTGGACCCATATCCAATGGACCCTCAGAATTCCAACCAACCCAACACCCAACACCAACAATATGACTACCCACCACAAAACCAAACCCATCAATCGGCTGGTGGTCATAACTCTAGACCACCAACACCACCATTCCAAAACCGAAACCGAAACCCAAGCAATCGCCAACGCACACCCCCACCTTCAAACCAAAACCAGCAAAACCAATACCACCCAATATCAACAACTGAAACGTTAACGCCAACCGTGGGGTTAACAATAGTCGTGGCAATCCCACAAACGAAGCTCAATTCATTGACCTTAAGGAGTTGAAGAACAAGATCCCTGATGATGCCCCATACAGTGTTCCCGGTTATCAATCACCGGATCACATGAGCATTCACTCGGAATACTCAGACGACGAGGGAAATCATGATGAGAGAATCGGAGATGATGAATGGGGGGATAATAACATGGGAAACTTCTACAACTGCGGAGGTTTGATTATGAAGAATTTGGTTATCAAAATGCCAATTTCGTAGGGAACGATGGCGGTTATGGGAGGAATGATGGCTATGGGAATGACCGTCAGCCAAGGAATGGGGGTGGCAATCGATGAGGGTCATTACGGGCCGATGAATCGAGAAGTTAATGGTCCAAGACGCCAAGTAAATCAACAACCTCCGAGGGGTGTTAATGGGCGATTCAGACCGGTGGTCACCGACAATGACTCACCGATTGTGCCTACACCTCGAGAAGAAGGGCGTTTGATTGCAAGCCGAACTACATCAACATTCTACCCCACTTCAACGGTAGAACCAATGACGAACCGTATACCCATTTGGCGGAATTCTCGGCCATTTGTGGCACAATTGGAGGTCATAATTTTTCCCTAGAAGAAGTGAAATTGAGGCTGTTTCAATTCACTAAAAGACAAGGCGAAGCAATGATTTCTCACATTGCCGGCGAATAGTATTCATACATGGGCGGAGATGCATCAAGTATTTTTAGATGAATACTATTCCATTGCCAAGACCGATGATGCAAGAGATGAAATCCGGTCATTTAGGCAATTACCAGGGGAGTTGTTACATGAGGTTTTGACCCGTTTCAAGGAGTTGGTCAGAAAATGCCCGCATCACCAAAGTCCAAGGTGGGAGTTGCTTAAGTGCTTTGTAAGGGGTTAGATGCCGATGACCACAAGTATTTACAATCGGCTAGCAATAGGACTTTGTTGAACAATCACGAGGAGGATGATTGGAATTTTTTGGAGTGGATGAGTAAAAACTCAAAAGCGGTCGCTATGGCTGACCGATCAAAGAAGCATCCAATCTCTCGATCCCTTCCTGATCTTGATTCAAGAGCCAAGGATAGAATTGCCACTTTGGAAAGAGAGTTGACAAGAATGAAAAAGAAAGATGTTGGGCGGTCCAATATGCAGTGTGTGAAGATTGTGGAGATATTGGACATCGAACCGAGGAATGTCAAGTGGGCATGGTACAAGCGAGTGAAGAGGTGAATCAAGTCTATGGTAAGAGAAAATAGTTTGATATGAACTCAAATACTTATCACCCAGGGTTGAGAAATCACCCCAATTTTCGTTACGAAAATGCTTCAAATCAGATGAACCCTAACTTTCAAACGAATAATCAAGGTGGAAATCAAGGGGGTTTGATGTACCAAAACCGCCAAGGCGATAATCAAGGAGGGTACCAACGAAATTACAACCAAGGGAGTGGCCAACACTATCAAAACCGCGAAGGCAGGTATCAAAGGGGTTACAACCAAGGTGGTAATGGAGGCGGTAATGCAAATCCGCCGATGGGTGGTGAAGACTCCGTAAGCTCCAAACTAGATGCCATCATGAATGTCATCACAACGTCGAATCAGGAGATCAAGATGGAAATGAAGAAAGGTTCGAGGTTCGTGACAAGTCGCATAAAGCTTTGGAGAAGCAAGTGGGGCAACTTGCGGAGGAGATGGCGCAATTAAGAGGCAATGGAGGGAAGCTACCCAGTGATACGACCGTGAATCCAAAGCATCAAGGCTCAAGCTCAAAGAACATACGTGAGGTACCTATTAATTAAATTTCTTTGCGTGGTGGTTGAGTCGTTGATAACGGTGTCGTGTCACCACCACCTCAGTTTGTTGAAGGGGTAGTGGAAGAGGCTAGCGATGATGAGAATGTTGACGGTCAAAGGGTAGAAAAGAAATCAATGGCAATATATTACGCAAGTAAGACTCTTTCAGATGCGTAATTAAATTATACCACGACGGAGAAAGAGCTACTTGCGGTGGTATAGGCTTTGGATAAATTCTGGGCTTATATTTGGGGAAATAAGGTAATTATCTATTATGATCATACTGCTGTCAGGTGCCTTATGGAGAAGAAGGATGCATAGCCGAGATTGATCCGATGGGTTTTGTTACTACAAGAGTTTGACCTTGAGATTCAGGACAAGAAAGGCAGCAAGAATGTTGTGGATGATCACTTATCCCGATTGATGGTAGAAGAGGGTTCCTCTCGTGTGGAGATCAACGAGACTTTCCCATACGAGCACATTCTAAAAGTGTCAACGTTATCTTGGTTTGCTAACATTTTGAATTATTTGGTGACAGGTGACTTACCAGCTCATTGGGATAGACGAAGAAGATTGCATTTTTTGTCTCAGATCAAGTATTACACGTGGGAGGAACCGGATTTGTTCAAGACATGTCCGGATCAAGTAATGAGAAGATGCATCCCGGATGAAGAGATCCGAGTGTTTTGAAACATTTGCACACTTTTGCTTGTGGAGGCCATTTTAGTGGTCACAAAACGGGACATAAAGTGTTGAATAGTTGCCTTTATTGGCCGACCATTTTTAAGGATGCTTTTAACTTTGCTAAGAACTGTGTTGAATGTCAAAAGTTATGGGGCATTTCTAAGAGGGATGAGATGCCCATGCAACCGATCCTTATTGTCGATATTTTCGACGTTTGGGGAATCGATTTCATGGGCCCATTCCCCAATTCTCATGGTAATTTGTATATTTTGGTGGCAGTAGATTATGTGTCAAAATGGGTCGAAGCGATTGCCACCAAAACAAATGACCATACCGTTGTTTGCAATTTTGTGCAAACAAATATTATTTCTACATTTGGGATACCCCGGGTAATCATAAGTGATGGGGGATCTCACTTTAAGAATTTTAATTTTGGAAAACTGCTCAAACGGTATGGTGTGGACCATAGGATTGCTACCCCCTACCACCCGCAAACGAGTGTTCAAGTGGAAGTGTCTAATAGGCAAATTAAAATTTTTTTGCAAAAGACCGTTCGACCGAACCGTAAGGATTGGTCAACAAAGTTGAACGATGCTTTATGGGCCTATCGAACGGCACATAAAACCCATATTGGCACTACTCCTTACCGCTTAGTTTACGATAAAAATTGTCATTTACCGGTCGAACTTGTGCATCGTGCATTTTGGGCTATAAAAGGGGTTAACCTTAAATATGACGATGCAGGTAAGGAGCGCAAGTTGAAGCTTTGCGCGTTGGAAGAGCTTTGGGAAGAGGCATATGAAGTGCTTTGAAATACAAAGATAGTATGAAGAGAACACATGATGCCAAGTTGAAACTGAAGGAGTTCGTGGTAGGCCAAAAGGCGTGGTTATACAACTCACGGCTCAAATTCTTCCTGGGAAAGCTTAAAAGCAAGTGGATAGGCCCGTTTATGATCACAACGGTTGGCAAGCTTGGGGATGTTACCATCGAGGACCCAAAGGATGGCTCGAGACAAACGGTCAATGGTCATCGTCTTAAACCGTTTCTCGATGGTAACGAGGACAACATTGAGGTGAACAACGAATCGGTAAGCTTCTTGGTAAGTGTACCGACTTATGAGGTCAAAAGGACCAAATACACTTGTTGTAGAATTTTGTATATTTTCATTGTTTGTGCGGTGTGTTTGTGTTAATTTCGCTTGTTTTGTACTAACCTCCTTAAACGTGTGAAGTTCGGATTTTGCAAACAGGTCATGAAGACATAAGGTATGTTTTTAACTTGTTTTGTGTATTGGGGACAATCCACAGTTTTTCGGGGGGTGGTATAGTGTCGTGTGTTTGTTTTATATATAAAAAAAGGGATTTTGGCTAGCCGTCAGCGACGGGCCCCAGGCTGTCGCCGACGGTCATCGGATAGGGGCGTCGGGTTAAAAACGTCGTATACAGTGGATTAAGCCGTCGGACCCTTTTGGGTTTTTGAGAGGGCGTCGGCGACGGCCTCTGGTTTGTCTGCCGACGCTGAACTTGTTTTAACGCGTATTTTCGGACCCAAACTCAATTTGACCCACCGAAACTCGACCCAAACATGATTTTAACCACACATTCGACCCGGAATAACCACAACCAACCAATACCTCTTTAAAAATAACCCAATCCCCTGCTCTTTCTCCACACCTTCTTCATCTTCTTCATCTTCAACATCAAGAACCCTAATTTCAAGCCTTCATATCTTCTTCAATCCTCAACCAAATCATTGATTCTTGAGCCTATTTTGTGTGTTTTTTCGCATAGAACAAAACCCTAACACGGTTTCCCTTAATTCTTGCGTATTTGCAAGATTAGTGAAGATCGAATTTCGGGTTTTTGGAGAAAAGAGTGTTCTTCATGGTGCATTGTATTTCTTTTAAGTTCTAGTGTTTAAGCAACGTTAAAGGTACGATTTTTATTTAAATTTGAGCTTGGATTCCATATGGTATGTGATTTTCTTCCGAATTTTAAATCTAGGTTTAAGAGTAGGTTGTTATGATATCATGGTATGAGTAATTGCTTGAATTTGAGTATACGGGTGCTTTGGGTGGGATTGAACATGCAATATAGTGATGTAATGAGTATGAGTTGTTTAAATTGCATGTTTGAGTATACACACAATGTTGAATCTTGTTTGAGCATGAATTGTTATATGTTTAGGATTACAAACATAGAACTTGAATTTAATGGTTGGCAAAAGTGCACAAATTTAGAAGATTTAAACCGGATAATTGTCTAACTAATTAAGTTGCGTTTCAACATCATATGATATGCTCAAGAAGTACATGTGGCTTGAATTTGAAATAAGGATTTAGATGTTGAGATTCACCATGTTTAATTGTTTCTTTGCTTTGTGTTTTGTAGATATGGCAAGCCGAAAGCGTAGCAAGGTTTCGGGTCAAGGTTCCTCTTCGGGAGTCGGGTCATCATCGGTGCAAATAGCGAGGAAGTGGGAGCAGTTGACTAGGTTGGAAGATAATGACGATCGCATATTTATGCAAGATTGGACATGGGAAAGGATTCGGGATAGTAGTGCCGGTGAACCTTAGGAGAATAATAAACGACGACCTCTCTCAAGGTTTAACGATAGGCGGTTGGAGGTTAGGTTGTGGAAATGGAAGATGGTTAATGGGGTGCAAACAACGATCCCGGAACAGATTGTGCCGAAGCGCACATTAAATGTAGAGGAGTTTAGAATGATAGGGATCGTTCAAATGTTTGAAAGGATCGGTTGGGAAAGAGTTTTGGATTGGTGTGAGGATATCACACCAAGGGTATACTTGGCTGCTGTTTGCGAATGGTTGGCCTCGCTCAGATTTGTGAACAAGGATGTGCGCCAAGTACATGGCAGTTGGTGGGTGACACTGGTAGGGGGCAGATGGTGATGTCTTTCGAGACAATGAATTGTATTGCCCGGTTCGATTTGTTAGGGGTCAATGAGTATGACTACTACACTATTGACCAAATTTTGGATAATAAGGTCAATACCGCGGATCCTGAAGGAATGGTAGAATCGGTTTTGCCCTATTCGGATGGTGGGGCCCCTCTTCGAAGTCAACTGTCGGTTGAAGGGAAGATTCTTCAACCCTTTTCTCTTGAGAATATAATGGTCAGTTTTGGGGACCGAGGGAAGGTGAAGGCCTCGGACTGTCGGGTGCTCCACGCTTTGCTTTATGGAACCCCCAAGTTATCGTTGCGCCATCTAGTCATGATCAACACTTGGGACACGCGCGAGTCGTACACTCGAAAGATGATACGATATGTACGACTTATTAGCGTGATGATAGTACAACAAAACAAGTTGCCAATTGATTCGTTGTGGGTGTTTAAACCGGTGGATCAGATTTGCTTCGCGTCGATGAAGCAACATTGGAAGATCCAAGTTCAGGTGTACGGTCACCAATACACCGTCACCGACGATCAGGGGCATCGGTTTCAATTTGCCGACCCAAGTGTAGCTCAAGAGGCTGCAAGAGAAGAGGAGATGATGGATGAAGAAGAGGAAGATGAGCCTCAACGTCCAAGGGGGCCTCGTCAAAGATACACCCGGCCACATCGAGAAATCTCGGCCGGGGTGGCTACTTTCATTCCGAACCGGCGAAAACCCGGATACCCCAACTACAACCCGGGACAGCAAGACGTTTATGACAACGTCTCCGCGTGTATTGGGGAGAATCGGGAATATGAACAGCGGAGGCGACAATGGGAACAAGATTGGGAGGCCCAATAGCAGGCCCATTGGGATGAAGATGCTGCTCATTGAGCAAAAGAGCAAGATTATTGGGAGAGACAGCAGGAGCAGTGGGCTGCTCAACAGGCGTTTATGGAGAGACAAGACTTGTATCAGGCACAAGAATTGTCTCAAAGACAAGAGTGGGAGGAGGAGCAAGATAGGTTACGTGCTGAACAAAACGCGTTGGAAGACCGCCGATGGCATGCTATGGCGGTGGCGCAACAGATGGCGGTAAATAACGCCAAATATTTGCATGATCAAGAGCGCCACCACCGAGATTGGGAAGCAGGTCGTCCATATCAGGAGCACGCGCCTTGGGTATCTTACGAGGACCTACCTCTTCCCACTGGGCCTTCTGATCCATCTCCGCACTGGCCCGAAGCCGTTGGCTCCAGCTTTATCCCACCGCAGTTCCCAGCGCCGGCTGAAGGTGAAAGGGGGCCACTTGACGATTTTCACGATATGAAGTCAGCCCTCACCGGATATCCCTATCAGCCATACCCACCGGTGGATCCGAATGAGCGATACCAAAGATGAGCCGGTATGTTTTCTTTGTTGTTGTAATTTTTGTGTACATTTTAGTTTTTATTTCTATTCGTGTTAGTAGTTGAATGAACTTTGTGGGTGTGTTCCCTAGATAACCCTCACGAGACCTACTTGTCCTTCCGAGCTATCGGAAGGTTTAAAAGGGCTTATTGCATACGCTAAATGCAACTGTGATTCCTACGAAAATGAGTTTAGGTTGTTGTTGTAAAATTTTCTTTTTCCACAAAATCAAAAATTGAATAAATTATATGCCTTGATAACTATTTCAATAAAAAAGGTAGAACTAAATAACTAACGAATTTTTCTAGTTGTGAGAAGCTTGCTTCTAAAAGAAGATTGAAATTTGTAGGTGCATTGGGTTCGTTTATCAACCATTTTGTTGAAATTGAAGAGCACACGAGGAACGAGCGAAAACCAGGTGCATACATTTCCTTTAGTTTTGATTTGGTCTATGTTGCTTAATAAGTGGATTGTATTTTGTATTTTATTTTCCGGGGTGGAATTTTGGGAAAGTCGGTCGTGTCACGTCCCTTGTGCGTTTTTAAAAGCTATTTTCACACATTGAGGACAATGTTGATCTCAAGTGTGGGGATGGGGAGAAAAAGTTTTTCAATTTTGACCCGTTCGTTTATACACTATACATTGAGGACAATGTTGACCTCAAGTGTGGGGATGGGGGAAAATTTTCAAAAAATTTTCAAAATGTCTTTGTTTAAAGCGATCTAAAAGGCACAAGTAACTACGTTAATGAGGGATGGCACAACCCATGTGGTCTTTCGTCATAGTCAAGTTCAAATAAATAACATGATGGGTATTTAACGGGTGGTTATTTGGGAATGATCCGCCTAAGAAACTTGCACTTTATACATATCGTATACCATACCTTATATACGTGAGATTTTGAGCCACTTTTACATATCACATATGCATATATTTCTTTGGTTGAGTGGACCATTAGTCATGTATTTTAGAATTTGCAACTTTTGATACGTTTGAGACCATAGACCGAATATGAGCACAAGAATGATTAAGGCATTAGGTAAACCTTTTTACTTTACACCATTTATATATCCTTACCCAAAAATCAATCCCTTAGTCGCCAATTTTGAGCCTAAACCTTTCATTTGACCAACCCATTTAGCCCTTGACCTTTGAACCCTATATTTTAACGCGTGTGATGAAAACTTGATTTTAGATTAAAAAATGCATGTATAGATAGTTGTTGAATAAAGGCGGAAAACTTTTGCCGTGTAGTTATTGTTTTGTTGTCAATTATGATAGTATAGTGATTATGTAATAAAGATCAAGTTTTTCATCACCTTAGCCACTTTCAAAACATCTCATTCCATACCCTTAGCCTAGCCTCGTTATAACCCGTTCAAGACCTTTTGACTTGTGTTCAATATTTGTGTTCAGTGGTGGAGAATGATTGAGTTGTAAGCTTAAGCGGGTATATGTTCTAATTGGTTTGTGTGTTTACATCAAAAGTGCTAATGTATTATTCATTAGCCAAATTATAAGCCGAGTGGAGAGAACATTGTGAGGGATATGTATGATATGTGAGTTTTAAAGGCGGGTTAATCTTGGATAACCATTTTTATATGAGATCATCATATTAATGTTAAATAATTTGAAAAAGATAAAATTTTTGAACTAAGTATGACATTAGACCTTAACTCATATCTCGAGAATGGGAAGTGTGTTCTTTGTTAAACCCACGTGAAAGTGAAAGACAGATTTGCTTGAGGACAAGCAAAAGACAAGTGTGGGGATGTGATATGTGGTTGAAAACCGTTGCTTTTATTGGGTTTAAGTTAACGTTTTACGTAACTTTTAGTTTCGAATAGCCAACTTTTGATTGGATTTGTATTTTGCAGGTTTACGAAGTTTAAGGAGCTATTCGGGAGCGTTTCGGAGCATGGGGTAGAAAACGGATCAACCGGAAGCGTAAAAATGGGAAAACAGAAAAACACAGTTTAGGGAGGCCGTCGCTGACGCCCATATGGACCGTCAGCGACGCCCCCCAGATAACCCCGTCGGAAAAAATTGTTCGTAGACAGTGGATTAAGGCGTCGGAGGAAAACATGAAGTTCTAGAGGCCGTTGGCGACGCCCCATTGGGCCGTCGATGACGCCTTTCCTTTTATGTTGTCGTTGAAATTCAATTTTGAAGGGGTTTTAATGTTGGTGTTGACCCATTTGAGAGGAGTTACGGAATTTTGAACCAAAAACAATTATCTTGGAGCCAAGAACACTATAACTTTGAATCCCAATCCATCTCTTCAATCGATCTTGAACCGAATCAACCAATCCACCATTCCTAATCCTAATCCATAATCATCATCCTCACCAATCCACCAATCCTTCCACCATAATCATCCATTCCCAAACCCTAATCCTCAACATCACTACCATCAAAGCTCAAGATGTTCGTGTTTGAGTTTCAATCTTCCATTGATCAAGTTCCGTTCACCATGAGCGGCTAATTTCTGAAGGTTTCACCCTGGTGTAGGTTTTGTAAGTTCTAGGGTTTGACATTGTTTTAAGTTTCGATTTGTGACAAATTGTGAATTGATTTGAAAACTTATGATAATTGTCTCGCATTGGTTTTGTATTTTTGAATTGTCGAATGAGTTATGAAATTTGACTTTGCGAACTGTTTATGTGCAATTATGCCTTATCTAGGTTATAGTTTACATGTTCTTGGAAATGAAGTGTATTGTAGTCCATTGTCTATGATGTTGATAGCTTTTGACACCTAAACCATGCAACACTAAATTCGTTGATCATTGTTTGCAATTGAGTTGAAATTAAAAACGTGTAGGAGCCCTAGGATTTGCATTACCGAACTGGGTGTGAACCTTGTTTTCAAACAATTGTGTTCATCAATTTAATTAAAGTGTTCTTGCAATCAGTTGAGCTTTCAAACTTAGTAAAGTAGAAGCAAAAATTCGTCGGACCATTCCGACATTCTGTTAAATCAAATAACCAAACTAAACAACCAAAATAGCAAGCTTCATAAAAAGTGACAATCCTAGTAAAATCAATCACATCCGAACACAAACCACAAACTCTTCGTGGTTCGACCCCTTGCTACCACTAACGCATTGTTAAGGGTAATTTGGGCATATAAATTTTAACTTTGACCGGGGGGCGACACTCCGATCAGGCTGTAACCAAACCAAACGTTCAGCGAACAATTCATAAACCATTCGGCAGAAGGTTTGTTTACATTCGTTCGTTTAATAAATGAACAGACATGAACAATAAATGTTGTTCGATTAGTTAATTGAACAAAAACGAACAAATTTCTTATTCGTACAGTTGTGTTCGTGAACGTTCGATAATGTGTTCGTGGACATTTGTTCATGTTCATTTATTTATGTTGTTCATTAAAGATTTTTGTACATTAATTTATTTTAGAGTTAAATGTTTGGTTGTTCTCTGTGGTTTGCCATTTTTGCAGAGTTTGTCCTAATGCTTTAGTAATTACAGAATTGATCCTTGTGGTTGCAATTTTTAAACTCGAGTAATCCTTATCACTAACCTAAGTTAAATATCTTAGTTAAGTGTGTGTGAGATGTCTATATTACCTCTAAGGTTAAAAAAACAAATAGAAATAAGTGGCCCAACCCCATCCCACCATTCTTCTTCCCCACTCCACCACCACCACCATCTCTCTAAACCACCACCACCGTGCAATCTACCATCATACTGAAATTAATCACACTGAAAGTCTAACTTAAACAGAGACTCAAATTATTCATAGCACACACATGAAATTCATCAGTCTTACAAAATGTATAAACTAACATTGATAAATCTATCATCATATTGATGTTAATTAGAAACTGGACACCTAATAGCAGAGACTCAAATCATTCAATATATGAACATGAAATTCAATAATTAATGCTCTAAAATGTATAAACGAGTATTGATCAAACTATCACCAGATCCATATAGAAGTCAATCAAAAATTCAAATCCTTTGAAATTCAACGCTCAATCCTCCAAAATGCATAACCTAACATTTATCATCAAAAATTGAAAACCTAACTTAAACAAAAACTCAAATCATTCAAATCACAAACACAAAATTCAACAATTAATTTGTCCATACCACATAACCTAACATTCATCAATTAAAAACCTAAAAAAACATAACAAAGCCTCTAGATCTCATAATCTAAGCCTCAGGAAGAACCATCGATGGTTCTTCCTAGTCTTAAACTGCTCATCTAACCTCGCTTTCGTCTCCTTACAAGCACTCACCTTCATATCACGTGACTGCAACGCATCAACCGTAATAACAACTTTCAGATCCACATTGAGTGTGTATCTCATTGGCATGATATGATTTTAATTCACAAGTTTTATAAATGCCTCCACGTGAGAACTCTTCACAGTTTTCTTTTCCCAATCCTTATGGATCACTTTCTTCGGATATTTAGAGATTCTGGCAACTAGGTTGTGAAATATGGTGATGGTGGGTGGTGGAGTGGAAAAGAAGAAGAAGGGTAGGATGGGGTGGGGCCACTTATTTTTATTTTGTGTTTTTAACCTTAGGGGTAATATGGACATTTCACACACACTTAACTGAGATATTTAACTTAGGTTAGTGATAAGGATCACCCGAGTTTTAAAATTAGAACCAGTGGAAGATCCGGAGGAGGAGCCGGATATTAGTGACGGTGAATGGTTTGTTATATCTCCTCCTAGCGATGAGGATTGATGACACCACTCATTCCTTTTGTTTAAACAATTCTCTTTCTATAAACTTAAATGGGGAGGCTTGTTTACCATCCGACCGATGATTTTGAGTTTTAACATTTGACTGGAAATATTATTGTGTGGACGCAATATATTTGTGTTGATTATAAAAATATCGAGTGTTTTGGTTTATAAGTACACTATTCTATTCCTTGTTTGCTTGTACTGAGTATGAAAATTATACACGGTGTATATTTTTCTTATGTTGGTGCTAATAACCATATCACAATCCCCATGGATCACAAGGCTAACCCCCCCCCCTCTAATTACCCTGTTATGCAGTTAATCCTTAGTCTAACTTGACTTACACCTTAGCATATCGAAGTCTACGTATGGGTTTTTCCCAATTGGTTCGATGATCTCAAGGATATTGGAAGACGGAGATACAAATTAGCCAACCCTCAGGAATGTGATGACTTAAAAAATTCTCTTACCGCTTATATTGCAAGAGTAGTTATCCCATAAGATTTTTCTTTCTATGTGAATCTCTTCACTAACCTTTGCATTGGCTGATGCTTACCGTTTAATGCGATATTTAGTTACTATTAACAACTTAGACAAATCTATCATTCTATTATCATGGTGACACCTCATCTTCGCTTCTCCATGTGGAAACTCCAATAAGATTGCGCTCTAGCTTATTTTGATAAACTTGACTTTCTATCCTTGGTGATCACTTCTTGAACTCTGAAGATGGTGATGTACTGTTAATACGACCATACAATTTTGAACATGTTTAAGCATTCTCGTAATGAAACCTCTTGACGACATATTTGCTTTTCTAATTCATGCACACGACTTAGCTCAACCATTTCGAATTTGGTTGCTTACAGGCTTAACTAATGACAAACTCATTTAAGTTCATGGATTATGGTGAATATTTCCTTATTCGTACAAAGCAAGCTAGACAAATTTGGCGGACGTTTCAGTTGAACCTAGGCATTACAAACTAGTACAACAACTATTCTCTCTTGAAATTCTTGTTGTGCCTACACCTTCAACGTAACACTTCCATCGACGAATAACATTTTTATTATATTTATACTACTTGCGTATGATCAACACATCCATGTCATTAGATAAATCTTTACTGATGATTCTAAAAAAATTATGTATTACACTGAGTGGAACACACTGATTGCGGCCATACTTTGGTATGTTTTCCACGTCTTATCCTGTTGTGCTATAATGAATACCATAGTTTTTGTCTAACTCTGTTATGCGCAAATCCTCGCTTGGTTAAATCACTCTATACGAATGTTACTCGAGAAGCAACAAGCCATACTTAAGTTCATCAAGTGCAGGAGCACAAAGGAAATTTTCTATTTCAGTGAGGCTGCCGAGGTCAACACCATTTCCATGTGAAAGCACCATACTTATGTATAACTCCGTCTTCATCGACATCTTTGTTTCCGTACTTATTCCCTTTTAGACTGGGAGCTGGTCATATACTACAACCAACTGCACTCGATATAGCATGATCGATATCTACAATGATATCCTGATCAATATCAACTTCAAGGATTTAGTTTCATTCTAAAACCTATATGAGATCGGGCTACCATTAGTTGAGAGTTTGAGATTAGGACATCTCTAAAACTCCTTTCAGAACTCGGTACGACCATTACGAGTTCCTAGTTATGCCATTCAGGTTAACCAATGCAGCTGTAATTTTCATGGATCTCATGAACCGAGTGTGCAAACCCTACCTCGACAAATTCGTCATTGTTTTCATTGATGAAATTTTGATTTACTCAAAAAGCTAGGAGGAACACGAACAACATTTACGTCTAATTTTGGAGCTCCTAAAGAATGAACAGTTTACGCTAAATTCATGAAATGTGACTTTTAGAGTCATGAAATCCATTTCCTTGGACACGTATCAACAAAGCAGGGATACATGTCGACCCAGCCAAGATTGACTCCATTAAGAGTTGGCCTGCACCGAAAACTCCTACCGAACTCCGCCAATTTCTTGGTCAGGCGGGTTACTATCATAGATTTATCGAGGGATTCTTAAAGATTGCTCAACCTCTCACTACTTTAACTCAAAAGGATACCACTTACAAGTGGGGTGATGCCCAAGAATCTGCATTTCAACTCCTAAAGGAGAAACTTTGTAGCGTGCCTATCTTATCCTTACTAGAAGGCACCGATTATTTCGTTATCTACTGCGACACATCTATTCAGGGTCTCGGTTGCGTTTTGATTCAACGTGAGAAAGTAATCAATTCGAAGTTGTGGTCTTTGCTATCAAGATGTAGAGACATTAATTATACGGTACCAAATGTACGATCTATACCGATCAAAGAGTCTCGAGCACATCTTCGAACAGAAGGAGCTAAACATGCGACAACGTCAATGGGTTGAACTCTTGAATGATTATGATTGTGCCATCAATACCATCTGGGCAAGGCTAACGTTGTAGATGAAGCCCTCATCCGAAAGGAAACCAAACCTAAACGAGTTCGAGCTCTACAACTTACAATCCATTCGAATCTGCCAGAACAAATTCGCAATGCTCAGGTCGAAGCATTGAAGTGGAAGAATCTTCTAGTTGAATCCATGTGTGGCATGGAGAAACAACTCGAAACTAAATCAAACGGTATTCCCTATTTCATGGAGCGAATATGGGTTCCACTGTACGAAAAAATGCGAGATCTTGTGATGGACGAAGCACACAAGTCTCGATACTCGATTCACCCTGGTTCTAACAAATTGTATCATGAGCTAAAGACACTATATTGATGGCCTAACATGAAAGGAAACATAGCCAAGCATTTGAGCAAGTGCTTGACCTGCGTTAGGGTCAAAATTGAATACCAAAAGCCTTTTGGTTTGCTTCAACAACTAGAACTACCGATGTGGAAATGGGAACAAATTTCCATGGATTTCATCACTGGGTTACCCAAAACTTAAGGTGGAAATGACAACATCTGGGTGATCGTGGATCGCCTAACCAAATCTGCTCATTTTCTCACAATAAAAGAAACGGACAAACATGACAAACTTGCCAGTATCTACATGAAAGAAAATAGTCACTCGCATGGAGTGCCAATTTTAATCATCTCCAATCGTGATTCTCGTTTTACATATTATCTTTGACAATCAATGAAAAAATCTTTAGGCTCACGCTTGGATATGAGCACGCCTACCATCCTCAAACTGATGGTCAAAGTAAATGTACCATCCAAACACTTGAATACATGCTCCGAGCATGTGTTATCGACTTTGGTAACGGTTGGGAAAGACACCTACCTTGGTGGAATTCTTATACAATAATAGTTACCACTCCACGCTGCACCGTTCGAAGCGTTGTATGGATGGAAATGCTTATCCTTTCTCTGTTGGGCTGAAACCGGAGACAGCGAGATTAATGGTCCAGAACTCATACTTGAAACCTCTTAGAAATATTGTTTAGATTAGAAACCGTATGGCGGCAGCGCGTGATCGCCAGAAAAGTTATGCGGACAAACGTAGAAAACCACTGGAATTCCAAGTGGGTGATATGATTTTGTTGAAAGTCTCACCTTGGAAAGGTGTGGTTCGCTTCGGGAAGTGAGGCAAATTAAATCTGTGGTACGCTGGACCATTCATAATCGTAAAAAGAATAGGGCTGGTGGCCTATATACTGGATCTACCCGAGGAACTGAGTGGAGTTCATAACATCTTTCACGTCTCGAACCTAAAGAAATGTTTACCCGATGAAACACTTGTAGTTCCCTTCGAAGAGCGGGAAATTGATGACAAATTGCATTCTGTCGATAAAACAGTTGAAATTATGGATAGGGAAGTCAAGACTCTTAAGCACAACAAATTTCCTTAGGATTATCAACCTAAACTAGTTCATCGATTGAATAATTCCACCCCATTGTTCAGAGTTTATAATAAAAGTATTATAACCTTTAAGATCATTGTTCATCAACTTGGTCAACAATTTCACTCATTCGATAAACTAGGTCAGTTTAGGCATAATTTACCAAAGTCGCTAATCCTCATTGTTTTGGTCAAAAATTACCGAAGAAATTAAGTGATCAAATTTAGTTTGTGACGTAGTGTGCTATAGAGATTTGCAAAAATTGTTAAGTTGATTAATAAAGAAAACAGATTTAGGATATAGTTTCAGGATAACAAATTATATCAATTATCAAGCAATGAACAATAAAAGTAAGGATTGACACGGGATGTATGAGGAAAGCCCTTGATCTATCTAGATCGCCGGCACAAAACCTCAAGAGCTGACAACTGCTAGCTGCCTTTGTTCTTCTTATTGATTGAAATATCAGGATACAGCTTCGGGATAATGCACGGATCAGCTCTAAGTGTTACAATGATTGTGAAATGTGAGTGAATGATTGTGAATATAGAGAGTAATTGGTGTGCGTACGAGATTACATGTGTTTTTCTAATGATCCGGCATCCCCTTATATAGTTTTTAAATTCTAACTAAATATCCTACAATTCTGGGATACAGAGAATATCCCCCTTGTGATAGTTGTAGACCTCTTCTTCCGCTATCAACGTTCACCTTCAACCACTTTAAGTATACAAAAAAACCATTAGTAACGAGCAAGATACTTTTGCAGGATGTTACCAATATCCTGGTTTGGTATCTGGTCACAGATTAGAAACATAAAGTCGGGATACAGGTTCAAATTCCACCCATAACAATTGTCCCCAAAATTATAGTTGTTGGATATCCCGATTCCAATGGATATATTTTTAGTTGTCCGAAATCTTTAAAGGGATAGAGATGTTTATGCAACTTGGTGCAACTTCCAAGGCAAAATTTTCTCATATTTAGCTAGTCTCTTCCCTATATCTTCTACTCAAATCCTTCTTCTATCTCATTGCATCAGAATTTCAGGTATTATTCTCTCCCTCCTTTAAACTTTTTCCTCTGCATTTCGTCTTCTTCTCCATTAGTTTTCCATGGTCAAACGCATAAGATCTTGTACCGGTGATTCCATTCCAACATTTGTTGCATAGAACCTGCTTAAAAATCCCGAGCAAGAGGTTTGTAGCTTTGATAATGTCGACATAGCTGCACTCCGATCCTCTAGTGCTTTCCCGGACGACGCCGTCATCCGACCATATGATCGGAATCTTCGATCACACGTGTCTTCGACTGAATGGCTTTCTGGCGTACCCTTTTTCCTTAGGTCTTAGGTTCCCGTTCCCTGAGTTTATCATGGAGTTCTTTCATGTCACTGGTCTGAGCTTTTTCTAAACCATGCCCATGGTTTGGAGATCTTACTTGTGCTTGACCGGATCAAAACCAACCACGTTCCTGATCTCTGTACCGAGGATTTACCTTTGGCCTATCATTTGAGGTCCCATGGATCTAGCTGGTTCTTGTTGTTCTACATCTCGAACAGTCCTTTCATTCTCCTAGCTACTAAGAATGAGGATTAGTGGAAGTGCAAGTTCTTCTTTGTTAAGAGAGACTCCATCGTCAATGGTAGTGATTTCGGTGGAGTGGTTAACCAAGGGTAGGATTTAGGGTTTTAGGGATGTCCCCAAATGTTCCTGCTATGACATCCCGAACTTATATCCGGGTCTTTTGTGCAGCAGATTTCAGGAAACTAGTTCCCCCAACTCCAGAGTCAGAGACACGGATTAAGGCCATTTACAAGTTGTTGGAGATCAAAAGAACCTTTTTGCTTAGCCCTTCCAAGTTCCAGCCAGCATTCTACTTCCATCATGTCTGGTAAGGATATCTGCTTTGAATATTCCTCATATGTTTGGTTAATCAGGATATTATTATGTGATAGAATTGGAATTACTCCCTTTTATGCAGATTCCACCAAGGTCCCTGCTACTTTTCAATCTTGAGGAACTTGATAGCTTCTCCAAGCCTGTCTCGGTGAAAAACAACCCTCTATTGCCACCAGCTCTAAGCCCTCTACTGCTCCTAAACCTTCTCCGCTGACAAGGTCCCGGGCCTCAGGATCCAAGAAGAGGAAGGGTTCTGATTTCCCTGCTACTGCTGTCGTAGCCTTTCCTATAAGGGTCTTGGCTTCATGGAGTCCATTGATTCCATGACACATCCCTCAACCAGGTGAATATCCACATCCCGTATCTGTATCCTACACATGTATGCTGAACTGTATCCTGATTAGATTATATCTATTGATACCTGCATTTTGTTTTGTAGGGTCTGGACAGCCTAGCACTTCTTCACAACGAGGCTTGTGAAGCAGTCAAGTTTCTAGAGGCCAAGTTGAAGAAAGCCAAGGTCACCGTTGAGGATCAGGGGAAGATCGCTGCCGCCAAGACCCAACACTACAGGATAAGCTGAATAAGGTGACTCAGGATGCTGAACTCAAGCTAGCCACCATCCAGGTTAACCATGAGCAGGAGATGATCTCCTTCAGGGATGGCCTCAAAAGTTCAACTGTGATCTCGCTTCTCCGGGCCAGGATCAAGATGGCTTATGAGGCCAAGGAAGCGGGCTTTGAATGCCCATCTTGGACTGTAGATGCCTGGGAGGCCAAGCTGAAGGATCTGGGAGGCAGCCCTGTAGAGCATCCTTCTAAACCTGGGGCTGGCGAGTCTTCTAAGGCAGCTGAGGCAGCAACAGAGGTAGGTGGAAAGGCTGGTGCAGATGGTGGAACAGGCGCCGGTGCTAGTGAAGATGATGGTATGGTTGGTGTTGCCTCGTGAGTGGGCAACAAAGTGGGCTATGATGGATGTTATTGCTTAGGCCGGAGCCCACTTTTTTATTCTGATGGTTAATGTCTGTTGAACAATTTCCCTTTTCTGCATGCTGAACATTTACTTTCTGCATTTAGATTTAGAACAATATAACGATCGGAGGTGGAGGGATCCTGGTTTTTGAGGACGAATCCTTCAATCGTTAATGTTAATAAGCTTTCGGACAGCTTACACCGTTGGTGGATGGGTTTCGGTTTGAAACGAAGCCAAGGGTATAACATTTTGACCTGTTAATAGGAATCTAATTTGTTAGCCTTATCTTTGTGTTATATGTTGTTTGCAAAACGTTAGACTAAGTATCCTGCTCAGGATATTAGTGGTATCTATATTGCTTTCCATTTATGTTTCGAAAAATGCTTTATAAAAATTCTGTAGGAAAAAATTTTCATAGTTAATAAATCCCATGTATTTAGATAAGGCCTTTAAACTTAGAAAAAAATAAGAATCCATACCAGAGACGTTTAAGTAGAAAGTTTGTGATAAACCTTAGGATTATTTGTAATGTCCCCAGCAGGAAATATTGTCAGCATTTGTTACATTTAGCCCTAGCATAGGTGTCCCCTGTCTGTGCAGAATTAGCATGTTGCATCAGGATATATTTTGCTTATATAATCCTTAACTTGGTAATTGAGCTTTACAATTTTCTTCCATCAGAGAAATATATTTAAACATAATTGTGTTTTAAGATACTCTTGGGATTATCCAAAATCTTGTGTTTCACTTGGGATAAACCCATTTTTCATGCGCTACAGGTGGGAGTGTAAGAACTCCAATAATGATGAAATTGTCAGCCACCTTAGAGAGTATGAAAATACCCTTCACATGAGAGAGGTGACCAGTCCTCATATACCATTAGAATCCAGGATATAGCCAATAATTACGAAATTGTCAGCCACCATTACATGAACTGGTCCCGCCATCTTGAACTATATTCGATAACGTACACTCCAGGCGAAGTGTTTAAACTCAATTCGAGAGAAAGGTGAATACCTTTAAACCTTATAAGGGATGTAACACCCTTAAACGTGAGAGGGGGGGCCAATCCTCTAGTCTTTCGATTTATCTTGAGTAAATATCCTAGAGTATCATCTTGAAACGTATCCCTACAAAACACCTTCAAACTAGGGTGAGAGTGGGTGTTAGCTTGGCTAACACCCCTTTGATGCTTAAGTCAGTATAGGGTTTCAAAATAAAAAATAATATATTAAATAAATTAAATAAGGTAGGGTTCCTACCGTCCCGAGTTAGAATTTAAATTACCAAACTCACTTGTAATAAGCTTTGAGGTATATGGCGTTTAAGGATCATGGTAGCACATCCCCCTCCGTCGTCTTGAGCCTATATGCTCCCTTTCCGGATTCTGATTCTATCTCATATGGTCCTTCCCATTTTGGGGCTAATTTCCCATCGGCGGGATTAGTTGTGTTTGAAATGCCTTTCTCAATACCCAATCCCAACTTGGAACTTCTTGTCCTTATATTCTTGTTGTAAGACTTGGCTATCCGCTGCTGGTATGCTACCATTCTTAGTTTTGTTGCATCTCTTATTTCATCAACGGTATCCAACTCTTGGTATAATGCTTCAGATTCAAATCAGGATTTCGTAGATTTGATCTAGCTGTAGGTATCATCATTTCAGTCGGAAGCACTACTTCTGCCTCGAATACTAGTGAGAATGGGGTCTGCCCAGTAGCATTTTTTGCAGTTGTTCTATCTGCCCATAGGACAAATGGTAGTTCCTCAACCCATTTTCCTTTTTTGGCACCTAATCTCTTTTTCAAATTATTGACAATTATTTTGTTCGAGGATTCTACCAGCCCATTAGCTTGAAGATGCACCGGTGTTGATGTAATCATCTTTATGCCCCAACTCTTAAAAAAGTCTGTAGTCCTCTTGCTGATGAACTGAGAGCCATTGTCACAAATTATCTCGGCCGGTATCCCGAATCTTGTTAGTATATTCCTTTTATGAAGGATACCACTTCTTGATCCCTACATTGGACAAAAGCTTCTTCTTCAACCCATTTAGAGAAGTAATCAGTCATTGCTAACATAGAAACTTTTCCTCTTGGAGCTTTAGGAAGCTTTCCCACTATATCTATCCCCCATTTCATAAATAGCCATGGGGATGTAATAGGATATAATGGTTCTGCAGGTTGATGCAGTATGTTGCTATGTCTCTGATATGCATCACATTTCTAGGTATATTCCATAGCATCCTTTCTTATAGTTGGCCAATAATATCTTATTATCAGTACTTTTGAAATAAAGCTCTGCCCCCATGTAAGACCTTATCTTAAATCATTTAAAATTTCGTATTTAAACGAGTGAATGCGAATACACGTCACTACAAATTTTCAAGTTTAATAAAACTTTATCAACACTAAACATTTTGATATGCCGTTACTAATTAGTTCTGTAACATGGAAACCAAATGCGGAAGCTTGATCTTTGATCGTGTTCGGTTCTTCATTGAGCTTGATCGTCATCTGGAGATACTTGCGATTACCCTAAAATGGAAATATGAAAATATTAATATTATAGCGAATTTCCAAAAGCATAACATAATTGACTTGATAAAAAAATTATTAACCAGTAAATATAGTTTCTGAGGTGGCGTCGGCAACGGCATATAGCCGTGTCGGCGATGTCATGCAGATTATTGCGACGGGTCAAGACTGTCGTAGGTAGTAGTTTAATGCGTCGGGACAATAGAGTTGCGTCGGCGACGGCCAGTTGTACCGTCAGCGACGGTACCTTCTGCAGCAGTTTTGCTGCAGATTTATTTAATTGCCCGTCCGACCCGTTTCAAGTCCCGAACATTTAAAATACGACTCGAGACTTTCGGTGACACGTCTGTAAAACACTATTTCATGTTTTCATTCCACAGTTGCCATCCGTAGGCTACGGCTGACCACCGTAGCTTAAGGTGGGCTGTCGCAAGATTTTCCGTTTTGCCGTTTTTGTTATGAAATCTTCCGTAACTTGTTACATTTTCACCCGTTTCCTATGAAACTTCTTTCTAAATGTCCGTAAAATGTTTTCTTACATAATTAACCGGAAATCCAAACCCCGGATTCTTAATCCTTATGAATTACTCACACATTTCCGGTTTGTACTCATATTTTCCGATTTTACCCTTAATCGCTGTAGGTCCTGATAAGTCGGATCTAATCGATATCACACAAACAACCTTTGAGAAATAATATGAAGATGGAAGGATTCAACTTGCATACAAATTGTAATTTTTCTAATACAAGTCAACGTGTAATCAAAGAGCTACCTAACCCTAATACATCATTAACTATATATACTAGAGGATTGGAGCTCCTAAACTCTAACCTTTTAGGCCCAAAGCCTTTCCCCAAGCCCATTACATTAAGACAGCCCAAATCCTAACAAATACTAATGCATAAACCTATTAATGTCTTTACAATCTCCCCCTAGGTTTACTGCATTGGAACTGGCCTTACGCTTCAGAATCATCAATCATGTGCAAATAATCTGTTTCAAATTACTGTAGCCACTGCACTTGTCCAGGATTTAGCACACTCTTCATATTTGTCACTCGCTTGAATCTAATGTGCACCTAGCATCAAAATATCCTCCTCGTGAAAACTAATTAGATCCAAAGTATCTGCCAGACGAAATGCCTTTTGTTTTATGACAATGACAGCTTCTGCCATTCTTGGATCATAGGCCCAATATCAAAGGTTCTGCAGCACACATTTCGGAAACTTTGGAGCGGCTGGAATAACCTTGTCCTTGTCGGTCGGTGGCCAGATAACATTTTGGAGCCGTTTGTGAGTATGAGGGTCTCGCACCCCTGGGCTTTTTTTTAGATATGACTCTGCAGTCTTCATTGTTGGAAAATTATGTGATACTTCATGTTCAAGCTTTGAGTGAAACGCCCAACCGCGAGCTCGTTGGTTCGGATCTGCGTCAGAATAGTGACCTCTTAATAGACTTTTCAGATCAATCTTCGTCCATGATTCAAATTGTGTCCGTTTCGAATAATATTCTTTGTGTCCGCTCTCTCTTGTGACGATCCATAATTTTCTGTCGTGATCATACCTCCAAGATTTCACTTTTGATTTGTTTCCAACTTTATCATAGTGACTCGACCCTATTTCCATGGCATATCTGTCCGATACTTTTGAAGGATCCTTTGGCTGAAAATTCTCATCGAGTGGATTCACGTCTTGATTCTTCATTACGATCATCTTTTTGCTGCTGGAACTTCCTTTTTGTGGCTGCTTTCTCTTTCTTGATCTTTCAGCAGAAAGGTATGCATTCAGGCCCGCTTCATTGTAACATCCGTCAAAAAACGGGTTTTCAAAACCCGCTTCGTTTATTAATCGAATAGTCAGTTTCAAATTTTCGTTGCTTATTTAATGCTCATTTTAATTTTAAACAATACATAATTAATAAATATTTTAGAATATAGAAACTAAAATTGTTAAAAAGTAAAAATAAAGTAAATAAAAAAGAAAATAGGCTGCCGGGTTTCGAACCAGGGTCAGCCGGAAGAAACAACAAACACACATCTTAACCACTCCGCCACTTGACTTGTTTGTGTAAACAATGAATCGTATAAAACTTAAGTTGCACCCGTGAACTCATCTGTTTGCGCCAAAACTGAAACCGATAATCGGCTTTCAACTATCCAGACTTTTGAGTGATCGTGAGTTACTGAATATAACCGATAAACCCATTACAACCCACGTGAGTGAATCTCGTGCGCATTCAACATCATCAAACGAACGCACCCAATGTGAGTGAATCTCTACAAATTCCCCGTTTAATCACATTTTGGGGTGTATCATGTGTCACTTATTATTTATTACATTTAAACACGTGTGCATCCATCATATCCATCATCAAATGTGTATCCATTATGTATCAATTATTTGTGTGGTTAATGTTTAGATTAAATTTATTATTTTCAGTACATACATTATCACATGCTCGTCTGTTCCCCATTACCTATGAGCGGAACCGTTCCCCATTACCTATGAGCGGAACGTGGCGTTGCCAACATATGATCGGCTTCGTTTGATTGAGCCTTGATCACACATACATCATCATAGGCCGTCCGTTCCCCATTACCTATGAGCAGAACATGACGTTGCCAACATATACATTATCATTCATGTCATATACTCATGCAAGGTGGTTTGTTATTGTTTGATTATATACGTTTGCTCACATATGATTATTGCACAATTTTTCCATATTAAATACAATAAGAAACCAATATCAAATGTTTTTAACAAGGTTCATCGCCAACTTTTGTTGACCCAAAATCCCCCATTTTTACACATGATACAGGTGATCCAGTTGCAGCAAGAAATATATAGGACGGCCTAGAAGAATAAATCAGTTTAGACTTTGGATTGTCTGCTTAGTTATCTTTTTCCTTGTAATTGTATGAACTTGTTTGGAATATTGAAGTTGTAATTTGAATTTAATAAATATGAAACATAGTAGTAAACATCATGAGCTTTGGTGATAACCCAATTATGCCCCGACTCTTATTCCGCTGCGGGTCGGGGTGTGACAGATTGGTATCAGAGCCATGACTATAGGGATATAGGATAGGTTATTAGACCCTTAGAGCCTATACTATAGTTGATTAGAATTATTTAAATTGTTTATGTGTTACATACAAAATTCATGATGTTTATATGCTTTATGTTTATTGTTACATTCAATGTTATGCAAGCATGTTCATAAGTACATATTACTATACAATGCTCATCATGAATCATATCCTCATAACATATCATATCCATGAGAGAACACACCACACAAATTCCATGATTTTTGCAACGATTTTTGTATTTTTTTTCAAATCACATCAAAGTGAGTTCTCATGACGGGCATGTAGTAACTAGAAGGGTACAAGTACCGGTAGTCGGAACGTCCTGTCTAGGCTTGGCATTCATATAAATCCAAAATAAAGGACCAGTTTGCCTACCTGGGGACTAACGATGAGAGTACGAAGGAACTATTAGGCCAAAGCATGCTATACCAAACGTCGTGTGAGCTAACCCCACTTTGAGTTGTCATTGTGTCTACACCTGGACACCCTCCTACCATACATCTCGCAAACATATTTCATGGTTTTCATTCGGGTGATGCGAGTGTTAAACCGCCAACATCAATGTGAATCCTACTAAGCCAATAGTCATGGGGGCCCACATGACTATACAGGCGATGGTATGGGGGACATTGGAGGCCCAAACATGAGCAAACCCAAGACATCCTATGGATGTAGTTGCATTATTTATGATTATGTTATTTTGTTACTTTTAACGACACATGACACCTAAAAAGACTCCTTAAACTCACAATCTTCTTATGTATGTTCCTGTAGATGTCGGCTAGGCAGCAACGTGGGGGTAGAAAGTCAGGAAGGTCAAACGAACGCTTGGCCACCCAAATCGCAAAACAAATGGCCGCGGTGCTTCCTGACATCGTAATTCAAGTCCAACAAGCTCTCGCCGCAAATCCCATCAACCCTCCCAATCAAGACGACCAGAACGTCGACAACCCTCCCTCTAAAAAGTGCTCTTACAAACATTTCAAGTCTTGCGATCCCCCGAAATTTGAAGGGACCGAAGGTGTCACTGCTCTCCTCCACTGGTTTGAGGAAATGGAAAACACCTTCCTCAATTGCGATTGTCCCGAGGATCGTAAGGTACGTTACGCAACCGGGAGAGTATTTGGAGTAGCTCTTACCTGGTGGAATACAGAAAAAGGTAAGAGAGGAGTCGAAGATGCAATGGCCTTAACATGGGAGGAGTTAAGGGAAATCATGACGAGACGCTTCTGTCCAAGAAGCGAGATCAAAAAGTTAGAGGATGAATTCCACTCGTTAAAGCAAAAGGAGGGAGATCATACTTCCTACAACAAAAGGTTTCTAGAGTCGAACCAAATGATCCCCAACTTGTTCACCCCAGTATACCGCTTAGTCGAACACTATATTCGAGGCCTCCCCTCGAAAATTCAAGACTCAGTTCTAAGCACTTCGCCTGCAACACTTGAAGCTGCTATGGAACTAGCTACCGAGCTTACCGAGAATCGTATCCAAAACGGCAAATTTAAGGATGAGAAAAAGAAAGCCCCCATTGAGGGCCAAACTTCAAACCATTCCACCTCCTCCTCAAACTTTGCTAGTAAGAGGAAACAAAACGGCAGGAACTTTGCTGTCACACAAACAAACTTCCCTATCCCTGCTGCACCCATCACCCAAGTTGCCCCCTCAGCTGCACCATATAAAAAGCCATACTCCGGCCCATACCCAAGATGCAACCGTTGCCAATACCATCACTTTCCCGAGCACCCTGCCAACATTGCACCGGCTGTGGCCGCGCAGGTCACACCATCCAAACCTGTCGCGCACTTCAGCGAACGAACCGCAATCAGCCCTCAACCCAAACCCACCATCAGATAGTGGGTCAAGCCCAACAACCTTTATTCCTACCACCTGCCCAACATGTAGCCCAATCCTACTACCAACCCAACTATCCCATTATGCAACCTATGCGGGCTTGTTACAACTGTGGAGACCCGAACCACTTCCGGAACACCTGTCCACGCTTGGTGAACATCATCCATGCCCAAGCTCAAGCAAATCCAGTAAACCAGGCTAACCAAGCTCCTCCACCTGCTAGGGGAAGAGCTTTCAACATCAACGCAAATCAAGCTAGGGCTGACAACAACGTGGTTAACGGTACGTTTCTCATCAATGGTAGTTATGCATCCATGTTATTTGATACTGGCGCGGATAAGAGTTTTGTGTCCTTAGAATTTGAACCCATCCTCAACCAAACTCGTGATAAACTCATGGAATCCATAACGGTAGAAGTTGCTGACGGAAAATCGGTCTCATTAAACTCTATTATACGCAATTGCACTCTCACCCTAAACGATCACGATTTTCCAGTTGATCTCATTCCTATGAAGTTGGAAAGTTTCGACATTATAATTGGTATGGACTGGCTCAGCCAACATCATGCTGAAGTTGTATGCCGCGAAAAGTTTATTCGCGTTCCTCTTACAAACGGTCAGACTCTACGAATCTTTGGAGAAACCCCTTCGAAAGGACTCAAATTAATGTTCTGTCTTCAAGCCCGAAAATATCTCCGCAAGAATTATGTCGCATTCCTAACTCACGTCGTCAAAAAGGGGATCAAGGAGAAGAAACTCGAAGACATTCCAGTAGTAAAAGATTTTCCGCAAGTTTTTCCTGACGACATTTTAGGACTTCCTCCCGTAAGAGAAGTCGAATTCCGCATTGATCTTATACCTGGAGCTACACCAGTCGCAAAATCTCCTTACAGGTTAGCCCCATCAGAAGTGCAAGAGCTGGCCAGTCAACTGCAAGAGCTTACTGACAAAGGATTCATACGTCCTAGCTCATCGCCTTGGGGTGCACCTGTCCTTTTTGTGAAAAAGAAAGATGGAACGTTTCGCATGTGTATCGACTATAGAGAACTCAAAAAGTTAACGGTCAAGAACCGCTACCCATTACCTCGCATCGATGATCTTCTAGACCAACTTCAAGGCGCCACCTGTTTTTCAAAAATCGACCAACGTTCTGGTTATCATCAACTCAGAGTACATGAAGAAGACGTCCCAAAGACCACCTTCCGAACTCGTTATGGTCAATACGAATTCGTGGTCATGCCATTTGGTTTAACCAACGCTCCAGCAGTATTTATGGATTTAATGAATAGGGTATGCAAACCCTACCTCGACCGCTTTGTCATAGTCTACATCGACGACATCCTCATCTACTCAAAGTCTAAGTCTGATCATGAACGACACCTTCGACTCATCCTTACATTCTTAAGGACAGAAAAGTTGTACGCTAAGTTTTCGAAATGTGAATTCTGGTTAAGGGAAGTACAATTCCTTGGACACGTCGTCAATGACAAGGGAATTCATGTTGATCCCTCAAAAATCAAGGCAGTACAGGAATGGCAAGCGCCACGTACACCTACCGAAGTAAGATCTTTTCTTGGTTTGGCTGGTTATTATCGCCGTTTCATTTCAAATTTCTCCCGGATTGCTGTACCACTCACGGCTTTGACTCATAAAGGAAAGCCCTTCATATGGGTACCCAAACAAGAAGAAGCCTTCCAAACCCTTAAACAAAAACTATGTGACGCACCTATCCTCACACTTCCTGAAGGTTGTGATGACTTCGTGGTTTATTGCGACGCGTCAGGGCAAGGACTAGGCTGTGTTTTAATGCAAAGAGGAAAGGTGATAGCTTATGCATCTAGGCAACTCAAAATTCATGAGAAGAATTACACCACCCACGACCTAGAACTTGGAGCCGTTGTGTTCGCTCTTAAGATATGGAGACATTACCTCTACGGTACTAAGTGTGAAATATACACTGACCACAAGAGCCTCCAACATATCTTCAACCAAAAGGAGTTAAACATGAGGCAACGAAGATGGGTCGAACTTCTTAATGACTACGACTGTGAAATTCGGTATCATCCTGGTAAGGCAAACGTGGTGGCCGATGCGCTCAGTTGAAAGGGTTATGCGAACTCCATTCGTCTTCTATGTTCGCAAATCATAACCGACATCAAAGATCAAATCCGAGAAGCCCAACATGTTTCTGTAACAGAAAATGACGTACGCAATGAGCTGTCTTGTGGAGCAGAACTTAAAATCGAAACTAAATCCGACGGTATTCTGTACTATCTAGATCGCATATGGATTCCCGATCACAATAACCTTCGTGATTTCCTTATGAATGAGGCGCACAAAACACGGTCTATACACCCAGGAGCCGATAAGATGTATCAAGACCTTCGATACACCTACTGGTGGCCTGGCATGAAGAAGGATATCGCTGTTTTTGTTTCCAAGTGCCTTACATGTTCCAAAGTAAAAGCTGAACATCAAAGACCCTCAGGACTTCTAGTCCAACCTGAAATACCTGTATGGAAGTGGGAAAACATAACCATGGACTTCATTACCGGGTTACCTCGCACCTCCAGTGGGTATGACACTATATGGGTAATCATTGATCGTCTTACAAAATCAGCTCACTTCATTCTGATTCGCGAGGACTTCAAGAACGAGAAGTTAGCTCGTATCTACATCAGCGAGATCGTAAGCCGTCATGGTGTACCGTTAAGCATTATTTCAGATCGTGATGGTCGTTTCACTTCACGAACATGGCAAGCTGTACAAGCCGCTTTGGGTACATGATTAGACCTCAGTACCGCTTATCATCCTCAAACTGATGGACAATCTGAACGCACCATCCAAACTCTTGAAGATATGCTTCGAGCATGTGTCATAGACTTCAAAGGGAATTGGGACGCTCATCTACCATTAGTTGAATTTTCGTACAACAACAGCTATCATTCAAGTATCGGCATGGCACCTTTCGAAGCTTTATATGGTCGTAAGTGCCGATCTCCAGTATGTTGGCATGAAATTGGAGAAGCTCAAATCACCGGTCCAGAGTTGATTCAAGAAACAACAGACAAGATCCATCAAATTTGAAACAATCTTCTAGCGGCACAAAGTCGTCAAAAGAGTTATGCAGACAAACGACGAAAGCCCTTGGAGTTTAACATTGGTGATCATGTACTTATAAAAGTATCACCGTGGAAGGGAGTAGTTCCTTTTGGCCAGAAGGGAAAGCTAGCACCACGCTACGTAGGACCTTTCAAGATACTCGAAAGAGTAGGACCTGTAGCATACAAGCTTGACCTACCAGAAGAACTCAACAGAATTCACCCCACGTTCCACGTATCAAACTTAAAGAAGTGCCTCGCCGATGAAAACCTCCATATTCCCCTAGAAGATATTCAGATCGATACATCTATGCACTTCATTGAAAGACCAGTAGAGATCATGGACTTCGGAGAAAAACGTTTAAGACGGAGTCGTATTCCAATTGTTAGGGTACGCTGGGAGTCGAAACGAGGACCTGAGTTTACTTGGTAATGTGAAGACTCAATGCGCGAAAAATACCCGCATCTTTTTCCTGTTACCACTACTACTTAAATTTCGGGACGAAATTTCTAAAAGTAGGGGATACTGTAACATCCGTCGAAAAACGGGTTTTCAAAACCCGCTTCGTTTATTAATCGAATAGTCAGTTTCAAATTTTCGTTGCTTATTTAATGCTCATTTTAATTTTAAACAATACATAATTAATAAACATTTTAGAATATAGAAACTAAAATTGTTAAAAAGTAAAAGTAAAGTAAATAAAAAAGAAAATAGGCTGCCGGGTGTCGAACCCGGGTCAGCCGGAAGAAACAACCAACACACATCTTAACCACTCCGCCACTTGACTTGTTTGTGTAAACAATGAATCGTATAAAACTTAAGTTGCACCCGTGAACTCATCTGTTTGCGCCAAAACTGAAACCGATAATCGGCTTTCAACTATCCAGACTTTTGAGTGATCGTGAGTTACTGAATATAACCGATAAACCCATTACAACCCACGTTCTACTCATTCAGTCTTCAATTGCCTCGATTCATATGATTTTTGGGAGTTGAAAACCGAAATCATTTACTTCCAATTTACACTGATAATTCCATCGTCTCATAACTCGGAAACACTCGCAGAACCTCAAATTACGTTTTACTCTAGCTTCTGTTCGTCGGAATCGTTATCCGCTATCGCCGAACTTTCGCCGGAAAACCGGGACATACATCAAATCGGTAAATTTCTCGATTCTTTCATTTTCAATCCATTGTTAGACTTTAACTAACTTAAATCCTTCAACCAGAATCGGTCTCAGACGACGTTATCGGATATTCTACGCTCGCTGGAAAATCTCTGGACATTTCCGAAAACACGCTGTGAATCGGTACAAACATCTAAACCCTCTGATAATATTTGTTTAGTAACTTAATTTCACAATTAGTTGATCAAAACTGTTAATTGATCCGCTCAGACGGAATTCATAAAACAGAGCCGACGACCTTTACCGGAGTTTTGAGAAAAACATCTTTTCCGGTACATTCATTTCCAAAACCTTCTTTATCCATTACATTTCAATCATTTATATGTCCGACGAATGATTTAAACAAGAACTGTCGAATATCAATTGTCTGTGTCTTTGAACGAAGAAGATGAAGTCGAACATTAGGTATAAGTTTAATTAAAACAAGATATTAAACTGGGTTAGACACACAGTCCAGCGGTGGACTGTGTGCAAACACACAGCCACGTCACGAGTTCGAATCTTACAAACGCACCGGCTTTCCGAATTTAAACCAATTTTTTTTAAACTGAATCAGAGTAGGTCCCAGGATGTTTTTAAGATTATTATAAACTGAAAGTTTAACAGATAAGACACACAGCCCAACTGGTTGGGCTGTGCGCTTACAAACCAAAGGACCCGAGTTCGATCCGGTTTCACTGCAGCCGGTTCAACCATTTAAATTCTTTTAATATTAAACCAAATAAATTAAACATTTAGTTAGTATATATATATAATTAAAACGTAGAATATTTCGGGTTAGACACGTAGCTCAGTTGGTAGAGCTGCGTGCACGCGTACGAGAGGTCTCGGGTTCGAGCCTCACCCAGCGCACACATAAATCACTGTCCGACGGGTCAACGGTCCGGTCAACGGACCGGTCAACGGTCAACCCAAAAAGTCAACATTTATTTATATTTTTATTTATTTATTTAATTTAAAAATCAATTAAAAATACTTGAAAATAATATTTTTAAAGTTAGAAAATGACCTTAAACTCACAAAAATAAATCTAAAAATCCTATTAAAATTGTTAATAAAATCCACTTATTTACCGTACCTTTTCGTTATTATTTAGGTTAGTTATTCCTCATCGATCAACTCTCTAAACTCGTGCGCATTCAACATCATCAAACGAACGCACCCAATGTGAGTGAATCTCTACAAATTCTCCGTTTTAATCACATTTTGGGGTGTATCATGTGTCACTTATTATTTATTACATTTTGTGCATCCATCATATCCATGATCAAATGTGTATCCAGTATGTATCAATTATTTGTGTGGTTAATGTTTAGATTAAATTTATTATTTTCAGTACATACATTATCACAGGCTCGTCTGTTCCCCATTACCTATGAGCGGAACCGTTCCCCATTACCTATGAGCGGAACGTGGCGTTGCCAACATATGATCGGCTCCGTTTGATTGAGCCTTGATCACACATACATCATTATAGGCTGTCCGTTCCCCATTACCTATGAGCGGAACGTGACGTTGCCAACATATACATTATCATTCATGTCATATACTCATGCAAGGTGGTTTGTTATTGTTTGATTATATACGTTTGCTCACATATGATTATTGCACAATTTTTCCATATTAAATACAATAAGAAACTAATATCAAATGTTTTTAACAAGGTTCATCGCCAACTTTTGTTGACCCAAAATCCCCCATTTTTACACATGATACAGGTGATCCAGTTGCAGCAAGAAACATATAGGACGGCCTAGAAGAATAAATCAGTTTAGACTTTGGATTGTTTGCTTAGTTACTTTTTCCTTGTAATTGTATGAACTTGTTTGGAATATTGAAGTTGTAATTTGAATTTAATAAATATGAAACATATTAGTAAACATCATGAGCTTTGGTGATAACCCAATTATGCCCCGACTCTTATTCCGCTGCGGGTCGGGGTGTGACAGATTGGTATGCGACGTTAATAGGATCATCATCTTTATCCGCAAACTCACTTCCAAACTTTTTCTCCAACTTTGCCTTCATCTCATAAACCTCTGACATTAGCAGACTCACATCTCCTTGAAGTTTCTCAATGGTTTGGTCCCTGATAGATATCTTATTCTGTAAGGAGACAATTTGAGTGTTTTTCAGTTCAGTTTCTTGCTCAAGCAACAATACTCTGTGTTGTAGTTTGCCAACATCCATAACATCATCCTCATCACTATCCGATTGCTCAATAAATTTCATTCTCAGATAAACCAATGCCAGAATTACCTGCCTCATTATGAGCACCACTAGAACTTTCAGGCTGTAGACTTGGATCAGGAATAGAGCTTGAGCTTGGGGCTTGGGGAGATTAGAGAAATCAGGTGCAAAAACATTCTCCGGTTCATCATCTTCAAATTGTGCTTCATCAAAAGGATCGATACTAGGAGAAGGGATCCCAGAATCACCCTTTAGAGATGCAAGTAAAGCTTCAAGTTTTTCAGCAGAAATCAAATTTATTTCTCTATCAGTCTCCTCAACAGTCTCTGACTCAGCCTGTGCTGCTACTTCTTCTATCTCTTCTTCTGAATCAAGATCTTCAACAATAGGTTCTGGTTGTCTCGGTTTTCCTATGACCTGAACATCATGCTCTTCAGCAACGATTGCTATTACGGATTTAGGAGCAGCCGAAATTTCCTTGAATATCCCATGTTTAACAAGCTCGTATCAACCCACAAACTTGACCTTAGCGGAGTCTCGTTGTTTGTACGCTGCTTCGAAGCAACATGGTCCCAGCATCTTTAAGTTCAAATGGTTTGTGCCTTTAACAAGCTCAGGATGCTTCTTGTCGATAATCACCTGTACAAATCTTGGATAAAGCAGGAAAACTTCTTCTTCGTACGCTCCAACATACTTTTCATGTTTACTAAAGCGACAAGTGCAGCTGTTTGAGTCTGATTCAATTGGTTCTGGCCGCCCTTGTTCTCTGAAATACACTGTAGAAATATGTGAGCAAGACACCTCCAGTATGGAGGGAATAGCTTCTTCAGCACTACTGGATATGCCCCTTCATAGCTCATTCGACGAAAGCTTTCATCACACTATACTTGTTAAAAGCAGTAGGATGGTGTTCACTATCTCCAAATTGCAAAGCATCTCGAACATTAGACTCTGAAACTTTAATTTCTTTCTCTCCGATCTTTGTTTCAAAATAGGCATCTCCACCCTTGATTTTGCATTGATCCAAAAGTCCTAAATCATATCTTCATCTATCACTGGATTCGAATTTAGAGCATGAGTGATCCAGCAGTTGTTTAGTCTAGAAACTAGGGAATCAAATCTCTCTCTATATTCTGGTGGGGGATCAGACAAATAGAAGGCTTGATTATGAAAAGCTTCGATTTCCAGCTTTCGTCGGTCCATCATTTTCTGAGCCATTTTCTACACATGAAATACAGATGTCATCAATTATAGCAAACATTAATTTCCTCTAAGCTGTTATGACAGGTCAACTTTGTTGAAAAGTTAGCAGTTCAGAGGTAAAGGTCAGAGGGTCAAAAGTATTCCAAAGGTTCATAGGTCAGATGAACTCGAATGAAAAGGGTTTAAGTCAATGACCCCTTGTCATTCGAAATGGTTCATACATGAGCATCCGGAATGCATCTGAGATGCATCCAAGATACACCTGAAATGCATCCGAGATGCATTCGAGATGCAGAAAGATCTACCTTGGAGAGACAGAGATGAAAGAGATCCAGATAAACAGTAGTTCGAAATGACTAGAGATGGGCTTTATATAGTCTTGAAACATATCCCAGCCCATCTCTGAACAGTTGATTCGAGATGTGACTAGACCAGATCCATCTCTAACCAAGTCCATCTCGAAACAGTAAACAAACTAGGTCAATGAATTCAAGATAAGTGGGCCCACTCAAAACATAAATATTTAGTTCTTTCAGGCCCCTATCAATTTTAACCAGTCCTGAACAGTAACACCTTCTGTTAAAATCTACAATCCAACCGAGTAAGCAACCAATCATACAGAAAGAAAGACTATTAGTAAGAAAAGTAATCACAAAAAGATAAGGGGAGAGTTGCTATGAGATCAAACCAGTTCTGAACTGATTAAGGAACATTTTCGGCATGAGCTTGGTCAAACAGAACCATGTTATTGCTGATATATTTGTCCTTTTAAACTCATCACTTTAATCTTCAATTTTCAACCTTGTGACTTCCTCAAGTGAGTTTGCAATAACCTCCGAGTGTCCCACATCAAGGCATATCCCTGTGATCAAGGTAAGCATAACAGTTCATCATAACAAGTGAATATAATGAGGTCATCCTTTCTACTTAGAATGTTATTTGTTGGTGAATAGGTCAGTACAACGTACTACATGTAACATTTGTCAAAAATGGGTTTTCCAAACCCGCTTCGTTTGTAATCGAATATCAAGTTATAAATTTTTCGTTGCGTATTTATGTTTATTTTAATTTTAAACTATGCATAATTAATAAACAAATTAGAATTTAAAAACTATAATTAATAAAAAGTGAAAATAAAATAAATAAAAAAAGAAAACCGGCTTCCGGGATTCGAACCCGGGTCAGCCGGGTGAGTCTAGTCTTAACTCGCGCACATATAACCACTCCGCCACTAGTTGCCTTTGTGAATTGTAGGAAACAATTAAAACATAACTTCAACCATGAATCGACCTGTTTACGCCAACTGAAACCGTTATCGGCTTCCAAACGTCCAAGACGTTTGAGTGATCGCGGATTTCTGATTATAACCGATAAACCGACATTTTTAATCAATTCAGTCTTGAATGGACTTGAATTCATGTGATGATCGGTTTTAATAACCGAAAATCTTCACTCTCTGAATTACTCCATCAAAATCACCATCTCGCAACTCACTAGCATTCACAGAACTTTTAATTTCACTTTTACTCTAATTTCTGATCGTCGGAATCGCTTTTTGAACTCGCCGGACTTTCGCCGGAAAACCGTGTCTTCCAACAAAACAGTAAGTTTCTCAATTCTTCCATCTTCTATCAGTGTTAAGCTTTTTCTAACTCAAACCCTTCAATCAGAATCAGTTCCAGGCGACGATATCGGATAATCATCACTCGCCGGAAAATTTCTGAGAATTTCTAGAATTCGCTGTGAAACGGTATAAACCTTTAAACCTTCTGATAACTCTTGTTCAGTACTTCAATTCCACATCTAGCTAATCAAAACTGTTAATTGGCCCGCTCAGACGAAGCCCATAAAAACAGAGCCGACGACTTCGCCGGAATTCTGAGAAAGAACATTTTTCTGGTATGTTTACTCCCAAAATCTTCCCTGCCATTTCATTTTAATCACTTGAATGTTTGTCAATCGAATTAAATAAGAACAGTAGGGTAATCGTTGTCGGAGATATTGTAACGAAGAAGATGAAGTTAGTTTGTGTATAAGTTTAATATAAATTGGATTATATCTCGGGTTAGACACACAGTCCAGCGGTGAACTGTGTGTGAACATTTATCACACGCCGCGAGTTTGATTCTTGACACAATCGTATTCTCTGTAATAAAGATGTTTCCTTTTTAACTGAACCGGATTAACTCACTGAAGATGTTAAGTATAATAAAAATCAGTATATTAACCAGGTTAGACACACAGTCCAGCGGTGGACTATGTGCAACATTAACCCACAGGTCCCGGGTTCGAGACCTGTTCCGCACGCCGGTTCGAGGATTAAAATCCTTTCTGAAAATAAAAGAATTTTGAAGAAACTAAAACAGTATATAAATATAACTAAAAACAGAATTATTTCGGGTTAGACACGTAGCTCAGTTGGTAGAGCTGCGTGCACGCGTACGGGAGGTCTCGGGTTCGAGCCTTACCCGGCGCACACTTGCACACTAGCGAACCGGTCAAACAGTCAACAGTCACGGTCACCGGTCAATGGTCAACGCAAAACATATGATCGGCTCCGTTTGATTGAGCCTTGATCGCTCCATTTGATTGAGCCTTGATCGCTCCGTTCGAGCCTTATGAGCGTGAACTAGGCGTTGCCAACATACGATCGGCTCCGTTTGATTGAGCCTTGATCGCACAGACATTTATCATAGGCCGTCCGTTCCCCATTACATTATGAGCGTGAACGTGACGTTGCCAACATATACAGTTTCATTCATGTTATATATTCGGTCAAGTTGGTTTGTTATTGTATGTTATTGTTTGTTGTTGTTATTGTTATTGTATGATTATTTACGTTTGCTCACATATGATTATTGCACAAATTTTCCATGATATAGATAACAAGAGATCAATAATAGATGTTTTTCTAACAAGGTTCACTCGCCAACTTATGTTGACCCAAAAACCCCCATTTTTACACATGATACAGGTGATCCAGCTGCAGCAAGAAACACATAGGATGGCTTAGAAGAATAAACTGGTTTAGACTTTGGATTGTTTAGTTGATTATCTTTCTTTGTATTTGTATGAACATGTTTGGAAATATTGAGGATGTAATTTTGAATTTAATAAATATGAAACATATTAGTAAATATCATGAGCTTTGGTGATAACCCAATTATGCCCCGACTCTTATTCCGCTGCGGGTCGGGGTGTGACAGATTGGTATCAGAGCCATGACTATAGGGATATAGGATAGGTTATTAGACCCTTAGAGCCTATACTATAGTTGATTAGAATTTTTTTTTTTTAATTTTTGTGTGTTACATGAAAAATTCATGATGTTTATATGTTTTATGTTTAATGTTACATTCAATGTTATGCAAGCATGTTCATAAGTACATATTATTATATAATGCCTATCATGAATCATATTCTCATAACATATCATATCCATGAGAGCACACACCACATCATTTTCATGATTGTTTTTGCAATGATTTTTGTATTTTCAAATCACATCAAAGTGAGTTCTCATGGCGGGCATGTAGTAACTGGAAGGGTACAAGTACCGGTAGTCAGAACGTCTTGTCTAGGCTTGGCATTCGTATAAATCCAAAATAAAGGACCAGTTTGCCTATCTGGGGACCAACGATGAGAGTACGAAGGACCTATTAGGCCAAAACATGCTATACCAAACGTCGTGTGAGCTAACCCCACTTTGAGTTGTCATTGTGTCTACACCTGGACACCTTCCGACCATACATCTCGTAAACATATTTCATGGTTTTCATTCGGGTGATGCGAGTGTTAAACCGCCAATACCAATGTGAATCCTACTAAGCCAATAGTCATGGGGGCCCACATGACTATGCAGGTGAAAGTATAGGGGACATTTGAGGCCCAACATGCGCAAACCCAAGACATCCTATGGATGTAGTTGCATTATTGATGTTTATGTTATTTTTATTTTTTTTAAGACATGTGACACCTAAAAGACTCAATAAACTCACAATCTTCTTATGTATGTTCCTGTAGATGTCGGCTAGGCAACAACGAGGAGGTAGAAGATCAGGAAGGTCACACGAACGCTTGGCCACTCAAATCGCAAAACAAATGGCCGTGGTGCTTCCTGACATTGTGGTTCAAGTACAACAAGCTCTCACCACAAATCCCATCAATCTTCCCCAGCCAGAAGATCAGAACATCGGCAACCCTCCTACCAAAAAGTGCTCATATAAACATTTCAAGTCTTGCGATCCTCCGAAATTTGAAGGGACCGAAGGTGTCACCGCTCTCCTCCACTGGTTTGAGGAAATGGAAAACACCTTCCTCAACTGCGATTGTCCCGAGGATCGCAAGGTACGATACGCAACCGGGAGACTATTTGGGGTAGCTCTTACCTAGTGGAATACTGAAAAGGGTAAGAGAGGAATCGATGATGCAATGGCCTTAACGTGGGAGGAGTTAAGGGAAATCATGACGAGACGCTTCTGTCCTAGAAGTGAGATCAAAAAGTTAGAGGATGAATTTCATTCATTGAAGCAAAAGGAGGGAGATCATACTTCCTACAACAAGAGGTTTTTAGAGTTGAACCAAATGGTCCCTAACTTGTTCACCCCATTTTACCGCTTAGTCGAACACTATATTCGAGGTCTCCCCTCGAAAATTCAAGACTCAGTTCTCAGCACTTCGCCAGCAACAGTTGAAGCTGCTATGGAACTAGCTACTGAGCTTACCGAGAATCGAATTCGCAACGGTAAATTTAAAGATGAGAAAAAGAAAACCCCCGTTGAGGGCCAAACTTCAAACCATTCCACCTCCTCCTCTAAGTTTGCTAACAAGAGGAAACGTAACACCAGAAACTTCGCGGTCACACAAACAAATTTCCCTATCCCTGCTGCACCCATTACCCAAGTTGCCCCCTCACCTGCACCATATAAAAGGCCATACTCCGGCCCATACCCAAAATGCAACCGTTGCCAATACCATCATTTTCCTGATCATCCCTGCCAACATTGCACCGGCTGTGGTCGCGCAGGTCACACCATTCAAACCTGTCGCATACCTCAGCGAACGAACCGTCACCAGCTCTCAACCCAAACCCACCATCAGATAGTGGGTCAAGCACAATAACCTCTACTACTACCACCTACCCAACATTTAGCCCAATCCTACTATCAACCCAACTATCCCATGGTGCAACCTATGCGGGCTTGCTACAATTGTGGAGACCCAAGCCACTTTAGAAACACTTGTCCACGCTTGGTGAACATTATACATGCTCAAGCCCAAGCGAATCCGGTGAATCAGGCTAACCAAGCTCCTCCACCTGCAAGAGGAAGAGCTTTCAACATCAACGCCAATCAAGCTAGGGCCGACAACAATGTGGTTAACGGTATGTTTCTCATCAATGGTAGTTATGCATCCATGTTGTTTGATACTGGCGCGGATAAAAGTTTTGTGTCCTTAGAATTTGAACCCATCCTCAACCAAACTCGTGATAAACTCATGGAACCCATAACAGTAGAAGTTGCTGACGGAAAACCGGTCTCATTAAACTCTATTATACGCAATTGTACTCTCACCTTAAACGATCACGATTTTCCAGTTGACCTCATTCCTATGAAGTTGGGAAGCTTTGACATTATAATTGGTATGGACTGGCTCAGCCAACATCATGCTGAAGTTGTGTGCCGCGAAAAGTTTATACGCATTCCTCTTGCAAACGGTCAGACTTTACGAATCTTTGGAGAAACCCCATCGAAAGGGCTCAAATTAATGTCCTGTCTTCAAACCCGAAAATATCTACGCAAGAATTATGTCGCATTTTTAACTCATGTCGTCAAAAAGGGAACCAAGGAGAAGAAACTTGAAGACATCCCAGTAGTAAAAGATTTTCCGCAAGTTTTTCCTGACGACATCTCAGGACTTCCTCCCGTGAGAAAAGTCGAATTCCGCATTGATCTTATACCTGGTGCTACACCACTTGCAAAATCTCCTTATAGGTTAGCCCCTTCCGAAATGCAAGAGCTAGCCAGTCAATTGCAAGAGCTGACTGACAAAGGATTCATACGTCCTAGCTCCTCGCCTTGGGGTGCACCTGTCCTTTTTGTGAAGAAGAAAGATGGAACGTTTCGCATGTGCATCGACTATAGAGAATTCAACAAGTTAACGGTCAAGAACCGCTCCCATTACCTCGCATCGATGATCTTCTTGACCAACTTCAAGCCGCCAGCTGTTTTTCAAAAATCGACCTTCGTTCTGGTTATCATCAACTCAGAGTACATGAAGAAGACGTCCCAAAGACCGCCTTCCGAACTCGTTATGGTCATTATGAATTCATGGTCATGCCATTTGCTCTAACCAACGCTCCAGCTGTCTTCATGGATCTAATGAATAGAGTCTGCAAACCCTATCTCGATCGCTTTGTTATAGTCTTCATCGACGACATCCTCATTTACTCAAAGTCTAAGTCTGATCATGAACGGCACCTTCGACTCATTCTTACACTCTTAGAGAATGAAAAGCTCTACGCCAAATTCTCCAAATGCGAATTTTTGTTAAAAGAGGTACAATTCCTTGGGCATGTCATCAATGACAAGGGAATACTTGTTGACCCCTCAAAGATCAAAGCAGTACAAGAATGGCAAGCGCCACGTACACCAACCGAAGTAAGATCATTCCTTGGTTTGGCTGGTTATTATCGCCGTTTCATTTCAAATTTCTCCCGCATTGCTGTACCACTCACGGCTTTAACTCATAAAGGAAAACCCTTCATAGAGGGACTCAAACAAGAAGAAGCCTTCCAGACCCTTAAACAAAAACTCTGTGATGCACCTATTCTCACTCTTCCTGAAGGTTGTGATGACTTCGTGGTTTATTGCGACGCGTCAGGGCAAGGACTAGGCTGTGTTTTAATGCAAAGAGGAAAGGTGATAGCTTATGCTTCTAGACAACTCAAAACTCATGAGAAGAACTACACCACCCACGACCTAGAACTTGGAGCCGTTGTGTTCGCTCTTAAGATATGGAGACATTATCTCTACGGTACTAAGTGTGAAATATACACTGACCACAAGAGTCTTCAACATATCTTCAACCAAAAGGAGTTAAACATGAGGCAACGAAGATGGGTCGAACTTCTTAATGACTACGACTGTGAAATTCGGTATCACCTTGGTAAGGCAAATGTGGTGGCCGATGCACTCAGTCGAAAGGGTTATGCGAACTCCATTCGTCTTCTATGTTCGCAAATCATAACCGACATCAAAGATCAAATTCGAGAAGCCCAACATGTTTCAGTAACGGAAGACGACGTACGAAAGGAGCTGTCCTGTGGAGCTGAACTTAAAATTGAAACTAAATCTGACGGTATTCTGTACTATCTAGATCGCATATGGATTCCTGACCACAACAACCTTCGTGAATTCCTAATGAATGAGGCACACAAAACACGATACTCTCTACACCCAGGAGCCGACAAGATGTATCAAGACCATCGATACACCTACTGGTGGCCTGGAATGAAAAAGGATATTGCTGTTTTTGTTTCCAAGTGCCTTACATGTTCCAAGGTGAAAGCGGAACATCAAAGTCCCTCAGGACTTCTGGTCCAACCTGAAATACCTGTATGGAAGTGGGAAAACATAACCATGGACTTCATTACCGGGTTACCTCGCACTTCTGGTGGGTATGACACTATATGGGTAATCATTGATCGTCTTACAAAATCAGCTCACTTCATTCCGATCCGCGAAGATTTCAAGAACGAGAAGTTAGCTCGTATCTACATCAGCGAAATCGCAAGCCGTCATGGTGTACCGTTAAGCATTATTTCAGATCGTGATGGTCGTTTCACTTCACGAACATGGCAAGCCGTACAAGCCACTTTGGGTACACGATTAGACCTCAGTACCGCTTATCATCCTCAAACAGATGGACAATCTGAACGCACCATCCAAACTCTTGAAGATAAGCTGTGCGCATGTGTCATAGACTTCAAGGGAATTGGGACGCTCATCTACCATTAGTTGAATTTTCGTACAACAACAGCTATCATTTAAGTATCGGCATGGCACCTTTCGAAGCCTTATATGGTCGTAAGTGCCGATCTCCAGTATGTTGGCACGAAATTGGGGAAGCTCAAATCACCGGTCCAGAATTGATTCAAGAAACCACAGACAAGATCCATCAAACTCGAAACAATCTTCTAGCGGCTCAAAGTCGTCAAAAGAGTTATGCAGAGAAACGACGAAAGCCTTTGGAGTTTAACATTGGTGATCATGTACTTCTAAAAGTATCACCGTGGAAGGGAGTAGTTCGTTTTGGCCAGAAGGGCAAGCTAGCACCACGCTACGTAGGACCTTTCAAGATACTCGAAAGAGTAGGACCTGTAGCATACAAGCTTGATCTACCAGAAGAACTCAACAGAATTCACCCCACATTCCACGTATCAAACTTGAAGAAGTGTCTCGCCGATGAAAACCTCCATATTACCCTGGAAGATATTCAGATCGATGAATCTATGCATTTCATTGAAAGACTAGTAGAGATCATGGACTTCGGAGAAAAACGTTTAAGACGGAGTCGTATTCCAATTGTGAGGGTACGCTGGGAGTCGAAACGGGGACCTGAGTTTACTTGGGAACGTGAAGACTCAATGCGCGAAAAATACCCGCATATTTTTCCTATTACCACTACTACTTAAATTTCGGGACGAAATTTCTAAAAGTAGGGGATACTGTAACATTTGTCAAAAACGGGTTTTCCAAACCCGCTTCGTTTGTAATCGAATATCAAGTTATAAATTTTTCGTTGCGTATTTATGTTTATTTTAATTTTAAACGATGCATAATTAATAAACAAATTAGAATTTAAAAACTATAATTAATAAAAAGTGAAAATAAAATAAATAAAAAAAGAAAACCGGCTGCCGGGATTCGAACCCGGGTCAGCCGGGTGAGTCTAGTCTTAACTCGCGCACATATAACCACTCCGCCACTAGTTGCCTTTGGGAATTGTAGGAAACAATTAAAACATAACTTCAACCATGAATCGACCTGTTTACGCCAACTGAAACCGTTATCGGCTTCCAAACGTCCAAGACGTTTGAGTGATCGCGGATTTCTGATTATAACCGATAAACCGACATTTTTAATCAATTCAGTCTTAAATGGACTTGAATTCATGTGATGATCGGTTTTAATAACCGAAAATCTTCACTCTCTGAATTACTCCATCAAAATCACCATCTCGCGACTCACTAATTCACAGAACTTTTAATTTCACTTTTACTCTAATTTCTGAATGTCGGAATCGCTTTTTGAACTCGCCGGACGTTCGCCGGAAAACCGTGTCTTCCATCAAAACAGTAAGTTTCTCAATTCTTCCATCTTCTATCAGTGTTAAGCTTTTTCTAACTCAAACCCTTCAATCAGATCAGTTCTAGGCGACGATATCGGATAATCATCACTCGCCGGAAAATTTCTGAGAATTTCTAGAATTCGCTGTGAAACGGTATAAACCTTTAAACCTTCTGATAACTCTTGTTCAGTACTTCAATTCCACATCTAGCTAATCAAAACTGTTAATTGGCCCGCTCAGACGAAGCCCATAAAAACAGAGCCGACGACTTCGCTGGAATTCTGAGAAAGAACATTTTTCCGGTATGTTTACTCCCAAAATCTTCCCTGCCATTTCATTTTAATCACTTGAATGTTTGTCAATCGAATTAAATAAGAACAGTAGGGTAATCGTTGTCGGAGATATTGTAACGAAGAAGATGAAGTTAGTTTGTGTATAAGTTTAATATAAATTGGATTATATCTCGGGTTAGACACACAGTCCAGCGGTGGACTGTGTGCGCACATTTATCACACGCCGCGAGTACGATCCTTGACACAATCGTATTCTCTGTAATAAAGATGTTTCCTTTTTAACTGAACCGGATTAACTCACTGAAGATGTTAAGTATAATAAAAATCAGTATATTAACCAGGTTAGACACACAGTCGAACGGTGGACTGTGTGCAACATTAACCCACAGGTCCCGGGTCGACCTGTTACGCACGCCGGTTCGAGGGTTAAAATCCTTTTTGAAAATAAAAGAATTTTGAAGAAACTAAAACAGTATATAAATATAATTAAAAACAGAATTATTTCGGGTTAGAAACGTAGCTCAGTTGGTAGAGCTGCGTGCACGCGTACGGGAGGTCTCGGGTTCGAGCCTTACCCGGCGCACACTTGCACACTAGCGAACCGGTCAAACAGTCAACAGTCACGGTCACCGTTCAATGGTCAACGCAAAAGTCAACATTTTTTTTATATTTTTATTTATTTATTTAATTTAAAAATCAATTAAAAATACTTAAAAATAATGTTTTAAAAGTTAGAAAATAGCCTTAAACTCACAAAAATATATCTAAAAAAAATCTTATTAAAATTATTAATAAAATCCACTCATTTACCATACCTTTTCGTTATTATTTAGGTTAGTTAATTCCCGTCGATCAATCCTCTTAACTCGTGTGCATTTCATCATCTTCAACCGAATGCACCCAATGTGAGTGAATCTCTACAAATTCCCTGTTTTAATCACGTTTTTGGGGTGTATCATGTGTCATATTATTTATCACATTTAAACTATTGTGCATCCATCATATCCATGAACAAATGTGTATTCAACATGTATCAACTGTTTGTGTGGTTATTGTTTAGATTAAATTTATCATTTTAAGTACATACATTATCATAGGCCGCCGCTCCCCATTACATTTGAGCGTTGAGCTGTTCCCCATTACATTATGAGCGTGAACTAGGCGTTGCCAACATACGATCGGCTCCGTTTGATTGAGCCTTGATCGCACAGACATTTATCATAGGTCGTCCGTTCCCCATTACATTATGAGCGTGAACGTGATGTTGCCAACATATACAGTTTCATTCATGTTATATATTCGTGCAAGTTGGTTTGTTATTGTATGTTATTGTTTGTTGTTGTTATTGTTATTGTATGATTATTTACGTTTGCTCACATATGATTATTGCACAAATTTTCCATGATAAAGATAACAAGAGATCAATAATAGATGTTTTTCTAACAAGGTTCACTTGCCAACTTATGTTGACCCAAAAACCCCCATTTTTACACATGATACAGGTGATTCAGCTGCAGCAAGAAACACATAGGATGGCTTAGAAGAATAAACTGTTTAGACTTTGGATTGTTTAGTTGATTATCTTTCTTTGTATTTGTCTGAACATGTTTGGAATATTGAGGATGTAATTTTGAATTTAATAAATATGAAACATATTAGTAAATATCATGAGCTTTGGTGATAACCCAATTATGCCCCGACTCTTATTCCGCTACGGGTCGAGGTGTGACACTGCAGAGAGACCAAACAATATCAGACAAGGGTTAGGCAAATACCTTATATGGTATGTTTAACTTTTAGATTTTTCTCGTAAGAGATTTCCCTTTTAAGGTTTTGGCCCTTCTATTTAGGCTCTTTTAAGAGTATCCTGACTGTGCCTAGGTCTGCATGTGTCTGTATGCAATAGAAGGGCAGCCTGATATCCTGGATTATTTATCGGCATAAAGACTTGAAACTTCAGAAATTGGCTATCTATCAACACCAGATTTAAGACCATGAAATCATATGCTGATGATACGTTACCCACGAGATGTAAAGCTTGTCAGAGAGTTAATCACTTGGTATCTTTTTGACTATTGAGTGATAAGCCTATCAACACATCACAACAGTCCTCGCTTTTACAGCATCACTACCTTACATGTGTTAACCAAGTACATTAGATTTGAGCAGCAAAGCAAATAATTCTACCCCTAAATTTGTGCAGAAAGAGAGAACCTTATGCATAAATTTAGTTATTTGCGATATAAAAATTTATGTATATTTTTTAAATTGCTTAGTTGGTAAACGCATCATTTTCGGAAGGTCCACAAGCACTTTGAATCTCGAGTTGCTAACAGGTTTTTAAAAAGTTCCGCTGTATTAGCATCTGTGTGGATCTGTTCAAGTTTAATTAACCCTCTGTCAAAGCAATCTCGAATAAAATGAACTTTGATATCAATGTGCTTGGTTTTGGAGTGAAAAACAGGCTTTTTGACAATCTGGATGGCGACATCATTATCACAATAGATAGAAGTGTTAAGATAATTCAAACCGTAATCCTCAAGCTGATGTTACATCCAAATAACCTTGGAACAGCAAGCAGATGCTACAACATATTCTACTTCTGCAGTTGATAAAGAAACTGTTTGTTGCTTCTTGCATTGCCATGAAATAAGTCTGTCACCCAAGTATTGGCATCCAGCTGATGTGGACTTCATATCCCTGTCTGTTCCCCCAAAGTTACTGTCAGAAAAAGCAAACAGATCAAAATTCAAATCTCTAGGATACCAGAGGCCCAATTTTGGAGCACCCTTGAGGTATCTAAAGATTCGTTTAACAGCGAACATAATGTCCGGTCGGCTGGCAATTAAGTACATCAATGAACCAATCATAGATCTGTACATTGTTGGATTGATCGGATCACCTTCAACATCCTCATTCAGCAATGGTCGTTCAGTAATGGGCGAGTCGATGGGTTTTGAGTTTGACATGTCGAATTTGGAAAGAACATCCTACACGTATTTTCCTTGATGGATCAATATTCCTTGAGTGTTCTGATGAACTTGCAAGCTTAGAAACATAGCCATTTCACCGAGAGAACTCATTTCGAACTTCTTCTTCATCACGTCCTCAAATTCTTTGCACAGCTCTTCATTGGTAGATCGAAAAATGATGTCATCAACATAGATCTGAACAAGAATAAGATCCTTGCCGACGCATTCAATGAACAGCGTTTGATCTATCATTCCCCGAACATAACCATGAGCAAGCAGATGCTCTGTTAGAGTTGCATACCATGCACGAGGTGCTTGGTGCAAACTATACAAAGCTTTATCTAACTTATACAATATCCTTGCTTCTTTGGATCTAAAACCAGGGGGTTGAGCAACATAAATCTCCTCCTTGACCTTTCCGTATAAAAACGTTGTCTTGGCATCCATTTGATAAACCGTGAAACCCATGTAGGATGCATATGCCAAGAAGATGCGTATCACTTCGATACGGGCTACGGGAGCATATAATCAAGGCCTTCAATCTGTCTGAACCCTTATACCACTAGCCGAGCTTTGTTCCGCACGATCACTCAATTATCGTCTTGTTTCTATACACCCAACGAGTACCAAGAGCTCGTTTTCCCTCTGGCAACTTCACCAATTTCCACACCCCATCTTTTCAAATTGATTGAGCTCTTCATGCATTGCATCAACCCATCCAGGTTCCTGCAAAGCAACATCAATGTTATTAGGCTCAATCTGTGATATGAAACATGAATACAAACATGTGTTAATGGTTCCTGATCTACTGTGTGTTTGAACACCGGCAGATACAGAACCAATAACATTTGCAATTGGATGACTTTTCTGAATGCGCTAGGGAATTGCCACATCTGGTGCCCGCAAAATAGATTCTAAGTTAGAAGCACTCCCTAATACTATTCCAGATTGCTCCCCCTCACTTGAGGCAGCATTATGAATTATAGGAGGATCAACTGTGCAGTCTAACGGAATCGGCTCCGGAAATGGTGAAGCTCCTTGATTTGTAGTTTGTGGTCTAGAGGATTCAAAGTTGCTGACATCAGTAGGTTCAGGAGCCTTATCATGCTCTTGTGAAGAAGAGTGCACATCCGTAGGAACTTCATAAAATCCCAGAGGATCCACGGTAAGTTTCTTGAAAGAATCTTGAGGCGGGACAACATCATCTTCAGCCAGGATAGGAATGGGTATCACTATATTTGACTCATTTGCACCAATAATTAAATCAAGTAGAACATTAAAAGACTGAAACAAAGAAGAATAGTTATATAACCAATCAGGTCCGAGTCTAGCATCTTTCAGATTTTCTTCCAGCCAATCCACATAATATGTCTCCATGATCTGTTTCTTGATTTTGTTGTAGACACGATATGAAGTGTTCTTTGCATATCCAACGAAATAGCATGGGTCACCTTTTGCATCAAACTTTCCTTTAGCATCCATGTTAAGTAGCACACAAGGACAGCCAAAAGTACGAAAATGTTGCACTGAGGGTTTTTGTCCTTCAACTATTTCATAAGGTGTCTTTATGTGACGTTTGTGGATGAGAGCATGATTTTGAACATAGCAGGTTGTGTTCACTGCTTTTGCCCTAAATATCAGTGGAAGACCGGAATTAATCAGCACAGTACGAGCTGCTTCAATGAGCATTCTGTTTCGTCTTTCTGCGACTCCATTTTGCTGAGAAGTTCGACCTGCACTGTATTGACGATCAATTCCTTTTAATGCACAAAAAGTGTTCAGCTCGCCGTTCTTGAACTTCGTTCCATTGTCGCAACGAAGAATCTTCACCCGCTCATTCGCTTGGTTCTCCATGAGAGTGATAAATTTCTTTATTAGACCTGCAGTTTCACTCTTTTGTTCCAAGAAAAATACCCAAGTGAAACGAGAGTAGCCATCAGTGATAACCAGGCAATAAGCTTTTCTTCCAATACTCAGTACATTGATAGGACCAAAAAGATCCATATGAAGCAGTTCCAGAACTTTGGATGTCTTGTGCACGAGCTTCGGCTTATGAGGCTTACGATGCTACTTCCCACGAGCACAGGACTCACATTTTTCAATTTGCATGAAATCCTTGATTGGTAAATTTCTGACCATACCTCCCTTTGCCAGATGGTTAAGATTCTTCATGTTAAGATGCCCAAGTCTTTGATGCCATAACATTGCATCATGTTCACAATTTCAGAGAACAAGCAAGTAACTTGATCAGTGGGGGCTTTGTTCATATCAATCACGTAAGCGTTACCCCATCGTTCTGCTTCAATCAAGTACCAAATCCTGTGGTATAACAATTCCAAGTTTCAAGACCATGCATCCACCTTTAGTAAACAAAACCTCTAAACCATTGTCACACATCTGAGAAACACTGAGAAGACTGTGTTTGAGCTCAGGAACATAATTGACATCTGAGAAGCTGAGAACCCCGTTTAGACTGTGCCTTTCATAGTAATTCGACCCGTTTCTCCCCCTACAAAAGTGACAAATCCACCATATAAGATTTTGATATCATTCAACTGGGAGATGTCCCCGGTCATGTGTCTGGAACAGCCACTATCGATAAACCAAAGTCTAACAACAGCCCTCCAAAGCCTTCCTGCACATAGAACAAGATTAGTGGGAGACGAGAACCCAGATCTTTTTCAATCCGAGTTGGTTGAAAGATTTTAATGCTTGAGAAGACGAAGAAATGAGATTTGGCAAGTGAGAGCTCTCTGACTGAGATCTAGCAATCTTTTTAGGTTTCCAAATCTTTAACTCTTTATTGTTTGAGAAAACATGTGATGAAGATGCATTTAATTTCTTTGATGGATTTGCGAAACCATTTGAGTTTGAACAATTTTTATTGGTTTTCTTTTCTAGATTCCAGTCTCCATAGAAGGCTTTTGATGATGTTGACGTCGATGACGCGAAGCCGTCTGATGGATGGAGATTTTGGACGGATAAGACCCATAAAGAATGATGAACACAGTCTCTAGCTATGTGCCCTGGAAATTCCACAATTGAAGCAAGTTGCCTTTTTGAGAAAAAGACTCTTAATTCCGCTTGTGTTATTCTGGGGAGCTGATTTGGCTCTTCTTTTCACTGGGTGCTGATTTCTTGTGTGCATTTTTACTCTTAGGAGAAACCTGCTCACAATTATCAGCACAAGAGTGAGTATTGACAGCTTGTCCCATCAGTCTTGATTCAGTTGGTTTTTGAGTTGGCTTTTCTTTTGATCAACAACACTTGAAATTATCTCCTTAATTTCGTTGTGTGTTGTCTTTGGTTTTTCTAGATCGTCTTTTCTTTAGCAAGAGTGGATTCTGTAGTCTTAGTTTCATTTGAAACCTTTTCTTCTAAAACCAAAGTCTTAAACCTCAACTATTTCAGTTTCTTTGGAAATGGTTTCATTTGGAACTGAGTTTTCAGAATCAGAGGATTCTTGATCACCGGATGATGAGCAAGTTTTGTCAGTATTTGACTGTAATAACAGTCCTGCTCATTATCTGACGAGTTAGAATCTTCGGTCTGATTTCCAAAATATCAGATATCTCCTGTTCACAAACATTTGCATTCAAACAGTCCATCACAACAATATTTTCAGTTTCACTAGGTCTAGAGATATCTGAGGTATCCATTGAGGTTTAGAAGAACTAAAATAGTTTTCTGAATCCTCAAAACTGAAACCTCAGACTCCTTTTGACTGTCAGTTAAATCATGGACTGAATCAAAAACGATATCATTTGAAGTTTCACCTTCAACAACATCTGAAAAACCCTTAGTCTCAAAAACCAAAGAGGGAAACAAATTCCAAACATAGTCATCATGTTTATCACATAAAGATACATCTGTGTCATTAGCAATAATTGGATGTGATTCATTATCCACTTTTGATTGCTTCTCGTCTATCACTGACTCTACACATTCACTAAACATTTAACTTTTCTTTTAGAATCAGTAGTAATAACTGTATCTACAAGTTCTTCAGATGGAGTTGTTGTTGACTCTTTTTCACTTTTCAAATTTTCAACTAACTCATTCGAGCACTCTTTATCATTAGTTTTCACAAAACTTACAGGCTTTTGAAAATCGGTTGGTTTGGCATTCTTATGTTTGAAGGGTTCCCAAGGAACGTAGTCACTTGGTTTGCCGTACGCCATTTTATCATAATTTTCCAATCTTGCTCAGTGAGCGGCATCCTTGAATAATTATGATTGTATGGCGGAGGAACTTGTGAATAACCCAACCCTTTTCCCTTGTTCTCTTTGTATGCCATTTGAATATTACACAGATTGCAAACAGTGTCACTAGAAGTGTCATATTTCTTAATATTCAATTCATTTTGTTGAAACTTTCCAGTAAGAAGTCCCAGCTCAACTCTTACCAAGTCGCATTCCAAAGTTTTTGAATCTAGTTTGGTTTTATAATCATGAACCCAACATTTATTGGTTTACGTCTTGGTGGAGTTGAGCTATGTCCTTCTTTAGAGCATCAATCTTTTCGTAGAGAATTTTATTGTTCTCACAAGACCAAATGACTTTGACATGGCACTGTTGTAATCATTAATGAGATTGAGATTATGAGTTCTCATTTGTGCCATTTTATGTTTACAATCTTCTGAACATAGAGAGAACTTACTGCTTTCGGAGAGAGATTTGGGCTCTTAGTTTGCACCATCAAGCATCTGAGATGATCTTCAGCCATTCAGCAATCTTCAGAGACCCCACTTGAGCTGCAGCATCAATCCAGCTGAAACCATGCTACTCTTAAACCATTTGGGCCTTTCCTACTCCTGATCGTCCTTGGCTTGATGAACTTGATGATGATGTCTGAGCTAAGAAACTGGAACCATCGACCTTTCTAAATTCCTAGTAGCAGTGCTTCATATCCCACGGGTGTCTTCCTGCAGTCTCTGGCAAAGTGTCCTGGTTCATGACATCTGTAGCGTCTCAACTTATCCTTGACTGACCCAGTGCAAATGTTTGACATTGGACGACGCCCGTATCTTTTTTGAAACTTTTCTGCTCGAAAAGCAGCCATCGCTAGATTCCATGATGCATCCAGTTCTTCAATGTCTTCTTCAACTACTTGATTCAGATGGTAACAAACAATGATGGAAGCAAAAGATCTCCTGCTAGAAATGCATTCAAACTGTTAAGCATTGAAGCTCCAAGGCTAACTTCTCTTCGTTTTGTTTGGTCAGAAATGCAAGATTTTCAATGGAAGTTGTGGATTGAATATTTAGAGGAGCTGAAGATTAATGGGACTCTAGATAACGTTTGCGTGCTGAGGTAATTGCTGAGCGTAACAGAAAGTCGGAACAGTGGAGTTGGTTGGAAGAGACATGCCATAAACATAGTTAGTCTTTTGAGCTTGAAGTTGTGCTTTAGTCAAAGGACTGAAAACAACATTTAGATTACTGTTTGTCATAGGGCTAAAGATATGATTAGGGTAAACTTTGAGACATCAAGGCAAGTGTTAGATCCAGTCACCCCTGCAGCCATCATAGAGTTCTTGTGATTTAGTTCTCTTTGCTAATTGTCTATCTCACATGATTTGATGGTGGAGATTAGTTCAGTAAGAGCAACTTCATTCATATTCTCGGTATGTTTGATCATTGAAACATCACATCCCAAGACTTCGCGAGAATTCAACAGTTGACGATTCATCCCACTATTAGTGATTGAAATTCCAGCACTAACCATTTGTGAAATAAGTTTGACGAATCTCCTGGTTTGATTTTCCACAGTCTCTCCGTAAATGTGATTAAAAGACTGAACTGCGGGTCCAGCGTATTCACCCTGCTAGCTTTCATATCAGTGTTTCCTTTATACAGATTTTTTAGAACATCCCAGATTTCTTTTGCACTTGTGCAGTTTCTGACAACAATTGAGATGTCAGGTGCAAGTGCCATGGTAAGATTTGCCATTGCCTTATCGTCTTCATCCTGATTTTCCGATCTTCATCAGACCACAAACTTTCTAGTTTCAGAATTCTAGTGTCTGGATCATCTATAGTAGCGTACATGATTGTGTGGGGACCATCATGAATGCAACCTCCACATTCCGGGTTCCTTTGCTTTGCAATACTGTTCAAAGCGCCAAGTCCATTCAAAGTAATCATCACCATACAACAATCTTGGGATTTTGGTAGACGTTCCAATACTCTGATCTAGTTCCATGATGCAATGCAGAGTCTGTGACTAAAGGGCCATTAAGGTAGCATTGTCAAGATCTGCATCCATCAGAATGTTGTTGGATTCATTGTTAAAGATGGTGAAAAGATATCAAACTGAGAAGTGAACAGTAAAAAGTAACTCTAAACAGTAACTGTGAACAGTAACCTCTGAACAGTATCCTTCGAACAGTAACTTTGACTCAAAATGATAAATGATCCGAGATGACAGTTGATCCGAGATGTTAACAGTATCCCGGAATAGTGATCCTTCTGAGTATATAGTGATCCGAGATGCTACGGTATCCCGGAACAGTGAACTTTCTGAGTGAGAACTGATCCGAGATGGTCCAATTTTGTTCGAGATGTTTAAGTAAACAATCTGAAATGGTCCAGATGATTCGAAATGTTCAAGTAAACAATTCGTAATGGTCCAGATGGTTCGAGATGCTCAAGCAAACAATCCGAGATGGTCCAAGATGATCCGAGATCTTCAACAAGACTATCCGAGATGATCCGAGATCTTAAAAGACTATCCGAATGATCCGATATCTTCAACAAAAAACCAAAACAAAAACGATACGATTAGAAAAACCGTGTGATATCAGATCTGAGCCTGAAACAGGTTCAAACAGGCTCTGATACCAATTGTAGGTCCCGATAAGTCGGATCTAATCGATATCACACAAACAAGCTTTGAGAAATAAGATGAAGATGGAAGGATTCAACGTGCATACAAATTGTAATTTGTCTAATACAAGTGAAAGTGTAATCAAAGAGCTACCCAACCCTAATACACCATTAACTATATATACTAGAGGGTTGGAGCTCCTAAACTCTAACCTTTTAGGCCCAAAGCCTTTCCCAAGCCCATTACATTAAGACAACCCAAATCCCAACAAATACTAATGCATAAACCTATTAATGTCTTTACAATCTCATTTAAACCAAACTAAAAATTCACCATCCATTTCGGTATGCATTAAAACTCTACTTTTACCCGTTTGGTTGTCTTAGCGAAATCCAACGCTTATTTTGACCAAACCTTATCTATCTTATCATTTCCACACCAAGATATCCATCTATTTTCCTCCACAACTATATTTGTGGTGGATTCGTTATCGTAAATTCATTTAATTCAATTTCTACCCTTGGTTCGGCAATTTACGGAAAAGACTCGTTAAAAGGCATTAAACCAAAAGGTTTATGCTTTTCGCTTTTACACTATCGAAAGGGTCTACTAAATTATAAAACTTGTTTTTAAACTACCCTTAGGGTTGTTTACTTGTTTTACCACACGAGGGCATTTTGGTCAACTTAGGCCCTTCTTTTATGACGAAGGACTTTCAATATCATATTTTGACCAAATATGAACATTTAACCATAATCTATCTAAAATCATTATGTTCCTAAGAGCATAATGTCTATGATTTAATTGTTAGATTTACCTTACCTTAAGTAATCAAATGTTCATTCACAACTCGCTTAACACTCAACGAACCTTAAATCCTCTTTGAGAATTGACCCATTACACATACCTGTCTCGACTCATAGCATTGATCTGTTTGTAGGTCCACCTGAGGATCAAGTTAAACTTATTCCTTGTTCATGCAACATACATACGAGTGCAGAATCCAAGTATGCATGCAAACCAAAGCAAAGTAAGAACACGGGATATCCAAAGATTCACTATCTTGATTAAGAGATGAGAACTAGTACAAACATATACAAACAATGCTCATACGACTCAACAAACTGCCTGTGTTCTTGTGTCTTCGTCTGCACAATGCTAACTGCTCAGCTCATCAACTAGTTGAACAACCAACAGAACCAACTAACCAACACTGACTGAGAGGTGCATGTCTGCTTATATAGTGTCCATGCTGGTCATTCGTACGAAGTACGTTACCAGACATACGGAACACTCTATTTCACAAAGAACTGCTCCAAAGATGCTTGTACGAATTAGTTGGTTCGTACGAAGCATTCTCTTCTTCGTACGAAACAAGTAAACCACTAGTTTACATGTTTCATTCGTACGAAGCTGGTGACTCGTACGAGCAACACCTTGCTCATACGGAGCATTCATACTTGCACAGAATACTTTCTTCGGATACCGTGTCACAGACATAATGTACACAAGACTCAATGGTATGCACGCATGCACCCGTTTAACACAGACTAACTAAGATGTCGTACGAAACCAAGATAGAAGGATATCTTGATTTGGTTGACATGACCAAACTTATGCAGACACTTGAGCAAAGACCGTACAATTACAAATGTAACTAAGAACAAGTGACAGACACAAAAGCGTATCAACAAACTCCCCCTTGGATGTTGCTTGGTCTTGGTCTTTGGTCTTCAACACTGGAATGGCTTGGAGTATCAACAAACTCCCCTGAAGATCTGCTATCCACTGATAGAGCATCAGGTCTTCAAACTTTTCAGAAACATCAAATCTTTTCTTGTTTCTTCTTCTGACTTGTCAATCTTCTTCGTTGCTGGTTTTCGTTTATGTTCTTTTGTTCCATTCTGTACTCAATAAATAGATATATAATTAGAACATAAATTTATCAGGGAATACACACGAAAAATTTATAATAACTTTTTCGTATGAACGTATTCCCTGAACGAAGAAATACCAAACCATACGAATAACACTTAATTCATATGAAGAGCAACTCATTTGAGTAAACAAATGACCAAGTCAAACAACTGACCAGGTTCATTCATACGAGATACACACACTCGTATGAATTCCTGTTTTTCAAACCTGAACTTTGCACATATCCACACAAATCACACAGTTATGTTTAGGAAAAGTGCTTTTGAACAGATTTGGTTTTCTTTGATGGGTAACCTGTTGCAAGACATTACTTTATGAAGTTGCGATATAAACCAAATGGTTTTCTGGCGTATCTTGGTAGAAAACTTTTGAGTCTCAACTTTGGCTAATTTTAAAAAGAACTTAATCTAACAACATAGTAAACTAAAGATAAAAACAATTACTAACACTAAATATATATCAAAACAATCTTTTTCAGAGTTTCAAGGTAAAGGAATCATAACCAGCTTTTTAATCTTTGTCAAAAACGATATTCGGTTTAAACTTCAAAATTAAACAGATAGGTATTCAAGTATGATTATCAGTATTGTTGTCCACGTAAGCTCGACTTTTTTAGATGTAATCATGATTAGGAGATATGATTAGGGAATGATTTATACTTACTAGCCGGTGTTCAACCACTTCACGACACATTCCCGTATCAAGATATGCACGAGAGAAAATCTTACCGGTGAATATACTGCTTATCATCTGTTTTGACGTATATGATGTGAGATACTCACTTATTTTGTTTTGAAAACAAGCCCTATGTGATTAAATCACTTATTGATGAGGAACTTGATTTTCATATGCATGCAGGGAACATGAGTAAGTCCATGAACAGGTTAGTACCATCGTACCGACAGAGAGACGAACTTAGCTCCCGCATAAAGCTGTGATATTTTATCACTTATTTTTAGGTGGATGTGATATTTTTATCACTTATTTGAGGTCGTATGCAGTATGTGCATGTATGTATGGTATCATGGAAGTTCTAGACTTGCGTCACTGTTATTTTTGGGCAAAAGATTCAACCATGATACCCAGATGATAAGTCAGCATAAAGACCGTATATCTCAGAACCTCGGCACTCTATCAAACGAAATTTCGGTACCAAGACCATATGCCAATGAATGGTTCCCACCTGACTTGTAGTCTGTTAAGTTATATCAACCTGCACATTTTAGTCTGATTGTGAGCATACCGATACATCATAAGTAAAGCTACTTATCAATTTTCATTCTTTGTCTTTCACTTGTTTATGACAGATTACCGTGTATTTTATCATCTTCAACTTGTCTTATCTAAGAAACTCATTGTTTATTTTTGGGTTTTCTAGTGTTTTTGTATTTTTCTATAATTTTCTCCCCTTTAAATAAAGAAGGTAAATAAGTAAAAGACATATTTTTGTATTTTCAAGAAAATTTCTCCCCCTAAAATATAAAACTAAGAAAATTGGAAAATCTTTTTGTAGTTTTAGATTTTAGAAAAATATGAATAATTAGCCATGGTTGAGTTACTCGGTTTTCACCTTGATGCCATTTACCAAAAGTAGATAATCAAAACAAGATTTGTCAAAAGCTTTGGTAAAAAGGTCGGCACGTTGGTGATCGGTGTGGATTTTAACAACATTGATAAGTTTCTTTTCATAACAATCTCGTATGAAATGATACTTAATCTCAATGTGTTTTGTTTTTAGTGCTGTACAGATTCCGAGTGATCTGTAAAGCAGCTTCGTTATCAACAAAAATAGGAGTAGAGAGAAATTCAAAACCGTAGTCCCGCATCTGCTGTTGGATCCATAGAACCTGAGCAGCAACTAGAAGCCGAAATATATTCAGCCTCAAAGGTTGACGTAGCTACACAAGTCAGCCTTTTGCATTGCCACATGACTAGGCGATCAAAATGCCCTGCTGTTGTTGATTTTGCATCTATTTTGTAGCCGCCATGATCAGAATCACTGAATGCTGTCAGATCAAAGTTATTATCCTTAGGGTACCAGAGACCAGTGTCCGGGCGACCCTTTAAATAACGAAAGATCCTTTTCACAGCCATCAAATGAGAAACTTTGGGACTAGACTGATAGCGCGCCAGAAGACATGTTGGGTACATTATATCGGGTCTTGAAGCAGTAAGATACATGAGAAATCCATCATAGCACGGAGAGAGATGGTTCCACATGTTCACCCATTCCGTCTGGAGTAATCCCATGATTTTGAGCTAATGGAGTTCCCAAAGGCTTTGAGTCATCCATCTGAAATGCTTAGAATATCTCCGACGTACTTGGTTTGATGGATAAAAATCCCTTCCTTTGATTGTTGAACCTGCAAACCTAAAAAGAAAGTCATTTCTCCCATAGCACTCATCTCGAACTTCTCCTACATAACTGTTCGAATTCATTGCACATTCGTTCGTTGGTAGACCCAAAAATAATGTCAACAACACTTTTTAATACTTGCTCTTTTAGTTGCTATATAATAGCAATGCAAATCATACTCTGTTCTTCCTATGAGCACAAAAACTCAACAAGTGACCATTAGTCATCATTGTCAAATGGTGATAATATCACCATTTGACCCGTTTGGCCTAAATGACCATTTATCATTATGAGATGGCACTCATTTGCCATCTCATCCATTTAGCCATTTTTTTACATTGTGTGATCATATTACTTAAAAATTGTTTCTCAATTCGCATGACCCATTAAAGCTTACGCCCTATGGTGTCTTTTTCAAAACTCATTGTTTATCCGTCAACTCGTGACCACATTACCATTTTACCCCTTATTACCCATTATGGTTTACACCATAAGGTAATGTTTGAAAACTCCTTATTTATTCGTCATCACATGACTAATTTACCGTTTTACTCTTTTTACCATCAATTATGGTTTCTTATCATTTTCACTCGTTCCGACTCGAATCACTTCGCATTCGGAACATCATATTTCAAATGCTAATCTACATTATTCTTACTAATACTATAAGTATGTGTTCTACTTAATAAGATGTAAGCTTACTTACCTTGAAATCCGATTGTGTTTTCCACGCATATTCGATCGTTGACCCGCTCTCTCCAAGCTTCCTCCTAGCTTGTCAAGCTCAAAACTACCTATTTACCATTTTCCAATATGGTTAGATTAGTCATTATTTATCAAGACTATCCCACCTTACGGACTTTACATCAAAATCGCCATTTGATCCTATTATAGGTCAGTTTGACTTTTAAAAGTCAACTGCCTATTAGCGTTTTCAAGTGCACTATTAAGTTTAACAACTCCTTTAAGCAGTTCGTCAAATACCCGGTAGTCATTATTCTTAGGCTACCATTTTAACTACTTTTCTCAACAAAGTTCATAAAATCATTAACATCGGGTTAGCATAATCTCGTTCATTGTATGCTAACCTATAAATCTTATAAAGAACTCTGGATGTTTTATCATTATAAAACAACCCATTGAACCAAGTTATCCAAATACTTAAACACTCAAACATATGATGATTTCAAACCTCATTTAACATGAAAGAACATCTATTTCATTATGTCATATAAAACCTATTTTATGGCGAGTATGAACATAAGAACTCATAGTCATTCAAGTATCTTGCTACTTACAATCATGTATGATGATTCTAAGCTATTATATATAACTTCATCATAGTTCACCATCATTATCACAAACCTTTCAATAATCTATCTCATAATTTCATGATATTTAACAAAATTAAGCATACATAACATTCAATTTCACCTTTGGATCATAATCCAACAATCTGATTGCAAGTATTCTACTTGTCTCAAGTTATGATTTTCACCAAATCTAGTTTCAAGACATACCTTATGATCCCTAGATTAGGTGATCATAACATGTGTTCATGCATGAGTTTGAGATCCGAATTCTTACTTCAATTTGGTGATTCTTTGATGAACAAGGGTTTGGCTCCCTTGTTCTTCTCCTGGCTATTACACGCACACACACACACATACTTAGTGTGTGTGTGTGTGTTGTGTTTTATTTTTATTTATATATCCAAGTTTCATCCTTTTTCCCTTTTGGTCCCTCATAATTGAGATTTGATTATAAATGAGACTACAACTCATTGTCTTGTTACTTATATCATGTTATTAACTAGGTTAATTTGTTCCTAGTTATTTCGTTTACGGTTCACTTTTACCACTAACGTCTTTTACCCGCTCTTTAATATTAACGTGGTTTGATTACCAAACCCGTTTTTGGGGTGTTACAAGTCTACCCCCTTAAAGAGGTTTCATCCCTGAAACCTTTCTCACGTAGTTCCTTGGGTTCAACCCAATGGACTTGGTTTCGTTTTCACTTGAGCGTTGCTCATATTTTAATTATTCAAAATCTTACCAAAAAGATGCGACAATGTCCTTCGGACTCCCAATTGATGTCCGACCCTTTCTTGCTTTTTTCCTTAATTAACATTTCATTTTCAAAGCCTTTAATCTTTCAAAGATTATCATATACTTTGCCGCGTGCTCCTTTCATGTGTAAGGCCTTCTAGGCCATCAAATCCAATTGGCATTCCTCTTCTTTATAATTCATTAGAGTGAGTCTCCACCTGGCTACTCGGTCGTATAAGTTTGTCATCATAGTTATTTCATGCTAATCATATAATGATAAGCATATTAAACAAGTTTTTAATTTTAAATTTTACCTTGATCGGTCTTGCTGGTTAGATTTATCAGTCACCGATTACCTTGTACCCCATCGCTTAGGTATACCCACATTGCTTTCCCGAGGCTTACAAGCGTTTATGACCCCCAGTCCCAGAGCTTGTGCTACAATGGGGTCATATACCATGTTATTATATATATATATATATATATATATATAGCCGTGATTGCATCACGTCATGTTTAAGTTCATAATGATCTGTTCGTTTTTGAAAATCTTTTCAAATTTATCATCTTGCACCTATTTGTGTTGAGGTTTATTTTCGTTGATATTAATCATTTTCTAATTTCTCTCATTCTATTTATATTTGTTTAAACGTTGTTTCTAACTGAAACTAAATTTCAGTTTAACGTTTTCTCTTTAACTCATGTCAATTACTTGTGTCAAGCAATTGGTAACCAAGTATTTCTTCTTTACTGTTCTTATTTTATGCGGGAAATTGTAACCGGTTCCCTCGCTTTGTCTAAATAACCCATAAGCCCCTTTTCACTTAGCCTTGTACGCTATTTCTTTAGGCTTTCACCCTCTTCTTTTCTGTTACTTAGCCTCCTAAAGTGGGGCCTTTAGTGCTTCATTCCTCTTGATTTGTGACCCGAGGGTCAATTTGGTTCTGTAGACCTTTACACTATTTTTAACTCGAGGGTTGTGGTGATCCTGTAGATCATTCATTTACCCGTGTTGTTCTTTAAATATATTTGGTGTCAATGCATCTCTTTTATTATTATTTTTTAAAGGAAAATTTATTTACATTGTCTTTTCTTTATCCGCCATTCATGGCTCTTTTACCATGAAGGCTAAGTTATTTTATTTTAATTATGGCCCCCTGACCATGTTTGATCCGAGTTGGTAACATTTTGTTTTCTATGACTCCGCGAGTCATTTATGAGTCACATTCACATGTCGGATCTATTAGTCGTTTTACCTCTATTGGGTGATGATCACTTACGTCTAAGCCTGGCGCAAGGTCAAATGGCATTGACCACTCGTCATCACCGAATCACAACTACCATCTTTAGTGGCAATCACAACATTTTGTGTATGTTGCCAAAATACTTATTCTAATATGCAGATTAGACACTGTCTGTTAGTATCCGCACGCCCGCAGCGATCGTAGTCTATGACTAGATCGTTTTTCGTGTGGACAATTCTTACGACTCTATGACTTCATATGTCATTTATGTATCGGTTTCTCCCACGCTTACCGTTATCCATTTTGCGTTTACATTTATATTTAATCTCGTCCCATTACTCGGGCTCATTATTCTTTTGCTTTAACGCTCCCGTTACCCAGTTTGCGTTTATATTTAAATTCAATCACTATACTCCATTTAACTTGTTTGGCTTGTTCGTGTGAAATCCATCACTCATGAATCATGAACAGTCAAACCTTACTCTTTATTTGACCCGTCTGACTTGTTCGTATGAAATCCATTATTCATGAACAATCAAACCTTACTCTTTATTTGACCCGTCTGACTTGTTCGTGTGAAATCCATCACTTGTGAACAGTTGAACGTTACTCCTTATTTGACCCGTCTGACTTGTTCGTGTGAAATCCATCATTTATGAATAGTCAAACCTTACTCTTTATTTGACCCGTTTGACTTGTTCGTGTGAAATCCATCACTTATGAACAGTCAAAGTTTATTCTTTATTTATCCCGAATGTTCCTTTTTAACTTATCCCATTAGCCATGTCTTTACTACATCGACCGTACACGCGTTTATTATAACAAGTTCATGGTATCATGTGTTTACTACTTACTTTGTCAGAGTAAGCGATCAACACATGATTCATGTGACCTTATTATAACTACCATATTACTCCCCATGTAAGTAAATCATTGGTTCATGTTCATATCTTCTGATTTTATTTGGTAAAACCTTGTTTAATTGTTATTTAACAATTATTAGTTTTTACCTCTTTTTTTATATACACGTACAAAATGTTTTCCTTTTATAAAACTTTTGTGCAATCACATTCGTTAATGTGATTGTTACTTTTCCTCAATAGAATCTTATTGATAATGTCTACTTGGATGGTCACCTCCATTCAAGTTTCTAAATCTGAATTCTTTTATTGTTTTGTTATTCACGATTATGAATAATGCATAATTCTCACCCAATTTCCCCTAGGAACATCATCCTGAATGGGTATCCTATTCGGATTTCCCAATCCTTAATTTTGTATGCAACCGTTATTCGTTGCACATCTATCGCATACTACTATTCGTGCAATAATTTAAAATGTGCACCTGGGTGATATTTGCTCTCATGGGCTTTCATTGTCATTCCATCTTTATTCCGTATCATTTCTTAATTTTAGTCCTTAGTGAGCATGCCCTACTTGTCATACTCCGGACCATTCCATCATCATATTAGTAGACCATTAAACTCTCGCCATCATTCAGATGCGCGCATCCTTCAATTAGAACGTTCACAAAATATTAGTAACGTTGATATTAATAAGCGCTCGTACTGTAGTACAAGTCTTTCTACATACTTGTTAACACAAGTAATTCGCTAGTTATACCAGCCTTTTATCAATTTATTTGGGATAACATGCGTTCACACGATAGCCCTATGTGTTATTTACAACACTTTAACCATGCGACACTGCTAAAATTTATAATAACTTATCGGATCGTGCAACCAAGCCTCGAACCAAACACATTTGATCATTAACCTTGAGCTCTGATTACCAACTTGTAAGACCCTATCTTAAATCATTTAAATTTCTATTTAAAATTTCGCATCAAAACGAGTAAATGCGTATACACGTCATTACAAATTTTCGAGTTTATTAAAACTTTATCAACACTAAACATTTTGACATGTCGTTACGATTAGTTCTGTAACATTGAAACCAAATGCGAAGCTTGATCTTTGATCGTGTTCGGTTCTTCATTGAACTTGATCGTCATTCGGAGGTACTTGCGATTACCCTAAAATGGAAATTTGCAAATATTAGTATTATAGCGAATTTCCGAAAGCATAACATAATTGACTTAATAAAAAAATTACCAACCAGTAAATATAGTTTCTGAGGTGGCGTAGGCGACGGCATATAGCCGCGTTGGTGACCCCATGCAGATTATTGCGTCGGGTCAAGACTACCGTAGGCAGTAGTTTAATGCGTCGGGACAATAGAGTTGCGTCGGCGACGGTACCTTCTGCAGCAGTTTTGTGCAGATTTGTTTAATTGTCCGTTCGACCCGTTTCAAGTCCCAACATTTAAAACACGACTCGAGACTTTCGGTGACATGTCCGTGAAACACTATTTCCTGTTTTCATTCTACAGTTGCCATACATAGGCTACGGCTTGCCACCGTAGCTTAAGGTGGGTTGTCGCAAGATTTTCTGTTTTGCAATTTTTGTTACGAAAACTTCCGCAACTTGTTACATTTTCGCTCGTTTCCTATGAAACTTGTTTCTAAATGTCCATAAAATGTTTTCTTACATAATTAACCTAAAATCCAACCCCCAGATTCTTAATCCTTATGAATTACGCATACATTCCCGGTTATACTCATATTTTCTGATTTTATCCTTTGAACCGCATTTAAACCAAATAAGTATTCATGCACCCATTTCGGTACGAATTAAACTCTATTTTTACCTGTTTGGTTGTCTTAGTGAAAGCCAACGCTTTATTCAACCAAACCTTCATTTATTTTTATCATTTTAACCCGTTTGGTTGTCTTGCGAAATCCAACGCTTATTTCGACCAAACCTTATCTATCTTATCATTTCCACACCAAGATATCCATCTATCTTCCTCCACAACTATACTTGTGGTGGATTCGTTATCTTAAATTCATTTAATTCAATTACTACCCTTCGGTTCGACAATTTACGGAAAAGACTCGTGAAAAGGCATTAAACCAAAGGCTTATGCTTTTCGCTTTTACACTACCGAAAGGGTCTACTAAATTATAAAACTCATTTTTTAAACTACCCTTAGGGTTGTTTACTTGTTTTACCACACAATGGCATTTTGGTCAACTTAGGCCCTTCTTTTATGACGAAGGACTTTCATATCATGTTTTGACCAAATATGAACATTTAACCATAATCCATCTAAAATCATTATGTTCCTAAGAGCATAATGTCTACGATTTAATTATTAGATTTACCTTACCTTAAGTAATCAAATGTTCATTCACAACTCGCTTAACTCTCAACGGACCTTAAATCGTCTTTGAGAATTGACCAATTACACATACCTGGCTCGACTCATAGCATTGATCTGTTTTAATACCTTGCTCTTTTAGTTTCTATATAATAGCAATGCAAATCATACTTTGTTCTTCCTATGAGCACAAAAACTCAACAAGTGACCATTAGTCATCATAGTCAAATGGTGATAATATCACCATTTGACTCGTTTGGCCTAAATGACCATTTATCATTATGAGATGGCACTCATTTGCCATCTCACCCATTTAGCCCATTTGTTTTACATTGTGTGGTCATATTACTTAAAAATTGTTTCTCAATTCGCTTGACCCATTATGGCTTACGCCCTGTGGTGTCTTTTTCAAAACTCATTGTTTATCCGTCAACTCGTGACCACATTACCATTTTACCCCTTATTAGCCATTATGGTTTACACCATAAGGTAATGTTTGAAAACTCCTTATTTATTCGTCATCACATGACTAATTTACCATTTTACTCTTTTTACCATCAATTATGGTTTCTTACCATTTTCACTTGTTCCGACTCGAATCACTTCGCATTGGAACATCATATTTCAAATGCTAATCTACATTATTCTTACCAATATTATAAGTATGTGTTCTACTTAATAAGATGTGAGCTTTACTTACCTTGAAATCCGATTGTGTTTTCCACGCATATTCGATCCGTTTGACCCGCTCCTCTCAAAGCTTCCTCCTAGCTTGTCAAGCGTCAAAACTACCTTTTACCATTTTGCAAGATGGTTAGATTAGTCATTATTTATCAAGACTATCCCACCTTACGGACTTTACATCAAAATCGCCATTTGATCCTATTATAGGTCTGTTTGACTTTTAAAAGTCAACTGCCTATTAGCGTTTTCAAGTGCACTATTAAGTTTAACAACTCAGTTAAGCAGTTCGTCAAATACCCGGTAGTCATTATTCTTAGGCTACCATTTTAACTACTTTTCTCAACAAAGTTCATAAAATCGTTAACATCGGGTTAGCATAATCTCGTTCATTGTATGCTAACCTATAAATCTTATACAAGAACTCTGGATCGTTTTATCATTATAAAACAACCCATTGCACCAAGTTATCCAAATACTTAAACACTCATAACATATGATGATTTCAAACCTCATTTAACATGAATAGGACATCTATTTCATTATGTCATATAAAACCTATTCTATGGCGAGTATGAACATATACTCGAACTCATAGATCATTCAAGTATCTTGCTATTACAATCATGTATGATGATTCTAAGCATATATATATCAGCAAGTTCATTATATTATCAAAACCCACTTCATTATCTACGTGTTAATCACTTACAAGTAAATCTTATCTCAATTATCTCATAATTTCATGATATTTAACAAAATTAAGCATACATAACATTCAATTTCACCTTTGGATCATAATCCAACAATATGATTGCAAGTATTCTATTTGTCTCAAGTTATGATTTTCACCAATCTGAGTTTCAAGACATACCTTATGATTCCCTAGTTTAGGTGATCATTAACATGTTTTCATGCATGAGTTTGAGATCCAAGTTCTTCTTCAATTTGATGATTCTTTGATGAACAAGGGTTTGGCTCCCTTGTTCTTTTCCTGGCTATTACATGCACACACACACACACATTAGTGTGTGTGTATTGTGTTTTATTTTTGATTATTTTTCCAAGTTTCATCCTTTTCCCATTTTGGTCCCTCATAATTGAGACTTGAGTATAAACGAGACTACAACTCATTGTCTTGTTACTTATGTACATGTTATTAACTATGTTAATTTCTTCCTAGTTATTTCGTTTACGGGTTCACTTTTACCACTAACGGTCTTTTACCCGCTCTTTAATATTAACGTGGTTTTATTACCAAACCTATTTTTGGGGTGTTACACCCTAGTATGGTTGCCGCAATCTCCTTCTTGTATATCCCGGAGTACTTCTTTGGTTTTGGGATCCTCCAAGCACCTCAAGTATTGTCCTGCAAGAGATTTCTTATACAAGATATTATTTATTAAAGTAAACGAGATACCTTCATTCTGAAAGCTCTAGGGTTTTTCATCCTTTGGATATCTCCCTCTTATAGGTACTTAATGATTGGAGTCATCCAGGATTCAGGATACTTCTTAGGATAGCCATCACCAGGGTCCTGGATACTTGATACTTGTTTATCTTGAGATTTGAAATATTCCATTGCAGGGTGCGAGATACGAACTATTGGTATCCGAGTTCCTTCCGGTATCCTGATAGTAGATCCAAAGTTTGCTAAAGCATCTGCTTCAGCATTCTCTTCCCTTGGTACCTGTTCATGTGAAAATATTTCGAAATATACTGCGAATTTTTTAACAAGTTCAAGATATTCGGCTAATTTTTCGCCTTTTACTGCATAAGATCCATTGAAATGGTTAGTAATTAATAAGGAATCAACATATAGTTGTAAGCATTTAATATTCATATCCTTGGCTACTTCTAATCCTGCTATTAAAGGTTCATACTCAGCTTCATTATTCGTAGCAGTAAACACACATCTAATGGCCTGGGGTAATATGTCCCCCTTTGGCGATTTTATAGAATTCCTAATCCTACACCTCTTACATTGGACGCACCATTAGTATGTAGTGTCCAAAATTCTGAGCTCTCACCTCGTTGTTGTACTTCTAGATAAGCTTCTTCTTGTATATCGCTACTAAAATCAGCCACAAAGTCTGCTAAGGCCTAACACTTTATAGCATTCCGAGGTTCATACACTAAATCATAAGTACTTGGTTTCACATACCATTTTGCCATTCTACCAGACATCTCAGGTTTTCTAAGCACATTTTTAATAGGATAGTTGGATTTAATAAGTATCCTATGTGTTTCAAAGTAGTGTCTAAGTTTAGTTAATGCCATAACTAAAGCTAATATTGATTTTTAAAGATGAGAGTATCTAGTCTCAGCATCAAATAAACTTTTACTAACATAATACACAGGATACTGCTGACCTTCATGATCTTTAACCAAGACTGCACTTACTGCATTTCCTGACACTGTAAGATATAGAGATAGGGTTCACCATCTTCAGGCTTCATTAGAAGGGGTGCACTTGAGAGATACTGCTTTAATGCATGTAGAGTAGCTTCATGTATTTCTCCCCATTCGAACTTCTTGTTCTTTTTTAGGATATCATATTACATTTTTAGAGGATCTTGATATGAATCTGTTTAATGCTGCTACCCTTCCGGATAATCTTTGAACATCTTTCATATTGGATGGGGATTTGAGATCTAGAATAGCTTTGATATGCTCTGGTCTTACTTCTATTCCTCTTTTGGTTACCATGTATCCCAAGAATTTTCCAACCCCCACTCCAAAGTGGCATTTTGAAGGATTCAGTTTCATGTTATACTGGTTCAGGATATTGAAGGCACTTTCCAAGTCTTGGAGATAATTCTTAGCTTTCTTAGATTTCACCACCATATCATCGATGTATACTTCCATAATATCCCCCAATTTATCCTTGAAAATCATGTTGACTTGCCTCTGATATGTTGTACCTGCATTTTTTAAACCAAATGGCATAGCAGTATAACAATATATACCTGTACGTGCCATAAATGTTGTATCCTCCTGGTCGGATGGTTCCATTTGGATTTGTTGAAATCCTGAGGATGCATCCATGAAAGTCAGCATTTCTTGTCCAGCAGTTGCAACTACCATGGAGTCAATGTGAGGTAGTGGAAATGGATCCTTCGGACATGCTTTGTTAAGGTCTGTGTAATCAACACGGACTCTCCATTTTCCACTCTTCTTCTGCACTACCACTACATTTGCTAACCACTTTGGGAATTTGACCTCCCTTATCATCTTGGATTTCAACAGCCTCTCCGCTTCTTCTTGGATGATAGCATTCCTTTCAGGAGCGAACTTTCTTCTTTTTTGTTGAACAGGCCTGAAATATTTATCAATTCCAAGTTTATGGGTTATAAGATCCTTTGATATACCTGTCATATCCTCATGCTTCCAGGCAAATGTAGACATCCTGCATTTTAAAAAGTTAATGAGTTGTTTCTCAATATCATCAGGAATATTGACTCCTACAATCTGGATTATCTTCATCAAGGATGACTTTCTTGACATCCTGTTCAGAAGCTTCCATAATATCTTGTGCTTGTATCTTTGATTGCTATCCTTCTCGGGATTTTACTGATGCCTTCATCAAGGAAGAGTAACACTCTTTTGCTTTCTGCTGGTCACTTTCAACCTTCACCACTCCCCAAGGAGTAGGTATCTTTACACATTGGTGGTAAGTGGAGGGTACGCATTTCATGTCATGAATTCAAGGCCTGCCTAATATTATGTTGTAGCAGGATAATGAATCCATAATATAGAAGCGTTGTAACAAGTTCATCCCTTCAACAGAGACAGGTAGCTTGATTTCCCTAACAGTGTTCTTCGTTTCCCCACTGAATCCTACAAGTACAGTGGATTTTGAAGTAATCTTCATCCTCTACAATGTCTCCAACTGGATGATATTGACTGAGCTTCCATTATCTACCAGTATCCTCCGGACAAAATGATTAGCAACATAAAGTAATTACCAACCCATCATGATGGGGATCCTGGATGTTATCCCGATCATCGTTTTCGAAAGTTGTCACTTTATCATCCATGAGCATTGTCATTCTTGTCGGCCTATCTCCCCTTTCTACTTTGGCCTCTTTAGCATGTCTTTTGGCTACAGAGTAAGAAATTCCACATATGCCGGATCCTCCAAAAATGAAGTTGATTATATTTGCATCGGGTGGTGGAGATGTAGCTCTTTCAGGATTCCTATCAGTATCCTGGGCCTTGTTCTTCTTTCTGCCAAGAAGTTCCATTAGGTAACCTTTACTTAGTAAGTAGCTGATCTCTTTTCTCAAGGCTATACAATCCTCCGTGATGTGCCCAAAATCTTCATGAAAGACACACTACTTTGATTTGTCCTTCCAATCAGCATTTTTCGGATTCTTTTTTGGCCATCTTGCTTTGTTCCCCCAATCCCTGCATAGCATGCATTAGTTCGGGAACATTTACTGAAAAACAATATTCTAAAAGTTTAGGATATTCTTCTTCATCCTCATCCTCACTAGCATTCACTCTTTTGTTGTCGTTCTTAGCATATAGCTTAGATCGGTATTGTTTGTATGAGGATTCTGACTTCCTATTCGTCGATTCATATGTTGAGGATGTGTTCATCCTTTCCCACATTTTCCTATCATCTTCGAGCCTTATGTATCTCAAGGCCCTATTTCGAGCTTCATCCAGATTCCCGCAACGATTCATTACAAGGTCTTGGTAAAATTGAGAATCCTTCTGTAACCCCATTTTAAATGCTTGTACTATCGCGGAAACATCAAGGTTTGGGATATCCAAGGATTATCTACTAAATTTATTAACATAATCCCTCAGGGATTCTTGTGATCCCTGCGTTATCCTGTAAAGATCACTCGTTAGTTTCTCAAAGCTCTTGCTACAAGAAAACTGTTTGTTAAATAAGTTAACTAAATAAGAATAGGATGTAATAGAATGAGGTGGAACATTTAAAAGCCATCTTAAGGCTGATCCTGTCAAAGTGGAACCAAAGCCTTTGCATAAGCATGCCTCTTTGAGTTTTGGTGGGATTGGATTTGTTTCCATCCTTTCCCTATACTAGGCAACATGCTCCTCAGGATCCGTCGTCCCATCATATAGCTTCATGTTGGGAGTCTGGAATCTCTTTGGGATTTCTGAATTACAAATTGGGTAAGCAAATCGGGATATCTTGTGGCTATCCCGGGATACTTCTTGTATAGGCTGCAATACCCTAGGCACACTCGATATCATATCCTTCAATTTTTAAGTTCTCTAGTTAATGCTGATGTTACACCTGCATCCTGTAATAATTCAAGATTATTAGTAGCATGGATACAGGTGTTAATAGATGCGTTACCAGCCTGGGGATTCTGGCCATATCCCAAACCATATCCTGGATCCCTCACGGTCGATATCCTAGCCGTTGGGGATATTTCCATATATTGCTCCAGGAATGACTCAGTATCATGTTGCCTTGATTATCTTCGGTGAATGTTGCCGAACTAAAGTTCAACATCCTGGGTTGTAAAGGAGTAGCTGCATCCTCAGCAGGTTTCTTGGAGTTTGACTTCAAGAGTTGTATCTCTTTCATTATAGCCTGGTTGGTTTCCTACTGCTTTTTTATTTGATCCTGTATGCTGCCAAACAAAGACAAAATCTCATCATTAGAAGCAAAGACATGAGTTCTCCCTAAAACTCCAGATCTGGAAACATTCTGAGCAACTGAAGTGTCTTGAGGTGTTTGGCTTTCATTTCTCCTTTGGGAAGCTTGAACTTGCGGAGGTGGAGGAGGCAATTAACTAGTCGCAGCAGAGGTTGAAGCAGGCATCGAAGAAGAGCTCAAATTTGATTTAGAGGCCATTGAAAATAGTTTTGTAAAAAGTTTTGAGAACAAAAAACTGATTAATGATTTTAACAAAGTTTTGAATAAAAATAGCACGACTTCTCCCACTGTGGGCGCCAGATTGTTTTGGTCAAAATTACCGAAGCAATTAAGTGATCAAATTTAGTTTGTGAGGTAGTGTGCTATAGAGATTTGCAAAAATGTCTTAAGTTGATTAATAAAGAAAACAGTTTCAGGATATAGTTTCAGGATAACAAACTATATCAACTATCAAGCAATGAACAATAAAAGTAAGGATTGACGCGGGATGTACGAGGAAAGCCCTTGATTTATCTAGATCGCCGCACAAAAGCTCGGGAGCTGACAACTGCCAGCTGTCTTTATTCTTTTTATTGATTGAAATATCAGGATACAGCTTTAGGATAATGCACGTATCATCTCTAAGTGTTACAATGATCGTGAAATATGAGTGAATGATTGTGAATATAGCGAGTAATTGATGTCTGTACGAGATTACATGTGTTTTTCTAATGATCCGGCATCCCCTTATATAGTTTTTAAATTCTAACTAAATATCCTACAATTCTGGTGTACGGAGAATATCCCTTTGTGACCGTTGTAGACTTATTCCTCCGCTATCAACGTTCACCTTCCAACCACTTTGAGCGAGTTTTCAGGTAGACCTACTCCTAATTAACGTTGGTCCCTTGCAACTGAAGTATACAAACAAACTATTAGTAACGAGTAAAATATTTCTACAGGATGTTACCAATATCCTGATTTGGTATCCTTTCACAAATTAAAACACAAAATCATGATATATTATCAAAATATATTTCAAAATTCCACCCATAACACTCACATACAACCATTTTTTTCATTAGGATTATCGACCTAAACATTTCATCAACCTCTAGATTACCAATATTTTTTATTGTATATACCATTTGTAAAATCAGCATTTCATCAACCTCTAGTCATGGGCACAAGTATTTTTCAAACACCTTTTATATATTTTTAAACAAACATAATTGATTGATGGGATTCGTCATTATGATTGATTTTGATTACTTTGTTGGTTACTATATTTGGCCTTTTTACATCCATACAACTTCCGGCTACAAGTGCATGTATCCTTCCCTCGAATTCATAACAAATTTCATAATCCAATTTGGAATTTTCTAATGTTTAATATTATTAATGATAAATAAAAATGTTTATTTAATTATAAAAAATAATATATCAATCAAATAATCAATCTACTAATAAGGTTGTTAGAAAACGACTCTATACTCATGGATTTATGTCATATGTCACTCTATAAATTTATTTATTAGTATTTATTAAACATATAATACTAAATTACAATGTTACATGTGTCATATATTTATATTGGATAGTTTTAGTTAAATTATAATTTTACATGTGTCATATACTCGTATTGAATAGTTTTAGTTAACAAAGTACATATAATAAAGAAATAATTACTTGAATAACCCATGTAGCATCTATTTATGGCTTTGGTTCATAGTAGGAGTGTAGAATAATACTAAATTACAATGTTACATGTGTCATATATTTATATTGGATAGTTTTAGTTAAATTATAATTTTACATGTGTCATATACTCGTATTGAATAGTTTTAGTTAACAAAGTATATATAAATAAAGAAATAATTACTTGAATAACCCATGTAGCATCTGTTTATGGCTTTGGTTCGTAGTAGGAGTGTACATAAAACCGAATTCCCGACTGGTAAGCGAATTAACCGAAAAATCAAACCAAAAAAATGATGGGTCGGCGAACGATTTTCTAAAAACCGATATACATGCGTCAGTTATGGTTATCCATTGTTCGATAACTACCAAACTGAACCGATCTGTATGTTACTTCTAGTGTTGCAACTTTCAAGTTTCATACAATGTATTCTCGATTAATTACGTTTCAGTTAAAATAAATATTGAATTAGAATCGTACTTATTATAAATTAACTGAAGTCCCTATGTATTCTCAGTTAATTATTGTTTGCTACTTTCTTATAAGTTCATATGTTTTTTATATAAACCCTAGATATAACACATGATATTTAAGAATATTTCTACTTTTGTGTGTGCATACGATTTCTTCATGTTTTCTGATTATAATCATGAAGTATAAATATGTATGTGATATTATTTTAAAGTTTGATTCTGATTTTTTTACTAATTTATAAGTTTTTATGTGTTTGGTATAACTAAATTTGATATAAATATTTAGAATATGGAAACAGAATGAAAGAATACTTGATAATTGCAATATTATCATTTATAAGGTCCATCTATATTTTTTTAGCTAATTTTAGCTAGACTCAAATTCAATGTTAACCAATCCATAATTAATCGCTACAATCATCAGGGGAGGACCGAGGTGAAGCCCAAGTTGGTCGGACACACCCTTTGAAAAAAAATTAGTGTATTTTTAAGAAAAAAACCCGACTGCACCCTTTGAAAATATTCTTGAACTACTAATCCGCACCCCCAGCAAATAATTTCTGGGTCCGCTACTGAGAATCATCAAAACCAATTAACCATAACTGCCATAACCGATCGGTTATAGTTGTGATTTTACGTTAACCGACATCTCGGTTATAGTTATGGTTTTAGACTAAAACCAACCCATACATACCCCTAGGTACGGGAGTTTACAGGTTCGGAACTCTTATTAAATAACCATAATACACTTGCCATAAGAAAATAAAAATAAATTTATGGGACAACAAATTCATAACGATTGACTAATGAGAAGCAAAAGAATTCCATTCAAATCTAAATAGTATAAAAAAGGTTGTTTTACTATTAGAAAATAAAACTAAAATTATGGGACAACCAAGTCATTTAGGAACTTAAGTTAAAATCTTAAATGGAAGCGTTCGAACTATATATCCGATAAGTTAAGGACCTATATTTAAGATATCGGTTATTGCAATGGGATATCGATAATTTTAATATCATGTTAAATTTATATATAACAATTTAACACTAACAATTCAGTATACTCTGCTACCATTAACAAATTTACCTTTTGCAACTTGCAAAACACATTGTAGCTAGTAGGAACTGACTAAGACTTAAAACACTAACAACTAACAAGTAAGACTTAAAACACTAATAGCAGCAATAAGAAGAAAGACGAATGAAAAGAACTAAGGAAGAAATGATACTGATCGGTACCAATATTTTGCACCGATATATCATCAGGGGACCGATAACCGATATGTCATTAATATATTGGTGATATATCGAGATATTAACTGCATACTATACAACTCCAAGTAATCCACTTGAGCATACTAAGAGTAAAACAACCTTTTTAAATGTACTTAACGGACAATCGTAACAAATCATTCACTCCATAAACTAAAAGTGTTATCAAAGCGAACAATGAGGACTACAATAGAAACTGTGTGTAATTCTTTCATAAACAAACTAATTATATGTGTCAGAATATTCTTTTATTTGTTATATAAAAAGGTAAAATAGTGTTTCATCCACACCAAAAGTCATGGTATATGAATATATGTGATGTTATATTCTAATTATTTATAATATATTATTAACCTTTGGTATGTTAGCTACTACACTAAACGATCATATTTATTATATTCATCCATATCTCTTAATGATAGGCTGATAGCCGATATGGGACATATATCACTAGCTTTAAATATATATATTTTCCCAAAAAATCAATTATCGACTTATCACGAGAAACAAATATCCTTATGTAAAATCTTTACTCATATCCGGTTACATACTTCCGTCAATAAATGTCATCTCTGATGTATAGTGTAGTTATAGAATCAGAAGATGATTATCATGTCTAGATGTGTAGTGAAATTTTCTAATTTTGATGATTATCATTATTTATATATATCTAATTTTCTTATAAAAATATTATAATGTCTACAAATTTGTGGTGTGAACCGAATGAAGTATGTTTGTGTTTGTTGGTTAAACTTTAACCGAACAAACAAATGAACATGAACAATTAAACAAATAGGGTTTGTTGGTCGTGTTCGTTTGTTAAGAAAATAAGCACATGTGTGTACGCTTATGTTCGTTTGTTATCAGTATAAATTAATGATTCACGAATGTAACCGAACATAAACAAACATAGCCAAACGCATGCCAATTAAAGGTAACCATGCACATCTATTGGTTAGGTCTAAAATTAATAAAAGTAGAATGGATGATATTTTAACATCATAGAACTAGATTAGATTGTGGTGGACATAATGTATATATAAAATGTATATACATAAACGTAAACAAGCAAACACATAAAGAGTAATTTAACTAATATAAACAGATATTAAAAACATAAATGAACGGACAAGACATGTATTCTGTCCGTTCATATTCATTCATTTATTAAATAATTAAACTTCACATCAAATACTTCCCTCACAATTCACTTAACATTTATTTCATTTACAAGCTATCCAAAGTTGTAAATTCATCAAATTAATTTCATTATAAATCATTATCTTACATTTACCTTCACATTTTAATAAATAAATGAATGGACCATCCATAATTAAAAGCAAACAAAAACAAAAATAAATATTAACTTGAACGAAATATTACTAATGGAGTGGTGGTCTATTGACAAAGGCAAAACCTTTAAAACACCTGAATTTGAAAAATGAGAGATCTTAGATTAAAGTCTCACTGACAATAGGAATTAAAACAAATTTGTTGTTAAAAAAACATGAACGAAATATTTATATAAAGACAAGATAAGGTACTTAAAAACATATGGATATATAAGTGTATATGAGACTCAAAATTTTCTTTAAATACCCCACCCTTTGAATCATTGTTCTCCCTTCTTGTTGTGACAAAACTAGAGAGGGAGAGAGAGCATGGGTGTATAGAGAAAAGGGGTGGTGGTTGGCTACTCCGATGGAAGGCGGAGGAAGAAGAAGGCGGCATTGGTGGTGGTCACCGGAATTGAGAACTGCAAATCGACTGAAAGGAAGCTAAGACAACTCGAAAGGATCGTTCCTGGCGGCGGTGTTGGACCGACAGATGTCGACACCTTGTTCCACCGGATTGCAGCTCACATCTTCGTACTTGAAACTCGGGTTGATCTTCTCAAAAACATTTACTCGGTTTTTTGCCCACCATAATTAACACAATAATATTTCCAAAGTCAAAGTCAACGCTTGCTTGAATTGTATGTGTTATTTGTTGTTCATTTTGTTCTTTTAATATAAAAAAGAACATGGATCGAACATAAATAAGTTATCTGGTTATCAGATATATTTCTAGTAATTAAACAAGTTTATAAGTATATTGTAGTGCTCTTTTTATTGTTTTCAATGAATATTAGATAAAAAGTATATAAGAGTAATTATGTGTCACTAAAGTACATTTATTGTTTGTATGCATATAATGAAATGATATTTTTCTTGCACTTTGGGTAATATATAAAGATAAATAGAAAGTTATTACTTGAAAAGCTAAATTCAATGATTGGAATGTTTGATGTTCACGTGTTAATGTATGAAAATGACAGCCATGGTAATTTTCGACATGACATAATTTGAGAAACGCATGAAAATAATCAGGATATAATCAGGATATAGATTATTATACATATAGATTATTATACAACTCAATACTCATGTTTACTTTAATTAAACAAATTGTAATTGGTTCTATCATATTTAACTCGTTCGGTTAAATGGGGTACTCACTAACCTTTTTAATTAAATACACCGACCTAGTTATATGTTTAACCCATTTAATACAACTCATCAACCTGATTAATGCATTTACAACTTGATTATTATTCATCAAAGTTGTTAACTCATTTGACATGTTTAGATAAATTGATTAAACAACCCAACAACCTGATTAATGCATTTACATGATTTAAGTGTGTTAGGTTAGGGTTAATGTTTTTAATACGAATAAGTATATTAGTTGTGTATGGGTTGAGCGATTCGGCCATTCAACCTGCCAACAATCTTTTTTTATGGATCAACCATGTACCGCCTGCCAACCTATAGTTGAAAAGATTATAACATGAGTACAATTTATGGCCCATCAACATAAATGAATATCCCAAGACCAATTAGCCATTTGTAAATAAAAATGAACAAAAACCAAAAATATAATCCATATCAATGTCCTATCATGGATCAACTATAGTTCCCATGGAGAAGTTATTGACTCTACCAAATATACAACAATGACAATTCAACAACCCAAACACACACATTGGTGTATGTTTGTGTCGACAGGTGTGAGGATCTGCTCATCCAATAAGCTCAAGTCCTAATTTGTTTAATCTAAGTTAATATGCGCGGAATTCATTTTAAACTAGTGATAAGTTCAAGATTTACTATTTAATCTCAATATTTCATTAATTTGATTAACGTTTACAGTCTGAGATAAATTTAACAGGGCTTCGCCTTATCAGTCAACAAAACAGCTACAGACTCAAGACCCAAGCAAACCTATTTATAGACTTGTCACTTTGTGCGAGGTGAGTCTTTACTTCGTACGAAGTGAGTTCTCTTCGTACGAAGTGAACATACATTCAAAATAAATCGAACATTCAAGTCTATTACATACACGACATGACCGAAAGACATAGGCGATAGACATTCTGCATCAACAACAGGAGCAAGGAAAGATAGGGGAAACCCTCTAACTTAGCAAATCAGTAAAATTGAAAGGGAAATTGAAGCTTGATTGTATGCATGAACACTAATTCTCCATCATCTAAGCATTCTTAACATAAAGGTAAGTTGAATTTCATGATTTGGTGATTTTGTAGAAAGTTGGTTGCAACCAATCCTTGAGTTCATATGAAAATTAGTATGGTTGTGAGTTAGAATCACCTCATAGAACAAGAATTATGCTTGAATTTAGTTAAATCGATGACTTAAAAGTGAAAACCCATTTGTAGTAGAAGTATGATCAAATATGATGATCATGTCGGTGCGAATAGGTGTAATGTTGATGTATGAACTTATATGTAATGGAGTATTGTTATATAAATTGATGCGGGATGAAGATTATGTGAAATTGATTGATTATAATCATCTATGTTATGAAATAGGAAGACTGTGCATAGACTACTTGTACATTATGCTTTGATTTAGGTATGCACACCAAGTGTTTGATGAAATGCTTAGAATAGAGATTTTTATGTGATTTCAATGATCCTAAATAATTATGATGCTAATAAGTTAATATCAAGAATGTGAGAAATTAATAATATGTTATGTTAAGAAAAGTATGAGATGAAAACATGAGACTAAAACATGTTAATTGTGAAATTTAGGTGTGAAAGAAGAAGGCCCGAGTAACAAGAAAGCACAAGGCGTTCAAGATCGAGGTACGCTACTTGTATGTTTAAAGATTATTTTTGTATTGTTCAATGTTATACATTGTAGTAATCGTACTTCGCTAGAGATGATTATGAAATAGACTAGCTATGAACGGGTTGAACGAACTAGAATGTTACGTTAGAGAATGATCATGTCATAGACCGACTACGAACAGGTTGAACGAATTAAAAGATTATGATAAAGAATGATTATGAAATACATTCTTTACGAATGGGCCGAAGAACTAAAATGTTACGTTAGAGAATGATCATGTCATAGACCCACTACGAACGTGTCGAACGAACTAGAATGCTATGATAAAGAATGATTATGTAATAGACTCGTTACAAACGGGTCGAACGAACTAGAAGGTCACATTAAAGAATGATCATGTAATAGACCTTTTACGAACAAGTCAAATGAACTAGAATGAGGATGTAAAAGGGATGGTCGTATGATGATCCATTATGAACGGATCCAACAAAAGAATGTTAGTATTAGTTTAAAAAGTAGAACAATAATGAAAGTGATACATAGTATGGTTATCATGTTTGTTGGAAGTTATAATTCTATGTTAGCATATATTATAAATATATATAGATGATAACAATTCTTGTTGTTGTGTTATACATGAAGCAGACATAGCTTGGTTCGACACTTACCAAGCATTAGCAGACTTTGTGGCTGATTTCAGTAATGAATTACAACATGAAGCAGACATAGAGGTTCGACACTTAGAAGTAAATATGGGCAAATTGACTTTGTATACCGATGGTGCTTCTAATGTTAGAGGAATAGGCTTAAGAATAATACTGAAATCGCCACATGGGGACATAATACCCCATGCTATATCTTGTGAGTTCTTAGCTACTAATAATGAGGCAAAATATAAAGCCTTAATAGCATGATTGCATTTAGCTAGGGATATGGTAATCAAACATCTTCAAGTATATGTTGATTCTTTGTTATTGACTAACCATTTCAATGGGTCTTATGTAGTGAAGGGTGAAAATTTGGCTCAATATCTTTAAATTGTTAAAAAATTAGCAAAAATATAGCATTGAATAGGTATTAACTGAAGAAAATGCTGAAGCTAATTCTCTAACTAATCTTGGATCGGCCTTTAGGATACCAACTGATAATAAAATTCCAATCATGTGTATCCTGAACCCGACAATAAATGCATCGAGGATCAGGATAGTATGGTGCTGAATATAGAAGATCTGGAAGTGCAGGATCCCGCTCAAGAACCTGGTCAAAATATAGAAGATCTTGTAGTACAAGATCCCGATCAGGATTATGATCAAGATACAAACTCTTGGATGTCTCCCATCAGAAAATATATCTAGGACGAAGATATCCCTAAGAATGAGAACCCTAGAGCATTCAGGATGAATGTATCTCATTACATATTGTCACATAATGTTTTGTATAGAAAATCTATTACAGGTCCATATTTGAAATGATTGGAAGATTCAAAAGCACTTGAAATATGAAGGGATATTCATGAAGGTGATTGTGGAAATCACACTAAGGGTAAAGTGATGTTGTCAAAGGTATTGAGAACAAGGTACTACTGGCCTACACTGAGGAAGGATACCATGACTTATGGCCAAGAGTGTGATACTTGTCAGAGACATAGTAAAGACCTTCCTCCACATCATCTTCATCACTAAAATCATCAAGTATACGAATCTTTCCACTATCTCTACCCATCCTAGAGCTTTCTGGCACTTCCACGCGAGCACCGCTAGAGCTTCCAGCTTCAAAACTATAAATAGGTTCTTCTAAAACAACTAGTTCAAAAACTGTTGGGTGTACTTCTTCAACTTGGGAAACACTAACTACAAGGTTTTCTTGAGCAACAACAGAGTTCAGTTCAACTAACACACCTGGTCTTGGATCATTGCGTTTTCGTTTTACAGCAATGGGACCGCATCAGATAGATCATCGTCATCATCTTGTACTTCAACAGAAGTGGGTTGCTCAGGAGGAGGATTCCTAAGAATACCTTGCAACGTTTGTAGAATCACAACATGTGTTTTAGAAGTAATGTCACACCCTCAATTTCCATATGCAGATTTTTATCGCGAGGCGTGTGACTAACCAGGATCTAGCCACTAATCATGTCAAACCAACCATTTAAAATTATAAAAGCTTCACTAATAACATGACTAGCGATAAAGTTTAAATGTCCAAAACACAATTTATGTTGCAGCGGAAAAATAAAGTAAACCCATCAAAAACTTAAAACCACAAGTTTAATAAATGTACGAAGCATAAGATTTTACGAACAACATACTCCAGTTGATAGCAACGCCCGCCCATAGTTGTACCTAACAACCTGCAAAGCATGCAATAGTGTGTCAACATAAAGTTGGCGAACAGTTTTTGGTAAATCATAAAGTAAGTTAACATGCTAAAGCATTAAAAACCAAGACTCGGGTAGCTAACCCTCATCAAGCAACTAAACCACATAGATACCGAAAACTGACGTAGTAAGTTTTTGTGCCCTCCATCAATGTCTATCCGTATTGATGCAAAAGGAAAGGTCAATAGTTCACACCCGGCTCCCAGCATGGTGTGAGGTTTGTCGAACCTAATAGCGATATCAACTAATACCTCGTCTGCCAACCCGGCAAGCTAATCGGTATAATGTGTATGGACTTCATATAGAGTTTAAGTTTAGTTAAGAGTACTATCCCAATCTAGGGATAATAGTGTTCCCAAAGCAGGGAAGTATGTGTGGTCCCAAACCAGGGATAATGTGTAGTTCCCAAATCCGGGAATGCATGCTTTTAGTAAATGCGTGACCTCACCTTAGTTTTGCTCAGTAAGACTTAAATGCTTTATAATTTGATGTGGTCAACCACGACCTATTATGATACCCATAGCGTTAATAGTGTGTTTAAGCAAAGCTCATAAGTTCTACACGTATCTAGTAGTTAGCATGCTAACAAGTTGTCACATAATATTTCATCGTGTGGTTTTCATGCACATGTTCATAATATAACCTGCGACATGTCATATGCCATTTATACAATCATTAAACAAGTGCGGACACTAAAAGTAGCAAGCTCGACTCTTATAAGCTTATAAATCATGCATAGAAAAATTCACTGAAATTAGGCTCTTTTAGGAAGCTTGTTTTCCATACTTACGGTATTGCAAAAATTATGATCTTTTTATGGGGCGTACCCCTCAATGGGGTTGGCCTTGTATAAGTATTTAAGGCCTAACTCTTTAACAACAATTTATAAAAAAAATCATTTACTAAACAGCAATCAGATTCGTCACTTTCTGACTCCAGCTTACAAAAAAATTCATTCAAAAATCCTCGTTTATCCGATTGACGTAATTCCAGTTGGAGATTTGCACATACACCTAAGAAAATCTACGGTATAAAATTCATGACCTAACTTCAAGTATTCACCGAGATATGAGTTAAAACACAACACACAAATTCTGCAGAAAACGGCAGCTTTAACCACTGAAACGAAATAATTCGTTTAAAATATCAAACGACATCCAAAAATTGTGATTCTAGTGCCATAGAAGCGTATTTCGAAATATCACGTTTTAGACTCAATAAAATCCAGTTTTCATTATGTTATGACCCGGTTACATCCAATTAAAGTCGGCTATAACTGTTGGACAGCTTACCGTTTTCATTACCCGATCCCGCAAACGATTTACCAGCGAACCCATGACATGTAAACATTAATCACAGCAGGTTATAAGTTGTTGGTATCAAGTTTATTATGCTCAAACATCATCCCTAAACCATATACACATGACCATACAATCATATTCAACAACATTGCGCATCATTACTTGATTCTCACAAACCCTAGACTACACATTAACACCGTAACACCTCAAAACCATTAATTAAACATAATCACAACCAAGATAACTCACAATGAAATGTACATGATCATTACATACTATCACAATCAATAAGTTTCAATCCGCAACAAAACGTTAGCTAATCATCGAACATTTGTACGGTTAAAATACCATTTAAACATGATTTCTAGCGAAATCTTAACTTACAAGCATTCACTTTAACACCAAGAATCATAATAAAGATAAAAACGCAACCATGTACTGCAAGAACTTAAAATCAAAACATATAACAACACTAACCGAAAGATGGAGAGAGATGTGTGTGAGAGAGAGAGAGCTAGTGCGAGAGGTATAGTAGCAAGGAGGAGATGTAGCAACGTGGGGGGGGGTCTCATGTTGCCGTAAGTTGTGAGGGAGATGCTAGGGTTTAGTGTCTTTTTTTTTCACAAATACACGCACACAACAGTATATACGCATACATGCAGGCGTAACTTTAAAAAAGGAGGTAGGCTTGGGCGGTTTTAGGCTTGGGGGTGCTTGGGACGATTTTAAGGTGAGGGGTAATGTGTTGGGTTGGGTTGTTTGCTTTGGCTGCGCACTCAAAGGGCCACAAATAATAGGGAATGCGGGTTAAGTTTGGGCTTGGTCACGAGAGTTGAGTTAGGTCAAGTTAATAAAAGTTCTAGGTTTCGAGTTTTAGCGTTTCGTAAAGGAATCATATAAACAAACATACCGTTTGTTAGCAGGTTCAGTTATAAATGATATGTTAAATCTTGTTAGATAATTAATGAATAAAACGTAAATTATAGACGCGAACACAAGAAGTGCTAACCTCAGAGGTACGGGTTGTCACGAGTAATTCCAGGTAACTATCTTTCAAAGTCTTGATTTTCAGATGCTTGTTGTTCCATTTCAACTTCCGGTCTCACATTCTCATCTTCAGACACCAAATCTTCAACCTCTACATTTTCTTCTGTCAAGTTCTGCCCCACAAACTGAATGCCATGCTCTTCAGCTAACACAACATTTATTTCTGGTTCAGGCTCATTTGCTTCCTCTTCTAGAGCGGGAATCTACCATACTTCTGTAAATGATACTTCCCTAAAAACTTCTTCTTTGCATTCTGTCGAACTTGGATGACCGTAGTAAAACATCCAGGACCCATCGGCTTTAGATCTAAAAGTTTTTACCCTTAACCAGCTCAGAGTATTTGACATCCAAGATCATCTGTAGGAGCCGATGATACATAAGAAACATATCTTTCTTGCGAGTGTCGTCTAAGTTCTTCATATTATTGAAAAAGAAATCCGAGTAGTTGAAATCCCAATCTTCTATCAAGGTCACAAAAGCACAAGTTTGCATCTGATTCAACTGATCCAATCCTCTTTTATTCTCAGCAATACACAATAAAAACACATGCATTAGCAATCTCTAGTATGGAGGAAGCATCTTATTTATTGAGGATGATAGATTCCTTCATAGCTCAGCTTCGGTAACACTCCCAATATAACATCCTTTGGGTATGAAGTTGGATCTGTTGATTTATACAAAAAAGCAAACTTCCCGAACAATCGCTTCTTAGATGATAATTTTCTTTTTTTGAATGGTTGCTTCAATTGTACCCTTACTGTCTGCTCCCCTTCGATTGATTGAGACAGTCTTCTAGAATGCTTGAATCATATCACTATCAATCACCGGATTCTCTCGCAAGGCATGGGCTATTGCCTTCTAGGAGAGATAGTAGAGTTAAATTCCTTGCATAAGATGAGATTATATTAGTTTATTTTAGGAGTAGTAGAAGAACACTAACATATCCCTCTAAAAAAGTCTTTAACGGTTTTGGGCCCAATAACGTATATGAAAATGGGCTATATCGCTTGATCCAACATCAAAATGGGCTATCATATTTGGCCCAATTAAACCGGGCTTAACAAAAAAAAACATCTTTCTTGCTCAGAAAGCTAACAGATGCTTTTCTTTTAACTCAAACGTCTTCTTCATCTTCATCTTCCCAATCTCCCATCCTCTCTCGCTAGGGTTTACATCAAACTTCCCAATCACGTTAGATCTAACAAATTCATCCATTCCGATCTGCAATTCGGATCAAATATGGTACAATTCATGCTTCAATTTCACTCAATTTTTGTTTACGAACCAATTTGATGTTTGTACTCGATCTAATTGTAGTATGCGTATCTTTTCAGGAAACCGGAGGTAGTTTAGACTCGCAAATCGAGTCGCTGTTGAATGTTGAGAAGCAGATGAGACTAAACGGCGACGTTGCCGGTACGAAGAAGGCTGCGATTGATATCTTCAGCTTTGCTTTGAAGCGCGTGCTTGGAAGACGCTGAATGATCAAATTGTTGTGTTGTCGAAGAGGCGTGGTCAGTTGAAGCAGGTATTTTTTATTTTTTTTTTTATTTTTTTTTTAAGTTTAGGGGTGAAATTATACTTGGAATTGAATTATTAGGGACGTTCTAGCAAACGTTTAGTGATTAAACTCGTATGATAGAAAATTATGAATATCAAAAGTTTTCTATACATTACAAATAAGCCTTTATTTATAGGCTAGTACACATCAAATTCGGTTAAAGTAACCGAAATATTAACTAGAGACATAATTGAAATAAAAGACCATGACCGAGGTCAACATAACCAACACTCTAGTTTAAATAAATAAATAATAAAAAACCAATAAGGTAAAATAAAAATAAGCTATTGAAACGTTTTAGGATGATTATTTCTTTGAGTTTAGATTGTTTTTTCACCCTTCTTCCGCATTCCAAGCGGTTCACAAATGAGTCTCCCTTCGGGTTATAGGTTCCCTGTAATGTTTGTAGGAAACTGATGGTAATAGAGTGTTACTGCTGTTATTTGTAGGTGTAATTAAGTTGTTTTATTGAAGATTAGGGGAGTTTTAACTTTTAATAAGGATTTGTATCCATTTAGTATGCTGTAAGTGTTTAAGTTATATGATGTTTGACTGTTTCAGAAGAAAGGTGGGTGTTGGCTTCATGGTTGTAAAAATCGTTAGACAAGTAATCACCAGTCTGACGGTTGGAGTACACACAATTTTTTTCAGAATTTTATATACAATTTTTCAAACTTATTATTCGGATCGGATTAGATTAATAAGTATAATTTTTCAAATACTTCAAAGATTTTGACAATCTTTGACCAATTACTGATTTTAGGTCCGACTAGGTGAAATTTAATCGGTAAAGTACCGATTACCAATTAATCGGCATTAATCCCGATTTTTACAACACTGCTTGGCTTGAAAGTTAATAAGTAGAGGCAGAAATCAGAACGAAATACTGATAAAGGTTGAATATTGTCTGTCCATTGATTGTAGCTAAAGGAGATTCCATTTGAGAACGTACGCTCTTGTGTAGTTTTAATCTGTTAAATTTGTACAATTTTCACATGTATACACATACATAAAGGCTTTTGACTATTGACTTTTTTTAATTTGCAATACTGCTCACATATAGGCTGTCACTGCTATGGTCCAACAAGCAATGCAGTATATTGATCAGACACCAGATATCGAAACTAAGATCGAGCTAATCAAAACACTTAACAGTGTATCAGCCGGGAAGGTGAGCTGAATAATATTAATTCTAATCAGTTTTTTCTTGAATCTTGACTAATCTTTTTTCGAAACTTACTAAACCTAATCTTGTTTTTGTAGATTTATGTTGAGATCGAGAGAGCGCGTTTAATGAAGAGGCTAGCTAAGATCAAGGAGGAACAGGGGTTAATAGCTGAGGCTGCTGATTTGATGCAAGAAATTGCGGTCAGTTTGTTTTAAAAATTTGTCAGTGATTTTGTTTTTCATTTAATAACTTTTAACACATCCAAATATTCTAATATCTATTTTGGTGCGGGTCACAGGTGGAAACTTTTGGTGCAATGGCAAAAACCGAAAAGATCGCATTCATTCTGGAACAAGTGCGAATTCTGTTCAGTGTTTGTACGAGTATTAGTTTCTTACCGATTTTATGCGGAACGAAAAAAATGATTTACTGTAGTTTACTCTATGCAGGTTCGGTTATGCTTAGACCGCCAAGATTATGTGCGAGCACAAATACTTTCTAGGAAAATTAGCCCTAGAGTTTTTGATGTTGACCAGTCAAAAGAAAAGAAGAAACCAAAAGAAGGTGAGAGTATTGTGGAAGAGGCCCCTGCTGATATACCGTCATTGCTGGAACTGAAACGAATTTATTACGAACTAATGATACGGTAATTTTGTTATAACATTTGATTATTTTGTTGCAACCATATGAAATTCATTAGTTGTATGTAATTGATTATTTGAGCTCTAAATAATCAGATTCTGCTTCTCATCAAATTTCCTACACTTTTAATTTCCGAGTTCAAACCAAAAAGCGTAAATTTAATGTGTATATTTTGGTTTCAATCAATGTTTCACATAGTCAGATCTAGGGTCTGTTATAATTTTATATTATATTGTTTCACTTATTATTGTTTTCTATTATCAATCTGTGCAGGTACTATTCACACAATAATGACTACCTTGAAATATGCCGATGTTATAAATCGATATATGAAATCCCTTCTGTCAAAGAAGACACTGCAAAGTGGATACCGGTAAAATACTTTTTCTGTTTGTTGTTTCATAAATGTACATGATACAACATATCAAAGAAAGTTTTTTTACAATTTGCTTTTTTTTGTTGATTTATTTAAATAATATCCAGGTTTTAAGGAAAATTTGCTGGTATTTAGTTCTATCACCACATGATCCTATGCAATCAAGTCTTTTGAACTCTACCCTGGAGGATAAAAATCTATCAGAAATTCCTCATTTCAGGTACATGAATTAGAATCACTTTATTTATTTTCTTTAGTTTATTCAATTATGTGTATGCATTGTATTGATGAACCACTTTATCATCATAAGAGTTATAATCAAAACTAGCGAAATTTAAAAGAAAAAAAGTATTTTAAAACCATTAAAACTAGCGAAATTTAAATGAGAATCACAACTCCTAATTTTAGAAAAACAGAAACAAAATAACTGTCGATTAAAATTTTATTTTAAAAATTGTAAAGTTTAATGAATGAAAACATATGGGGTTGATGAAAATGAAATAAGGAATGTATCAGATGTAATATTGAAAAGGAAATCGGGTAATTTGAAACGGTAAGGATCCGCGTGTAAGTTAAATGGGTATATGGTTTAGGCGGAAAAACAAAAATTAAGGTTGCATAGAATTGTTCCATGTGTCCCCTAAGATTTTTATTTACTAGGTATAGAAATAGAGAGAGATAAAGAAGAGATAGGGATAGTGATAGAGATTATATAAATATTCAACACGTATATTCCTATATTGTAGGAAATAAAAATTGAGTGTAAATAAAAATTATTGTAAAAGATAAATATGGGAGAGAGATTCTGATAATAACACGTGGCATTCTTTAGTATCATTTATTATAATAGGGATTATTAGATTTTTTTTTAACATCAAGTCTTTTATTACTATCAGATTCCTTTAACTATTATTTGATTTCTTTAGAACAATTTGATTTTGTTGTTATATACAATCATCATCTGGGCCTGTTTTACGACCTATATTCTTTCTTATAATCAATCTCGATTTATGCTGTAACAGTTATTCTAATGCTTTTATCTGTGGTTTTAAAGGTCTCTGCTAAAACAAGTGATTACAATGGAAGTGATTCAGTGGACTACCTTGTGGAATACATTCAAGGATGAGTTCGAAAACGAAAAAAATATTCTAGGTGGTTCTCTAGGTGACAAAGCTGCAGAAGATTTTAGAGAGAGAATAATAGAGCATGTAATTGTGCTTTTATATCTCTATTGCATTATTATAATGTTATTTCATATACAAAATTTTGATTATTATTGCTTTCTGTTCGTATCTCTTTCTACAGAATATTCTAGTTGTCTCAAAGTACTACACACGGATCACTGTTAAACGACTTGCGGAGCTGCTGTGTCTCTCCATCGAGGTATGTTTTAGATTTTTTTCACATTTACATCTATGGTGTTGGTTGACTATTTTTTTTGTATGTGAAACAAACATTAGAGGTAATTACATAGATAGGTTTGGTCGTGTGTCAAAAAGGGAAAACCGTGTTGCGGCGGGGGAGTAAAATCGTGCCAAATAGCACCACTGCCAGCGACCACCAACACTGAGTTGATCTAGGACCCGGACGTTGCGACGAAACCATCAAACGGGAAAAAAGACATAAAAACATTGAACCACGCATGCACGTTGTGCTGTGTTAACTCTCGAAATTTTGAACGAAACGCAAAAACGTTGAACCACACACGCATGTTGCGTCATGTTAACTCGCAAAACTTAGAACAAAACGTAAAACAAAAATTTACGAAAGATGAAAAGTACAGGTAGTTAGGTACCAAAGTTGAAAGTAAAAAAGCCGTGAGGTTAAATTGCAAATAATGAAAAGTTTTCGGTTAAACTTAAAAAAACATTTTTGGTGGGGTTAAAGTTACAAAAGATAAAACCTTTTGGGTTAAAAGGTAAAAGTATCATTTTTAATAAAACCTCAAAAGCATGAGGTATAACACCCCTCATGCACAAAAGTGTTGCTGATTAAAGGTATATAAATATAAATATAAATATGATTTTGTTGCTTCCATTTATTAATTATTTTTAATTGTAGAACTATTTATGTATGAGTTGTTGTCATGTTTCAGGAAGCGGAAAAACATCTTTCGGATATGGTGGTATTGAAAGCGCTTGTAGCAAAGGTGGACCGACCAATGGGCATCGTTTCTTTCCAGACAACAAAAGACAGCAATGACATTCTAAATTCATGGGCAATGAATTTAGAGAAGCTTCTAGACCTTGTCGAAAAAAGCTGCCACCAAATCCACAAGGAAACAATGGTGCACAAAGCTGCTTTAAAACTTTGAAACATGCTCTGCTCGTTACATCACAAAAAAAACACATCAAAAGGTTAGTTCATTGGTGATCAATCTTTGACATCAAGACGATGTTTGTTAGAAGAGGGTTATGACATACATCATCGTGTTACATGACCGTTTCTTTTCTGTCTTTAAAGTTGTGATTAGGTTGTTGGTGGCTGGGTATAGACGCTAGATGACACCATGTAATATTTTGGATCTTGTTTGAAGCATTCACCGTCTATATTGTTTTGAACTAGGCCGATATTTCTTTTAAAACGCTATGCATGATGGTGTGATTCAAGGTGGGTGTGTGAGGCTGCGAGGGGATGTGTACTTGATAATGAGTTGATCTGAATAGCATTTCACCCGGTAACAAGTCAAATAATGAAGCTTCTTTCAAATACTTGATACTCTAATACGTTATGGGCGTTTTTGCCATGATTCTAGTCGCACTACGCCACAAGTACTGAAGACTATAAAAACATAGTACAGTATATAAGATGGACACCGAAAGAATTAATTATGCGGGCGTAAAACTTTAGACTACGTACTTAATTTTTTGTACACAACTTCTGCGTCGCCATATGATGTGCTGGTTGGGTCAAGAGTAGTCACATATAGAGGTGCAAAAATCGTGTTTTTGTTAATACATGATTTCGGGTATGGAACCGGTTTTGGGTATGATTCGGTATTAAGAGAAACCGGGTAGGATTTGGGTACGAGTATTGAAGAGAAAAGTCATATCCTATGTACCCGGGTAGAGTATAATCGCATTTGTGTATAACAGGGTATGGATCCGGGTACTAATACCTGATTTAAAAAAAAACATGCTTTTTTAATTTACGAAAAAATAAATGCGTTTAGAAATTAAATTTGGTTTGTAAAAGTAATTAAAAACACTCAAGTACAAACTAAGTTACTTTTAATAATTCGTTTTAATTATTATACGTAAAGCATGATAATATAGTAACAGGATAATATAATTTTCTAACCGACGTAACTTTTAAACGAAAGGGTATGACCCAAGTTGCTTTTTGTAGTATTATATTATATGTATGTAGTATTATACATAATTTAAGGGTTTCATTCTAGGGGTGTGATGTGTAGAGACACAACTATTAAGTTAGCCTAAGACGCCCTAAGTTACTTTTTTGTAGGGTTATATAATATGCATTTCAAAAAATCTTAAATATAAAAGTTGCAAAGTAAACATAAAAATTTACATTAAAAATTCAATTATTCTATCAGGTATTAAAAAACCAGTATGGGGGTATAGGGTATAACCGGGTTCGGCTATAAGCTATGACCGGTTCCGGGTGTTTTTGGCTATAAATTAGGTACGGTTTCGGTTATGGGCATCAAATGTCAAAATGTATACCCTATCCATACCCTACGGGTAGGGTTGGGTTCGATTACGAGTATATAATACCCGGATACAAAAATAACCGGTTTCAAGTTTTTTATCAAGTCTGGTTCTGGGTACAGATTTTTTGTGCACCTCTAGTCACATACATTGTTAACGTTGCGCGTGAGATACTTTACTTGATTTTCAATGCGGCTGGAGTCTCAAGTGACCTGGTGAAAACCCGACTTTGCCCATGTGGTTTAGACATGTAGATGTTAAAATAATGAACACCTATATATATAAACCACATGTATGATATGAATAAGAAAAAAGAAAAAAAAATTGCAATATGAATAGCATAAAGTGATTACCTTTGGGTTTTATGATACGACCACATGAAAAAAAAAATTGATTTATAGAAACAAAAATAAAGGAAAGTTTAGTTTTTTTTCGTTTGGTTTGATCTAAACATCAGGTTTCATTAATCTTGAATTATAGTTAACTTAGATATCGATAAAATGTTTTTGAAACTCATTGGCTAGAAATGACTCTTTTTTTTCTTTTACTTTGAAAATTTTGGATTACTGTCGAATCACTGTAATATTATCGTGTCACTAGTGAACCTTCCGATTGTAGTCATCTCCACTAGGCAATAATGCATATACACAAATTCAGAAGGAAACCTAATAAATCTGGAACCCCCACCCCCCACTCTTGTGGAAATCGAACCTATGACCTGATAGTCATAAGCTTTATCATACCCAAACAACCTATGGAGCGCACGAAATTTCCCTCCAACGTAGGAAAGTACAGTGGGTTGACGGACCCAGATGATCACCTACGCCTGTTCACCGGCGCAGGACTAATCGGAGGCTGAACGCTGCCCATGTGGTGTCACTTGTTTGTTCAAACTCTTACAGGCGCTGCGCGCCTATTGTTGACAACTTACCCACGAGTAAGGTTGCGTCATGGAACGACCTCAAAGACAAGTTCCTGACCCACTTCAGCCAGCAACGACGGTATGTCATTCATCTGACATTATAAACATCTGGCCGTGTGATGACGAAAGTCTCAAAGACTTCATCACCCGCTACAATAAAGAGGTGTTGGAGATAAGAGATGTGCAGAAGACCTGATTCGTACACAGTTCAAGTATGCTGTCCGCTGCGACGAAATAATCAAAGTCTTGTCGGGAACTGCTGGCCTCCCAAACAGTGGGGAGAAACTAATATCAGCAGCAAAGGTCTATGTGCAGACGGAGCGCAACCTAAATAACGGCAGACCTCCCCTACCACAATACTGCCCCCAAGACATGAGCAAAATTTTTGGGAAAAAGAATAAGAGTTCGAGGGAACCCAGCCAGAACCCTCCCTACTCACCGCGCGCGACCATCAATAAGATTGTTACTCAAAGAGCAATCAAGTAGGATAATTGCGATCGTCAGTGAACACCACTGACGAAAACACCGGCGGAGGTACTCAGCACCAAAGATCACCAATCAAACAACCGCCACTGATGCGCAACAAAAAAGGTCAAGACCCCAACCTTTTTTGCGATTATCAAAAAGATACGGGGCATACAACCGACAACTGCATCTCATTACGCATGGGATTGAGAAGGCACTGAAAAGTGGGAAGCTCACCCACCTACTTCAAAATGTGCGCAAGGAGGTGCGCCAGATTACTCGAGGCAGAGAAGGCCCGTGTAACAAAAAGATGAAGTCATATGTTCATATGATCCAAGGTGGCCCGTCGCGCAAGCGCGACCATCAGAAGAGTTGCACACCTCACTGGCGCGAGCAACAGGTCATCTTCCCCATACTCCCGGGGCCCCGCAAGAGGACCGTCCGGTCGTGATAACTGGCATCTTTGGCCATTATCGCACCGATTACATGTTCATAGACCCGGGAAGCTCTATGGACATCATATATGAACAGTGCTTCCAACAGCGGGACCCAGAAGACAAGGCGCGCTTGGAGCCGGTCGATTTCCCACTGACTGGTTTCTGCAATGAAGCCGTCTTTCCACTGGGCCAAATCTCATTTACGGTGACTCTTTCTGATGGGCGATACTCACGCACGGTCTCGGTCAATTTCATGATCATGCCCGCGACTTCGCGCCATGATGTGTTGCTGAGCCAACGCGCCCAAATAGAGTTCAGCATGATCACTTCCACTCCTCATGCTGCCTGCGGTTTTCCAACAGAAACCAGGGTGGCCATCATGTACGCAAGGAAGGAGATCATGTCCATTGAAGAGGAACCACCGACGAAGCTACCAAAGTCATCATCCAATGGCGAGCCAGAGAAATGAGTACTAAACAACAAGTACCCGAAACAAACAGTGTTGTTATGAGCCGCCATGACCCCCGCACACATTTCCTTCAGTTCAGCTTGTCGTTCAAAAGAACCGCAGCTTCGGTCCTGAAAAGACTTGCACACTGAACGAGCAAGTTTCAGAGCTCCTCCAAGCCGGAATCATCAGAGAGGTACGCTATCAGACATGGGTAGCCAACCCCGTCATGGTCTAGAAGTAAAACGGTAGTTGGCGCATGTGCGTCGATTTCAAAGATCTGAACAAGGTGTGTCCCAAGGACTGCTACTCTTTACCCGGAATCGACAAAAAGGTGGACTCCCTCGGTTCATTCAGATGGAAATGCTTTCTTGACTGCTACAAAGGCTACCACCAGATACCAATGAAGAAAGAGGACGAAGACAAAACCGCATTCCGCACTGACAAGGGGATCTTTTGCTACACAAAGATGCCCTTTGGTTTGTGCAATGCAAGAGCCACCTGTCAGCGTTTAATGGACCATGTCTTCGGGGACGACATTAGCGAAACCGTAGAGGTGTACATCGATGACCTTGTCATCATGAGCTCGGATGAGGAAAAGATGCTGACAAACATTCAAAAAACGTTTGCATTCTTGCGTAAGGCAAACCTGAAGCTGAACCCCAGTAAGTGCTCGTTTGGAATGGAAGAAGGCAAATTTTTGGGATTCGTCGTCACGCGCGATGGTTTCAAAGTCAATCCCGAGAAAGTGGAAGCGATTCAGCGCATGCCTTCCCCCGCGACCATCAAAGAGATGCAACGGTTGACGGGGCGATTGGCTGCGCTGAACAGGTTCTTAGCCAACCACGCGATGAAGTCCTTCCCATTCATCAGCACTTTGCGAAATTGTGTAAAGCAAAACAAGTTTCAGTGGACTCCGGAAGCGGAGAAAGTCTTCACACAAATGAAAGAGTGCTTGATTCAGATGCCTACGCTCATGGCACCGCAAAAGAACGAGCCACTGATACTTTATCTTTCCGCATCAGATATCGCTCTGGGCGCAGTCCTGCTAGTAGAGCGCGCAGGAGTCCAGACTCCGATCTACTACGTCAGCAAAATGTTAACTGACCTAGAGACGAGGTATCCATTGATCGAAAAGCTTACTTTAGCTTTAGTCCACGCATCCCGCAGGTTGCGTCGGTATATTTCCGGCCATGTGATAACAGTTCTCACAAACTATCACTTAGGCCAAATTTTGTCTAAACCGGACATATCTGGTCGTCTAGTAAAGTGGGCGAATGAGCTTGGTGGACACAACATCGTGTACAAACCACGCCCAACAATAAAAGGCCAGATATTAGCAGATTTTGTTACAGAAGTACCAAGCCATAAAGCGCAAGAGTGTGAAGCTGTACAGACGACCGCGCATGGATACTTCACACAGACGACGCATATTGATGGCGCAGGGGTAGGTCTCCGCCTAATAAGCCCCGACAACCAAGAGTTCACCTACGCCATCAGGATGGAATTCAAAAGCACGAATAATGAAGCTGAGTACGAAGCATTCCTGGCAGGCCTTCGGTTAGCCATCAAAATGGGTGCACAGAATTTGGAAGCGCACGTCGACTCCCTTTTAGTCGCAGGACAGGTCAACGGCCTATACGACGCAAAAGGCGAAACGATGGCCCTGTATCTTGAATAGGCGCAAGCCTTAATAACCAAATTCCAAAGCTTCAAAATAACCCATGTCAACCGAAGCGAGAATAAACATGCCGACGCGCTCAGCAAATTGGCCGCTACAAGCTTCAAGCACCTTGCGCGCGAAGTGCGCATTAAGGTACTCAAAAACCCTTCTGTTCCTTTGCGTCAAGTAAACATCATCGAAATGGGGGCTCCTTCCTGGCTGTCTTCCGTAATCATGTTCTTGCAATACGGGACCCTCCCCGAAAACAAAGTGGAAGCAAGGAAGGTCTAGAACAAGGTACTCAACTACGAAATGGCGGATGGTACCCTATACCGGAAGTCATACCTTGGACCGCTCCTCCGCTGCGTTGATCAGCAAGATGCGCAATACTTAATCTGCGAAATACACGAAGGGTTATGCGAAATTCACGCCGGTCCGCGCATGGTCGTAGTAAAGATCATGAATGCCGGCTATTATTGGCCTGGCATGCACTTGGATGCAGTCGAAACGCTGCGGAAATGCACATCATGCCTGTGCCATGCGCCGAAGACATTCCGCCCCAAGAATCCCTTGATCCTAGGAACAACAGCATGGCCCTTCTAGGAATGGGCAATCGATATGGTGGGACCTTTCCCAGATGCCTCAGGCACGTGAAGTTCATAATCGTCGTCGTCGATTACTTCACCAAGTGGGTAGAAGCAAAACCCCTTGTATCCACCATAGCAACTGTAGTTCAGAAATTCATTTGGGAGCACATCATTTGCCGCTTTGGGTTACCCCTGCGCATAGTCAGTGATAACGGCCCCAACTTTGCAGCTGAAGACTACAACAATGGATGAAGGAAATGCATATCGAGCATGTCTTCACTTCGGTCGCACATCCCAAGGGAACGACCAAGTGGAAAGCATAAAAAAGAGCATTGTCGAAGGGATCGAGACGAGATTGGGTACAACGCGGAGAGGCTGGGTAGATGAGTTGCCAAGTATCCTTTGGGCTCATCGAACCATGCCAAAAGCCAGCATAGGCGAAACTCCTTTCAGCCTAGTGTATGAGACGGAGGCAGTGATTCCCGCGGAAATAGGCCTCCCATCACCGCGCATGCTGGTTGCGCAAAGCCAGAACAATGAAGATGAGCGCAGACTCGACTTGGACCTCTTGGAAGAAAGGCGTGAAAACGCCGCAATCAACGAAACAAAGTACAAGTCCAAGCTTGAGAAATACTACAACGCGCGAGTCCACATATTTACCTTCCTACCTGGCGATTTCGTTCTACGCGACAACGAAGCATCTAACGCTGAAAGTACTAGAAAACTCGCACCTAAGTGGGAAGGCCCCTACATTATACATGAATTCCTAGGAAAGGATGCGTACACCCTCAAACGTCTAGAGGTACAAACATTCCTAGGACCTGGAATGCGCAACAGCTACGGCGGTGCGACATGTAAATTAGCAAACGTATTATTCTATTGTCTACTCTGTACATGGCTCTTATGCCTTCTTGTTAAAAGACAATGGATACATGTATTTCGTTATCTAGATGTTTTGTTACAAATGCGCGAAACTACTTTGGGTCTACGCGAAAACACCATGGTACACAATGACTCATGAACAAAAATTCACTACCTACTGCATGCGCATGGGAGGGGATGTTCATACACGAGTTCATTACCAGTTTTATTCACTATACCTACACAAAGTCGTTCTTTTCATGCAAATATTGTAACTTGAAAGAAACATTTCATCGAAAGGAAAATATATACATGAGTGCGCAACGCGCAGTTACATTCAAGATATTACAATAAGCATTCTACCATACTCTTCACTCCATGCGGCCTTGGCTTCATCAGGAAATATATCTTTTAAGCGATCGACGTAGCCATCATGTTGGAGCGCCTCCCTCACCAAATCCATAACCGGGAGTTAAAGACGGTCATACTCCCGCTTAGCCTGGGAGAAGGCAGCTTCGGTATCGACTCCACGAGTGGTAGCACGGCTAGTATCTCATTGTATGTCCAGCGCACGAGTGACATGGTGTGCACCCTCAGCGTAGCCTTGCGCGTAGCCATCATGGCGTGCAGTGACCATCAGCTTGCCACTGCGCCGTCCAACTCTAGCGAATTAAGGATAGAATTCACGATCTGCAATACAAGGATAACAGAATGAGAATCAAGACAAAATGATCATAATACAAATGAAGTACTTACATTGACAATTCCATGTTGTTGAATCCACAGCATATTGTTGGTCAGCGACTCCACCAGAGACTTGGAGATGGCGCGGGCGGCTTCATAATCTTCAAGTTTTTTCTCGCCCACGCCCACCTTGGCATTCTGCCAATCGCAACCTTTCCTTATCCTCCAGGTGCCTGCGTTGTAGTTCAGCCTTTTCCACCAAGGCCACCTGGAGATCCTTCTTCGTGCTTTCCAGCGAGGCACAAGCCTCAACCTAGTTACATACAACAAAGTTAGTCAGGCAATCTTTTGATCATACAAAATAAATAAAGAGGGGCAAATTCTTACCTCCTTCTGCTCACTACGCTCGTGGTGCGCCCTGGCCTTCGCGGACGCAGCAGAAGCTGACTCCCAATCTATCTTCATGCACTTTACCTCTCCACGCATCTGGGCCACCTCATCCCTTAAAGATTTTTTTTTCGTTATTATCTCTTTCACAAGCCTCCCTCCACAGCTTGCGCTCCTCCACAAGCGTGGCAGCGGAGCTTTCGGCCCTCTTCTTCCACCTCAGCACGGACCACTCCTCGGTCCGTTGAGCTTCGGCAAATTTAACCTTGTCCGCCTCTAGCACTGATTTTTGCGCAGCCACTTGGGCTCGCTCTTGGACCAGATCCGCTTGGGCAGCCTCAAATTTAGCCTGTTCTTCGTGCATGCTCTGCCACTCCCTGATAATCTTGTGAGTGTTGGAGGCGGAGCTAGCTGCTGCCTGGAGGTACGCGCGGTAAGTTTATTCATGACTCAGCTCAGTACGCGCGCGCACCTCTACTGGGGAGAACGTACCTTTAAACCACTCACGGCACGCCGTCCAGTGAGAGAAATCATCTCCCTTCTTCAGTTTCCACACAGAGGTGTGGATCTCTTCAGCGCGGCCTTCATGATATGACCTGTAATAGAAATCACCCGGGGTTCGTCCGGCGGATTGAGGACTCTTCGGCGGAAGGGCTTCTATCAGATCCTCCGACCTCACCCCCGGGTGCTGACTCGGCTGCATGAGTCCCCTGTGGAGCATCTTCATCAACCACCTCCTCATCCTCGGCAACCATAACCATCGGTTCCGTCTCCACCACCTCAGGCTCTACGGCCTCAACCTCCACCTAAACCTCCGCCGCCCCGGCAGTTGGCTCCCCACCCTATGCGCTTGACGCCTGCGCCTTTTCAACCACAGGTGGGGGCATCGGAGTATCAATGGGCGCGGCCGGAGTGGTGGGAGCAACAAAAGTTGTTTCACTTCCCCCTGCAAGATAAACAGTTAGACGAGTACAACAGCAAGGAAAGTGGTGCAAAACACAAGTCAACAGATACTTACCTAGGGAAAGTTTGGCGACGAGAGCATCCAAGCTCCCGCGCTTCCCTATCAACTTCCGCGCAGCCTTCTTGCGAGGCTGCGCGGTAAAATTGCTTTTTGGAGCCCTCTTCCGCTTAAGGGGCTCCGGCCTGGACTCGACCTCCACCGGGTCGTCTGGGTTGGCAACCGGAATCTCCAAGGGCTCCGGCTTTGGCTTCTTCATACCTACAGACGCAAGACCCTCCAAGTAATCAGAGACTACTAGATAGTCATCCCAAGTGTCTGGCACAGAACACATACCTTTGGCCGGGTCTGCCTAGGCTGAGCCATCTTTTTCTCTACCACCGCGCCGGGCCCCGCGCGCCTTTTTTTTGGGTCCGGGCCAATGCCCAAGTTCTTTAAAGCGTCTGCACAATGGCGTAACACAATAAGTGATCTGCAAAGATGTAAACACTTAAAATTATGAAGGCTTACCAGTCTTAGGCGCGGGGGCCGCCAAATCCTCATTCATTGGGAGTTCAAAATTCCCAAGGATTTCCGCGTACGATGTGGGCTCCTCCAGGCCAAGGGCAATGTTCTCAATGCTCCCCTACTCCCTTTGGAACGCCACCACATACAACGCCACCCCTGCAAAGAAAGTGCATACAATTAGTCTGCGCACAAGGGAAATCAAAAAATAGCAAAAGAAGACAAAGGTACTTAGTCTTCTCCCCCTCCATATATACGGGCCTCTCTCGGCGGATGGCCTTCCACGCTAAACTCATGCCCGCCGCCACCAACGCCCTCTCCGGCAGTTGGACCGCCGGGATCTCATTCAAGCCCTTATACCAGGACTCCGCCACTGGTATAAGGGTGGTCTCAATAGCAATATCCTCCACCTCCCGGAAGTGCATCCGGAGGGGAATAACACTAGCCTTCACATAAAAATGTTTTTGTCTTCCAATCATGGAAAGACTTGGGGGAGAGAGCAAAATTTTCTTTGCTTGGATGCGATGCTGAAAAGAATAAAATCCCATGGAGCAGTGTAATTAGTAAAAAATCCAAAACCGGTCGACGGTTGGGGTAACACCCGTCGACCGACACAAAAACTCAAAATGTTTGATTCTCAACATCCCCATTGGATTCAGTTGGGAGATGTGGAATGGTAGAAGTTCAAAATCTCAAGAAAAAATTTGGTGGCCAATAACCGGAAGTTACCGTCAGCAAAAAAATCAAAGAATAAAATAATGTAGCCGGCCGGAGCATCGGCGGCAGTCTCACCCTCCGCCGGAAACAGGGCATCCCAGTACCTAGGGAACCGGTAGCCAGAAACCAGGCGTTGGAAACTGGCCTGGCTCCACTTAACAGCCGGCAATGAGGTCAAAGCCTCCGCTGTGGACACGGCCTCAGGACCCCTAGTCACCATGGAAATCACAGAATAAAAGAAGATATGAAAACAAGAAAGCAAGAACACAAGAACTTAGAGAAGAATTCAGATAATTTGAAAGAAGAAGTTTGAAAGCATGAATGAAACCCTAGACGGTTTCCCCTTATATATACCCATCGCATTTAATGCGATGGGGAACTGTGAAGCACGCGCCGAATTAAAAACCAATCCGCGCAGGACGCGTGGCAGGCAAGTTGCAACTGATGGTTGTCACGTGCGCATGGCCGGCACTTTCTTTGCCAATTCATTACTAAAAGAGAGGTTGCACTGTTGACAGTATGCCACAGCTGTCAGATGTCACCTCTAGGGCACCCTTTTTTGTCACCAACTAGCCTACAACATCAGCATAACGAAGATTCAAATTTCAAAGACCTCATCATGAGCAAGGGTTTCCCTCACACAAAGGTTTTCTCCAACCTTTCTTGAATTTTTGTCGTTGGAATAAGTGCGTATACAAAAATTCTTATAGTCCAGCACTCCACCTACTTGCCAACATGCGCATAGGAGTAGAACTGGACTAGGGAGACTTGGAGGGGTATGGTCCCAAAAACTCTGCGCTTACGCAAGGAACCATACCCTCAATGACAACAGATCACAAGAATAACCTTGCGCGCAATGTGCAACGATGCGCCATTCTTGAAACTAACAGGTCACACAACGAGCCTTGCGCACTCTGCGCAATGGTAAGTCAGACCTGGAAGCGCAGGCCCCTTAACCCTGTACTGATAGACAAACCTTGCGTGCAACACGCAATGGTACTACAACTTCAATGCTAGAAGGTCACACAACGAGTCTTGCGTACTTGGCGCAATGACAAGTTAGACCGTTACTAGCTGGTCACACAACAAGCCTTGCGTACTTGGCGCAACGGCAAGTTAGACCGATACTAGCAGGTCGCACAACGAACCTTGCGTACTTGGCGCAATGGCAAAATAAACCTAGAAGCACAGGGCCCTTGACCCTACGCGGATCAAGCAACCCTCTAGCCGCGAAGTCCTGAAACTTTGCACAAGGACAAGAAAAACATGAGAGCAACTCATAGTCTTGAGAACAAAAGGATTTAATCCCTACAACTTTGCGCTGGTCAGAAAGCATTGAAAGCCACGCGGAAGGGAAAAGCGCAAAGAGGCGTTAACTACATACGAGGGTACAAAGTGGCAGAGCTGTGACCCAATGGTCGCTCGGCCGGTTGTGTCAGACTGCGTCGCATGAACAATAATGCAGAGGACAGACCGTACACCAACCACACTCACGCCAGCGACTGTCACACATTTTCCACTTTCGGTTGATGACAGGTCTGACACTAGGGACAGCTGCCATGACACGTGGCTCCATTCAACATCCGACAAAGCACACCTCCTGCCAGAGATCATTAATGATCGATGCAGAGGGACAAAACGAATATCCCTGGTCGTCTGGGCCAGCGACTGTCACACATTCTCCACTTTCGATTGATGACAGGTCTGACACTAGGGACAGCTGCCATGACACGTGGCTCCATTCAACATCCGACAAAGCACACCTCCTGCCAGAGATCATTAATGATCGATGCAGAGGGACAAAACGAATATCCCTGGTCGTCTGGGCCCGGCCCAAGGCCCATCAGCCCATCTCCTAACACAACTATATTCGACTATAAAATAAGGATTACACCACAAGGTAAAGACACGTTATCTACAACACAGATTTAGAACATACGAGCTTACTACTTACTTGTTATTACCTTGCAAATCCTAAATACTTATTCTCACGCCAAATTATGGTCACGGAGAAAACCCTCTCCCTTTCTCCCGTGACGAGGCTAGCGGCATTGTTAGTTTTGGAGATTAGCTTGAAGTGATATCACCCAGAAAAGCGAACGAGAGACAACCTTTCATGCAGAATATTAGGCTGTAATTAAGATATCTCCGGATACCTCTCGGTTCATGTCACACCCCGACCCGCAGCGGAAAAGGTGATCGGGGCATGATTGGGTTTTCATCAAAGCTCATGACATTTATTATAATGTTTCATATTTATTATTACAATTTAAAGGAAATCATACAATCATATCATACAACTTGTTCTATACATCTTTCTAGGCTTCATTATTTTCTTCTAAGGCATTTTCCTATGTGTTCCTTGCTTCATCCTGTCCACCTGTATCATGTGTAAAAATGGTTTTTGGATCAACAAAAAGTTGGCCAGTGAATCCTATGAAAATCATTTAAATAAGTTTATTGAATTGATTATAGAATAAAGTGCATAACCACATATGAGTAAATGTAGATATAAATTTATTCACAACACACTTAATATTAAATAATGCACACACATACAATAATAGATTGTTTTGAGGCACGCGTTGTTCAACTCGTCTCCCACGAGGAACTGATGGGCCTAATGAATGAGTTTTGAGGCACGCGTTGTTCTACGAACTGATGGGCCTAATGAATAAGTTTTAAGGCACGCGTTGTTCAACTCGTCTCCCACGAGGAACTGATGGGCCTAACAAATAATTTGCATACAACTTGACAATATGTAATACATAACTACAAACAATATTTAAATTCTAAGTTTAGATCATAATATGGTATAGCACGAGTTTGAATAAACAAATTAGTTTAAGCGACACATGATACACCCCAAAACGTGAATAAAAAGGGGAGTTTGTAAGAATTCACTCACAGTGGTTGCGTTTCTTGGATTGATGATGAATGCGCACGAATTTGGATTTAACCACGAGAGAAACTAACCTAAATAATAACATAACGGTTCGGTAAATAAGTGGATTTTATTAATCAATTTTAGTAGGATTATTGGATATATTTTTGTGAGTTTAAGGCTATTGTCTAACTTTAAAAAAAAAACGTTTTTTTTTAAGTATTTTTTATTGATTTTTAAATAAAATAAATAAATAAAAATAATAAAAAATTGTTGACTTTTGACCGTTGACCGTTGACTGGTTCGATTGTGAATATTATTGCACTGAGTGAGACTCGAACTCGTGACCTCCCGTACGCGTGCACGCAGCTCTACCAACTGAGCTACGTGTCTAACCCGAAATATTTCTGTTTTTAATTATATTTATACACTATTTCAGTTAATCCGAAAATCATTTATTTTAAAAAGGGTTTAATTGTATCGACTAGGTGATCCCCACAGGTCTCGAACCCGGGACCTGTGGTTTAGTTTGGCACACAGTCCACCGCTGGACTGTGTGTCTAACTTGGTAAATATTCTGGTTTTTATTATACTTAACATCTTACTGCGTATGGATCCGGTTCAGTTTTAAAAAAAATAACATTTTTATTACAGCGAATGTGAGTGTGTCAAGGATCGAACTCGGGACGTATGCGTATTTATTTGCACACAGTCCACCGCTGGACTGTGTGTCTAACCCGTTCATAATATTGATTTTAATTAATCTTATAACCTAAGCGACTTCATCTTCTTCGTTCAAAACACAGACAATGGTTAAACCAACTATTTTTTGTTTAATTCGGTTAACGAATGTTATGAGAAATTGAAAGGTATTGAACAGAAGGGTTTGGGGAAAGAATGTACCGAACAGATTGTCTTCTTCAGAAATCCGGCAAAGATCGTCGGCTCTGTTTTGTGAACTCCCTCTGTTCGGATTCAATAATCAGTTTGATTGATTAGATATGAAATTGAATTACTGAGCAACGATTATCAAGATGCTTAGATGATCATACCGATTAACAGTGTGATTCTGGAAATTCCAGAAGTTTTCCGGCGAAAATGGAATATCCGGCAACGTCGTCTGGAATAGATTCTGGGTGAGGGATTGATGTTAGTAATAGTCTAACCATGGGTTAAAACACGAAAAGTCGAGGTATTTACCATGTAGATGAAAGTCTCGGTTTTCCGGCGACTTGCAGAGAATTCCAGCGAGTGAAATTGATTGAAGAATCGGTGCGATTTTGAGCGAAAAATTTACCAGAGGTTAGGGTGTGCATTTATAGGGAAGAATCAAGTTGAATTGGGTGTGTTTCTAGTCTCGATTCATTGGTCAGCCATTCTCCGGCGGTTACGACGGATGTCGCAGAACTGGACATCGGTTATAACCGATGGCGTCGTTAATTCTTACGTTAAGTCAAAAGTAACCGACGATAATTGGCGAAATCGTCGGATTTTCCGGCGTCTGCGGATTTGGGCGCGCTGTTGACTGGGTTTGATTTTCCATATTTATTTTATGTATTAATTGTTTCAATATGTTATCAAACAACACAAGTGGCGGAGTGGTTGGATGGATGTGAGTTAAGACTTTGAAGTTACCCGGCTGACCCGGGTTCGAAACCCGGCATCAACATAATATTTTTATTTCGTTATTTTTAATAAATTTTCAATTATAAATTTTATATTCTACTATATTTAATAATTATGTATCGTTTAAAATTAATTTGAGCATTAAATACGTAACGAAATTTTTAACTGGATGTTCGGTTGATAAACGAAGCAGGTTTGGTTAACCCGGTTTTTTACGGATGTTACAGTTCAGCCGGTGTTTCTTCAAAACCTAATAAATCTGGAAACCACCCCCCCCCCCCCCCGCCACCCTACTCTTGTGGAAATCGAACGCATGACCTGATAGTCATAAGTTTTATCATACCCAAAAATACCACTAGACTATAATGCCATAGACTTGATACGTATAAAATGTTCTTGATAACTCATTAGCTAGAAATGGGCTTTTTTTAGGTAACATTACCAAAAAGCTCAGAAATCTTATTTTATGAAATATTTTTCTTTTTAATTTTTTTGTACATTTACCAAAAATATCCTACAAAAGTTTCTCTTTCTATTGGGCCATATGGGCTCTTATTCTAAAGCCCAACCCATGGGTTCAAACCTAAATACATAAGAAACCCTAAGACTGGTGGTTGTCGTCTTTCTCATACGGCAGTTGGGTTCATCGGAGATCTTCAGCCATGGTAAACTCTACAACCTCTCGCATCTTCCAAAATGCTTGTTACTTCTCATTCAAACGTATATTATGGTTTCAATTATGTGTTTGATTCAGTTTTTAGTACCTAATTCCTGCTAGTCTCCGTTATAATTGACAGTTTCAATTTTGTTGAATTCGCTTATCAGTTAGGTGTATATTAGGGTTTTGATCATGTATTTGATACAGTTTTTAGCATATTGACCTCGAAGAACATCAAATCTGTACCTAATTCGTGCTATTCACCGTTATAATTGAGAGTTTGAATGAATTCGGATTCTGGTGTTTGAGATTTGTGACATTGAACCGACGGCGTTTTTCTTGATGATTGTTATTCGGTTTTATGTGATTATAGAAATGAATTGCTGTTCATGTTTTAAACTTGTTACTTGAGAAACGAATTCATCAGTTAAATTAGTTGATAAGCATTACTGAATGTTAATTGATTTGCAGTTTTTGTGATATCTGAATACCTTAATCTGTATTATGAATTTTTACACCTATGGTGAATTATCGGATATCCAACAAGGATACTTCATGTGGTTTGGAATCTCTAAATTGATTGTTTCTGCTACAGATTTTGTGTTGTCTCTTAGTGAAAGTATATAAGAACTTTTATTCCATCACTACCTCTTCATCACCTCAAACGCTAAATGAATTACTCGTTACCTCAAATTGTCATTGGTTTCATAGTTGTCAATAGCGAATAGCAGACGATAGCGACAAGCTACATGTACGCCACGTAGCAATAGCGATGAAATAGCTCATGTTTAGCGATACACTAGAAATAAATTTTAGAAATATTTTATATGTATATTTTATCGAAAAAATATCAAAAAAACTAAAAAATTACAAAAATCTCGCTATTTACCGCTTTTTGTCGCCACCAGCTATATAGCGACACATGAGCGCTACGCTACGCTACGCTATTCGCTATAGCGGGCAATGTTTTAAAAACCGGTCGATTGTACCGGTTGAACTGTCCGATGCACCTGGTTAAACCGTTTGTGAGCCAAATCCGGTACGGTATAAAAACCGGAGTTTAAACATTGATAGCGGGTGCTATGCTCACTATTAACAACTATGATTGGTTGCAACGTGGTATAAATTGATAGCATTTATTTTGTTTGGTCCACAACTGTTCTGGTTTATAGATAATATTGTTTTGGCACTATGCTATGTAGGTTTGTGATGGTTAGGTGAAATAATGGCTCATAGCCCTGCTATGTCGTGTGGGTATATCATAGATTGACTACAAGTCTATTTTTTTAATAAATTTCGAATGCTAAATTTATTCATGCTATCCTGGATCATATATCTTAGCATAGTATGGGGTTATTAGTTTTTTAGAATTAGGTTTTTAATTGTTTTTATCTTTTGCAGGTTAACGTTCCAAAGACGAAGAAGACTTACTGCAAGAACAAGGAGTGCAGAAAGCACACCTTGCATAAGGTGACACAGTACAAGAAGGGTAAAGATAGTTTAGCTGCACAAGGGAAGCGTCGTTATGACAGGAAACAGTCAGGATATGGTGGTCAAACTAAGCCCGTCTTTCACAAGAAGGTCACATTTCTTTGCTTTGTGTACCTCATTTTAATTTTAATTTTAATTTTAAATACATACAAATGTCATTTGGGACTCCAAAGTTTCTCATCTTGAAGTATTTTATTTTTTTTCATCTATAATGTATACCGTTATACACCAAGTTTTCTTAACTTTAAAGAATGATTTATTTAAATGAATTGTTTCATTTACAAAAAAAAGGTAACCCTTTTTTTTAATCTTTTGGCAAGTGCTATTCTCAAATGTTGTTTACTACACTGTTATTAGTTTTATTATTAAGTAATGTAACCTTTAAACAGGCTAAAACCACCAAGAAGATTGTGCTGAGGTTACAATGCCAAGGTTGCAAGCATGTGTCCCAGCATCCAATTAAGGTTAACTTTTAAGCTTTTTTAACCGTTTTTTTTATTATTTACTTTTGACTTTATTAATGTTTTTTTTCATGTTTTCTGTAGAGATGCAAACATTTTGAGATTGGTGGAGACAAGAAGGGCAAGGGAACTTCACTTTTTTAAGCAATATTTATGTGTTATTTTTGTATATTTAGACCTATAAGTGTTTCAAGTTTATTGCAGGTTTAATGTTGCAAACTTCAAAATTGTGTTGTTTAAGGTTTTATTTTTTTAAGTTAAAAACAAACTTTTATATATTCAGTAAGATGGTTAGAGCATCTGATTTGAAACCAACAAAACTCACTAAACACCAAAGCATTTTACCATTGTATGCAAAATATTCTAGGGCAACAAAGTATAAAGACAGTTTTGACCCATTTACCTGAACCGGTTCTGTCAATATAAATCCTGTATACTGAATGAAAGCCAATTAGTCATAGAGTTTGACCATTAAACTATACAAATTTCTTATGTATGCATCTCCAGTAGTCCAGTTTACAGAAAATGTATGCATAATTAAGACTTACAAACTTATACCTCAAATCATGCACATATTAGAGGTCGTATATGGCCCAAACTCACTTCGTTTATAGATGTTGAAACTTGAAAGTCCAATGAGCCGCATGTAGAAATACAAAATTCATCAAATAGTTCAATTTGTAAGTATAGTTTTCAGATTTATGCTATTAAACAAATAGAATCGCATTGCCATATATCGAATGTAATCGACAAGATGTAATTGAGAGGGTTATCGAACAAACAGGATCGTGCATTTAATGTAATGGACAAGCTGTAATCGAGAGAGAAGGATGGAAACGCCCCTGAACAATGCAACTTCTTCACCGCCCTAAACACGATGTATGCAATTTTAGTTTTGGGTGTGCAATTAATGAAAGTTAACAAGAAGATATTTGCAATTCTCCCTTAGCTGTTTGATATTTTTTTTGGTTGATTTGTATTTACCTTTTTAAAATGATAAACCCGATTATTACCGTAACACTATAGATAAATATAAATTATAGAAACAAAAATAGCAAAATAATAAAAATTAAACAACTGATTTGGTTTACACGTATACTCATTTAATAAGAGGTTGGTCAATTTAAAATCCTAAATGTATTAAAAACATCAACTCTTAACATGAACACAGTCAAAACCATGGCATATCCATGATGTGTTTCAAGTCGACCCGTGTAACATTCACTTGTTAATAAGAGTGATAGGATATAGAACTGGCGAAACCTGATAACCTGAGACCAAGTTAAGCAACCAATGATCTCTAACCTTTAATTATCACTCTTCAGTTTTCATATTTAGTTCGTTATTAAAGGATCGGACAGGATATAAAGAACTGGCGAAAACAGATAAGTAGTTAAAACTAAGGTAAGATATTTATTAAACAGGTTAACAAGTGAACTAGTTTAACAAAGATGCCGAATTCAGGTCAACCGTTTGTTAAGCGAGTCATGTTCGTGTGACCTTTTTAATATAATATTAGCGACCCAAAACTAGATAAGTGTCATGTTTCAAGTCTGGTAAAAAAATCAACCCCTTACCAAAAAGGCCTTTGCAAGTATTTATCTATTGTCAGTCACGGACAACATTTCGGATGTCGGGATTGCACTTAACCAAGTTTAAAACAGATCTAAAAAAATGGTTGAAAGTAGGCAGGGTCTGTTATGATCAAGAAATGTGAAAGCAATCAAACATAATTTATAAAAATAATCGCTTCTTATAAAAACTGTTGGCCAAATAATCTTAAAAACTGTGAAAAATTATTTCAAACAATGAAGACCATGCCATTGCCACATCAGATAAAATCACAGAGGACCTGGAAATATCCCATTCTCTCTCTGCTCATTCCACCTGTCAACCTACAACACCATCATAAAACACTCCATTTAACATGTAAAACATAGCTCTAAAAGAAGAACGGGTCAAATGGATCAACGGGTCAACCCAATTGAATGTTGTACAGATACAATAAAGAAAAATAAATTATATTGTATTAGTATTGCTTACCCATTCACCGGGGCAAAGAGAGCGATAGAATTTGGCAAACTTCTCGCATTCAGAAGCATCATCACCCTTGGCCGCAACACACCTGCAATTTTGAAGTAAGATGAATGTATATTTACCATTAGGGGACTGTTTCACTCCAATCTCAAACATATAGAAAACCTGAAAATAGGTTCTAGTTACGAATTTAGACCCAATTTACCATATTAAAAGGTTGATGACAGTATCACCATAGATTCCTAAAGCATGCTGAGCAAATATTGTAGAATTTTTATCGTTTAAAGTCGCTAAAAACAGCATGTTAAATAGCGATGATGTACTATACCTGTGAAACTCTACATAGCGAGTGAAGCAGTGTCTGCTTTGGTTTGTTGTTGGGAAACGGTAGTCAGCTGGTGCAGTCTTCAACTCGATCTGAAAATAGCATGAAATAGAACCATAAAACATGGGCTAAAAATTATGTTTTTTATGTAAGTAGCACTATAAAACTGTTAACATTAAGTGTGGCAATTTCTGAAACGACCCGAAACATGACACAAGCACGAAAGTAATCAGATTTTGGGTTGTCGTGTTCAGGTTGACAGTTTAAAGTTTAAGCCATTTCACTAATCAAACTGCTTCAATAAATGTCAATTGTTTGACCTAATTCCATTTCTCATATATTTGAAAACTAAACCTAGATTTTGTATACCATGTCGTAATAAACGAAATGTCAATCTTGATATCAAACAGGCATAACCAAACTAGAAGTGGAATCCTATTCGTACACAGCAAGTATTCTAGCACAATCAAATCATGAATCTATTGATCCAAAACACAAATAGCAACAATGGACTGACCAGAACCTGAAGGGCACACTAGGTCGATTTTTGTATTCACTGCACTGTAGTTCCTCTCTTGTGCTTATCCCTATGAATTCGAACTATGTTACAACACCATATTCAAACAAATTCTTCATAATCTCGACTTACCACTATACTATCAACACAGAAAGGAAAATTTCAACAAATGTTTATTATTCGACGTAATTCCATTTTTCATATTATTGATAGCAAAACCTAGATTCTATATACCAAATCGCAATAAACAAAAGGTCAATCTCTAAATAACACACACATAATCAAAGTAGAAGTGTAGAACTAATAACCTAACCGTACACAGCAAATAGCACAATCAAATCGGGAATCTATCGATCCAAAAACGTGAATAACAATACAGATTATAATTGAGTTGTTTGTCATAGGTCATACACTGATACACAGATCAAACATAAATTTGAAACATGAATATAAAACAACTCCAATAATTATAACACCATACTATCAACGTAGGAAAGGCAATTTCAACAAGTGTCGATTATTTAACTTAATTCCATTAATCATATTACTGTAAACTAAACCAAGATTCTATATACCAAATTGCAATAAACAAAACGTCAATTTCAAAGTAAACCAGGCATAATCAAAGTAGAACTGAAAACCTAGTGAAGTAGTGAGCAAAAAGCACAATCAAATCATTAATCTAACGATCCAAGAACGTGAACAGCAATGCAGATAATAATCAAGTTGTACATCATACAGAAATCAAACATGAATTTGAAACATGAATGTAAAACATTGAAACAACACCATATTCAAACAAAATTCTCTATAATATCCATATTTATAACACTATACTATCAACACAGGGAAGAAAATTTCAACAAATGTCCATTTTCCAACCTATAAAGAATCATTATGTGATCTAACTCCGTATCTCACATCATTAAAAAGTAAAAACTAAACCTAGACTCTATACATCATATCACAACAAACAAAACGTCAATCTCAAAACTAAAAACCTAATCGCACTCATAAATTATTCAAGCACAATCAAATCGTGAAACTATCGATCCAAAAACGCGAATATCAAAGCATTTTATAATCGATTTGTCATCATATCATTAGAAACTAAACCTAGATTCATACACCAAATCGCAATAAACGAAACATCATATCAACCTAAACCTAATCGATCGAATCGAATCGTGAATCTATTGATTTAGAAAAAAAAAGCGAATAGAATATTGAAATTGAAATATGAATGTAAAACGTATGCATGAAATTGGAAGAAAGAATCAATACCTCAGCCATGAATAATGATTTGATTCGAATGGAAACGAAGATGACGAAAGCTTTTGATTGAAGCGCACACACAACATTATGCGTTTGACGAGAGACCGAAGACCAAGGAAATGTTACCATCGCACCCCCTCTGAATAAGTTTACATCTACCACATAAACTAAATGACCACTTTTCAAGTTTTGTATTCAATCCTGACGACTTTGATACCAAGTTATAACGTAGTCTTTTGTTTTCAAATTAACAATGCGTTCTGATCTTGTGTTTCATATAAATACTAAGCATACTAAGCACCGTGTGGCGGTTAATGGAGACCCGTGATTTTTTTTCTATGTTGGGTCGTATTATTTGATGGTCAGATTTCTCATAACCATACGTTAAAATTTTCATGTTGGTCGTCGTTCGGGACAAATAATGGCTGGAAAAGCTTTTCTGACCAGTAAGGCCATGCACAAAACCAAGAAAATGTTTTGATAAAAGACAGTAACTTAAGTGAATTCGTATGATGTATAAACTCTTTCAATAGAGTTCTAACCTGAACTAAATGAGCTTCGAATTAAAACAAATTTGCAATAATATATATTTCTAAAACTAGAAGCATGAATATGTCATGGTTATCTTTAAATTTTTTTAATTGGATTAAGAATCTTCTCCAAATTAAACACCATAATATTTGTATAACAATATAATATATAGATAATGTAAAATAGTCATATAAGAACCTAAGCTAAGGATATAGAATTTGACCCCTCAAAGCATGCCTTAAATCTACAAACATAAATCACATTTATTCTGTAACGCTCCAAAATCACAAATTTTAATCGACTAGTATGTTTCTTCTGTGATGGCATAGAAAAAAATAATTAAGCTATTTAACTTAGTTAAGTTAGTTAAGTAACAAGAGAATGAAAATTAGCGTTATTGGTGACATAAGAATAACTAGAAAGTTCAGTATGTGTGTGTGTATTGAATATTGTATAGATTAGATACGAACACACGACCCAAGTGCGAACAAGAAGTGACTCGTACGAGTGACAAGTGACTCATACGAGTGACAATGTCATTCGTATGAGTGATAAACATCTCACTCGTACGAACTGCTCACGCCTATATATATATATGTGATGTGTGTTCACTGTTTGAGAGTTTTGGAAGCTCCCCAAGGGGAAACGTTGGCGGATTCTCTCCAGGAATTTCCGCCAGCCAGACAAGATGTGTACTACCGAAGCTTCCGCTGATTGTGTTTCTACTCCCTCTTTATAACATTCTACCAAATCGGTACTATCTTACGCCCAAACTTTCGTCTGGAACCGCCGTCACCGGAGCTCACAAAAGTGGTATGTACGCCAAATGTATGATAAAATGGCTAAGTGAAGTTAGGATATGAAATTGAATGATGTGGCTTGACATATATGAATGAAATATGTTAATGACGTAATTAGTAGTAAACAAATCTGAAGAATATGCTATAAATGGAACTCATACAAAAATTCGGGTTGAATGTGTGTTTTGGTAACATCATACATTAGGAGCTTGTACCATGTGCTTGGATAGTGTGATGTTCATCTTGTATTTGATTGATTGTTAGTTGAAATCAAGAAGTGAAAGTGTAACCATGTCCATAGTATACAGACTCACTAGCGACGAATGATGACGGGATTATATTAAAGTGACTAACTTTGTATGTGGTTGTCAAATGTAGAATTATGAAAGTATTAGCATGTGTATAAATGAAATATGTGTACATTATATAAGTGACTCGTACGAGTGACAAGTGACTCGTATGAGTGACAATGTCATTCGTACGAGTGATAAACATCTCACTCGTACGAGTGATAATTGAGTTGCGGGAACGTGAAATAAGGCGGTCATTAGTACATGTCAATATATGCAATAGTTGACTAATGCAAGGCAAGAAGTATATGAATGGAAAGTAATGAATGTTAGTATATATATGACCATAAATATGCTAACCATGATATGATTGTGGTGACATGAACAAAAGTGTGGAGTCATGTCAAGGTGGACTTAAGCACGAAAGGCTAAAGGGTCAAGAGCAGGCAAGGAAGTGGATACGAATACCGACACATAAGGTAAGTGATTTCTGGGATCACTTCTTCTTTTATAAATGAAGATTATTTTGTAAAGTACAGGGAATCGTGTAAGAAATTATGGGTAAGGATATGAATCAAGGTATGCATGGTTGTGGTAAGTCACAGGAAGTCATCTATGTTTGGAACTCATGATAAAGTGAACGGGTCAAGATGTAGAAAGTACGTGTCAGTATGGGTTTTGAATGATTATGGTTCAGAAATTCATGTAAGAATATTTAAGTAATCATAGTATAAGGCAAGTATTATTGTAAGCTGGTCATAATACTTAGCTATGTCAGAAATAACTTGGTATAATCAAACGGGTCAAAATTAAGAAAGTATGATAGAAGTATAGATTTGATTATGAGGACATGAGGTTAAGTGTTTAAATGATTCGGGATATTACGGGAGGATACATGGAGCTTACGAAAGATTATGGGATGTTATGGGACATTTTGAGTCAGTTCGGGTTGGAACGCGAATAGGAAATGGGTTGTGTAAGTTTAAATAAGGAAAGACAGTGTCAGCATCACAGAGGGGGTGTCGCCGACGGCCTCCCTAGCCGTCGCCGACGCTGCCCCCTTCTCCCGACGCTGCCCCTCTCCGACCTCTAATTAACTGTCTATGCAAATGAGGACCGACGTAACATTTCCAGAAGGCGTCACTGACGCTATAGAAGGGCGTCGTCGATGCTTCTCACAAATTTGACAATATGTTTTTGTTAGTTATTCACACAGGGTGTTTCGTATCTCCCAATACATGTTCTGTAACCCTTAATGAACCCCGAAAAATGAAAATAACGAATAGAGGGTTATGTGAACTTATGGAACTGTGATAATGATTGTCGGAAATAATAAAGTATGTAAGCATGTATGTGTATGGCTAACTTATATGTTAGTGGTGGAATCCTTAGGTAAGCATGGATAGAAGTAAGCATGTGCACAGTTTCGTATGTATAAGAACTTATTTATGTGAATGTTGTGATTAGGATATGTTAGTATATTTTTATGGGAATGTAAGTGGTTGTAAGGGCTTGTATATATGTATATATGACTTCAATACGTATGAGCATTAAGTTTACTAATTATTATCCTGAGAATGAAATGAAAGTGCAGGTTTACTATGTTGACTTATGAAGATTGACGATTGGGATGCATGATCATGCACAGGAAAGATGATCGAAATGATCTTCATGAATAGAAAGATTGTGATCATTTAATTATGAATGTTTAAAATTATGAATGATGTCACCAAATATTAATAATGCGGACGTATGTGGTGATTGCAGGTTGCACGGAATTATCATTGCTATGGAATTTAAAAGGTTGAATATTTAGTCGAAGAGCAAGGGTTGTACGGGAAAAGCGGACCCATAGCTTTATTCATGTATTACATTTAACGAGTTAATAAAAAATGAATGTTATAAATATTTTCAAGAAAGTGTCCAACATTTTATAAATGAACATTCAAGTATGTAATATGGTCAATAAATAAAGAATTTTTGACTCGGTATTCCGCTGCGTCGCTTATGGTCAAAATGTATTAGGGTGTTTCATTTTCACCTCTAAATAATGATCACATTGAAGTCCTAATCGATAATCAAACAGTAAATCACATAAATTTTGGAATAAGCTCTCCAATGTATTAATTCTAAAAATTTACTCAAAACTGGATCAAACACTCATCACCATAAGCAGAAGCTTAAGTAGGTTATATAGTACATAAGTACTCAGCGACAATACAACAACACGAAACACTTACAAGGAGTAGTTCTCTTCACCGGCGCGGAAAACACGGTATCAAGTTTGTTTTTCACCTTTTTAGTCTTGAAAATGGATAGATCAACGTCTCCTGCTAATCTTTCGACTTGCTTCAACAACTTTCTCTAGTTTGTTGACTTCTTCAACTCAGCTTCCATGTCTAACTCACGTTTCGCCTCTTCGAGTTTTTTCGATTAACAAACTGGGTTACGGTTTCCTGATCACCACTATCTTCGGCACCACAACCTGTCCCTGCAGTCACGCCATGGAGCTTATCAGATAAAACGACATAATCAAGATAAGACCTCTTCTTAGTGCGCTTACCAAAGCTGGGCATCTCTTGCACATCTGTGAGAGGCATAGTTTTTTATCGACCTTCACCTCGTGAAGAACCAAATCTATATCCAAGGCTGACTTGAAAGCCTCTCTTTACGCTCATCACCATGACCACTAGACCCCCCCCCCCCGGTTGGTCTCCACTAACACCTGCATGGGTTGAACATGGTCAACGGATGAGTCGGTCACCAGAGGACGCAACAGATTCTTCACTAGATAGGAAGAGGGTCTCACAACAGTGTTTAGTTTGACAAAAGAGGTCGGATGGCGCACCTGTAACCACAACTGAAAAAATTGCCAAACTTTCTTTTGTGGGATGATAGAGGAAATCTCGAATCTGGTCCAGCCAGGGAGCTCATCATAAGGCAAACCTTTGACAGTCATCTCACCTTCAACAACATCGTCCAACACATTTATCAAGTCATACTCTTTGAAGACAAAAGACATTTTTAACATAAAACAATGTAAGCAATTTGTAGAGAGACACGAATTTACCTCTTTCCTGATAATCGTATGCCGGTGCCTCCCGCAGGTTCTCCGGGGCCCACAACATGCTCATTCTAGCAGCCACCAAGGCGTTCTCAGTCAAGCTGGACATCGGTGTCACACGCAGGGTTTCAAAACCTCATACCAGTGTGTACCTTCAAAAGGGATCAATTTCTCTTTATGCACCTTCTCCTTAGTTTTCCTCATCTGCATCTCTATGGGGATAACGCAACGACAGATGTAGAAGAATTTGTGTTTCCAATTATGCAAGCTCTTGGGGGGTGTCCTTTCCACAAGGGAGCACACTACCCCCACGAGCATTGAAAGAATAAAACCCGGTTTATGGCAATATAATAGAAAACGTTAAACTTCTCAGATGTTGGCACCAGATTTTGTGCCCTGCACACGAATTTGAAGTGGGTAATGCGAGTCATTCCCACTAGGAGACGTGTATCCCATGCCGGTGCAAGATCTCCCCAACAAACTTGCTCAAAGGCAGACGAAAATTTCCTTCCCTAAATGAGGGAAGGTCGCACCCCAGCTAACCGGAAATTGTATTTGCCAGCAAAGCTATTGAAATTCCTCCTCTTTCCAGTTTATAAGGGTTGCGCTACAGTTCCTTGGATTTCTTGCCTTTCCTAGGGCCACTGACTTCTTGAAGATGAAGACATCTCTAGATCGAAGCAAGAAACATAAGGAAATTGTAAGTGGGAGAAGAAAACAAATTAAAAAAAAAACCCTTGAAGGTCTTCAAGAGGTTATGGAGAGAAAGTAGAAGACGAAGGGAAGATGGAGCTCCTCTAGGGTTTCCTTCGCATATTATACCCATTGCATTTAATGCGATGGGAACGTGCCTGCAAGTGGGTAGCACCGACCCAATAGGGAGGTGACACATCAGGACAGAGAACTGAACGACAGCAATGGGCGAGTGGGGATCACACGCCTGCAGAAGACAAAAAGGCATGCTGATGGGACGGTCATCATCACATGGCATGTCAACATGACCATCCTTTTTCAACATAGCAGACATCCCCTTCCCTTTTCATCAGATGTCACATCAACCTCGCCAACCATGACAACCACTTGCAACCTACCCATAAATTCAAAATCTTATCCACACTAGTACGCATTCACCGTTTAGGCTCGATTCTGCATGCATCATCTTCCGATACGCATGCTCCGTTTTGGCTCGATTCTGTATGCATGCATCTTCCCAATACCATGCTACGTTTTGGCTCAACCCTACACACATACATCTTCCAGTACGCATGCGTCGTTTTGGCTCAACCCTACACGCATGCACTATGCATGCGTCACTTTGGCTCAATCCTGCACGCATGCACCTTCCCGTACGCATGCGTCGTTTTGGCTCAATCATGCACATATACATCTTCTCAGTATGCATGCACCATTTAGGCTCCATCCTACACGCATGCATCTTCCCGATATGCATGCATAGTCACGTACGTGCCAATGTATCTTTCAAAAAGCTCAAAGGTAGACAAGAACACTTCAACAAGTACCTAAACCCTCATCTAGTCCAGAATTCCACCTACTCGATACTTTCTAATGGAACAACACTGGACTGAGGGGACTTGATTGGGGTATGGACGCAAATGGCGCACACAGCCATGCGCATACGAGACAATACCCATGCTTGAAACACAAACACTCAATGGCCTTAGAGTTTTCCTACTAGGGAACACCCACGTATATTCATGATAACAACTCACTTAAAGGACAAGTGGTGCATGTGACAGCAGCATGCAGCCAATCAGATTGTTGCAAGACCTGCAACCCCCCCCCCCCCAAGATGGATAAATCATGCTGGGGACAACAAGTACAAAAGGACGAATACGTGGCACCAATTAGCCGTCGTCAGACGCTTCCACGCGATCTCCATTACCGGTTGATGAAAGGCCCCACAAAAGGTACACTTGGACTATGACATGTAACCAATCGTGTTACACCCTGTCGTATCCACCTCTGCAAACACTACCTTTGGTCAGAGGGGACGAAGTAGATATTCTTCGATAGTGACAACTGTCCTAAGGCCCACCAGCCCACAATTATTTCTCCCTCCTTCGGCTATAAATACAGGACTCTTACCAAAGGTTTGGACATCAATTTATCTGCTCTCGCTCTCTTATCACACATTGCTTTCTTCTCCAAGAAATGATTAATAATTCTCATGCCGAATGGTGGTTACAAGAAGAAACCCTACCTCTCTTTCTCGTAACGAGCTTACACTACTTTTGTTTTGCAAATCATCCCCAGCTTGTCGGTCAAAGAAGAGATTAAAGATTAACCTCCCGTCAAGACTACCTCCTGGTCCTAACCCAAGCGGATTAGGACAGGTGTTTCTTCAAGAATGAATTCATATAGCTTTAAACATTTTTTAACCCGTCTAAAAATATGGTGATTTGTAGTTTTATATTATATTTTTATTGCAATATAAAACAAGTGGCAGGTTAGGGGTAGTCGGCCAAAAGTGGTTTTGATTGAAACGAGGCTAGGTTAACACACAAACACTTGGACAATAAGTCATAAGATCTGGTTTTAAAGTAATCTTTCATAATGATTAATGTCATTGCAAATAGTCACCATAAACAACTATTTAAATTAGCCTTTATTAGATCATGATTGTAATGTAGTGGTAATGGTAATTGTTGAGTAGTGGCAACAAGCGGTAGTGATTGTTACGTTTTTGGCGATAGTTGTAATCAACAATGAGAGGTGGTGATTGTGAGAACTAAGAAGTGGCAAGTGATTTTAAGCATGATAGTGGCCTGTATTCGCTATAACTCTAGGATTTACCTTGTAGGCTCTGATACTAAGATAAACCAGATAATTATATGTCTTATTGATTTTAATTAGAATAAGGTTTACACTAGGATTATGCTCATACATTTAAACATAACCCCCCTAGTATCAGAGGCGGACCTACCTTAAGGGAAGGGTAGCCTCCGCTATCCCTTGACGCTCCAACGGTAGTGTAAATTTTGGAAAAATTTGACATTTTTTGATTTCATTATCATTTTTAATAAAACTTACCCCTACGAAGATTTTATAGATCCGCCACTGCCTAGTATAAGTATGTCCCATCATGATCTAATAGCCTTCAACACTAACTTCATGTGCATATTACCAATCCTCCCCCTTCACACCATAAGGAGACTTGCCCCTAAGAATTCTGGAGTCCATCATGGCACTGTGCAAGTAAAAAGTTTGTCCACTAAATATATATTATATGTAAAAGAGATCAGTAATAGTAATAAATCGATACATAAGCCATAAATGAACCAAAACCATATAAGCTATTGTTTACTATTTTTTTAGTTAGGTTTTAAATTTGAAGGTAACTTGTAAAGATCAAGATCGAAGATGGTTTCATTTCCAGGTATTGTTATACGCATTTTCGTCAATGTTAATTTCATTTTCATTTTCATTAATGACATCAACATTTGAAATTTTGAATTACTTTCATTTCCATTTATTACATCAATATTTCAAATTTTGAATTGAATATTGAAAGACTTTAACCATACAAAACCACAAAAGATTGTCAAATACTTCAACCTTGAACAACAACAATCTAGTTGGAGACGGATGAATAAAAAAGGCAGCAAGCAGGACTCAAATTGTATCTTTAGGATTAGAAAGGGGAAGAGGCACTTTAGGGTAGTATCGTAGTCCTTATCAATCCCGCACTGCCATGCCAAATATATTTCAAAGTACCCTAGAACTACAAAACAACACTCGCAACGCTTTACCACAAGCACCCTAGAACCATGGGCCCCACTCATTTACTTCACCCACCAATCACACACACCCTTCCACACCTTTAAGTCTAAGTGTCACATTTCCAAATCTTTACCATACAGCGAAGATAACCCGGACAAACTACCCTCAATGCCTACCTAGGGGTGGCGGCGGTGTTAACGCAAGGGTTGGAACCCTAACAACCAACCCTGCAAGGGTGTCCTGTCCCCTTGAAGGTAGAACCCTAACCTCTAGGGTTTCACCATTCTTTGTTCATAAATTATCCCGCTTATATATAACATTATAATGTTAACCATAAAACGCACTCAAAACCCACAAGTAACAAAGTGAAGATTACTAAAACGTCATATTTGTGGGTTTTGTGTTGTGTTTTGGATGATAAAGCTTTGATTATCGAATGACTAACATTAGTGTGTTTTTTGTTGATTATCATGTTTTGTTTTATATTCATAGTTCTACGATGGTGTGTTTGAAGTTATTATGAACTGTTAGGGTTTAGATATTGTGTTTTAGTAAATTCACTCTGTTATTTATGGTTTTAAGTGTGTTTTATGACTGATATTGTGTGTTTTAGACTTTGTACACTTTGTAGGAAAAATGGACTTTGTAGCAGAACCTCACCCAAATATATATATATATATTATAGGGAGGATTATCTTGAGAACACTCAATTTTGCGAGAACCGTGAGAACGAATGGGAAAACTAATCAAAACCAGTTTCTTGTAATACAAACCGCAATATAATTCATTTCTTCTCTCAAAATTACTCTTGTTAGATTTTTACACATACGTAAATATAACAAATTTAGACACGTGTAAATAGCAAATTATACATGTGTAAATTTTCTTTATTTACGAATTCACGTAATTTAAATGTATAAATTAACTTTCTAAATTGTATTCGAATAATAATGATGAGTGTAAAAAAATTGAATTTGAATTGTTTTTAACCAAGTTCTCGCGTTTTTTCATTCGTTCTCACGGTTCTAGCAATATTTAGCGTTCTCATTATATATATATATATATATATAAGGTAGAGGTTCATGTAAGAAAATATAAAAGTGTGAGAAGGATAAGAAATATTTTGGAGGTGACACGTGTCCCTTTTTATTTTGGTAGTTTAAGGGTATAAGTGTAATTTAACTAATAAAATCTAATTATGGAATTAATATATGCAACCGTATTTTGGCAGTTATTGTAGGATTTTCGAATTTGAAGGCATATATCGTATAAAGAAATAACACCCTTACTCATAAAAACACCACAACATGTATATTGAAAGCATACATCTTATAAAGAACAGAAATATAACAGAAAAAACACCCTAACTCATAAAAACGATCACAAACATGTGTATTAAGGCACACATCTTATAAAGAGCACCCTAACATTGAATATAACAGAAATAACACCCTAACTCTTTGAAGGCAACAGAAACCTACTGAAGACACAAGAAACCACAACAATGCAAGGACCTTTGTCCTCACATTAAATATAACAGGAATACACCCTAACTCATAAAAACACCACAACATGTATATTGAAGGCATACATCTTACGAAGAACAGAAATATAACAGAAATAACACCCTATAATTAAAACACCATTGTATGAATATAGAAAAAACACCATGGACTAAAACATCCAAGCGAGACGTAATTTCTTTTCTTTACATAAGTATATCAATATGGTACTCATATTAAGGATAAAAAACACTCGTTATTATGGTGTAATTTCTTTTTAAAAAAGAGTTACGTATAAAAGTTATTGACGTTTAAAAAAGAAGGGAGGGAACTTGCATGTGCATTAATGTTAGTTTCTTAATTTAAAAATGTTAAAATTCACCTTAATCTAAAAAATTAATTAGTTTAATAGTCACACTATTTACAAGATTGCCATCAATATCTCAATTATTAGATTAAATATCTAATGGTTTAGATTTTTTCTTATCCTTCTCACACTTTTATATTTTCTTACAGTAATCTCACCATGTATATATATATATATATATATATATATATATATATATATATGTTTGTAACATCCGTGAAAAACGGATTTACCAAACCCGCTCCGTTTATCAACCGAACAGTCAGTTAAAATTTTCGTTGCGAATTAAATGCCCAAAATAATTTTAAACGATACGTAATCAATTATTATGCGGGAATATATATTTAGTTTTTGAAAAACTGATAAAAATCGCAAAATAAAAATGATTTGCTTCTGCCGGGTTTCGAACTCGGGTCTGTAACCGGCTCAACAATGACTTATCACCCAGCCAATCATCCGCTCCGCCACTTCGATTTTCTGTTATTAAAAGGAATCAATTAATTCAAGTATTAATGTTCGGAAGTCAAATTCGTCAATTTGCGCCCAATTAGCAGTCGTCGGAAATCCCGACGACTTCGCCGTTTAATTACGTTTCCACTCAAAGTAACCGAAGACTTAACTCCCACAACGGTTATAACCGACGTCTGAACCCGCGACATCAGCCATAACCGCCGGAGAACGGCTGACTTCGAATTGAGACCAAATTCAGACCCCATACATCTCGATACTACCCTATAAATTCACCCACAACTCACCAGAAATCTTTCACACTCAAATCGCACCCTTTCTCGGCGAAAACTCACTCGCCGGAAATATTTTATACGTCGCCGGAAAACCGTATCATTAATCTCTGAGCTTTACTGAACCCCCTAAACTTTTACCGAAGTCACCCACACCCTTTGTAAGCTTTCGGAAGACTCTCTGCTGCAAGACACTCGTCGCCGGAAAGAGATTGCTGTCGCCGGAGTTCTGCCGGAAAACAGAGGAGAACCAGTCGGTACTTTTCACGCCTAATTCCTTTCCTTTTTACTTTTATCTCGTCTGAAATTGATCATAAAACGCTAAAGAAATCTGAATCAACATTTCGAACCAGTCAGTCGTCACTTCCGGTTAAAACCAGTGAAGAAGACGATGTTACGGTAATGGTTAAGTATAATTAAAATCAAGTTATTTACCGGGTTAGACACACAGTCCAGCGGTGGACTGTGTGCACTTTGAACGCTAAGGTCTCGAGTTCGAGTATTGTCCCTCACACGCTGCCTTAATAAAAATTCCTTTTTCCGTAAACTGAACCGGATTGAATTAGGTATATGTTAAGTATATTGATAACCGAGTTTATAACCAAGTGAGACACACAGTCCAGCGGTGGACTGTGTGTACGCTAACCCACAGGTCCCGGGTTCGAGACCTATGGAGCGCACCGGTTCTCTGGATTAAATCGTTTTTAAAGAAAAGGCTTTCTGCTTAATTCTAATTAATGTATATATGTAATTAAAATCAGACATATAACGGGTTAGACACGTAGCTCAGTTGGTAGAGCTGCGTGCACGCGTACGGGAGGTCTCGGGTTCGAGCCTCACCCAGCGCACAACAATATGCCTTCGAACCGGTCAACAGTCAGTCAAAGTCAACGGTCAAAGTCAACTGTAGCAAAAATCAAAAAATTTTTTTATTATTTTATTTAATTATTTTAATTAAAAATCAATTAAAAATACTTAAAAATAACATTTTTAAGGTTAGAAAATAGCCTCAAACTCACAAAAATACACCCAACAATCCTACTAAAATAGATTAATAAAATCCGTTTGCTTACCGAACTAAAATGCTATTTATCTAGGTTAATTTCACTCGTGGTTAAAACCATTTCGCGTGCATTCAACCTCATCAACCGAACGCACCCAATGTGAGTGAATTCTTACAAACCCCCCTTTTTTATTCATGTTTTGGGGTGTATCATGTGTCGCTTAAACTAATTCTCTTATGCAAATTCGTGCTATACCATTATATGATTTAAATTAGAATGTAACTTTTTGGTTGTGATGTATTACATATTGTCAAAGTTGTATGCAAATTATTTAGGCCCATCAGTTCCTCGTGGGAGACGAGTTGAACAACGCATGCCTTAAAACTCATTCATTAGGCCCATCAGTTCGTAGAACAACGCGTGCCTCTAAACTCATTCATTAGGCCCATCAGTTCGTAAGAACAACGCGTGCCTCAAAACTCATTCATTAGGCCCATCAGTTCGTAAGAACAACGCGTGCCTCAAAACTCATTCATTAGGCCCATCAGTTCCTCGTGGGAGACGAGTCGAACATCGCGTGCCTCAAAACAATCATTTGGTGTATGTATGTGAAATTTTCAACATTGTTAGTTGTGTGAATAAATTTATATCTACATTTACTCATATGTGGTTATGCACATTATTTATAATCAATTGGATAAACTTGTTCAAATGTTTTCCATAGGATTCACTCGCCAACTTTATGTTGATCCAAAAAAAAAAACCTTTTTACACATGATACAGGTGAACAGGTTGAAGCAAGGAAAACATAGGAAATGTCTTAGAAGAGAACCAAGAAGCTTAGATTGATAGTTAGAACATGTTGAAACATTTATTGTAAATTTCCATTAAATTGTATTAATGAATATGAAACGTATAATAAATGTCATGAGCTTTGATGATAACCCAATCATGCCCCGATCACCTTTTCCGCTGCGGGTCGGGGTGTGACATATGTAGGGTAGGGTTTAGAGTGAACACTAGGTTGAGAGTGAACTGTGTGAACTAATATGAGCCATTGGATTATATTATCTAGAGATTTTTAAACAATGGTAAGATTGTAATTATAATGTTGTAACTTCCCTTCAAATTAATTGACAGAAGGGTATTTGCGTCTTTTGTAAATTGCATTTATTATACAATATAATCAAACTCCCTAAAATCTTGCTAGTTTCCGTATATACAAGATACACAGTTGTTAGTGTATACACATGTGTACAATTTCGATAGTATTAGTTTATACAAGAACACAGATGTTAGTTTATACACATGTGTACAGTCTCGCTAACTATCAATTTATACAAGATACACAACTGTTAGTTTATACACATATGTACTTGAATAATACACATGTGTATAAATCTGGTTTATACCGACCCGTGGGAACAAGATGTAATTATACACAAGTGTATAAGTCTTGTATATACTGACCTGTATACACATATGTAAAAAAAACATAATTTAATTAGGTTTAATATTTAATTTTAAAAAGAAGATAAGAGTTTATTTAAAAATAAACATTAGCCATTTAATCTCTTATAATTAAAATAATAGAGAAATAATTAAAAATGAGAGAGAGAGAGTTAAGAGATGAGAAAATTAAGGGATTTTAATTAAAAGTTCTTGATTAATATCAATCTTACTCTTTTAATCTAAAAAATTATCAAAGGCCAAGATTAGTTCACTCATTTCACTCTCATGAAGTTGTTCACAAATGATTCTAATCCTATATATATATATATATATGTATATATATATATATATGTATATATATATTAGGTTCATTTGAGAAAACAAATTAAATTGAGAAGAAAAAGAACAAAGGGTATAATTGTAAAACATTAAATAGTTTTTTCTTATATCATTTATTATTATCTTTGACTAATTAATTAGTCATAAAAACTACCATCCTCCACACTAAAGTTTTTGTCTATACACATCAAAATTTATTCTACATGCTTTAAAATTTATCCTACACATATTGAAATTTATCCTACACACCTCGTAATTTATCTTACACTTTGAAATTATTTTTTTCTTCTTTGAAAAAATATAATTTTTTGAGAATAAGTTACAAATTTAATCTAGTTAGCTATTAAAAAGGAAATATGTCATTAACGATCTATCTAAGTTTACCAACATACCCTTACACTAATATTAAATACAAAAATTAAACAAAGTAAAATAAAACATTTTTATTGGTTGAAACTTCTTTTTTTATTCTTTCAAAAAAATTCTTATCATTTAAATCCTCCACTATATAATTATAATAAACAAAAAATAAAAAAAAGTTTTGGCCCTCTTAGAGGCTGCACACCCTGCACATAGGCCGGGCCGGCCCTGTCAGCATAAGTAGGTGCATGGTGCAGGTTTCACAAAGTTCACAGTGATGCATTTCATGAGCCTAAACCAACCAACCATTTTCACTAATGATAACTCATGTACACCACCACAATGTTGTGAGAAAAGATAGTAGTAAACAAGAACACAACAAACAAGCATCTGCTTATTTTATATTCAATAAAAGATAGGGAAAATACATGAGAGAACTTATAACGGTTTGAAGTACAAAGTTATCAGCTCAAGAGCCGTCCCCCAAGTGACTATTTATTCTCTCACCAAAAAATATCGTGTTTTTTCGATTACTTTTACAACGCTCAACGTAACTTGGCCGACAAAAATCGGGAAATATGTTGACCAGTACAATGCCACCATCAGGGGAGTTTTATAGAAACAATAACTAAGATAGGAAAGCAAGCAAATAAAACTATTGGTGCCAGCATATATGGTCTATGATCACAAAAGACAAGGTAAGAGATTGCACCAAAGGCTACAACCATTGAAGTTGTAGAGAGGAATAATGTCAAAAGACCAAAAATCAACCTTCTTGGTAAACTTGTAGTGAGGATTGATAAGAATAGTAATAGTGCGGTCGCGGCTGTAAATAGTGAGAATGCATTGGTTACAGCAAAGATAGTGAAGGCAAATTGTTTTTTCAACAATGGGATGCCGGATTCTTGATTGCTTCCTCCAGGTACAGTGATTGCTGCTGCAAATACGACCATGACAATTAATGCAGCAGTGACGCTGCATGATTCTGCTGTTGTTTTCGTCCAGTTTTCTCCTTGCTTCATTAAATCCATGTGTTCTCTTTCGAACACCATTGCTGGCGTCTGCATATGCATATTTTTTTGTTGATGTTCTAAAGGTGACAGTAAACTCTTCACTTCCTAGATAAATCATGTGAGTTATACCTTATGCAAATTAAACAACACGAAGATTGATAGCTAATGTGTCACATACCTCATGCCATTGGAGCTCACGTGTATAACACTGTAGTGCGACCAAGTACAAATGAGGGTGCCAATTTTCCAGCCAAGTGCGCCAGGTTATTCATAGAAGAATCTATTATTGTTCTATAAGACTCCATACGCTCAATTAGGTGACGGGTAAGGTATGTAAACTTTTTCTGAACGATTTTTTAGCTGAAAGATAGACAAGATCAGTGGAACAAATGTATCTACAGGGTTTATGAAATATTGTTGAGAAAAAAGTTATAGAAATACATGGATAGAAAGAATATTCCGTGAAGCCAAGATCAGTTGGAAAGGTCTTAGCTATTGTCACCAATATCTGATCGTTTTTTATGACAAAATCAGGATAATTGTTGAGAATACCGAAGCTAAATCTGCATGAATTAGTATTAGAAAGCATGAGAATACTTTAACAAATTTCAATGTTTAATCAAATGACGATAGGCTCACCATATTGTTTCATCAATATAGCAGTAACGATTAATTTGACAGCATTTTGGTGATAGGCTTGTGGATAGTTGCTTAAACGAGAAGGTTGTGGTGCAACTTTCAACAAATATGCATATGTATTGAGCTTCATATTGTTATAAGCAACATCCAATGGTGATTGTGCTTTGTAGTCTAGATTCCACAACAGTTCTTTCCTCTTCAGAACCAAGAGTTGGGCTGCGTATGTGTTATCAACCATTGCAATAACATGAAGTGCTGTTCAGCCATCAATGTTTTTCTTTTCGACTTCTTCTTCGTTCTTAAAAAATAACAGTAGCTGTTCAACAAAATAGTCGTGGCCCATTTCAACTGCTAAGTGAAGCATTATGTTGCCATTTTCGTTGATCACCTTTGTAGCTGCATCTTTATGGTGTTTCAATATCGATTTTGCTTTCCACCAACGTCCTTCCATGGTAGCTTCGTACAACTTTATCTTTCGTGTGAGGTTTTCCGTTCTTGCGATTTCTGGAACTCTTACAAATTCTGTTCTGACCATAAAATCTGTTGAAGAGCCATCTGCATTTCGTTTCAATATTTCAAAAGGTGACCTCAATTTACGAAATTCACCAAAAAAAACTCCCTTCTAACATGGCTTAACATAGTATTTATAAACAACCTACCCGACATAGCCATTTTTACCCGTGACTTTACGGGTTTTAACATTTACCAACCAATTGATGACTTACATTTTCGGGTTACTGTTTAGGCTGGATGGTGTGGAGTGACGCCCCATGTCAACTCAGACCTAATGCCCCATAGTTAAAGGGGGACGCCATGGAGTCTTCAGTCAAGGAAATGGCGAGCGGCATTGAGGTTCATGTGGGTCCCCACCAATGGTTGGGTAATGATGAGAGATGTTTTATCTCATTGCATGGTAGTTAACGAAAAAAACCCTCCGCTACATGACTCGATGTGACGTGATAAAACCCACACCAAATAGCCCTACTCCTATGTGGAAAATCAAAACTTTATTGCAAGCTAATCATACACCTATTAATAGCGTTCATAAATTAAAGTGATCTTTCAAAAAAATGAAAGAAGTACCGGGTGCTAAGTCTATCGATGGATCATAGTTGGATTCTAATGTCTTCCAAACTCGTCGTGCAGATTAGATAAGTACCAAGTCCTTGAGTACATTTTCGTCAATAGAACCGAAAATCCAACCTCTGACAAGTGTGTCATATCGTTTTCTTATGTCGAACTTCATACCCCCGGGTATAGGAAAGCTGGTATCAATGGTGCCACGCAACATCTGACTCTCTAGGAGGCAGAGCATCTGAGCCTTCCAGATACTATAGTTGCTGCGCGCCGAAAGCTTCACTGAAACAAAGTTGGACACATTAAAATTTGATGCGTGCACAAACTTCAAGTCTTCGGTTCGTGCAGAAACATCAAGTGCACTCGATGAGCTAGCCATATTCATTGGCTTATTTCAACTATGCAAAAAAAGTTGTTCTGAATCTTTAGAAAAAAAATGCACTTCAAGATTATTCACATGTCACACCTTGACAAATGGTTTATAAATTATAACATATTGAATTGGTTCACACCCTCAGAATATCAGATCCAAAGATCATAATTGAAAACTCAGGGTTGGTGACTGAATAAATAAGGAAGACTGAGGTTGTAGTGATGCACTTTGCTTATGTAAGCAATCTATCATCATCACATAATATTGTACTGTGTGTCAAATTTGATTTAAAAGCTAGAATCAATAAGTGAGTTATGAGTCATGACTATATGAACCGTATACTTGGTTCTAACTTCAAACTACAGGTGCTCTTCGTATCGTATACCAGGGTTGGTGGGTTGAACCCGAACATTACACGAACTCCAAAATCATGTGAGAACTTGGAGATGACTAGTGCATTCAAAGGTTTGTGCACACGTTTTTTATCCTGAATTTATTTATATCGTTTATATTCTTTTTTTAACAAATTACTATTTTAAAAGTTTTAGATTTTCACGAAAAACCACAAATGTTTAGAAACAATTTGGTCTTAAACTACATATCTTGCTTGATGTCAATTCTCTTTTAACTTTTGGCACAAAACACACAAACAAAATAGTTTTGGCATAAATATCTCTAAAAAAATTAATAACAAAATTAATAAATATAAATGATTTCGCAAGTAGTGGATGGAATGACAATGTTTGGTGCTGGTGGCCATCAAATGCAGTGGTGGGCGAGTGTACTATTTATCATTAATGCGAATATGTGTGTAAGAGCATGTGTACTGGAGGGGGAGACTCTTGGGTATTTTGCGCACGTGACGGTCCAGTCAGCATGTGGGCATTGTGGTGCATTATATTAAAAAGGGTGTAGTGGTGTATCATGGGGCATTATGTTAAAAGGGCTGTAATAGATTTAAATTAAAAAAAAACCATAAAAAAAAAGCTATTGGCCAAACAAAAAGAAGAAGGCGTTGAAAAAAGCACGCTCCTTCATTTTTTTTCAAAAAAAGCCCCCGGGGGGGTCAGGATGCGTTTTTTGGCTTCTTTTTGGGAAAAACACCAAAAAAACCCACCACGGGTGGTCTAACAGCATCTTCAACGTACGTAGTGAGTAAAGTGGACACGTCCAAAATTTGGACTAGCATTTTAAAATTCAACTACCATTAGGCTAGGCTGGTCGTATTACGCCACATTAGCTCCACCTAATGGCAAGAGGGGGAATAACGCCCCTAATGGGAGGGAGGGTGTTGTTATCTTGCTGAGATGGAGGGGCCGACTAACCCATGATCTCTAAATCATGGTTTTAATTAAATAAAAATTAAAAGACACATGCATGAAAAATGAAAACAAAGTAATTGAAATAACATAAATGGAACATAGTGGCCTTCATGGAGATCACGGCTTGTGGGGGAAACCAAAGTAACATAGCAAGTTTGACTTCTTTGACCTAATGTATAACACTGCACCTCACCTTGCCCGAGTGCCTAGGCACGCGCCCGAGAGTAAAAAACAAGTGACAAATCGGACAAAAATCGGGTCGATATTAACAATGAACAAAAGATAATCCGCAATGGCTGCATACTTACCAGTTGCCATGTGAAACCACATGCCATCCGGGTTGCCCCGCCAAGATGCGGATAATCTCATCTTTGGTTGATTTCACTCAGACGCATTGAAATTCATCATGACAGCCTCTCAAACCTCATCAAATCATCATCATCATCGTCATCTTCAACAGACAAACTTAATCCAACGCGCAGGGTAATTTCCACTAGTTACAAGTAACAGAACTAATTTCTCACAGATATGATTTAATATAAAAAATACATAATAACGCTGTGTTCCCAAGTTTAATAAATATAGGGCCATCTTATTGGTACACTCTAAAATGTCTTCACTTAATGAATGAAAGAAAACAAGGGTTGTTGATTTATAAAGAAAATCATAGGCTACAAAGAACAATGTTTGACTTAAATAAAGTCAAAATCGGACATTGACAGAGAAGGGCAGGCACCCTTAAAAACCAACTCCTCTGAAATCGCCTCATTTCGCCTGAGTGAAAATAATATTTGAGAAACAGTGTTTTTTTTTTTGCTCAGATCTGCACACATGAATGCGGACAAAGTGGATTGGACACCAGCATGGCTGCATCACAAGCCGTGTTGCCCCGCCAAGATACAGGCCCACTTTCACACATCTCCGCTAACTTATTATTATGCTCGGAAATATTATATTATATTATATTTATATGCAGAACGAAATCTTTATTGCCAACACAGACGGAGGTATAGATATAGAGAGAGATAGGGGGAGGAGGAGGTGAAAGAGGGTGCCGGTATTACTTCAGTGGCGGAGCTTGAACAAAAAATCAGTGGAAGGACTCTTAAAAATCCAATATTTTACGCTATAACTGTTGTGCTGTTGATTAATCGGGGACGAAATCATTGGCTCAACATATCCGAGAGTGGATGATGTTGTGGCAAGAGAGGTAGCAACTACCCTTTGGAAACCTATTGTCTCTCTTGCCGGAGCCTCATTTGATTTTTCCGAGCATATCTGTAAACAATGGAACAGAGAGGACAAACCGCCATGATTGCATACTTACCGGTTGCCATGTGAAACCATAAACTAATTCAACAATTCACATGACCACCTGGGTTGCCCTGCCAAGATGCGGATAATCTCATCTTTGCTCAATTTCACTCATTTATCACAAGCCTCTCAAAACTCATCATCATCAAGAGACACTTAATCCAACGCGCAGGAATTTCCACTAGTTGCAACAAAACTACTTTCTCACACAAATCTTCATTATTGACTCTGTGTTCCCGAGTTTAATATTAATAATAGCAACGACTGTTTCTCTGTGTGATTTTGTTTGTTTGTAAAGATGAAGGTTGTTGATTAAAAAGAAAATCATGGGCTTCAAAGAGGGATATTTGACTTAAATAAAGTCAACATCAGATTTTGAAAGAGGAGGTCAACCACCCATAAAAACCTTCTCCTCTAAAATAGCCTCATTTCGTCTTAAGTGAAAATTATATTCCAGAACAATATGTGTTTGTTTGGCTCAGATCTGCAAATATGAAAGCGAACAAAGTAGATGGCACACCATCATGGCTGCATCACAACCCGTGTTGCCCCGCCAAGATAAGGGCCACTTTCACACGTCCTGCAAATCTTATAAATAGTTCATGTCTATATGATCTAAGGGGGGTTTTATGCAAAGAAAAAATACATTTTGAGACCAACCGGCAACTGGCATATTTGTCTAGAGGTATTAAAGGGCGAGGGTTCAAATCCGAACATGAATTGAATGATTTATAAGTAAATTGGTGGAAATTACGAATGATTTATAAAGCTGAAGAACAAAACGTGTTGTTTTGGCTCAGGTCTGAAAATATGAAAACGGACAAAGTGGATGGGACTCGGCATGGCTGCATCACAACCGGTGTTGCCTTGCCAAGATACGGGCGCAAATTTCATGCAATGTCCGCTAACTTATCTGCTCGAAATATTATACGCAGAACATCTTCATCACCAACACAGATGCAGAGGCATAGATATAGATAGATAAAGTATAAGTTAAACACTTAAACCTTTCTATCATCATAGATTCATTGCCACTAGCATTCACCATAGAAAATATTATCAAAATTTAAACCAAATGCCTGTCAGACATCTGAAAAACAAAGGCCTAAAAGTCATTTCTTTGACTAAATAAAGTAAAAAACGGACTTACGAGTCATAGATATTGCATCATTTCATGACATCTGAGTAAAGTTGTTTAAAAACAATAACTCAGGTTCAGATCATAGTTGTGAAAGCACGAGGCACTTAAAAAGTGAGGACCCGAGATACACAAGGCGCATAGCATCAACATGCCACTTTTTGGGGGGTTTTAGACATGTTACTTTTGGGATAGTCTAGACCAGTTTGCCAGCCAAAATTCTCAGAATTTGGCTGGGTCAGGGCAGGAATATGCCTGGATGGCAGTGAGGCCCGAGCCTTTTGAGTTTTGACTAATCTTTGATCCAATCTGTGTTAACTTTTTCTTTTCCCCTATTGTTGAGATTATAGCAAAACGGTAGTGTGGTTGCAGAATAGTTGTTAAATTTGATCAAAATTCAGTGAAAAACAAGTGACTAAAAATTGAGATAAAACAATTAGAGGCTCAGATATGTAAACAATGGAACAAAGAGGAGAAATCCGCCATGGCTGCATACTTACCCGTTGCCATGTGAAACCACATGACCGTCCGGGTTGCCTTGCCAAGATGCGGATAATCTCATCTTTGCTCAAAATCACTCAGACGCATTAAAAATCATACTCACAGCCTCTCAAAACTCATCAAATCATCATCATCAACATCAAGAGATAACCAATATATCACCGATATTTGACCGATATAACTAATATATCACTGAATTGTTAGTGTTAAATTGCTACATATATGAATTCTGCATGATATTAAAATTACCAATATCTCACCGAGATAACCTATATCTCAAATATCAGTCCTTGACCGATATCCAATATTTTACCGCATTAACTGCATAGATCACAGCCTCTTAAAATCATCATCATCTTCACCTTCAACAGACAAACTTAATCCAACGCGCGGGATTACAAACGCTGTGTTCCCAAGTTTAATAATAATAATAACAATAATATTATCGGTAGTTTGGAAAAATGACTGGTTGTTGATTTATAAAGAAAATCATTGGCTTGAAAGAACAATGTTTGACTTAAATAAATTCAAAATCAGACTTGGTAGAGGAGGTCAACAACCCTTAATAACCTTCTCCTCAGAAATAGCCTCATTTCGTCTGAGTGAAAATAAAACTCTAAGCTCTGATCTGCAAATATAAAAGCAGACAAAGTTGGTGGGGATCCGGCAGCATGGCTGCATCACAACCCGCGTTGCCCCGCCAAGATACGGGCCCACTTCCACACAATGTCCGCTAACTTATTATTATGCTCGAAATAATAATATACTATATGCAGAACAAAATCTTATTCACCAACTCGGATGCAGACGTATAGATATGTAGATAGGTACAAAAAAAATATCAGCTCAACATGATCCAATATAGTCATTGCGAGGCTCAAATTTGTAAACACCGGAACAAAACGGATACACCGCCATGGCTGCAGACTTACTAGATGCAATGCAAAATAGAGAGATATAGAACCTTGTTTCACATCACCATCCGAGTTGCCCAGCCAAGATGCACATAATCTCAAATGTGTTCGAACCACCAGAACCGAGGCGCCAAGCATCATTTACCCAATATATTTGGAGACAAGTAAGCTTTATATATTTTTAAAATGAATATTACATAAATGTACAACCTAAAAAGCATGTTGTACAACAACCTGCTGCACAAAAATATGAGAAATACATGAGGCGCGCACCTCATGGTCAACTTTTTGCAAAGAAATCGCGCCTCGGGTGTGCCTTTTGAAAAACATGTTGCGCTTTGCGCATAGGCGCACTTTTTTAAACCAAGATCCCGCTAATATTAGGGCTGTAAACGAGCTGAACTGCTCATGAGCTACTCGATTAGAGTCAAGCTTAAACGAGTGATTAAAATTTGGGATAAAACAATTTGAGGCTCAGATCTGTAAACAATTGAACAGGGATAAATACGCCATGGCTGCATACTTACCGGTTGCCATGTGAAACCACATGACCATCAGGGTTGCCCCGCCAAGATGCGGATAATCTCATCTTTGCTCGATTTCACTCAGGCGCACTCAAATTCATCATCACAGCCTCTTAAAACTCATCAAATCATCATCATCATCAGTGGCAGAACCGGAACGAAAACTCAGTTGGGATCACTCTCAAAATCCAAATCAGTGGTGGCTGAACTATTAAAAATCCAATATTTTACGCTACGAAAAAATTCGGAAATTTTCAGTAAAATTAAGAGCGAAAAATCGATGGGGGACAGCACCCCCGGGTCACCATTATCCTCCGCCCTGATCATCATCAACAGACAAACTTAATCCAACACACGAGGAATTCCACTAGTTACAACACAAGTAAACAGATACTAACGTTGTGTTCCCAAGTTTTCTTTTGTTTTTTTAACGGCAAATTTGGAACCACCCGATCATATCCATCTCCGGTAGACATAATCTTATATACCAATGCAAAAGAAAACCCAACGAATCTGGAAAACCCCCTTGGAAATCGAACCACAACCTGTTCTTATCCTACCCAAATGCCACTGGACTATAATAATATCTGTAGTTAGGAAAGATGAAGGGTTGTTGATTTATGAAGAAAATCATTGGCTTCAAAGAACGATGTTTGACTTGAATAAAGTCAAAGTCGGAGTTTGATAGAGGAGGTCAACAACAACCCTAAAAACCTTCTCCTCTGAAATAGCCTCATTTGGGCTGAGTGAAAAAAAAAACTGTGTGTGTTTTTTGGCTCAGATCTGCAAATATGAAAGCGAACAAAGTGGGTGGGGATCTGCATCACAACTCGTGTTGCCCCGCCAAGATACGGGCCCACTTTCACACAATGTTCGCTAACTTGTTATTATGGTCGGAATAAAATATATTATATGCAGAACGAAATCTTCATAGCCAACATAGATGCAGAGGTAATATATAACATATAGAGAGAGGGGGGTGTTGGTATTGGCATTGCTGTCGCTGTTACTTCTGTTGAAGGGTTGTTGATTAATTAATGGAGAATAATAATAATTGGGGACGAAATCATTGGCCCAACATCGGATGGATGATGAAGTGGCAAGAGAGTGGCAACCACCTTTTTTTAAGGTAGGTTTGGGATACACCTTTTAAAAGTTTCTAGTTTAAAGGTTTTAATAAAAAAACTTTACTTGATAAAAAGGGATAATCACGAAACTAGCCCTTTTTACGTCGCTTTTGTCAAAATAGCCCCCTGATACGGCTTTACGAGCCGTTTCCGTTAACGGAAGCGGCTCAACACCAGCACTGATAACCAATGGAAAGTTGACACGTGTCCGACAACACTGAAACGGCTCTGAGCCGTGTCGGGTAAGGAAAACTCTCAGCCAAGCCGTTTTACGTGGCTCAAACATCAAAGCCTGGTAAGGACCCGGCTCGTCCCTTAGCCGGGTACCTTCCAACGAGCCGAGCTGGGTAGAGGCGGCTCAGAACCGTTTCCTTACATGTTGACGTGGCTTAAAACCGCTATTTAGGCGGCTCAGAGCCGTTTCAAGTCACTGTTCAAGCCGTTTTAGTACGAATATAAGCCGGTTTACGATTACGTGCATAGGCTATTTTTTACAATTAGTTTAAGGCGTTTTACGTTTAAAGTAAAATCAGATTTTTACAACATGAAGCTTTGTTTTGTTGTATACAGCGGTGGAAAGTGGCAGATTGTTAATGGAAACTTAGAGTATGTTGCTGATGCCGTTTCAAGTAGACGTGGTTTAGAAATTGAAACCAATCTTTCGTACATTGGTCTTTTAAGTAATGTTTCTAAGTTGTGTGGAATTCCAAACATTAAAAAGCTATCGTACTGGATGTCTTCGTTTACTGATCCGATCGATATAACTGATGATGGTGATCTCGCTTTTTTATTTAATTTTGCTATGCAATCCTTTTGAATTATATAAGTTGTACGTCATTCAGGAGTCGTGTGTTGGGTCATCTAGTTTTCCTTCCAATCAAGATAATTTAAAGTTCCTGATTTAAATGTTCCTTTTAATAAAGTTAATGATAATGTTTTAAAGGACTATACAACGACTTTCGATAATTTACATGGTAAAACACAAACGCTGTCTCCATCAATTAACTTTGAGCCAGGCTACGTATTCACTAACAAAGAAGAAATGAAACTTGAGCTAGGGAAAAAATGTTTGCTAGAACATTTTGAGTTTAAAGTAGATAGATCGTCTAAAACCAGGTATGATGTGTCATGTTTGGTGGATGGGTACGCATGGCGTTTTAGGGCACGTAGTATTGCTGGTTGTGCCATTTGTTTTGAAGTATACGAATGATAAACACACGTGCTCAAAGACGCTAACGTACCCCATCTTCGTCAGGCAAACCCAATGGTTGTGGCTCACTATTTAAAGGAATCACTAAAAGATAGTGGTAGACAATATCGGTCCACGGATATTGTCAAAGATTTTAAACAAAGATTCCAAGGACATAAGTTATAGTCAAGCTTGGCGTGGAAAAAGTCACGCGCTAGAGATTCTACAAGGAACAAGCACTGATTCCTTTGCTGAACTACGTTTTACTGCTACAATTTAGAGCGGGCAAATCCGGGTACTGTCACTCGCATCAAGACTGACGAAGAGAATCGGTTTGGTCTTTGTTGCCATCGGTGCTGTTGTAAGTTATGCGTTTTACTTTTTATTTAGTTATCTGAAATTAAAACGCGGTTGACCTCTTATGGATTTTTACTTTCAGATTCGTGCCTTTATGTGTAATCTCAGGCCAGGTGGTTATCATCGATGCAGCACACCTAAAAGGTTAATTTAAAGGTACGCTGTTTTTAGCAGTTGGCATGGATGGAAACAACCATATTTTACCAGTTTCCTATGGAATAGGAAAATCAGAGGATGGAGAATCCTGGACATGGTTTCTTTCTAAGCTCAGAGAGTGTGTTGGTGAAATACCCAATATGGCGATAATATCGAATAGGGCGAATTCTATACACTTAGCTGTTAGTAACGTCTTTCCACGTGCTTATCACGGGTTATGTTGTCGTCATTTAATGATGAACTTACGTTTACGTCGAATAAAAAAAAGAATAAGAGAGTCTGTGGTGGAAGACATGCAAATCTTACTGGATGTCTAATTTTAATGAGTCATTCAATGCTCTTTGTCTTGCCGTTCCCAGGGTACGTCAAATTCTAACAAGTATTGGGTTCGGTAGATGGGCAAGAGCACATTACCCCGGTAATCGATATCATTATATGACATCTAACAACGCGGAGTCCATTAACGCTCTTTCAAGACACCAGCGCAAAATGCTGATAACACAAGTTATAGAATTCTTTTGTCAGTCGGTTTTATGAACGCCGGTTGCAGGGTATTCAGGAAACACACCTACTTACACTGTGGGCTCAAAAGAAAATTTAAAAAAAAATTCAAGCGTCTACAACGTGGACTGTTGCTGGTGTTGGTTTAAACACTTATGATGTTCAAGACAGGGGCAAGCGCGGTTTTGTTGATTTGTATAATCGAACATGTAGCTGCCGAGTTTGGCAAGTTTCTGGCCTACCATGTGGGCATGTGATTTCGGTTTCAAAAATTTTAGATGAAACCGATTGCAGTCAGTATTCCTTCTCGTGTTACTCAAACGAAATCTATAAAAGAACTTATGAAGAAGCGATTAATCCTCTTCCTCATAAGTCTGAATGGGAGACTCCAGAAGATCTTATAAATCTTCAACCGCCGCATATTACAAAGCGTCAGGCGGGTCGTCCTCGAGATAACAACTGGATCTTATCCCTCAGGGAAGAACCCACTCTGTCGTATTGTTCCCGGTGTAAATCATACGATCATCATCGTGATTTGTGTTCACAGCCGATGCCGTCACAAATTGGTACTAGCAAACGACTGGGGAAAGGGAAAGATAAAGAAAGCTGGGGCGATCATGACCAGTTTACACAATTTCCGTCCTATAACCTGGGAGACTTTTAACAGTATCTATTTTTTAGTATTGTAATTAATAAAATTACGCAGGAAATATTTCATTTACAATTTTTTATTGTTTGATTTTATGTGTATACACAAAACCATCAAAAATTAACTGGTGTGAAGCGCCCGGCGTAGAGTCCAGTTGCCATGTACCGTCTGTATCTAAAACAAGCATCCTGGAGGTTTCCTTCGCTCCATGTTAACGAGCGCTTGCGAACAAGGTTTTCCATTAGCATACATATGATGACTCCTGAATTTCTCCAATACGATCTCTTTGATCAGGCCAGACGACATCCCCGACTATTCCCATGGCATCCGTCTCGTCTACTTCAGCGTGTTGCCAATACCCGGTACGACCCAGAAACCACAAGAATAGAGACTCAAACTCCATCACGGTTTGGTGAATTCTTCTGTGCACGCAAAATGAATCTCCGCAGTTATTCATGTCACAAGTATTTGTAAAATAAACAGTTATCTCTAGTGACTTTAAATTTATCTTTAGAAGTAACCATTGTTGTTCCTTTTCCGCTATAGGAATGTAAGCCTGTGTCAAAAAGAAAAGAAAAGTATATAACAACCGGTTAAAATTATTATGTTAAAGATCAGTCCAAATTAAACATGTTTAAGATCTTATACATATAGAACCCCCCCCCCCCCGCCCCAAAAAAAATAAATAAAAAATGAATGTACCGTATCTATTTCCCAAAATGGAGGGTATGTAGTTGAAGACCCATCTGCGTATGTGTTTGCCGCACTATCTTGTTCATTTAACATGTTGACAAAATTTGGTGGTAGAACCGTCCAACGAAAATCCTTTGAAGCCATCGTCCTTGCGCGTCTTCAACCTCTCGTTGATACATGAGTTTGTTACACCATGCTTTCACGTGCTATAAAAGAATGGTAAAGATTTATTTTTTTTAAATAATAGCCTAATTATTAAAGGAAATTATTTGTTATTAAGGTACCGTTTCTTGAACATGGCCATCTCCACTAAATCCAAGTAGTCCACCCCACCAGTCTTTCCCGAGTGGTGTTATTCCCATGTATGAGGAAAAGCAACTTGGACTATCGCCGGCGTCATAAAAGTCAAGAACATTTGACGACCAACTCCGGTTTGACATTGTGGATCTATCTGAGTAACATGTGTTTCCATAATGGTAGCCACACATATATATATACACACAAAGAGTACACATGTATCTAACATAATACAAATAAAAATAAATAACCATTCTATACATAATAAGATTTTTACATCATTTTCTGCATTTTTACAATTATCTTCCAAATAAAACTTTGTCATCTTCGATGTTGTCTTCTATATCCTCGGGTAGTACCGAGTCAAAAAAAGTATAGCTAGTTTACGTCTCATTTTGTATGCAGTTAACGCAGTATCTTCACCATCGTTCAACTGTTGTTTATCTATCAACTTTTGTAGATATATGCAAACCCAAACTCCACAGTCTCCCAAAACTCCGGACTGTTGAGGAGCATCGCTTGCATAAATAACGCGGAAGGGAAAATGTAACGGTAACGGCTTGTCGGCATGATAACCATTAATCCGTAGCCAGTGGTCAAAAACAAAATTTATATGACAGACCACCTCCGTTCTTCCCTTTTCCAAAGTTTTGAACCTAATAAACTATGATCACCAAAAAATAAGAACAGTTAGCAGCACAATATTAAAGTATTAATTTATTAAATCGGGAAAAATACCTATCGTATATCGTAAGTGTGTAATTAATAAGATTGAAAACTCCTAAAAACCAATGTACGCCTGGTATGTACAACGGTACGTACACCTACATAATAAGTAAGTAAGTGGTTCGTTAATAAATTACAAAAATAAATATGTAACAACTAACTAATTGGAATGCTCCGTAATACCTCGTCAACTGTACTTATTGGTGGAAAGGGGTCCACCGCCCCGGTGAAATAACCTTGAACGTGTGATCGTGCCCACCCGAGTTAAAAAGATTCATCTGAAAATAAGGGGGTGAAATACTCCACGTTCTCTTGCATCTCTTGAGTGATACAAGTGGATCATCCACCCAAATATATGCTGTAAAAAAGTAAATTTAGTGTGAAAAAATATATAATTTTTTTACTTGTTGATAGTGAAGGCTTACATCATCGCTTAACCAGCCACTACCGTCCTTGCCCAGCAATGACGCCCAGAAATCAGGACCGGCACACCCACCCGCTAATAGTGAAAGATATTTATTGTCACTACTTGGATACCACTGCTCGATTAATGAAATTTGTCTATCCTCATTATTTGACCGTCTTGTCTGTTTTGGTTTTAACCTTTTATAAGCTACGAATGGGGATAGCAAAGCTGCAGCGGGCTTCACAAGTCTTTCCGATCGTCTCATTTTTATAATATCAGGATCCTCATTCTACAAAAATGCTGACATTTCGTATCGTAAAATAATAACTAACTGTTATGCTAAAACATGTAAAAACGTACAGATCGATCGTTTATAATCGGGGTCATAGAGACATGGTAGACATTGTCGTAGTTGACAAAAGAATCAGCAACAGCCTACATGAAATGTTAAATGGTCATTATTAAAGATTGTATTTAAATTTATAAAAAAAATTAATTGCCAAATTCAAACATTAATTATCACTCTCCCTTTGTGATGTTCGTGCGTTGGCTGGTGTACCGACAGGGGCCGCACGATACGTATGCAACACCTCTGACAAGATCATGTCAGTCAGTTTCGGTTGTTCTCGTCCAGCAGTGATTTAAACCGGTCATAATCAACTCCACACATGGACGAACCGGTAGCAAAATTTCTGTTGCGGTATTTCCTGTCGGGCCGGTGAAGGCTTAAAACCTTGATTTGTGGCATCGTCACCAAACAAATTGTTCATAAGTGACTGCATTTGTTGTGGGTTAACGACGGTAGGGGAGTGCATAGGCGGTGGCATTGGACCCGAGAATTCCGTACGTGTTTGTTGTTCGTCGACAACCGGTATTTCACCCGGCATTGCATTAGCATACATCTGACGTTCAGCGTCTAAATAATCTGAACTAGATATATACCATGGGCACATAGCTTCATTATTCGTGGCCAGTATAAACGAAAGCGGCTTGTATTCACGTTTCTACGATTTTAAAGGCATTCAATTTTTAAAAATAATAAAAATAATACACATTCATATTTTTAATTTAATATAACTATTTTACCTTTGCCACCTTTTTAAGCATACGGTCCACAGTAACCTTCATGAACTTACGTCCTTCCCTCCATCCCAAAAATCTGGGAATTGTCTCAAATTCAAACCATTCGTTTGAACCCTTGAATTCGGGGAACACCTCCAAAATCCACATCTTTAAAACAGATGTTTTAAAATTTTAATCTAAAAATTTAGGAATGTATAATAAGGGGAAGGGATCACGCGTACCTTGAAGGGCCATACGAATCCCGATAACAAAAAACCGATTGTGTCGTCTTTTTGACGTATGTGCAAATTATATATAGCATTATATTTACTATCCCAAAAATAATTACCCCATGGATATTGTCTAAAAGCTTCCAGATCATCCACAAGGTGTAAAAGAAAATTATAAAAAATATTGGTTTTTTGCAATCCCAGAAAACCTTGACCTATAAGCATTAGAAGACATATTCTTGTGTCGTCTTCATCGTTATATGTCGTTACGTTATTAAATAAATCAATAATTTTTGAAAAACTAACTCGAGATCGGCCTGGAAAAAATCTATTTTTAAAAGAATTTTGGTAATCTACAGGTGCCCAAGAACTGTGGCCAAACCGTAACCCGATTATTAAACAAAATTGTTTAGGTGTAAACGTAAATATTTCACCTCCTAAAAAATATGAAATACCAAGACGGGGATTATTATTAGGTAATTGAAGTTGTGCAACCCTGATTAAAACAAGACTATCACATAACGTGCACCTATTATGTAAATAGGGTCCAAAGCACGTTTGCCTTATGGCGGTCTCAATTCCCGGAGTCATTTTCAAGTATTTTAAAACCAGCCACTTTTGTCTTACTTTAATCATCGGCATCTAAACAATACAAAAACACGTGCGTTTAAGAAATAAAGTTGTTAAAGTTTAAAAAAAACTATGAACAACATTACTTATTACCGGACAAAGAGAGGGGTCGGTTGAACAATCTTGCATCACGTGCTCGTTTTGCATGTTTCACGTGTGGGTTGAAGTTTCCAAACTTTCAAGTGATCCTGAACGTGATTTGTGGTCCCAAACAGCTATCGTTTTCTTCGGACCTTGAACGAGTTCAACAAGTATTCTCTGTTTATGTTTTCAAAGCTCTAACACAACCAAACGCGACAAGTGAACTTGAAAAGCACATGGAGGTGCAACCGGCTTAACCACGCGTCCGGTTGGGTAAACGCTGAAACATGTAAGATGAAACGGCTTTGGACGCTGAAACACGTTACTGAAACGGCTTAAAACGTGTGTTGAAACGGCTCAAAAAGTCTGAAACGGCTTAAAAAGTCTAAAACGGCTCAAAAAGTCTTAAACGGCTCTGGACGCCTACACGTGTCTATTGAAACGGCTTACACGCTGAACGTTAGTTGTCACGGCTCAGGACGCTGTCAGTCTGAAACGGCTCTGGTCGATATCAGTCTGAAACGGCTCTGGACACCGTCTGAAACGGCTTGGATATATACTCGACGGCTCGGATCTCGTAAAAAAAAGAGGTTTCAGCTTTAAACACTCAAAACCTGTCCAAGACTGCCCTAGACGGGATTCGAACTCGCGTAACCGCTGGGCTGCGTGTCTAACCGGTTTTGTAATGAAACGGCTCGGCTTTGACTGAAATGGCTCGGATTTAATTTTTGTCTTTTTTTCCTACTTAAATACGGAGAGTTACAGGTCGCTTGTAAATTTGTTCACCTAAATTCAAAAATCTTAGAAGAAAAGAAATGTAGAATGTCTGACAAAACTAACAGTGGCGTATACTCCTCTCAACCAATTAACAAAGCATCATCGTGGATACTAAAAAATGGAGAGCACTTAAACAGACGGATGACGGTTCGTCGTCCGAAGCCTCACGACCTCAGGAGTCAGAAAAAATAAACTTTGTTAACAATAGGCAAAGTTTACACCAGAATAGAGAAGGTAGATGGGCGATTCCAGACGACGAAACTGAAAATTGGTCGAAAGATGTTGTCACATTTTACAATAATGGGGACTCCCCATTTGTTATTCGGGAGTTTTCACAGGCCCAGTAGAGCTGACCAAAAATTTTGGGGAACCCTGTTAGGTGTTCGTTGTCACGGCTACCTACATCAACGGTTAGTTTCTTAAACGTTTTTACCAAACATATTATTTATTTTTTAATTTAAAAAATATAAAACAGCATATTGAAGGATGGGTTGGCAGACTAATGGCTTGGAGAAATAGAAACTACAAAAGGATCCCACATTAAATTTGCGGTGGACAATTCTTCCACCACAATTCTATGACACGCTACTTGATTCCATACCTAAGAATGTTGTTGGTTATGTAAATGGTTAAGTAAATCCATATCCTTCCATTTTCGACGTAGATTTCGTTTTTTTTTTCCGCTGCCGCTTGAAAATAACTTATGGCTTTTGGCACGCCTTGAGTTGGAGTCTCAGGTTTTAATTTTTTATCCCTTTGAAAACGTTTGTGAGGGGAACACATTTAGATATGTTATTCTACCAAGGTTGACAAAGGCCAAAGTGTATTTAGTAGCTTTGTTGGTGCATTTGCGGTACTGGAAAAGACGAGGAAACCGGAAAAAAACCATAACCCATGAGCTTAATGACGACTATATGATTTCAAACCAGTCAATCGCCAGTAATGAAGCTGTCTATGTTTGCATACTTATGGAGCATCTCGTTACGGACAAACCAATTAACATTACTGGAGACATGAGACAAATTTGTTTATCATATAGACGATTCATGGCTGATAAATAGTATTTTTGGCGTTGTTTGCCACGACCTAATGTTAAAAATTATATTATCAAACTGTTACAAGTTTGCGTATGACTTAAACTTTTATTATTATTTGTTTATTGACGTGAATGTTAAAGTATTAAATTAATAAGTTTATTTTTAAATGAAAGAATAACAATATTACGTGTGTAACACAGGCCCCAGACGGGTTTCGAACTCGCGCACCCTCGAACGTGTGCGATTTATAAGAGGGTAAAACTGTGTTAAATTACATTAGATTTTTGCATGTAAAATTGATACAACCACTAAAGTTTATTATTATTGATGTGTTGCTATTCTCATCAGCTGCCACACTGGAACTGCCTAACGTAATGATGTTTAAAACATCATCTTCCGGACACCGTTAATTTTAGAGCTAAGAAAAACGTCGTTATGATAGCAGCCTTTGCGTTACACTTGAACATAATATCACTCTGGCCCAGCTTAGATGATACGGGATGAATTTGGAACACATTTTGCTATTTTTTCGTGTTTGTGATATAATTGAAACACAGACCACTTAAATATTTATATTAGGTTAGAACAGGATGGAAACGGCTTACGATTGAAACGGCTTGACAGGATGAACGGCTTGAAGAGGATGGAAACGGCTTGAAGAGGATTGAAACGGCTTGAACAGGATTGAAACGGCTTGAAAGGTGGAACTCTTGAACAGGATGGAAACGGCTGGAACTGGCTGTGGAAACGGCTTTAGCAGGCCACGGTACGGAAACGACTCTAAGCCATGTCAAAAGGGTTCTAAGCTGCCTTAAAAAAAGGTTTCATCCTTAAACACTCAAAACAGGTCCGACACAGGCCCCAGACGGGATTCGAACTCGTGTCCCCTCGTACATGTGCACGCAGCCCTACCGCTGGGCTGCGTGTCTAACCCGTTTGATATTCACTTCTTAACTGTTTTATATTAAATTTTATAATTATTCTTAAAAAAAGGTTTCATCCTTAAACACTCAAAACGGGTCAAACACAGGCCCCATCCAGGGTTCGAACTCACGCCACCTGTACATGTGCATGAACATGGAGCCCTACCACTACGTTGCGTGTCTAACACGTTTGATACCCAAGTCTGCCGTGTTTCATGAGAGGATGCTAGTGTCGTCTTTATTAAATAGAGTTATAACATAAAAACATAAACACATAATTTATATTAATATAAAAAATTACATAAAAACTAAAATAAACAGAAAAAAATTACGCATCTAAAAAAAGTCTAATGGTATCCCACTCCGTCACGTGTGTGAAATCAGCCCATATTCGTGGCGGTAGTTGATGAGGGCGACTTCCTTAACGTCATCCTCACCAAGGTCCCCCCCTAGTAGCTCCACGACGTGGTAGATACGCTCGAACCTTTCACAGTCCAAGTGAATCACCCGAAATCTAGAAGACAGGGCATCCACGGTTATGTTGTTGTCAACACCACGAAGCTGCGAGTAGTAACGTTGAACTCGAACCCACAGGCCACGCTGACCTCGACGGAGTGGTTCACACATGCTTTGAAATATGCCTCACATAAGGCAATGTCTTCAACCTCGGTCCATGGAATAGAATTGGAAGCCATTGATCAAAGATTGCAAACGTAGGGTCTGTGCAACGGCGGGCAGTAAAAACGGCGTGGGTTTAGGGTGCGTTTAGGTTAACCGTGTAGGCTGCTTATTTATAGTGGGGTGAACGCGTGGGGTGGGGTGGGTGGGGGTGAATGATTTATAAGAGGTAAAAACCGGTGTTAAATTATATTAGATTTTTGCATGTAAAATTGATACATCCACTAAAGTTTAATATTATTGAGTACAAAAAATAGAATTACAACTAAAAATACAAAGATTCAACATTTAAACTAGAATACACCAAATAACTTTTTCTACAAAAACTAATCGGAACAATTCGACGATTCTGCATCAAAACACATAGCAATGATAAAGGTGCGTCTTAAAATGGTAACTTCCATCTACACTCAGTAGATGGAGCAATTCAGAACAATTCAATGATTCTGCAGCTTCGGTGATGTTTGGTAAGATCTAGCTAACACTTTGATGTGTTGCTATTCACATCAACCACCCTCTGCCAAACACCTAAATATATCTAAAAAGCTACAACTACCAGCTACCAGCTACTAGCCACCAACAACTTTTGCCAAGCATACCCTACTATAGCGTTTAGAAGAAGCTACAAGCTTTTAGGGAAAAATGACTATTTTAACCTCTAAAGATAATGAACTTTTTAGTTATGTCCATTTTGGTCATTTTATACATTTTATTAAAAGCTCCAGCTATTCTGCCGAACACCTAAATATATCTAAAAAGCTACAGCCAGCAGCTTCCAGCCACCAGCTACTAGCTACTTTTGCCAAACATACCCTAAAAATCTCTGTCGCCGTAGCCTCATTCAACTTTTCCGAGCATATTGTCCCCAAATTTGACTCTAGTTGATGGTGTTGATTTTGTTTATAGTGCTAGCAGGTTTGTGTCGCCTAGCTTTTTTAATAAAGCTTATAGCTTTTTAGCGTTTTTTTTACAAAATAGCTTAACTTGGTGTTTGGTTTAGCTTTTTAAGCTTATACTTATTAGCTTATATAAGCTGATTTGAAGAAGCTTATTTGTGTAAGGGTGTAATTTATTCATTTGACCTCAAATGGTGGTGGATTAATAATTACTAAAGCAACTTATTACTGTAATAAATTAAAGAATAGTGGATTTAACAACTTATTAAGACGCATAATTAATAAGAGGCAAATGGTGGATAATTAATAAGAGGCAACTTATTACTGTAACAATTTAACAACTTATTGACGCATAATTAATAAAAGGCAAATGATGGATTTTCGAAGAAGAGGCAAGTTGGTGGATTTAATAAGTTGGTGGATACAAATTAATACGTTGGTGGAAGATCAACTATTAATTAAATATCCATCTACATTTTTTGGTCTCTATTTAATAAATTGGTGGAAGAGGCAAGACGTTGTTGGTGGATTAATAATAGACATAAGGGCTTTAATGCCTATACATTGTAACAAGCCAACTTGTTCAGAAGTTGGTGATAATTATTGAAGCAAATTAAAAGAAACCAACTTCTCCAAGAAGCCATTCTTGTGAAAACTGCAGAAGATTGAAGCAAATATGTATTCATTTTCTCGTCAAAATTGCAAAGGTATTAGTGGAGAGCTATTCTCAAGCCATATGGAGAAAAGATCAACTCTTACCATCCATCTACCATTTCTCAAACCATTAACTCTTAGCTTAAAAAATCCTATTTATCAAACACCCATATACCCTTTTTACTAACTTAATTGTTTTCTCTTTGTTTTAAATTTCAAGTCATAGGCTTGAACCATGAGAATGACGTTGTTGTCATGAAAACTAAGAAAAAGAAACTAAGATCACTATGGACGGATGATACTCATGTGATATTTTTTGAGTTATGCTTGAATGAGGTTAGAGTTGGGAACAAGCCAACTGGTTACTTTAATAAATTTGGGTATGAGAATTTGGAAAAGTACATGAAAGAGCGTACTCGGATAACTTTCGACCACAAGCAAATTAAAAATTATTGGGAAAGTATGAAGAAAGAATGTAAGTTGTATGATCATTTAATGAGACTTGAATCTGGAATTGGGTGGGATCCCATGAGAAAGACGATTGATGCATCAGATGAATGGTGGGATGAAAAAATAAAGGTAATATTTTTTTCTGTTGTAACACCCTATAAAAATCGTGTCCAATATATAGCGACACGTGTTGTATTTTTTTTAGTCTATTAAAGACTAACAGGGACTGAAAGCGTCAACATGCTCAAACTAAGTCTCTGAGTGATCTTCTGATGCCAACATGCATAAACCGAGCCTCTGAGAGACCGATAGTGTCAACATGCTTAAAAACATAGCCTCTGAGTGACCATTAGTGTCAACATGCTTAAACAAAGCCTCTGAGTGACCATTAGTATCAACATGCCCAGCCTCTGAATGACATCGAAGTCAACATGCTTAAAATGAGCCTCTGAATGATCCTTTACGAAGTCCTAACTCTCATATATCCCATTTGTTGGACGAAATGGATTAAATCCGTAAATATGTGAAAGTTGGATGATGGAGGGGTTAAAAGTGTCAACATGTTAATTTATACATCTGAGTGACCTTTTAACGAGTGAGAGCTCAATAATGTCCGGGCATACTCCCGGGTATGCCAAATATTGGTTACGGAGAGCTAAATATGCTAAAAAGGTGTTTTAGAAGGTTTTATAAGTTAAGGGGCTAAAAGTGTCAAACTTTGAAACTGGCTATGGGGCGCTCGCGGGGTGCGAGAGGCAAGGCCTGCCTCTCGCGGGGCGCGAGAGGCCTGTGTCTGCAGAATTTTTGCTTGGGCCTCCACACATGTTGCCAAAAACCAATGTACTTGAAACCATGGTTTTCCAACAGTTATGCCACGTTTTAGGACACTTGTAAGCTCCCTCTTACACCCCTTAGCACCTGGCACACCTCTTTCAAGCTCTCCAACTATAAATAGGTGTCAAGGTTCACCATTTGAACTTACACCTTTCTCATTCACAACTCTATCTCCCTCCTCTGAAGTTCCTAACTGAAAGGAGCATCCAACTTAGTTCTATTGCTTCCTAGGAACCACTTGTAAGTGTTCCTTCCTCTTGCATTTCGTTTATAGGCTTGTATGGCCAAAAGTTAAGCGTTTTACGAAAAACGCCTTGACTTTCGGTTAAGACCATTATGATCCAGCCATTGTTCATGACGAACATGGCTAAGTGATCGTAATAAGGTAGGTGTTAGTCCCTATAAAGGGCACCTTCTGGAGATCATGTTTGCTAGACCAATTGACGGGTCAAAGTTATTATATTAAAAAGTCAAATAGGCCATTTTTTCGGAAATGTTATAATTTGATCATATATATGTGATGAAACATGTTTTGACACTTAAACAAGTTGGTAATAATCATTAGAACATGTAAAAACATGTTCGGCTCGATCAATTTCAGTCTAGGGTCGGTTCGCAACCGAAAGTCGCAAAGTTTGACTTCTGCTTTGACTTTCAATTCTGACCCGATATAGATTAGCTAGCTACTGATCTAAAGTTGCATTATGATCAAAATAATATGTAGTATAACCCTCTGAGGTTATATTACATGATCATAACAGAATTTGAGTTTACGCACAAGTTCCGTAATTATGCCATTTTGACAAAAATGCTCTTTTGCATAAAATGAGGTATAAATGATAATGAACTTGGAAATGAGTTTCCTACTGATGTAATATTATAATAGGATTATTTGGGATGATAAATCAGATTATAAACTGAGTTTATGAACAAGTCCTTGAAATATGTCGATAAATGATAATAAGGCCCTTGTGGCTTATAAAATAGTTTTAATCACATCTTTTTAAAGTAATTCTTTTACCCACTGATATGTTATATTAAATAACATATCTAAGACATGTTAACCTGACCCTAATATCAGTTTTCATTAATCATCGCATAAATCGTCATTTTACGATATAAGCGCCGTTTTGGTGCATAATATGGTTTTAAACCATATTTACCAACTAAGACTTGTTACCTACTGAAATTAAAACTTATTTTAAATGTTTTTACAGTAGGTACATGTTGTAAACTCAGAATCCGAAATAATTTATAAACTATGTGTAAAATGACCAATATGCCCCTTCGGTGCATAGTTTGGTCATAAAAGATAAATTACACATATAATTAATATCCTACTGATATTATATTATAAATGACTTATTCTTCCAGAATACTATAGTTATAACATTAAATTATATTCAATTCCTTTTATACGGTATGAAATTACCGAAACGCCATATGAGGCATAATTTCACTTTAAAACCGTAACGGGCATAAAGTTGATATCCTACTGATATTACAACTTATTTAAAATATAATGCATATAGAACTTGTCCATGACTTATCCGGTTACCCGATATCGCTAATATGCATACGATTAAGTATATGTAACTAGGTTACGAAAATTAACCGAAACGGGTCTAACGTTGTCATTTAAGTTTCAAAATCCAGAATGATATAGTTTACCCATATTATGCAAGTCAAATTACTTGTCGGATTTAAACTACATTCTATCTGATCATCGTTTAATCAAGTGTTATACGTTTTGATCTTGTACACTACTCGGTCTAAGTCTATGACTTAAATAAGACCGTTAGTATTAATTGGTTAGCTTATGCCATAATCCAGACTAGAGCCTTCCGGTAAATACTATCTGCACTTAGTTCATTTTGGATACGACTCAGATATTAAATCTTGCATTTTAAATCAATACTAGCTCAGGTAAATACCCTCGACTTATTTTCCCTATACGGGCTTGGGATACGGTAAATTATTACCACTTGGTCAGAAATGGGATCAATCGAATGCCGGATTGTGGTTAGTAAATACGCATATTCTGTTTTAGTCAGTTATGTTTGATAACTTAAACATCGGGGGTTAACTACCGTTGTCCCTTTGGGTATCCTTGGCTCATTACATTAGATAATGGCCACGACCTTATTGCAGGGTGTAGGCATACACCTGACAGACGCTCAAATGCAACTACCCACACTTGTTGGGGATAACTCCTTCGTGAGTTCATAAGTGGTGTGTATGTTAATCATGTCTCAGTTTTTGTACTGGGTCCTGTATGTATGGATAAACATTTGAATCTGTTAACAAGGTTGCAAGGTCAACTTTCCTAAGTTATAAAAGATTTTGTGCCTTTGTGCACTTAAAATCATTTTCAAATGTTTTCAAAATGAGTCAGTTGGGTGTATTTACCAGCGAAAGCTGACATATTTTCAAAAGACTGAGCTGCAGGTACAATACGAAATAGGCTGGAAGCTACTCGGTAGTGATATAAGAGGATCTTGTAAATCCTTAGATCTACCCAAAGTCTGTTTTACATTCTTTCTTTTGTACAATTTATGATCCGCCTGGTGGATCTTCTATTATGAACCGTCTGTATATTATTTTGGTACTTTGAACATTTGGTTTGTAATAGTAATTTAAATCCAAGACTTCCGTTGTGCTGTGTTTAATTGTCTATGTTGATATCAACTTACGTCACGGTATTCCCCACACGGGCCCACCGGTGTTTGGTTAAAAATACAGGGTGTGACATCTGTAGCTCACTAAAATCAGTTTTGATAAAATGTAATATATAAAAAATTTTTAGCCTACAAATTATATATTTTTATTTGTACAGGGAGATAAGGACCTTGCCAAGCTAAGAGGGCAAATTTAGAGATGTAGAAGATGTATTACGAGATTGTGTTGCAGTTGGAGATAACACTAAGACTCTGTGACACCCGACATTTTCAGAACACTCGCGCAACGGTAATTCGGGGAATTACGGAATCACACAACACACATGGGTTTGTACCTGAACGGCGATAAACAATCAGAACAGTATTCCAAAACAAACAAACAAATATTAATTGGGTAAATTTATATGCTATGTGACGTTATATGTTATGTGACTTATATGTGCATTTTGTAAACTTACTTACGTGAAACCATGTATAATAACGTGTAACAACTTGTTATTGAATAACCCATAATTGGTGTATAGAGTATACCTTAGCCTAAATTTCGAGGACGAAATTTCTATAACATGGGAAGAATGTGACAACCCGTAATTTCGACCATTGTTAGCTCGACTAGAGTCACAATACAAATTATTATTATTGATTGAAAATTTATAATAACTTTATTGAGCGTACGCTTCGTCAGTTAATGACCTCTATTGCGATATTTCAACTTTATTTTGGTTTAGATTTATTGTTTCAACTTATATATGATATTTTTATAGGATATATATATATATATATATATATATATATTTCAAATCTATATTTTAAACGCAAACTATACATGTATAATTACTCAGTATTATCGTTAGAATATAATCGCTAATGTTTTTAGCGATACTCGTGACATCAAACGGGTTCGCACGTTGGATGTAAGCCCAACCCACTTGCCCAAACCCTAGCATATAAATATATGTTATTCTTCCCTTCCCCTTCATTTTTAAAACCCTAGCCCCACACTCTCTCAATCTCACATATTCATTCAGATTTAGAGAGACAGGGACGTAGAGAGAGGTAATCGAGAGAGAGGCAGGGGTGAGAGACAAGACGTCCGCCAGCCATGGTGGCGCACGACGGCGTTGAGCGGCCTTGGCCGCGAACAACAACACTGCAGCGCAGCTTTATGGCGGCGGGGCACGGGTTCGAAGCGCCGGACTCGACGGTCCTGGCGGATTTGGCAGCAGCAACGGCGTTGCGTCAGCGGCTCTTTGCAGCGCAGATTCAAATAAGGGTGGTGGTGATGACGTGAGAGTTGCAACGCGATGGTGATGGTAATTTTACAGCGTTCAAGAGGTGAAGACAGCAAGTGTCGAGCTTATATCAGACCTTCACGTGTTTCAGATCTGAGCAGATTGTTCTCCGGCAACTTGGAGTTTCTATGAGCCTTGTTTGGCATAAGCTGACCTCGGTTAAAGTATTTCGTTTGCTCAAGATTTTCATTTTCAATTGGGCTCGTTCACAGTATTGTTCAGATTCAATGTTCAACTTGAATTAACATTAAATTGTAGTGATTAGTGAGGCTTGTTGAGTTGAAACAGTGGAGTTAGGTTGGAGTCGTTAGATTGGATTCGGGTCAGCAGGCCAACGTCAAGTCAATGAGTCAGACCGGTCAATGAAGTCAACCGGCGGTCAACAATCAACGGGTTGGATTCGAGTGGCACACTTATTAACGAGACCTTTTGTGTTGGGGTGAATGATTGATACGAGTAAGTAACGGCGATCACAAAGTCTATTCATTGAGTTTGTATAGTAATATTTTGTAATAATTAAACGTGACACGAGCTCTAGCGAACCCGACCCGATTAATAAAATTGTATAATCATGGTAATATATGGAAATGTAAACGAGCTATTCGATGGTAATTAGACTTGTGCGTGTCTTATGTGAGCATCTTTATTACTATAAATGTGCAATGGTGACTTGAACCTTTTTTGTTGATAAAATTAGCGACAACTTGTGTTGTCGGGATTTGTCCTATAAATAGAGGAAACTCTGCCCGATTTTTTTAAGAATCTTAACTTACGTGTTTAAAACAAGTGGAAACATAGCGGGGATTCATAGTTTTATAAAAATAAGTATAAGTATATATATTTATGTTTAACGACGCTTACGAATCACGAAACAAGTTTTAAATGTTAAACATGGCAATTCATCCATCTCGGATGCTTTTATAAAACTATATATAATTGCCTACATTAATTTTGAACGTACATTTAAAAAGATTCAAAACATGATAATAATATTATAATAGATAATATTATTCAGGATATTTCAATATTATTTAAATCAAATAAAATTAAAACTTTGTTTAACAGCGATAAAGGATACGCAAGTGTGCATTTGACTTATTATTTGGTTATGTGTGTCATACATTAATATATATAACTATACACACACACACTCACACTTTACAAGAACATGATAAGTTGTCCTTAAGGATTTTGGGTTAAACGAACCTAGGATTACTGTTTGCGTCACAATAATAAGCTTACCAATGAGTCGCTTCGTTAGCAAATCGATAGAGCTCGAGCACATGTGAAACGACTTTACCCTAGTATTCGTTACTTACGATGTGCTAATATTATAGGTATGTCTTGGTGATTATTGCATGCTATGCTAGTTCATGTTGTTGACACATAACACTTTTGGATATAACGCGCACCCTAAGGTGAGTTCACGGCCCCTACTCTTTTAAATGTTTTAAGAACACAGGGGGAGAAAGCAAGCATTACATTACAATAAAGTAATGTCATAATGTTACGGTAAGGTAACATCATAACTATTAGGGTTTTTGTTATATAGTTATGGTCACAAAGTAGCCTTTATCACATAAAGTCCTCAAAAATGTAACACCCTGTAAAATCGTGTCCAATAGTATAGTGACATGTGTTGTATTTTAAATATAGTCTATTAAAGACCAGTAAGGACTAAAGGCGTCAACATGCTTAAACGAGCCTCTGATGACGATCTGATGTCAACATGCATAAATAACAGCCTCTGAGTGACTGATATGTCAACATGCTTAAATCATTAGCCTCTGAGTGACGGATATGTCAACATGCTTGAAATTTGGCCTCTGAGTGACTAATATGTCAACATGCCCAGCCTCTGAGTGACATCGGAATCAACATGCTTGTAATAAGCCTCTAAGTGATCCTTTGTGAAGTCCTAACTCTCGTACGTGCCATTTGTTGGGCGAGAGGGTTCAATTTTGTAAATATGTGAAAGTTGGATAATGGAGGGATTAAAAGTGTCAACATGTTAATTTATACCTCTGAGTGACCTTTTAACAAACCGAGAGCTCGACAATGTCCAGACATAATCCCGGGTATGCCAAGTATTGGCTACGGAGGGCTAGAAGTGCCAAAAAGGTGTTTAAATAGGTTTTTATAAGCTTTTATAAGTTAAGGGGCAATATATGTCAAACTTTGAAACTTGCCATGGGGCGGCCGCGGGCCGCGAGAGACCTGGCCTGAGTCTCTCGCACCCCGCGAGGCAGGGTCTGCTGCAGAAAAATTGTTTGGTAGACAAGCAAAACTCCACAAAACCATTAAATCGAAACCATAGCTTCCCAAACTGCTATGACACGTTTTGGGACACTTGTAAGCCTCCTCTTACACCCCTAAACACCTGGCTTCACCTCCTTTGAGCTCTCCAACTATAAATAGGTGATCAAGTTCACCATTTGAACTTGCACCTTTCTAAATCATAACTCTTCTCCCTCCTCTGGAAGTTCCTAGCTGAAATGAGCATCCAACTTAGTTCTCTTGCATTGTAGGAACCTCTTGTAAGTGTTCCTTGCTCTTACATTTTCGTTTATAGGCTTTTATAGCCAAAAGTCAAGCGTTTTCGTAAAACGCTTTGACTTTCGGTTAAGACCACAATGGTCCAGCCGTTGTTCGAAATGAACATGGCTAAGTGATCGTAATAAGGAATGTGTTAATCCCTATAAAGGGCACCTCCTGAAGATCACGTTTGCTAGACCAATTGACGGGTCAAAGTTATGATATTAAAAAGTCAAACAGGCCATTTTTCGGAAAAATTATAAATTGATCTTATACATGTTATGAAACCTGTTTTTGACACTTAAACAACTTGGTAATAATTATTAGAACATGTTCGGCTCGTCAATTTCAGTTCTAGGGTCGGTTCACAACCAAAAGTCGCGAAGTTTGACTTCTGCTTTGACTTTCGATTCTGACCCGATTTAGATTAGTTACTTACTGATCTAAATTTGCATTATGTTCGTAATATAATGTAGCATAACCCTCTGAGGTTATATTACATGATCATAATCAGAATCCAAGTTTATGCGCAAGTTCCATAATTATGCCATCTTTGACCAAAATGCCCTTTTACATAAAACAAGGTTTTAAATGGTAATGAACTTGAAAATCAGTTTCCTGCTGATGTAATATTATAAGTAGGATTATTTGGGATGTTAAACCAAGTTCTAAACTGAGTTTTCAAGCAGGTCCTTAAACTATGTCGATAAATGACGGTTTTAGCCCTTGTGGCTTATAAAATGGTTTTAATCAAATCTTTTCAATAAATCATTTACCTACTGATATGTTAAATAACATGTTTTAAACATTTTAATCTGAACTTAATGTCAGTTTTCGTAAACATCGCTTGAAAACGTCATTTTACGACATAAGTGTCGTTCGGCGCATAGTATGGTTTTAAACCATATTATTGACCAAGACTTGTTACCTACTGATTTTAAAACTTATTTTAAACATATTTACAGTAGGTACATGTTAAAAATTCAGAATCCCAAATAAATTATAAACTATGTGTAAAATGACCAAAATGCCCCTTCGATGCATAGTTTGGTCATAAAAGGTAAAATACACATATAATTTATATCCTACTGATATTATATCATAAATAAATTATTTTTCCAGAATACTTATGACTATAACATTAAATTATTTCAAGTTCCTTCATTACGGTATAAAATTACCAAAATGCCCTTATGAGGCATAATTTCGTTTTAAAACCTTAACGGGCATACAAGTTGATATCCTACTGATATCTTAACTTATTTAAAGTATAATGACATATAGAACTTGTCCATGACTTATCCGGTTACCCGATATCGCTAATATGCGCACGGTTACGTATATGTAACTATTTTACGGAAATTAACCGAAACGGGTTTAACCTTGTCATTTAAGTCTCAAAATCCAGAATGTTAATAGTTTACCCATATTAAACAAGTCAAGGTACTTGTTGGGATTAAACTACATTCTATCCAATCATCGTTTAATCTAGCATCATACGTTTTGATCAAGTACGCTAGTCGGTCTAAGTCTATGACTTAAATAAGACCGTTAGTATTTAATTGGTTAGTTTATGCCATAATCCAGACTAGAGACTTGCCGGTAAATGTTGTCTGCACTTAGTCCTTTTTGTGTACGCTGGGTTATAAAAAATTAAAGAAGACTAGCTCAGGTAAATACTCGCGACTTATTTCCCCTATACGAGCTTGGGTTACGGTAAATTATTACCGCTTGGTCGGAAATGGGATTAATCGAACGCCGGTTCGGATAGAAATCTGCATATTCTGTTTTAGTCAGTTTTGTTTGATAATTTAAACATCGGGGGTTAACTACCGTGTCCTGGATATCCTCGGCTCATTACAATCGAAATGGCCACGACCTTAGCGCGGGTGTAGGCATACACCCGATAGACGCTCAATTATGCATTCCCACAAGGTTGGGAGAAATTGACTCCTTGGTGAGTCCAAAGTAGTGTGTACGTTAATTGTGTCTCGGTTTTCGTGTCGAGCCCCGTATGTATGACAAACATGTAAATCTGATAACAAGGTTGGACGGTCAATTAACCCAAGTTATAAAAAGATTTTGTGCTGATACACACCTAAAACATTTTTGAAATGTTTTCAAAATGAGTCAGTTGGGTGTATTTACTAGCGAAAGCTGACGTATTTTTAAAAGACTAACCTGCAGGTACAATACGAAAGTAGGCCGGAAGTGCTCGGTAGTGATAGAGGATCTTGCAAATCCTAAATCTGCCCAAAGTCTGTTTTATATTCTTTCCTTCTACAATTTATGATCCGCCTGTGGATCTTCTATTACAAGCTTGTATATTATTTTGTATTTTCGAACATTCGGTTTGTAATAGTAATTTTACTCCAAGACTTCCGCTGTGTCGTGTTTAATTGACCATGATGATATCAACTGTTGTCACGATACTCCCCACCCGGGCCCACCGGTGTTTGGATTTCGGGGTTGGAAATCCGGGTGGGGACAACAAACCTCGGACCGTTAGTATTGGGTGGTTAGCGGGGGAATTTTGAGCAGTAATACTAGGCCCGACAAGCCCCACTCGAGCTAGTCGCGCTAGCTAGACCGGTAATGGTCAACGGGTGTAGAATTGGCCTAACTTATCGCCATGGTCAGTGATAGACCTGGCACACAGAGGCAACAACAGTCAGCTTCGATTTCGAACTCTTTCGTGACGTAACATAGGTTAGCTACCTACACATATAACAAGTAATTGTTAACCACTACAACTTACTGTTTTGGGTTGGAAACAGTGGAAGACTTTTGGGAAACAACAACTTATTTTATAACTGTAATCCAAAAACCTGTGAACTCACTCATCATAATTGTTGACACTTGTTCTTACATGTTTTTCTCAGGTTGCTAAGATAGCATTCTTCAGGACTAGGATGCATTATGGAGTCGCATTAATTTTATCAAACATAGAGACTTAGTTTTAGATACATTAGCTATTTTAATTTTGTAATGGCTACGCTTCCACAACATTTGTATAAACATTATTTTCTCATGAATGAGCAAAACATGGAAATTATTAAACTCATATAATGGTCGTTCAATATGACTAATGACTGTGATCCTGATTTGTCACACTACTCGCGGTAGAACTCCCCATGTGGAATTTCAGGGTGTGACAGACTCCTTGTGAGTTTGAGAACATAATCGATAAAGATGAAGAGTTAATTGAAAGGAAAGGTGACACTGATGAGATAAATGTGTTTAGCGACGACCAAAACCTATTTTCTTTGAAAATAGTTCAACCAAAAGGAAGAAGTCTAAGAATGTTACCTCTTCTCGTTCAACTAACAGAAAACCTTCAATAACTTCTACATTTGAGGACAAACTTGCTAATGTTATGCAGGCACTATTATCGAGAAGCTTACAAAATTGACCCTAGTTGATGCTGTTGATTTTGTTTATTGTGCTGCTAGCAGGTTTGTGTCGTCACATTTAGCCCTCTTTTTGTTGCTTATTTACATTATGAGGACTGGGTTGTATGGGCCTTACCATCTCTTTTGTAAGTCCAAAACGTTTATATGGGCCCATGGTTGATGCCGTAATGGAAAGAAAGATAAATATAAAATTAAAAGCTACTTTATTTAGTTATAATTTTCCGGGTATAGGAAAAACCCTAATGAGCGTTGCGGACGGCCTATGATGACATAGTATTACCTAATTATGTATATAATTATGGCTTATTCGTAACGCGCGGATTCTCAATACTAGTTATTGAAAAGCTGTATATTACCATTTCTAATAGATTAACGTTCAATTAAAAGTCTAGTTTTTTACTTATTTATGAAATGTATTCTCTTATCCAAATACGCCAATCAGTTTTATCGGTTTAACGCAATTTAAGAAAGAGTACCTAGTGATTTATAGCGTGATTATGTGACAGAAATAATCGTATTTTCGGTTGCCTAGTATAACCTCTTTTTATAAACGAGTCGTGTGAGACTTAACCCATTTAAAAAACGATTGATCTATAACATGTTTTCCTTCATCAGGATGAAGACTTCCCAACTTCCGATCATTTTTGTCTACCTCTCTATCTGGCAATCCGTCTCTACATATAAACCTATTTTTAAAAAAAAAAACACACCCCCCCCCCCCTCTCTAGGTATCAACGTCAAATCTTCAGTGTACATTTTAGGGGGCTTAAAGTGGAATTCAAAATCAGAACCCTTTATGAAGAAAAAAAGATATGGTTTACACTCCTAAAACATAGGAATACGATGACACGCATTTTTGTTTAGGTTAGAGTTAGCGTCTTACACAAATAACTATATGTATTGTGTTCGGGTTCAATAATTCAACCCGTTAACCCAAAACTCATGTTTAGCTTGTTGATACTAATCATATTATGAACTTTGAAATAGTGGTTTATCCAAATAAAATAAGTCGGTTCTTTCTAATCATATCATGAACTTTATCTTTATTTTAATTCTTGCCATATAATACAAGACATATCCATCCTTTTTTATAACCTGGTATGTATCTTTATCTTTATTTTTATCATGATGTCTCAACCGAACATCATTTATCATTGTCTAAACCACACATGATACCCTACCGATTGTAATTTTCACAAGTGATTACCAACATACGTTAAAGGATATCGCGGAAATCCCACTAGCATCGGCCAGGTGAAGGAGTACGTAAGTAGTACACCATCAGCGCTACATGAATAAGGCTATGAGCAAGCAGTATATCATATTAGGCCTATCCTTGGCAGATATGATGGATAACAAGATTCATATTGACAATTTAACCGTCAATAATGCAAAAAAAAAAACTAACTCCCATTTTAATAAAATCTAAGCCTTCTACAACACTAAATAAGTTGTTGGGTGGGGTGACAATGACATCATCAAGGCATTACATTTTGATGAACAATCACATGTATGTGAACCAAAAGGAAAAAAACCCTAGATTGCAATCAGTTTGTTCAGGTTCTAGAGTTGTTATACGGTGGTGGTCCTCCCCAACCGTGTAAAGGGGGAGCTATCTAGGGTGGCCCACACCATAGAGACCATTTGTGGTGGTTCCCACTGAGAATTGTCACCTAGATGACCACCACCATAAGGACCATTCCCTCTACGACACCACCGACACCAACAGGAACATGATGATAATTTCCATACCCGTCAACATTGCAGCCGTTACTAGCATGTATCGTAGGAGGGTTCGTGTGGGGCCCAATTCTTCTTCTTCTCTTACCCTTCAACTGCAATTTTCGTTCCTTTTTAGTGCAAATACAATTGTTAATTTCATCTCCATAAATTCCTATAAAATATATTCACAATTTTTTTCTTTTCTCTTTTATTTATTTTTACTATTTAACTTTAATTAAACATTTTGTAATATTTTTTAAACGGTTTTCTCCTTTAACAATCTACCGAAAATCATATAAACACGTTTTAGTTAGCATGTTACGACTACGTTGTTTTAGTTTTTTGTTTCTTTAATATAGATCCCAGGAGACCATGAATTCAACACAACAATCAAGAACAAAATAACAATCGAACAAGAACAAGAAGAAAGGGATTAACCCTAATACACAATTGTATTAATAAACTGAACAATTGAATCGACTGATAGAAGGTAAAAAAAAACTTAAAATCTAATCTATTTATAGACTTCAATGGGTGTGAGTGTAGAGACGTGTCACTTCACGAATAGTTGTGTCTCTAGGATTTTGTGGTTGTAATTGAATATGAAGAGGTATGTTGATTCTTGTCCACAAGTTTAAACCGATGTGTCTCTTCCTTTTTCCATTAAAGCCGACGATCCAACAGGTGCGACCCAGAGGGTTTCGCAACCCTTGGGGTGGTGGTTATCATTTTCTGATTTGCCACCTTCAGTCCCTGTATTTTTGTAACCGCCATCTATACTAACTTTAAACTATTTACACTTTTGACCCGTATCTTCTAATCAAACTTTGATAAAACAATAAGGCCAACACTTAACAATGTGTGCACATTGAAAAAGATCGAGTTCACACCTGCCACAACGTGCGGGTCACACCCTCATATTTAAGTAAGTTGCGTATTCAATTCGAACTTTTGGTACTGGAAAATTATGACCCGCCAACCTTTTCTACAAAATAACATGGTAATTTGAAGTACTGAGTTACATTGCAGAAGGGTTTTTTGTTATTTATGAACCACAAAACTTGCACCAAATGTTATACAGATATTCATAATATTTGATCCTCCATGACTTGCTACCTAGCAGAGGAGCAACAAGTAGCCAAAATCCGACCACGAACCCAACACTATGCTTGTAATGAGTCCCCACTCAGGCCCATCATCATCATCACTTGTTTCTTCTCACTAGCATTAACCACACCTCCTCCGCCACACGTTAAGCTAAGCGGAGCTCCACATAGTTGGTTTCCGACAAAGCTCGATTCCTGAAAGCTCTGGAACTGAGTGCTTGAGGGTATTCTCCCTGTCAAATTGTTGTATGACACATTCAACAGATTCAAGAAACTCAATTTCGACATGCTTGATGGAATCATCCCATCAAGCTCATTCCTTGACATATCAAATACTTCTAACAACTTCATGTCACCGATGTTTTCGGGGATCCTCCCTGTCAACCGATTATTGGAAAAGTTGACGAATCTTAACTCTACAAGCTGCGTAATCTCACTCGGAATAACCCCGTGTAAACTATTGCCCGAAAGATCTAAATATGTTACTAGACCAAGAATGCTGCCATACCCATACACCCTCCCCCTCATCACCAACCACGCGCTGCCCATAAACTCTCGTTGTGCGAGCTCAACAGTCGGATTTGGATTAACTTTTCCGGTCATGACACTAAAATTGTTGAAGCAGGTTGGTATTCTTCCTGAAAGATTGTTGTCAGCAAGATCCAGCATCTGGATAGAATCAAGTCTGCAGATTTCATCTGGGATGTCACCGTTAAGTTTGTTTGAACGAAGGCTGAGAAGCTTCAAAACTGTGGCTTCTCCACCTATTGATGTCGGTATGCTGCCAACGAAATTGTTTTCAGAAAGATCAATCATCTGTAAGCTTTTTGAGTTCATTAGCTTTATAGGGAGTTCTCCTGAGAGCTTGTTATTGTGCATATTTAATGACTCTAAAGAAGATAATTCGCCAAAGACGTTGGAAACTCACCAGTGAGATTATTGTTCTGTAAGTTCAAGATGTTCAACAACTCCCAGTTTGACCAGCAATCAGGAAGAACACCTGATAAATTAGTATTCCCTAGATGCATGTATATAATCTGTTTCGGTTCCACAGAGCAAACGAAATCGTTTAGAGACACTGATGAGAGATTATTATCTGAGATATTCAGATACTGCAGACCTGAAAACGTACTCCAAAACCAACTTGGAATGTTATCTGAAATCCGGGTGCTGTCTAGATACAAGATAAATAAATCGGTCTGATTTTGAAGCCACCAAGGGAATTTTGGTCCTAAACTCCAAGAGTTCAAGGTCAATATTCTGAGTTGAAAAGGTGGTTCCCAGTTATCGGCCGGTAGCTCGAGTCTTAACATGTTTGCATCTCCCCGTAACGTGACTAGACTCGAGAGGTTAGCAAAATGACCTTCAGTCACGACACCGGTTAACAAATTGTGCTCGATGATTAGTTCCATCAGCTTGGTAAGATTGCCGATGCTTTGAGGAAGAGTTCCGTTGATTTCGTTATATGAAAGATCTAACAGCTCCAAAGATGACAACTCTCCTAAAGATTCTGGTAACGCGCCAGTAATAGAATTGGAAGGAAGGTACAACGATAGCAACGATGACAGTCTTCCAATCGAGTCAGGGAGTTGGACCCAAAATCAAGTTAGACCTGAGTTCTAGAGTTTGTAAGGATGACAAGTTCCCTATAGAATCCGGAATTGGCCCGGATATTGAGTTGCCATTAAGATCAATATGAACCAAATTCTTTAGTTTCCCAAGTTGTAGTGGTAAATTACCCGAAAGCCCGCTTGATGCAAACCTTAAAGACTCAAGTTTAGACGATTCACATTCGAACAAACTTGTGAGGGCGTCTAATAGACATATCCCATCAAATTTGTTCCAGTCAAGATTTATTTCTCTTAGATTACAGATGCTTTGAGTAGACGAATTACGCGTTTCCTGAATACCCGTGAGTTGATTATGTGACAAATCAAGGACAGTAAGGGAATTCATGTTCATAAGACCAGCAGGAACTGGCCCATTGAAATTACAGTTAGCAAGATTTAAGGAAACTAGACTATGTAAACTAGTAATCCAACTCGGTATCGAATTAGTACTGAAGTTATTATAAGAAAGATCAAGGACTGAAAGTGAAGTAAGATTAACCATGGGTAAGCTAGGTGCGATAGGAGGTAACCCACAATATACTAAATGCAGTTCGACAAGAGTAGAAGGGACCTGCAGCCAATCAAACACGCCATCGAGTTGCACCCCACTCATGTCAAGGTGGCGCAAGAAAGAAAGACCCGATAACCACCGCAAACTCTTAACGCGTTGCATATACTGATCACCGCTATAAAGCTGTCGGATACTGAGTACCCGCAACTTGGAAAGATCCCTGAGTTGACTCGGGACCTCCCCGGAGAATCTAGACTCAGTAAGATTCAGATATGTCAAGTTTCGGAGATACCCGATGTGAGTCGGAATCGGGTTCCCTCCAAAATCGTTGCAGCTCAAGTCTAAATACTCCAGTGAAGTCAAACTCTGCAAAGAAGGGTTGACTTTCCCTCCAAATCTCTGTATAGATGCTTCTTGAGATTCTAAGTCAGCCATGGCATCGGGACCGCGAAGTCTGATCTCACTGACATGGCCGGTAAGATTGTTGCAGGTGATTCCATACCATATGCAGCAATCTGCATTGCTTCTGTTCCAGGAAACAAGTCGGTTTGCGCCATCAATGAGGTCGTTTTTGAACTCCAAAAGTGCGGTTCGCTCGTATTCGATGCATCGAATGCTGCTGGTGGAGTTTTGGTCAGACAAAGAACAATGAAAGAATGTAAAGATTGTGAGGAAACAAAGGTATGAGTAAGAAGATGAGTGGGAACTCATGGTTTGATAACCAAGAATCTGCAATCTGAAAAGGGTAGGATTTTTAAAGAGTGGGTGCTAGGACACCAGCTTTGACCTTTGTAAAGAGTCAAACTCAATGATTTCAATAGTCAACAAAGTAAAGTTATTTTTTGGTTTACCACTTGGGCTTAAGGACAAAAGGTATGTCTTTCCAAAAATGGATAAACTAAACCCATGGGAAGTGGGGTGCTTGTCTAAGCCGATTGTTTGGACTTATAGAGGGCAAGTTGCATGCAACTAGACAAAAAGGGTATTATAGTAATATTATATTGTTATTAACATTTGGAATTATGTAGTATTAAAACGGTATTCTTCAAATCTTTTTCCCTGAATTCACATAGAATAGAGGGAATTCTGCAGAAAATTTGGCATATCATATCATATATATATATATATATATAGGATATATGGGTGAGGTTATTATAGAAAATTTAAAAGTGTAAGAAGGAAAAAAAGAATCTAAACCATTTAATATTTAATCTAATGGTTGAGATCATAGTGCAATTTTGTAAATAATATTGACTATTAAATCAACTAATTTTCTAGATTAAGGGTATAAAGGTAAATTTAATATTTTCAAATTAAGAAACTAACATTAATACACATGCAAAGTTCCCCCTTCTTTTTTAAATATTAATAATTTTTTATACGTAACTCTTTTTTTTAAATTACACCATGATAACGAGTGTTTTTTTATTTTTAATATGAGTACCATATTGATATACTTATGTAGAGTTATTTCTGTTTTTATATATTTAGGGTGTTTCTGTTTTGATTCTGATTAAAGTGTTGACCGGTGTTATATTAGGGTGTTATTTCTGTTATATTCAATGTTAGAGTGTTCTTTATAAAATGTGTGCCTTCAATATAACTGCTGTGGTGTTTTTATGAGTTATGGTGTTATTTTTGTTATATTTATGTTCTTTTTAAGACGTATACCTTCAACATATGTTGTGATGTTTTTATGAGTTAGGGTGTTTTATGAGTTATATTTCTGTTCTTTATAAGATGTATGCCTTCAATATACATGCTATGTGTTTTTATGAGTTAGGGTGTTATTTCAAATTCGAAAATCACTACAATAACTGCCAAAAATCGTTGCATATATTCATTCCATAATTAGATTTTATTAGTTAAATTACACTTATACTATTAAACTACCAAAATAAAAAGAGGCACATGTCACCTCCATAATCTTTTATCTTTCTCACATTTTTTTAATTTTCTCACATAACCCTCTACCTATATATATATATATATATATAACACATATTACATCGCCACCTCTTTATGATTGACTTTTTTATTTATACTATACTATGTCCACATGGAGGGTTAAATCCCATCTTTCATTTATTTTGATTCCTAATTTCCACATGACTCAAGATGGGTTCATGATTTGAAATGGGTTTTTAAACCGGTTCGAGGAGATGTGAACCCAAACTGATAACAACCGGTTTGAATCGATTTTTAAACTGGTTTGGGATTAAAAAACCTGGTTTCTTTTCCCGTCTAAAAACGAAGTGGTTTCAAAGATCGAGATAACAAATGAGTATCCAAAACCCCGTGTCGGGATAGTTTGAAACCTGGTTTTCAAAAAGCGCTTTTATACAAACCGGATCTTTTTTTTGTTTTTTTTCCAAACCGATTTTTTTCTACATGCCCACCTGTAGCCCAAGTTATGCCCTTTTTACGTTGGAGTCTGTTAATTCTTGGATCAGTGTTTTCGACTCCCTTGTTGTGGTTTTGTTCTTGAGGTGTGACTAGACTGTTTTGGCCTTCAATATTCAGAGCTACGAATGTCGAGTCGTGTTTGGTGCCTATAGAGCGTGTGGTTCCAAGCTGAGATGGTTCTTTGGTGGCTAAGTGGGGAGAGCTGCAAGCTCTGTACATTGCAGCATTGATGCAAAGAGAAGCCATATTTGCTGTGTTTGGTAAAAACAAGATCTTGTATGGTATGATTATGTGATCTTTATCTCATATTGATTTTTAAAGATTCTTGACACTAAAAAGAGTAAAACTTATTGCAGCCCATAACTTGATATACAACAGAATGGAAAGATCTTATCTCTTGATGTTACATATAACAACCCAAAACCCGGTTATTTTATGTCATGTTTGTGTTGTATTTCGGATTGTAACATAAACTGCCACCATTGAATGTGACTACTTATGCTCATGGTCTCAGAAAATGGTTGTTATAACTTTTTTACTTATTCAACTTGTTTAAGAGTATTGACCTGGATTATAACCAACTAAATATATAGTAACTGAAACCAAGAATAATTTTATTTACTTTGCCTGAAAAAACACAAGACCAAAAAAATGCAATATTTTTATAGAGCTTTTTACAAATTTATTTATCAATTACTTATAATCAGTTCAAGATTCTTAGTTTATAAGTTTCGTTTTATTGAATAATTTAAATATAGAAAGGGATATAATCCTTGCATCACACGACCAAAATTTGTGCTGCAACCAAGTTTATCATGAGCATAACTTTTGAGATATCTTAAGTTACCTGCTTGTAGAGGTGCACAAAATAACCGGTAAGATAATTGAAACCATAACCGATTGAGGAGTAATTGATTAATGTTTTTTTTAACCGTAGGTTCGAAACTGGTTAGGGATTTTTTAGGAGGAACCATTTTTTAATCTTTACAAATAATTAGTTCACAACATAGTTGTCAAAGACACAAGGCGCACTCAAAGCACAAAGGGTGTACCATGGAGCCAGGCACAAGACGCTTGAAATCCGAGGGCCCAACATAAGCAAGGCCCAACTCGAGGCGCAAACTAGAGATGGGCATAAAAACCGGTTCCGAACCCGAACCGGTGGAACCGAACTGGAACCGGTTCCAGTTCCTACCCGACAGTTAGTAGAACCGGTTCCGGGTTCAAAATACCCGTTGGTTCCAACCCGGTTCCACAATTTTACCATTTGAATCGGGTAGGAACCGGTTCCTAACCGTACCCGGTTCCTACCCGTACCCGGTTCCTACGTGGAATCGGTTCCTGACCGTTGTAATATTACCGTTGGAACCGGTTATATCCGTTAAAAATATTACCGTTGGAACCGGTTATAGCCGTTAAAAAAGTTACCGTTGGAACCGGTTCCTGACCGTTGGAACCGGTTCCTGACCGTTAGAACCGATTCTATATATATTTTTTTGAAATCTATTGTTTAACACACAATTTCTCATATCTATCCTTCTTGTTACATTTCCTTCTTGTTCTTTTTCACATTCTAATCCACAAATGGCCTCAAAGAGTTCCAAAAACGCAAATTCCCAATCCGTTAACAATGTTCCTCAAGAACATTCGGTTCCATATGTGGTTGGAACATTGTCTCATAATCGCAGTAAGGAAGTTTGGAGCAATTGGGAGTTGGTCGAGATGAGTGACGGCTCGCAAAAAGCTCAATGTAAACATTGTGGATCGTTATTAGCCAAGGAATCAAACTCAACGTTAACGAAGCATATTAATAAGTATTGCAAAGTTTTAAAGGAAATGACATCCGGTCAAGTTCCACTTTCCAAAGATGGTACCATTTTTCGTTATGAGCAAAAATTAGCTCGCGATCGGATGGCGAAGTTGGTGATACAAAAAGCGTTGCCGTTTGGACACTTCGACGACCCCGATCTTACAAATCTTATTCGGGAGACGCTACAACCTCGCTATAAACATGTAAGTCGTCGCACTTTAAAACGTCTTTGTTTAAGTTTATGGGAAAATGCAAAAAAAGATTTAATTGTTTTTTTTAAGAATTTAAAAACTAGTGTAAACCTAACTAGTGATGTGTGGTCGGCTCCACATGGTTTACCGCAATCGTACATATGTGTCACCGCTCATTGGGTTGATCCAGATTCATGGCAAATGATGAAGGGTACGATTGCGTTTGACGAGTTTCCTTCTCCTCATACGGGAGAAAATATTTATAAAATTATAAATGGCACAATAATTAAATATGGTTTAGAAGATAAATTTTTTTCAATATCCTTTGATAACGCTTCAAACAACACAACGGCGATTGAAAAATTAAAGTTGAAGTACAAACCAATACTTGATGGTGTTTTTTTTCACACACGATGTGTTGCACATATTATTAACTTAGTAGTGCAAACCGGTTTAAAAGATCAATTTGTATCGGATTTTATTATAGCATTTAGAGCTATGCTCCAAGATGTTTTCAAAAGTGGAAAAGAAAGATATCAAGAATATAAAAAACTTTGTAAAGATGTCAACCAAAAAATTATTGGACCGAATTGGGATATACCGACTCGTTGGAATTCAACTTGTCATATGTTTGAAATGGCTATAAAGCAAATGGGCACTTTAAAATCTTTTCATACAACTTTAAGTGATGAGTACCTTGTCGTCCCCTTTCCCGACACGGCTTGGGAAAATATTAATAACCTAAGTACTTTTTTACAAGTTTTTAAAACTACAACGACTTTGATTTCCGGTGTTTATTATCCTACTAGTTCTAAAGTTGTGGACCAATTGTATTTGATAACAACTAATTTTAAAAAGTTTGAAAATTCTAGTGACATGTTAAGGAATATGACGAGACCAATGATTCAAAAATTTTAAAAATATTTTTTAGAACTACCACCCGTTTTTCTAGGTGCCGCTGCTTTAAATCCAGCTTTGAACGTACCGGGTGTTGAAGCTTTAATTGATGAAATTTATGACAAGTTGGATATGCATGAGGAGGATCCAACTTTAAAAGCAAAAACAAAAAAAATATTCAATGAGTGTATGGCCAAACTTTATGATCATTATTTAAAAAAATATGGTGAAAAAAATCATACAAATTTGTTTGAGTCTCGGTCCACGGCCTCTAACGATGAAACAAGCGGGGATCCACTTATAACCATGTTGAATGTCGTTAGAGACGAGACCGCTAGACAACAAAGGGGTCGTGAACCAACAAGTGAACTTGGGAGATATAAAAAAAATCAGTATTCGCTTACTATGACCACCGAGGAGTATAGGAAAGTTGATGTTTTGGCATGGTGGAAATCGAAAGAATCCGAATACCCGATTCTAGCCACCATGGCTCGTGATATACTAACGGTCCAAGCTTCCACGTTAGCTTCGGAAAGTGTGTTTTCTCTTAGTGGCAGGGTTTTGTCAATTAGAAGAACAAGACTAACTCCGGAATCGCTAGAGATGGCAATATGCTTAAAGGACCATTTGGATGCCGTTGATCGTGTTCAACATAAAACTAGTCTAGAAGATGAAGTTGAGTTAGAGCATAAAATTGTTGACGAAGAGGAGGATGAAGAAGTGGAGACTAACGATTCGGACGACGATTGTACCGAGGTACCCGTACCTAAGAGAAACTCGTCGGAAAGTGTTGCACCTGCCGCTAGTAAACGATCAAAGAAATAAAATCTTACTAGAACCGGTTCTGAGTAATTTTTTATTTTTTTTGTAACCGGTTAATTTTTTTTATATATTGTAACCGATTAATTTGTTTTTTAATTTTAATCGATTATTGTTAATATTTTTATTTATCAATGTAACTAATAATAAAAATCAAACATAAAAAACACAATAGTAGCGTCCCAAAAATAGATGTAAAAAAACACAATAGAAGAGGTTTTTAATTTTAATCGATTATTGTTACACAAACTTTATTAAAACACCAACAATAACATTTATCAGGAACCGGTAAGTAGGAAGGGGTTTATATACAGTAAAGTCAGATTTTACTGTCAGGAACCGGTTCTGCACAGTAAAGTCAGGTTTTTTTAGGAACCGGTTCTGAACACTATCAGGAACCGGTTCCACACCATACCCGGTTCCACACCATACCCGGTTCCATAATACCCGTACCCGGTTCTACACGGTTCCATATTCTTGGCTGTGAACCCGGGTAGGAACCGGACCCGGTTCCACACCATACCCGGTTCCAATGACATCCAAGCAGAACCGGTTCCGGGTTGGAACCGGTTCCGGGTAATAATAATACCCGATTTTGCCCATCTCTAGCGCAAACTGCAAAGGGTGCGAAAGGCCCTCGGCGTATGAATTGATCTTAGGATATTATTGTCATTGAGTACCCAGACATGACTAGTGTATTGGAAGGTATACACACATGTTTAATTAATCCAGATCTTTTTTAACACATTAATATTTTGTTAGTCTTAATTTTTCACCAAAAAAAAACACACTTGTTCAAGGACAAATTGGTCTTAAACTACATACTCTTTTAGCTTCTAAATTTTTCATAACATACACAAACAAATTAAGCTTGGCTTAAATATATCTTTAATAATAAATAAAAATAAGGCGGCCTACCCATAAAACCCATCGTTTAATAAACTAGGAATTAAAAAGGAAACCATTTAAGGTACCTTTATGAAAATTTTGCAAAATGTAACTCACTTTAAATGATGTTGCAAGTTGTGAATGGAATAACAATGCTAGTGGCACGTGTGTACTTTTTATTATTGGTGATAAATATGGTCCAATGATCTTTTAGTCTAGTGGTTAAAGGAGAGGCTGAAAATTTTGTTTTTTTTTTTGAGGTGTTGAGTTCAAATCCAGGTAAGAATGATTTTATTACTAACTTGATGATACTAACTACTAACTCCGTTAGCGACATCCAAACTATGCGTAAAAAAAGGTGAAAGTGGATTTCGTTGAACGCCCATTGGTCTGTCATAAAACATAGAGCGGGTAATAACTTTTCCTAACAGAAATTAACGACGTATGTTATTATTACCAACAAATTACCATGGTAAGCCTAGTGGATTCATCACTATTTATCTTGAGGGGGCAAAGGGCGTTGGCCCCATAATATTTTATCTAGAGATAAAGCTTAAATTAATAAATTTTATGTTTCTACAGTTATCAATTTCCATAATTGCAGATTTAGTAAGTAAATTCGAACTAGAGTAAATTGCACAAAACATCCTTTATGTTTCCTCAAACTTGCAGGTTCCAGCCTTAATGTTTAAAAGTTGCTAAAAACAGCCTTTAATTTTATTTTTGTTGCGGGTTCAATCCTTTACAGCTAACCACGTTATTTTCTTCAGTTAAGTTCCCTCACATGCATAACATGTGAGGGTATATTCGTCATTTTGTCACACACATAAATCATTCTCCACACCAAAATCCGGACAAAAAATGGCTGAACTGCAACCACCGTCAGACGTCCAACTTAACGGCGTCAACGGCGGCGGCTCCGCCGCCACAGATCCGGCCACCGTCCCGTCATTTTGGTTTTCCCCAAATCCCCAACTTTCCACCCCCCAATCGCCCCACAATTATTATTATTATGATTATGAACAACATTATTACCTGGTTTACCGGCATCTTTATCTTCAATTCCGGGATCTAGGGTTAGGATTTCGTGAAACTCCAAACCAGCAGCACCTGAAAGATTCATGAGTTGTCGGGTTTTGGTGGCTTTTGAATCTTTTGAAGAGTATTTCCATTGTTGGGGTTTGGTTCTTCGGTGGTTATCGTACGTGTGTTCGTCTCCGATTTCGCCTAACCGGACGCTGGGTCGACGCTGTCGTTTGGGTGGACCGGTGACGGGTTCTGCCGGGACGGTGGCCGGATCTGTGGCGGCGGAGCCGCCGCCGTTGACGCCGTTAAGTTGGACGTCCGACGGTGGTTGCAGTTCAGCCATTTTTTGTCCGGATTTTGGTGTGGAGAATGATTTATGTGTGTGACAAAATGACGAATATACCCTCACATGTTATGCATGTGAGGGAACTTAACTGAAGAAAATAACGTGGTTAGCTGTAAAGGATTGAACCCGCAACAAAAATAAACTTAAAGGCTGTTTTTAGCAACTTTTAAACATTAAGGCTGGAACCTGCAAGTTTGAGAAAACATAAAGGATGTTTTGTGCAATTTACTCTTCGAACTATGAATAAGGTGCATAAAACATGGAGTAGTGGTAGACGTGTATATTGCATGGAAGAGGCATGCTTGTTGTCATGGTATTGCATTTGCTGGATGCGTAACACGAATAATGTCTTTAGCTTAGCGGTATGCAGGCGTGTAAAATGGGATGGAGCCTTCGTTTATGTAATAAATTAACGAACATAAACACACATTTTATTCGTTCATTATGTTATAAACGTCTATTCATGTTTATTCGTTTATGTTCGATTAAATTTTAGTAAATACATAAATTGTTGTATTAATATGAATACAAATATAGAAGGGGCACGTTTATATTTTGACACACACTTGGTTTTTTTATTTTATTTTTTGAAAAAAAATAAATCATCGTGACCACCGACTAGAGTTTATTATTCGTTAAGGAATATGGTCAATCAGATGTTCATATCAGTAGGCTTTGTTTACCATAATTTTCTTTGTTTAATTTGTATATCATCAATCTTCATTAATGTTAGTTTATGTTCTTTTATCTTTGGTCAATTAGGTCTATTGTGTTCGTTTCTGCTTGTTTAATTATGTTCAATTTAAACAAACAAACACAAATGTCTATTTTCTTAATGAACAAAATTTGTTTGATCATATGTTTATGTTCGGTTAAATTTAAATGCACAAACACGAACATATCCTCTTTTTGTGTTCGTTCGATTAGTTTATAGGCCTACTGATAAACGTCACCTCTAAAGCAATTACCAAACACAATACGTAGATACATGACTTACATACAACCATACATGCATATACATACACCCAAGCACATTGATGCATCTATAAATACACAGACGCATACCAATACAGATACACAGTACAAATATGTAGTAATTAAAAACTATTATTACAGAATAATAACGTGGTTTAATACAAAAAGTTTCATCAAAATTCCATAATGTTTTTTGTTAATATAAATTTTATATGATATTTAATTTGAACTGAGGCTCAGATGTTGTAAACAATCAAACAAAGAGGATACATCCGCTATGGCTGCATACTTTCCGGTTGCCATGTGAAACCACGTGACCATCTGGGTCGCCCCGCCAAGATGCGGATAATCTCATCTTTGCTCAAATCCACTCGAACACATCAAAACCCATCATCACAGCCTATGCAGTTAATATCAGTGATATGTTGGTTATTTTGTCCTTATGTAAATATTGATCAGAATATCAGTACCGATATTATCGACGCTATTGACCGAGGCCACTGAATTGTTAGTGTTAAATTGCTATATATATGAATTCTGCATGATATTAAAATTACCGATAACCGAGATAAGTTGTATCTCAATTATCGGTCCTTGGCAGATAATTGATATTTTACTGCATTAACTGCATAGATCACGACCTCTTAAAACTCATCAAATCATCATCATCCTCACCTTCAACATACAAACTTAATCCAACACGCGGGGAATTTCCACTAGTTACAACACAACTTAAAGGATTACAAACGTTGTGTTCCCGGAGTTTAATAATAATAATAACAACAATAATATTATTTGTAGTTAGGAAACATGAAGGGTTGTTGATTTATAAAAAAACCATTGGCTTGAAAGAACGATGTTTGACTTGAATAAAGTCAAAATCGGACTTGGTAGAGGAGGTCAACAACCCTTAAAAACCTTCTCCTCTGAATTAGCCTCATTTCGTTTGAGCGAAAATAAAATTTCGTGTGTGTTTTTAAGCTCAGATCTGCAAATATGAAAGCGGACAAAGTGGTGGGGATGCGGCATGGCTGCATCACAACCCGTGTTGCCCCGCCAAGGTACGGGCCACTTTCACTAAATGTTCGGTAACTTATTATCATGCTCAGAATAATATATCGTATGCACAAAGAAACTTCATCACCAACACAGATGCAGACGTATAGATATGTAGATAGGGACAAAAAAAATCAGCTTAACTATTAGCGTGTATATTATTTTAGGATAATATATTAGAAGATTAGTATCATGTATTATTTGTGTTTATCTGTTTCCTATTTTAGCTCTTAAGAAGTCGGTCCTAGTCCTGTATATATATTTTAAATATTACTGAATAAGAGATCAAGGAATTACGGTTACCTTTATGGTCTCAGAGCTTTCAAGCTCTAAACCCTAGTTCTTCACAGATCCCAGACTACGATTCTGCTGCCCCAGCCTTCTTTTATTCGTTTTTTTTTTCAACACCCGTATTATCTTCACAGATCAGCCATGGTCGATACCAAGCAAACTGATGTTGGTTCATCATCCGACCCTAAAACACCTACTCTCCATCCTGTTTACACTGTTACAAACATCTAGAACAAGGTGCAGGTTCTGGATGGTACCAAGGTCACCTATTCGTCTTGGGTGAAACTGTTTAAGTTGACTGCTCGTGGTTACAAGGTAACAAACCACATCGATGGCACCCTTCCACCAGAGAAAACTGATCCTGACTACGAGTCATGGATGGAGATTGATGCCATTGTTCTGCAGTGGATTTACAGTACCCTCTCCGACGATCTCCTGGTTCGTGTCCTTGAAACTGACTCTACTGCTTTAGAGGCCTGGTTACGCATCAAAGGCCTGTTCACCAACAACAAAGGATCTAGGGCAGCCACCCTAGAACATCAGTTTGTTAATCTGACTTTGAAATCCATGCCATCTCTCGACACCTATTGCCAACGATTAAAGGATATTGCTAATCAACTGGCTGATGTTGACCAACCGGTCTCTAATCAGCGCCTCATCCTTCAATTAGTTAGGGGCCTACCATCTGAATTTGACACAACTGCAAGCATCATCAACAAGGAAATTCCTACATGGGAAGAGGCTATTAGTTTGCTTCAATCTGATCAGCAGCGACAAGAGGCACGGGAATCCCTTAATGCTTCAGCCGCCTCGTCAAACATCATGACTATCTCTGAAGATCAGCAACCACCACACCGCAGGCAGCAGCAACAGCCTACACGCGGAGGTGGTGGCTCATACAGGGGCAGAGGCAGGAGTAACCATCGCGGCGGTGGTTCGGGTCAACAACAACAGCGTAACAGCACCAGGCAATATGGACAGCAAAATTCTGGATCTTCAGGTTCTTCAGGTTCTTCGGGTTCTTCGGGTTAGCCCAATTGCAATGGGTCCTGGCCCAATAACAACAGTAATCGGCGATCAAATGGGCCCACGGGTCCTTGGCCAAACTGGTGGATGGCCCAATCCCCAGCCCCATGGTATCCACCACCACCCTGCCCATACCCGACAATGCCAGGGTGGGCTTCCCCTTGGCCTCAAGGTTTTGGCTCATACCACAACCAGTCCCAATCACTAGCAGCCCAAACACCTCAGGCGCATTTAACAGAAGTGAACCCAATGGATCCTCAGGCCCTTGCTAATGCTTTTCAGGTCCTAAATGTTCAAGAAACTGATGATGGTGAAGACCCATGGGATATGGACACTGGTGCTACTAATCACGTCACTGGGGACCAAGGTAAAATCTCTTTTTCCCATGATTTTTGTCCTATTAAATTTGTTAAAGTTGGTAATGTTAATCGAGTACCAATTCACGGATCCGGTAACACCACCATTACCTCACCTACCAAAAACTTTGTCCTTAACAATGTTCTTTATTCACCACACATCGTCAAAAACCTTATATCTGTCAAACAATTCACTGAAGATAACAATGTTTCTGTGGAATTTGATCCGTATGGTTTTTCTGTGAAGGACTACAAGAGTGGGAAGATCCTAACCAGGCATGATAGCTCCAGCCCACTTTATCCTCTCACCAAGAACACTGCTTCAGCTTCTGCTTTTGTTGCTTCATCTTCATCAACCGATTTTTGGCATGATCGTCTTGGACATCCAGGACATCATATTATGGATTTTTTCCATTCTAGTCATTTAATTTCGTGTAATAAGCGATCACGATCGCTCGTTTGTCATTCATGCCAATCGTCGAAACATAAACGATTACCATTTGCTAATTCAACTTCGTCTACTTTATTACCATTTGATATTGTTCATTGTGATTTGTGGACGTCGCCCGTTCTTAGTAAATCTGGTTACAAATATTATATGGTGTTGATTGATGATTACACTAATTTTACTTGGGTTTTTCCATTGAAATACAAATCTGAAACTTTTTTCAAATTTGCCCAATTCCATAAATATGTTAAAACCCAATTTCACATAGATATTAAGTCGTTCCAATGCAAGTTAGGGGTGAATTTGACAACACAAATTTTTGAAATTTTGCTACGGCAAATGGTCTTCACTTTAGGTTTTCATGCCCACACACTTCCCAACAAAATGGGAAGTCCGAACGCATGATTCGTCGTCTAAACGAAATCATGTTCTGTCTCTTAACTCATGCTTCGCTTCCATCCAATTTCTGGGTCGAAGCGTTTCATACAGCTTCCTATCTTCATAACATCCTACCGTCCGCCAAACTACGGTTTATAACCCCAATGGCTTCTCTCTATGGTCGTCAACCTGATTACGACCACCTCCGGGTCTTCGGATGTGCATGTTATCCGAACACGTCCTCAACCCGACCCCATAAATTAACCCATCGGTCCTCCCTTTGCGTTTTCTGTCACACCCCGACCCGCAAGAGTCGGGGCATAATTGGGTTATCACCAAAGCTCATGATATTTACTAATATGTTTCATATTTATTAAAGTCAAAGTTACATTTCCAAATATCCAAACATGTCCAAACAATACAAAGAAAATAAACCAAACATAACAATCCCAAACTCTAAATCATTTTATTCTTCTAGTCCAATCCTATGTGTTTCTGACTGCTGCTGGTTCACCTGTATCATGTGTAAAAATGGGGGTTTTTGGGTCAACATAAGTTGGCGAGTGAATCTTGTTAGATAAACATTTATTATTGATTTACTTGTTAGTTTATCAATGAAAAATTGTGCATAATCATAAATGAGCAAATGTAAATAATCAAGCAGTGGCAAATAGCAATCACAACTATAACATACAATAACATATGATAGCATACATAAACATACCAACATCATACGATAAATAACATAAATGAAACTGTGCGATCAAGGCTCAATCAAACGGAGCCGATCGTATTGCATGTACTGAAAATGAAAATGTCTGTGCGATCAAGGCTCAATCAAACGGAGCCGATCGTATGTGGGCACGCCAGGTTCACGCACATAATGAAATGGGGAACATGCTCAACGCTCATAATGTAATGGGGAGCGGCGACCTATGAAATTTCAGTTTACTGGTTTTAAATAAACTTATAACTTAACTAACTTCGTCTTCTTCATTCAAATTTCAGTCGACTGAATCACTGATCCGTTTCTTGTTTTTTACGATTAACAAACATTCTTAAGGCTAAAATAAAATGGCAGAGACGGTGTTGGAAGTAACATACCGTAGGAATGATATATCACAGAATTTCCGGCAATGCGTCGGCTCTGTTTTTGTGCACCTCAACTGAACCAAAACAATTAACCATTTTGATTAGTCAATCGTGGAATTGAAGTGATAAACAAACGTTAACAGTGTGATTGAAGGTCCTTACCGTTTCACAGACGGAAATAAAGACTTCCAGGAAATTTCCGGCGAACTGGAATTATCTGATAACGGTGCCTGAATTCGATCTCATGTGAATGGTTTGAGTTAGAAACAGCTTAACAACTGTTAGATTACGATGTTATTGGAGAACTTACCGATTTGAGGACAAATACGGTTTTCCGGCGAACCTTACAGAAATTTCCGGCGAGTTGATTTAAGCGTTCTGATGGTCTGAAAATGTGATGAAAATGAAATAGAATGTTTGCCTGATGTCTCTGAGTCGCGAGAAAGGTTTTGATTGAAGTAATCTGAGCTTTGATTCTTTTCGGTTATAAAAACCGATAATAATGAAAATTGATGTTCAATCACTTCCGAATTGATTAAAATCATCGGTTCATCGGTTATAAACGTGAATGTGCGAGTAATCAAACGATTTGACGATTGAATTGCCGATTTCCGTTTCTCAGTTGGCGCAACCGGTTTAACCGAGTTTGTGTATAAATGTTATTTGTTTCCTAGAGATAACAGAAAACAACAAGTGGCGGAGTGGTGATGTGTGTGTGTGTTAAGTCTTTGAAATTGTAAACCGGCTGACCCGGGTTCGAGTCCCGGCAGCAACTTTTTATTTTTATTTATTTTATTTTCACTTTTTATCAAATATAATCTTTATAGTTTAGTTTGTTTATTAATTATGTATCATTAAAAACCAAAATAACCATAAATACACAACGTGACATTTATAACTTGATATTCGATTACAAAACGAAGCGGGTTTGGAAACCCGTTTTTTACAAATGTTACAGTATCCCCTACTTTTAGGAATTTCGTCCCGAAATTTAAGTAGTTGAAGTAGTAGGAAAAAGATGCGGGTATTTTTCACGCATTGAGTCTTCACGTTCCCAAGTAAACTCAGGTCCCCGTTTCGACTCCCAGCGTACCTTAACAATTGGAATGCGACTTCTTCGTAGACGTTTCTCTTCGAAGTCCATGATCTCTACTGGTCTTTCAATAAAATGCATAGATTCATCAATCTGAATATCTTCCAGAGGAATGTGGAGGTTTTCATCAGCGAGGCACTTCTTCAAGTTCGACACGTGGAATGTGGGATGAATCCTGTTGAGTTCTTCTGGTAGATCAAGCTTGTAAGCTACAGGTCCGACTCTTTCGAGTATCTTGAAAGGTCCTACGTAGCGTGGTGCTAGCTTGCCTTTTTGACCAAAACGAACTACTCCCTTCCACGGTGATACTTTTAGAAGTACATGATCACCAATGTTAAACTCTAAAGGCTTCCGTAGTTTATCTGCATAACTCTTTTGACGACTCTGAGCCGCTAGAAGATTGTTTCGAATTTGATGGATCTTGTCTGTGGTTTCTTGGATCAATTCTGGACCAGTGATTTGAGCTTCCCCAATTTCGTGCCAACATACAGGAGATCGGCACTTACGACCATATAAGGCTTCGAAAGGTACCATGCTGATACTTGAATGATAGCTGTTGTTGTACGAAAATTCAACTAATGGTAGGTGGGCGTCCCAATTTCCCTTGAAGTCTATGACACATGCTCGAAGCATATCTTCAAGAGTTTGAATGGTGCGCTCAGACTGTCCATCAGTTTGAGGATGATAGACGGTACTGAGATCTAATCGCGTACCCATAGCGGATTGTACTGCTTGCCATGGTCGTGAAGTGAAACGACCATCACGATCAGAAATAATGCTTAACGGTACCCCATGTCGGCTTACGATTTCGCTGATATAAATATGAGCAAGCTTTTCGTTCTTGAAATCTTCGCGGATAGGAATAAAGTGAGCTGATTTTGTAAGTCGGTCAATTATTACCCATATAGTGTCATACCCACCAGAAGTGCGAGGTAACCCGGTAATGAAGTCCATGGTTATATTTTCCCACTTCCATACAGGTATTTCAGGTTGGACCAGAAGTCCTGAGGGTCTTTGGTGTTCAGCTTTCACCTTGGAACATGTAAGGCATTTAGAAACAAAAACAGCAATATCCTTCTTCATTCCAGGCCACCAATAGGTATATCGTAGGTCTTGATACATCTTATCGGCTCCTGGGTGTATAGAATATTGCGTTTTGTGAGCTTCATTCATAAGAATTTCACGAAGATTGTTGTGGTTAGGAATCCAGATACGATCTAGGTAGTACAGAATACCGTCAGATTTAGTTTCAATTTTTAGCTCAGCTCCACAGGACATCTCCTTTCGTACATCATCTTCCGTTATTGAAACGTGTTGGGCTTCTCGAATTTGATCTTTAATGTCAGTTATGATTTGCGAACATAGAAGTCGAATGGAGTTCGCATTACCCTTTCGACTAAGTGCATCAGCCACCACATTTGCTTTGCCAGGGTGGTATCGAATTTCACAGTCGTAATCATTTAGAAGTTCGACCCATCTTCGTTGCCTCATGTTTAACTCCTTTTGATTGAAGATATGTTGAAGACTCTTGTGGTCAGTGTATATTTCACACTTAGTACCATAGAGATAATGCCTCCATATCTTAAGAGCGAACACAACGGCTCCAAGTTCTAGGTCATGAGTGGTGTAGTTCTTCTCATGCGTCTTGAGTTGTCTCGAAGCATAAGCTATAACTTTTCCTCTTTGCATTAGAACGCAGCCTAATCCTTGCCCTGACGCGTCGCAATAGACCACGAAATCATCACAACCTTCAGGAAGAGTAAGGATTGGTGCATCACAAAGTTTTTGTTTAAGAGTTTGGAAGGCTTCTTCCTGCTTGGGTCCCCATATGAAAGGTTTTCCCTTGTGAGTTAAAGCCGTGAGTGGTACAGCAATGCGTGAGAAGTTTGAGATGAATCGACGATAATAACCAGCCAAACCAAGAAAAGATCTTACTTCAGTTGGTGTACGTGGAGCTTGCCATTCTTGTACCGCTTTGATTTTTGAGGGGTCGACATGTATTCCCTTGTCATTGACTACATGTCCGAGGAATTGCACCTCTTTTAACCAGAATTCGCATTTGGATAATTTGGCGTAAAGCTTTTCATTTTCTAGAAGTGTAAGGATGAGTCGAAGATGACTCTCATGATCAGATTTAGATTTTGAACAAATAAGAATGTCGTCGATGAAGACTATAACAAATCGATCAAGATAAGGTTTGCAGACTCTGTTCATTAGGTCCATGAAGATAGCTGGTGCGTTGGTTAAACCAAATGGCATGACCATGAATTCATAATGGCCATAACGAGTTCGGAAAGCAGTCTTTGGGACGTCTTCTTCATGTACTCTAAGTTGATGATAGCCAGATCGAAGGTCGATTTTTGAAAAGCAATTGGCACCTTGAAGTTGGTCAAGAAGATCATCAATGCGTGGTAAAGGATAGCGATTCTTGATTGTTAATTTGTTGAGCTCTCTGTAGTCGATGCACATACGAAACGATCCATCTTTCTTCTTTACAAAAAGGACAGGTGCACCCCAAGGCGATGAGCTAGGACGTATGAATCCCTTGTCAGTTAACTCTTGTAATTGACTGGCTAGCTCTTGCATTTCAGAGGGGGCTAACCTATAAGGAGACTTTGCAACTGGTGTAGCACCAGGTATAAGATCAATACGGAATTCGACTTCTCTAACTGGAGGAAGTCCTGAAATGTCATCAGGAAAAACTTGCGGGAAATCTTTTACTACTGGAATGTCTTCAAGTTTCTTCTCCATGGTTCCCTTTTTGATGATATGAGCTAAAAACGCAACATAGTTTTTGCGAAGATATTTTTGGGCTTGAAGACAAGACATTAAGCTGAGCCCCTTTGACGAGGTTTCACCAAAGATTCGAAGAGTCTGACCGTTTGTAAGAGGAATACGTATAAATTTTTCGCGACATACAACTTCTGCCTGATGTTGACTGAGCCAGTCCATACCAATTATGATATCAAAACTTCCCAGCTTCATAGGAATAAGGTCGACTGAGAAATCGTGGTCGTTTAAGGTGAGTGTACAGTTGCGTATAATAGAACTTAATGAAACTGGTTTCCCGTCAGCAACTTCTACCGTTATGGATTCCGTCAGCTTATCCCGATTTTGGTTTAAGATAGGTTCAAATTCTAAAGACACAAAACTTCTATCCGCACCAGTATCAAATAACATAGATGCATATCTACCATTTATAAGGAACATACCGTTAACCACATTACCGTCAGCTTTGGCCTGTTAGCGTTGATATTGAAAGCTCTTCCTCTTGCAGGTGGAGGAGCTTGGTTCGCTTGATTCACTGGGTTGGCTTGGGCCTGAGCATAATAATGTTTACCAACCTTGGACAAGTGTTTCTGAAATGGCTTGAGTCTCCGCAATTGTAGCAAGCCCGCATAGGTTGGCCCATAGGATAATTGGGTTGGTAATATGTTTGGGCTAGATGTTGGGTGGGTGGTAATAGTAGGGGTTGTTGGGCTTGACCCATTAATTGTTGGTGGGTTTGGGTTGGAAGCTGGTGGCGGTTCGTTTGTTGAGGCATACGGCAGGTTTGAACAGTATGACCTGCGCAACCACAGCCGGTGCAATATTGGCAAGGATGATCAGGAGAAGGGTGATATTGGCAACGGTTACATTTTGGTAATGGGCCAGTGTAAGGTCTTCTGTATGGTGCGGGTGAAGGAGCGACTTGGGTAATGGGTGCAGCAGGAATTGGGAAGTTGGTTTGTGTAACGGCGAAGTTTCTGGTGTTGCGCTTCCTCTTGTTAGCAAACTTGGAGGAAGAGATGGTATGGTTTGAAGTTTGACCCTCAACAGGGGCTTTCTTTTTCTCTTCTTTAAACTTCCCGTTGCGAATTCGGTTCTCGGTCAGTTTAGTTGCTAACTCCATAGCAGCTTCAAGTGTTACCGGTGAAACGCTGAGAACTGAATCTTGGATTTTCGAGGGAAGTCCTCGAATATAATGCTCGATCAGACGATAAATTGGGGTGAAGAAATTTGGAACCATTTGGTTCAGCTCCAAGAACCTCTTGTTATAGGTGGTATGATCACCCTCCTTTTGCTTTAAAGAATGAAATTCGTCCTCCAACTTTTTAATTTCACTCCTAGGACAGAAACGCCTAGTCATGATTTCCCTTAACTCCTCCCAAGTCAAGGCCATTGCATCATCAATTCCCCTCTTCCCTTTCTCAGTATTCCACCAAGTGAGAGCTACCCCAAATAGTCTCCCGGTGGAGTATCGAACCTTGCGATCCTCAGGACAATCGCAGTTGAGGAAGGTGTTTTCCATTTCCTCGAACCAGTGGAGGAGAGCAGTGACACCTTCGGTCCCCTCAAATTTAGGAGGATCACAAGATTTGAAATGTTTGTATGAGCACTTGCTGGTAGGAGGGTTGTCGATGTTCTGGTCATGTTGTTGGGGAGGGTTAGTAGGATTTGTAGCGAGGGCTTGTTGTACTTGGACCACAATGTCAGGCAGTATCGTGGCCATTTGTTTCGCGATTTGTGTGGCCAAGCGTTTCTGAGACCTTCCTGATCTTTTACCCCTTCGTTGTTGTCTGGACGACATCTACAGGAACATACATGAGAAGATTGTGAGTTTATGGTGTCTTTTTAGGTGTCATGTGTCTTTAAGAAAATGAAAATAACATAAATATCAATAATGCAACTACATCCAAAGGATGTCTTGGGTTTGCTCATGTTGGGCCTCAAATGTCCCCCATACCTTCACCTATATAGTCATGTGGGCCCCCATGGCTATTGGCTTGGTAGGATTCACATTAGTATTGGCAATTTAACACTCGCATCACCCGAATGCAAACCACAAAATATGTTCATGAGATGTTTGGTCGGAACGTGTCCAGGTGTAGACACAATGACAACTCAAAGTGGGGTTAGTTCACACGACGTTTGGTATAGCATGCTTTGGCCTAATAGGTACTTCGTACTCTCATCGTTAGTCCCCAGGTAGGCAAACTGGTCCTTTATTTTGGATTTATACGAATGCCAGCCTAGACAGGACGTTCCGACTACCGGTACTGGTACCCTTCCAGTTACTACATGCCCGTCATGAGAACTCACTTTGATGAGATTTGAAAACACAAAAATCATTGAAAAAAAAATCATGATGTGGTGGGTGCTTTCATGGATATGATGTGATATGAGAATATGATTCATGATAGGCATTATATGATAATACATACTTATGAACATGCTTGCATAATATTGAATGTAACATTTAACATAGAACATATAAACATCATGAAATTTGGCATGTAACACACAAAAATCTTATAAGTTTCTAATCAACTATAGTATAGGCTCTAAGGGTCTAATAACCTATCCTATATCCCTATAGTCATGGCTCTGATACCAATCTGTCACACCCCGACCCGCAGCGGAATAAGAGTCGGGGCATAATTGGGTTATCACCAAAGCTCATGATATTTACTAATATGTTTCATATTTATTAAAGTCAAAGTTACATTTCCAAATATCCAAACATGTCCAAACAATACAAAGAAAATAAACCAAACATAACAATCCCAAACTCTAAATCATTTTATTCTTCTAGTCCAATCCTATGTGTTTCTGGCTGCTGCTGGTTCACCTGTATCATGTGTAAAAATGGGGGTTTTTGGGTCAACATAAGTTGGCGAGTGAATCTTGTTAGATAAACATTTATTATTGATTTACTTGTTAGTTTATCAATGAAAAATTGTGCATAATCATAAATGAGCAAATGTAAATAATCAAGCAGTGGCAAATAGCAATCACAACTATAACATACAATAACATATGATAGCATACATAAACATACCAACATCATACGATAAATAACATAAATGAAACTGTGCGATCAAGGCTCAATCAAACGGAGCCGATCGTATTGCATGTACTGAAAATGAAAATGTCTGTGCGATCAAGGCTCAATCAAACGGAGCCGATCGTATGTGGGCACGCCAGGTTCACGCTCATAATGAAATGGGGAACATGCTCAACGCTCATAATGTAATGGGGAGCGGCGACCTATGAAATTGCATGTACTGAAATAATAAATTACATCTAACAATAACTACACAACAGTTGAAACAAACTGAATACACATGTTCATGATATGATGTATGCACAATGGTTTAAATATAATATATATATCAAGACACATGATACACCCCAAAACGTGATTAAACGGGGATTTTGTAAAGATTCACTCACATTGGGTGCGTTTGAATGGAGATGATGAGATGCGCACGAGTCGGGAGAGTTGAACAACGAGAATTACTAACCTAAATAATAACGGAAAAAATATGGTAAATGAGTGGATTTTATTAAGGATTTTAATGGAATTTTTAGATATATTTTTGTGAGTTTAAGGCTATTTTCTATCTTTAAAAATGTTATTTTTAAGTATTTTTAATTGATTTTAAATTAAATTAAATAAATAAAAATATAAAAAAATTGTTTATTTTGCGTTGACCGTTGACCGTTGACCGTTGACTTGTTGACCTGTTGACCGGTTCGCAGTGAAATTGTTTGCGCCAGGTGAGGCTCGAACCCGAGACCTCCCGTACGCGTGCACGCAGCTCTACCAACTGAGCTACGTGTCTAACCCGAAATAATCTTGTTTTTAATTATATTTATATACTAATTCAGTTTAACCAAAATTCTTTTAATTTCAAAAACATTTTAATTCAACAAACCGGTGCCAGTAACGGGTTTCGAACGCGTGACGTGCGACTTAGTGTTGCACACAGTCCACCGCTGGACTGTGTGTCTAACCTGGTTAATATCTCGGTTTTTATTATACTTAACAACTAACGGAGTTAACCCGGTTTAGTTTTAAACAAAAAGGCATTTTATTACATAAGGAGTGCGTGTATCAGGGATCGAACTCGGGACATGCGTGTATATTTTGCACACAGTCCACCGCTGGACTGTGTGTCTAACCCGTTCATTTTATTGGTTTTAAATAAACTTATAACTTAACTAACTTCGTCTTCTTCATTCAAATTTCAGTCGACTGAATCACTGATCCGTTTCTTGTTTTTTACGATTAACAAACATTGTTAAGGCTAAAATGAAATGGCAGAGACGGTGTTGGAAGTAACATACCGTAGGAATGATATATCACAGAATTTCCGGCAATGCGTCTGCTCTGTTTTTGTGCACCTCAACTGAACCAAAACAATTAACCATTTTGATTAGTCAATCGTGGAATTGAAGTGATAAACAAATGTTAACAATGTGATTGAAGGTCCTTACCGTTTCACAGACGGAAATAAAGACTTCCAGGAAATTTCCGGCGAACTGGAATTATCTGATAACGGTGCCTGAATTCGATCTCATGTGAATGGTTTGAGTTAGAAACAGCTTAACAACTGTTAGATTACGATGGTATTGGAGAACTTACCGATTTGAGGACAAATACGGTTTTCTGGCGAACCTTACAGAAATTTCCGGCGAGTTGATTTAAGCGTTCTGATGGTCTGAAAATGTGATGAAAATGAAATAGAATGTTTGCCTGATGTCTCTGAGTCGCGAGAAAGGTTTTGATTGAAGTAATCTGAGCTTTGATTCTTTTCGGTTATAAAAACCAATAATAATGAAAATTGATGTTCAATCACTTCCGAATTGATTAAAATCATCGGTTCATCGGTTATAAACGTGAATGTGCGAGTAATCAAACGATTTGACGATTGAATTGCCGATTTCCGTTTCTCAGTTGGCACAACCGGTTTAACCGAGTTTGTGTATAAATGTTATTTGTTTCCTAGAGATAACAGAAAACAACAAGTGGCGGAGTGGTGATGTGTGTGTGTGTTAAGTCTTTGAAATTGTAAACCGGCTGACCCGGGTTCGAGTCCCGCAGCAACTTTTTATTTTTATTTATTTTGTTTTCACTTTTATCAAATATAATCTTTATAGTTTAGTTTGTTTATTAATTATGTATCATTAAAAACCAAAATAACCATAAATACACAACGTGACATTTATAACTTGATATTCGATTACAAAACGGAGCGGGTTTGGAAACCCGTTTTTGACAAATGTTACATTTTCCTTGGATACCCTGCTCATTTTCGGGGTTATCGGTGTCTCTACCTTTCTACCGGAAAGGTAATCCTCTCACGGCACGTCACTTTTGCGGAGACCGTGTTCCCGTTTTCTAAACCCTCCTCACATGTAGACCATACCTTTCTAGAAAGTGACATCTCACCACTTCTTTCACCACCTACATCTTTCCCGCATGCCCCACACACCCCTACGGATCCACCATCTCCTAACCAGCCTGAACCCAACTCTTTTCCACCAACCTCGCCCTCACCTACATCGCATCAGCCGCCTCCCTCACCTATTACCTACCAGCGACGAAACAAAAACCTTCCCCCACCAAAACCTGTCTACACCAGCCCTTCTACTCAGCCCGCTAACTCGGGTTCACCTCCCACGTCTCTCGCAGCCCCTACACCTCCTCCGCACCCTCCCCCACCGAGACACCCGATGGTCACACGCACTCGTGATGGAACCATCAAAACCACCCTACACATTACATACTTCCGTAAACCAACCTATCTCACCGGTACCTAAATCCCATATTGATGCCCAATCGGATCCTAATTGGCTTGATGCTATGAAAACTGAATACAAAGCTTTACAGGATAATAATACATGGGAATTAGTGATTAGACCTCCGGATGCACATGTCATCCGTTGTATGTGGCTGTTTCGCCATAAGTTCCATGCTAATGGCACGTTGGATAGTTATAAGGCCCGCTTAGTTGTGAATGGGAAATCCCAGCAGGTTGGTATTGACTGTGATGACACTTTTAGCCCCGTCGTAAAACCATCCACTATACGCACTGTCCTTAGTCTTGCGGTTTCGCGGGGATGGCAAATAAATCAGTTAGATGTTAAAAATGTGTTTTTGCATGGTGATTTGAACGAAACTGTTTATATGCATCAACCACCAGGTTTTAAGGACCCTTCTAAACCACATCATGTGTGTAAGCTACAAAAGTCTCTCTATGGCCTCAAGCAGGCCCCTCGGGCATGGTACCAACGGTTTGCAAAATTTATTACTTCTTGTGGTTTTATCAGCACGGTTAGTGACACGTCCTTATTTGTCTACAAACACGGTAATCAAATGGCGTATCTTCTCTTATATGTACGACGATATTATACTCACAGCTTCCACTGATACATTACTTCGTCAAATTATTGGCTCACCATCCAATGAATTTGCTATGACGGACTTGGGCTCTTTGCATCAATTTCTGGGTATCACGGTCACCCCTAAACAAGGTGGTCTATTTTTATCGCAAGAGCATTACACACATGACATTATTGCTCGGGCTAACATGACAAACTGTAAGCCATGTGCCACACTGTGGACACAGCTTCTAAATTAAGTGCTTCATCTGGTCCCCCGCTTTCAGATGGTTCATTATACCATAGCCTTGCTGGTGCACTGCAATATCTTACGTTTACACGTCCTGACATTGCCTATGCAGTCCAACAAGTTTGTTTGTTTATGCATGATCCCCGTGAACACCATTTTCAATTTTTGAAGCGTATTCTACGTTATTTAAAAGGCATGAGTGATCAAGGTATTCTTATTCGTCCCTCCAAGTCTAATGTTCTAATTGCATATTCAGATGCTGACTGGGGGGATATCCGGATTCCCGGCGTTCTACGTCAGGCTATTGTGTTTTTCTTGGCGATAATATTGTGTCATGGTCATCAAAACGACAAGCCACCATTTCTCGTTCAAGTGCTGAGGCCGAATACCGTGGGGTAGCTAATGCCGTTGCTGAAACGAGTTGGTTGCGCAACTTATTAACAGAACTACATGTTTCGATTCGTACATCAACTGTTGTCTACCGTGACAACATATCAGCCGTTTACTTATCTGAGAACCCCGTTCATCACCAACGTACTAAACATGTTGAGTTGGATATTCATTTTGTACGCGAAAAGGTCAGGATTGGCGCAGTTCGGGTCCTCCATGTTCCTGCTGATTACCAATATCTGATATTTTTACAAAAGGGCTGCCTCGTCAACTTTTCTGTCGTTTCAAGTCCAGCCTGTGCATTCAGCCTTCTTCCGCTCAGACTGAGGGGGTGTTTAGCGTGTATATTATTTTAGGATAAGATATTAGAAGATTACTATCATGTATTATTTGTGTTTATCTGTTTCCTATTTTAGCTCCTAAGAAGTCGGTCCTAGTCCTGTATATATATTTTAGATATTACTGAATAAGAGATCAAGGAATTACGATTACCTTTACTTAACATGATCCAATACAGTCATTACGAGGCTCACATTTGTAAACAACAGAACAAAACGGATACACCGCCTTGGCTGCAAACCACACTAGATGAAGTGCAGAACAATGAGATATAACCATCCGAGTTGCCCTGCTAAGATGCAGATAATCTCAAATGTGATCGAATTACTAGAGCTGAGTCGCCAAGCATCATTTACCCAATATTTGGAGACAAGAAAGCTTTATATATGTTTTTATTTTGGAAATTACACACATGTACAACATAAAAAGCATGTTGTACAACAACCTGTTGTACAAAAATATGAGAACACATGAGGCGCGCCCCTAATGGTCAAGATCAACTTTTTGCAAAGAAATCGTGCCTTGGGTTATGCTACAAAAGTCGCAGGGGCTAGAGCCGTGATGCACTTTGCGCATAGGCACGCTTTTTTAAACCAACATCTCATTTATATTAGGGCTATAAATGAACCGAGCTGCTCATGAGCTACTCGATTAGAGTCAAGCTTAAACGAGTGATTAAAAATCGGGATAAAACATTTTGAGGCTGAGATATGTAAAGAATCCAACAAAGAGGATAAATACGCCATGGCTGCATACTTACCGGTTGCCATGTGAAACAACATGACCATCCGGGTTGCCCCGCCAAGATACGGATAATCTCATCTTTGCTCAATTTCACTCAGACGCATTAAAATTCATCATCACAGCCTCTTAAAACTCATCAAATCATCATCATCATCTTCAACTTAAGAGACAAATTTAATCAGCTTCATCTTCAACTAGTTTTTAATGCAGAGCTTCATTACTAACCCTGTTCCCGAGTTTAATAAATATAATATAATAATAGTAATAATAATAATAATAACAACTGTTTTCTACTTGTGATTTTGTTTGTTTGTAAAGATGAAGGGTTTGTTTGACTTAAATAAAGTCAAAATCAGACTTTGACAAAGGAGTGCAACAACCCTTAAAAACCTTCTCCTCTGCAATTGCCTCATTTCGTCTGAGTGAGAATAAAACTTGACAACAAATCGTTTTTTTGTTGGCTCAGATCTGCAAATATGAAAGCGAACAAAGTGGGTGGGGCTCCGTCATGGCTGCATCACAATCCGGGTTGCCCCGCCAAGATACGGACCCACTTTCACACAAAGTCGCCAACTTATGCTCGGAAACATTATATGCAGAAAGAAAGAAATCTTCATCGCCAACACAGATGCAGAGGTATACAGAAGGATAGATACATATATATATATAGAAAGAGGGTGTTGGTAATTGGTCTAACATTATGTCTATGACTGCTATTGTTGTTGCTGTTACTGTTGTTGAAGGGCTGTTGATTAATTGGGGACGAAATCATTGGCTCAAACATGATCCGAGAGTGGATGGATGATGTTGTGGCAAGAGAGGTGGCAACCACCCTTTTGAAACCTACTGTCCCTCTCGCCGGAGCCTCATTCCATGCTTCCGAGCATATTGTCCCCAAATCTGACTCTAGTTGATGGTGGTGAATTTATTTGTTTCCCCAAACTTCTATTTTGCTTCCTTTGGTTTGGTTCACTCTTTTCAATTTCATACTTTTTCTACTCGATTGGTTTAATCTCTTCCCTAGCTTATACTATATCTCTAAAATTAATTTTTTTACAAGAGCAAACAAGTCTTTTTACGTCGGTTGTATGCTGTAGTATTAAATTACTTAACTATATTAATTAATTTTTCTTAAACTCTAATTACATATACAATTTGTATACTTAAAAACGTGATATACCCATTGACGTTTATCCAATTTCCTATTAAATATGTAAATCTTTTTATACGCATCTTTAGCGCAAGGTTTTTATGGTAAATGAGTACTCATTTTCCTTTATCTAATTTCCTTTTAACATATGCAAATCTTTTTATATGGTAGACAAAACTGTGACAGTGTGTAGTTTGTACTAGTTGAAAGGTGATATGTACTTAAGAAAGTTGATTTTTCATATTAAAAAATCTAATAACAAATAACAGTTAATATTATACATTAACATACAATAACTAGTGTGTTATTTGTGTGATTTCATTTATTTATATATGAAGTTATGGTTAAAACAATAAGTTTGAAATCTCTATCGTATACAAAATCAAAGCATATATATAATTTTACAACTTTGAATGTATATAAGTTGAAACACGATCAGACTAACTACAATATGGATCGAGAAAGAACACAGAAAAAATCAAACAAGAAGAACATAGAAAGTATCTGAACCTGTTGTAGAAAATCATAAACAATTGTTCGACCACGCTTCAATTATATATATACTTCAATTGCAGGAACCTCACGAATGCTAAAAATCTATACTTCAATTCTTAGGACTCCTAAAAATCTCTATAGCGTGAAAGTCACCTGATGGTTTAATTGATATGAATTCTATACTTCAATTGTTCAACCACGCTTCAATTTTAAACTTGAAAGGCAAAAGACAAAACTGCCCATACGCAAAAAGTCTTGCTTGCCTTTGACAAAAAAAAATCAATTTGGAAGGTGTGAGCGTAAAAGAAAAGATTGAACCAATTAGCTAACCACAAGAAGCAAAAAAGTCAAATTAAAACTATTTGAGCAAAATGGATATTTTGATCTAACCATAGGAAGCAAAATAAAACTTTACTCTATTTGTTTATAGTGATGGTTTGTTTGTGTCATCAAATTTAGCCTTGGTTTTGTTGCTTATTTACATCATGAGGACCGGGTTTTATGGGCCCATGGTTGATGCCATGATGGAAAAAGATTAAGGGTATAAGTGGCGTTGCATTTGAGTGGACAGTCAATTATATTCTGCCATGTCAATCCTTCTTTTCACTTCTTATTTTGCACTCAAACGTAAGGGGTGCTCCTCTCTCCTCCACTCCTCGTTTGACATCCTAACAGTCGAAAAAAGCAAATGGCACAAGCGATGACTCCCCGTTCCATTGTGTTTACCGTATCAAATGTGGGTTGGCGGCAGTGTTACCGCGTAGTGAATGGTCACCACCAACCTTCCCCGTTTTACACCCCCGTTCACCCTAACGTTAAATTTAAAGCTAGTTGATTTACTTATAACCTTCGGGTATAGGAAAAACCTTAACGTGTGTTACAGCCGACTCATAATCACATATTATTACCTAAATTACATCTAGGATTATGGGTCATTCGCAGCACACGAATCCTCCGTAATAGTTATATATTACTATTTCTAATATATTAGCATTTAATCAAAAATCTAGTTTGTTCACTTATTTATGACATGTATTCTCTTATCCAAATGCACCAATCAGTTTTCTGTGTAACCCAATTTAAGCAAGAGTACCTAGTAATTTATAGTGCGGTTACATCATGGTAACAATCATATTTTGGGTTGCCTAATATAACCTCTTTTGATAAACAAGTCGTGTGAGGCCTAATCAATTTAATAAACTGTTCTCTCTTCATCAGGATGAATACTTCCCAACTTCGATCATTTTTGTCTACCTCTCTATCTTGCAATTCGTCTCTACTTATAAACCCTAGTTTTAACAGTTAAATTGTTAAAAAAAAAAACAACCCTAGTTTTAACAGTTAATTGTTAAAAAAAACCACAACTAGAAGGTACTGTCTGTATCCCCCCTCTCAGTATCAACATCTCATCTTCAATTAACCTTTTCGAAAGAAAAGTTAACGATACTGTTTACGCTCCTAAAACATGGAATATGGTGACGTACTTTTTTGTTCAGGTTAGGGTTAATGTCTTACATAAGTAACTATATGTGTTGTGTACGAATTAACCAATTCAACCCACAACTCATGTTTAATTTGTTCAACTTGTTGATACTGCTTTACAGAGCGGTTTAGCCAAAGAAAATAAGCCGGTTCTTTCTCATCATATCATAAACTTAATCTTATTCTAACTCTTGTCATATAATACAAGACAGATCTTCATTTTTATCACCTAGTATGCATCATTATTTTTATCTTTGATGTCTTAACATGAACATCATTTATCATTGTCTAAACCACACATGAGATAGCCTACCGATTGTAATTTTCACATAGGGGTTACCAACATACGTTAAAGAACAATCGCGGAAATCTCCCCTAGCACCGACCTGGTGAAGGAGTACATAAGTAGTACACCATCATCGCTACATGAAAGGACAATTCATAAGGAAATAAGCAAGCCAATATATTATATTAGACCTATCCTTGACAAATACTATGGATAAACAAGAATTCATATCGACAATTTAAGTCGGATAATGCCAAAAAAAGAAACTAACTCGCCAGTTTAGTAAAATCTAAGCCTTCTACAACACTTAAACAAGTTGTTGGGTGGGGTGACATCATCAAGTATTTGAACCAAAAAGAAAAAAAACCTAGATTGCAGTTGGTCTGTTTTTGTTTCTGTTTCTGTTCAGGTTCTAGAGTTGTTATACGGTGGTGGTGCTCCTCCCATGCCGCGTGAAGGGGGAGCTACACCATAGGGGACCATTTGTGGTGGTCCCCACTGAGAACTGCCACCCGGATGACCACCACCATAAGGAACCATTCCCTCTGCCCGACCACCAACGGGAACATGATGGTAATTTCCATACCCATCAGCATAGCCGCCGCTACTCGCATGCATCGGAGGAGGGTTCATGTAGGGCCCGGAATACATGTTTGGTGCTGCATACAAAATAAACATCGACTTATGAACGGGTCGATTGGGTTACATTTAATCTCTTAAAGTCAAATAAACTAAAAATGAAAAAATTACCGGTTGCCCACTTTTCAGCAGTCAAAATTTCGGCTCGTAACCTCTCAACTTCTCTTGCCATCCCCACAAGCTCTTTATCCATAACTTCCAGTTGTGCCACTTTGTCCACGTTTAAGCGCTTTTGATGCTCAAAAATCAACCTGCGAGAACATGAACAAAAAGATTAAGTTCAGACGCACTATTAAATAATATAGAGGTAGAAAAATGAACAGGTTGTAGGTTGGGTTAATCCGATTCACTTTTTGTCCAAAAATGTAACTTTCTTATAAATATCCCCGGGTCAAATTATTTTATTTAGAAATAAGCTATTTTAACAAAATGACTTACGATGGTTTATACATTATAAATACACTTTAGGTGATTTTCAACCCATTTGGCCCCTTTTAAGCAATTCTATAAATATTACTGGACCCAATATGATTTCAAAAAATATATCATCTGAAACAATGAGCCATTTTTTTGAATAAACTGACTTGGAAGGTTTTATGCATTAAAGATACACTTTGATTGACTTTCAATCCATTTGACCGCTTTTAAGCAAATTTTCTTTTAATTTTACTCATTTGACGCATTAGAAACACATCCCAAGTTGCTTCATTCACAAGTAAATGGATCAAAATTTTAACCTGTAATTATAAAAAAGTAGAAACCACAATGCCATTTACTAACCGTAATTTCTGGTGTTCTTGTTTCAAGCCATCAAGTTCAATCTGCAGATCGGGTAATTTTTCCACATCAGCACGTATCTTCTTCAACTCTTGACCAGACTTCTCAATCTGACCAAGCAGTTCCTGTCTAGTAATCACCAGAGCTCGGGCCTCAGTGTGGGCCCGCTGAAGTTCTTTCTTCACGTTCTCGCCAGCCTGAAGATCAACCTCCATTTTCGAAATCTTGTCCAACAACGATCGTATCTGAATGTCCTTTCAGTCTGGATGGTTCCGATGTGGGCCTTGAGTTTTTGAATATCTTGTGTTGTGGCCACCAGTTCTTGGCGTAAGGCTACATGAATGGTTGCGAGTCGCTGGTTGTCACTTGTTAGCCGTTCTAGTTCGGTTGCTTGAGCCGATAGTTTGCTGTCACCATGCTCGGAGCGATGTGGGTCTACGGAGTGGTGGCCCACGGTGTATAAACCGTGGCGCATCATCCCCGGAGCTTGGGTTGACCGGCTTCCGTATGGTGGTGACCCATGTCTTCTTGCAGACATTTATCTGTTTGATGAGTTGATACGTCAAATATAACTATTAAAAAATTTATACTAATTATGCTTCCAAAAACAATAATTTTATTGCAGACATTTTAATGTACCTATTCAAGAAAGTAAAGAACTTGCCTTTTGCAACTTATATTTGAAGAAATGTCGGGCAATTAATGATGCATAATATTTTTAGTAGTTTTCTTTCAAGAAATATGGAGAAAGTGGAATCTGTTGATCTTATAACTGAAACAATGATCATTTATACATGATATCAGGAGCAAATGTGGAGCATAAAATACTATATTTTGGTTATGCTGAAGTCAAAAAAGTTTTAATTTAATCTATACATGCAGTTACACAGTTACACTTGCCAGAAATTCAAATAAAATGTGCATTCAGTATTCAAAAGCCAAACCATTCGCCTAATTTACAACCGACGTTTTCGTGTAGCTAACTAGTTATAACTTACAAAACTATAGGAAAGGCAAACTTAACATTATTGAATTTTTTTTCCTTAAAATGTTATATCTAATATAGCAATTTCGTTGTATCCGCACTTAGGAAACTCTCTCATTGTAATATATGGCAAGCACGCCGTTAAAGATGTATATATGGAAAACTAAAATGAAGACATGAAGTAGCTTCATTGCAACTTAGCCACATTGTTTACCGAAAAAGACTGCATACAAAACCAGACCAAGAACTAACAAAGCATTTACAAAATCTTTTAATAACCCAATATCACAAACAACTATCCTTTGCAAATGAAACATCTAAAAATATATTACTATATGAGGGTTAGCCCATTGGTTCGACACGTTAGGGTTACGTTGTTGGCTCTCGGTATATATATAGTTGCACACCGTCATACAAACCATCCGAAAAATATATCTCTTTTACCTTCGCAAAAACAACAGATGAGTACATAAAAAATTTATATATATATAATATATATATTATTATAAGCATGATAAAGGAGCCACGGAAACCCAAAATTCAACGTCAATGCACCTCACCTCACCTAAAGCCGGTGCAATTTTATGAACCAAAAGGGATCACTGAAGATAACGCACCATGAATAATCTATTTCATAACTAGATCATCACTTACATATAGTCCAAAATGTAAACCAATTCCACAAGAACACAAAATAGCAACAATTTGCATATACCTCAGGCATTCAGCACTGAAATCAGAACTCTCAACCGAAAACAACGTAAAACTATCAACAAAAAAAATATACTTCACAGCATCTTGCCATGTAAAACCGACTTTAAATATCATTTTTCATAACTAATATACAGTCCATAATGTAAACCAATGCCACAAAAATAAAAATAAAAATAGTAACAATTTGCATATAAATTATAATGCAGCACATAACTAGAATTCTCTTTATATCATCAACAAAAAAAACATTATTTCAATGCATTTTATCATTAAAATGGGGTTTTAACACAAATTTTCATAACTAAAAAGCAAGCCCTAACTAAACGAACGTGAAAAACGATCAAATTTAGGGTTCTAAACAGCTACGGTTTCAATTTAGGGTTCCAAACAAATTAGGGAACAAAAAGTAGCAAAACGATCAAACAAACGCGATAATAATTGAAACAATTTACAGAAATCGTAACAGCAAAACGTATAAGAGTGACGTATATGATAAGGAGATAAAAAAAGAGTGATACCGGTGCAATCGGTGATCGGTAAACAGAAACGCAGGTGTTCCAGTGATCGTACGGCGGTGCAATCGGTGGCGGTCGGAGCAACCGAGCACGGGCGAAAGGTAGACGTACGTCGCTTTGAAATTGATACAGAATTTTGGATGTAAAAGTTTTTTTTTTTCTTTAATGGTTTTAATTCAATTGACACATTGTTACCAACCTATGAGTATATCTACTTTTATAATAAAAAATTAGAATTGACTTCCCCGTGTTGCGAGATCCGCTACAAACCAAAACTGAAAAACATATAAAATAAAATAATCGAATTTATAACTTCAAGTGAGTTACGTAACACAAAACGTATTTATTTTATAGGTATAAATTTAGTTAATCATTTCAAAGGTATAACTTTAGTTACATGATAGAAAAGGAAAACTTATCAATTATTTAAGAAAACAAACAAAAAAGTCACAAAAATTTAACTAACCTTTTATTTTTCTGCAAAATATAAAAATAAACTGTATTTTCTGCAATAATATTAAAAATAAAGCTGATACATTAGTTAAATTAACACAACTATGTAGAAACATAATTTGTTATTAACGACAACCACACTATATATTTATATATAGAGACAGCAAGAAAAAAAACATACAAAACGAAAAAAAAAAACAATGAAAGTAGACACCCACTTTAAACAAATTTTATTCAAACTTTCATATCCGCTTCTGTGAATCATTAGTTTCATCACCACATTTATATTCCCTCTTCCTTTTTTTCTCAATAGTTGTTAACTTCTAAAAAATATCAGTGTGGACCGCTCATCTAACAACACATGTAGGGACCATATAGTAAAGCTTAGTGTTTAAATTTCGAATCAACAAAACTTCACTTGTAACAAGCTAAGTAAACTCTCTTAGGATATTGTTCACTTTGTATTTGAAAAACCATCTAGAATTCACGGTTTTGTTTTCACCTGATGAGTTGTTCGCTCAAGCAAAACTTGTCTTTGGTAGAGAAGGTTTTCACACCCCCCCCATAAGGAAGGCTTCGTTCTCCTCCTCAACCGAAGTGAGACTTACATCTCCACCCCCCTTAGGGAGCCCAGCGTCCTCGCTGGCACACCGGCCCGGCCCCTGACTCTGATACCATTTGTAACAGCCCAAGTAAATTGTGCAAAGGTATTGTCCGCTTTGCCCCTGATGTGTTGCTCATCCAGGAACTCATGGTTTTGTTTTCACCTGACGAGTTGCTCGCCCAGGCAAAACGCGTCTTGGTAGAGAAGGTTTCCACCCCTTTATAAGGAAGGCTTCGTTCTTTCCTCAACCGATGTGAGACTTACATCACTGGTGCTAACAACTTGTATTATTATATATATAATAATATGAGTATATCTAATAACAAAAAATTATGAGTATATCTAGTTTTATAATAAAAAATATGAGTATATCTACTTTTAGAAAAAGTGTATCATAAAAAATGTCTTAACGTACGTTGCGTACGCGATGGCAAAATCGCACCTTATGTTTTAAAAAAATAAAATCGCATGTACATTAATATAGTGAAATCGCATGTACAAAAAAATCGCATGTACATTTAAAATAGGAAATCGTACGTACAAAATAAAGTAAAATCGCATGTATAAAAAAATAAAGAAAAAGAGAAATCGCATGTTATAAAGAAATTTTCGCATGTTGTAAGGCAATCTCGTACGCAACGTACGTTAAGCCATATTGTACAATAACCGCCTCTCTACTTTTATATGTATTTTTACAATAGAAAATTCCGAGTATATCTACTTTTATGTATTTTTATCTATTTTTTATAAGGTTTACAACCATGTCCCAATTAGATTTGGGAGGGTGTATGTATAAGACTATGTGTTATTGATTCAAGTTTAAGAGTATGATTGATCTTAGTCGGTGTGTTATCGTACTACTTTCGTAGGATTTAGGGCATGGGGGTGTCAAACACTATGCAGGAGGGGAGTGAAACATAGGGCATTAGCCTGGTAACGGTTGAAATGGTGAAGGGCGTGACTACTTTAATCAATGCGGTTCCGACGTGGTGGTGGTCACACCTTGGGTATGATTTCAAGTCGCTAAATCTTTTATGCCTATGAATCCTAATAAGATTCTAACCATCTTTCTTAATTTGTCCCTTCCTTTATCTTTTATGTCCATTCAGATTTAGAATGTGTATTTTTTGTTGATCAACGGAAGCATGGTTGTCTTTTTCAAAAAAAAAATCTGGTCGAAAAAGACGACTCAAACCCTAACTAGAACTTTCTGGTCTTGGTTAACGATTTTCACTCATGTGCGGTGTTAATCTACAGACTACACACCTTCTTGGTAAGTTTTTCTTTGTTAAATCTATTTTTCTTTGATTTGTTTGATATCGGAAATAAAATTAGGTTTTTGATTGGATCCAGATTCGATTCCGATTTGGTGTTTGTTCTTTTAAAATTCTTGCATTCACTGTCTTGGTCTTCAAATTAGCTCCAAACCAGGTTCCTTATTGAATTGTATTAATTAAATATGTTACATATTTACCAAAGTTTAGGGTTTTATATAATGATTTGACTAAAAGGGGAGCATGTATTAATGTTTTTATATATATTTCTCTATTAGAATACTATATAAAATTGGTTAGGTTATTGTCTGCTTCTAATTGGTGTTCTAATTGTTTTAGTATTGGCATTTGACTTCATTATCATCAATGTTAGTGCCTGCTTCTTCTTACTTTTTTATATACTTTTATTTTGGATCTAAAATTCTGAACCATTTTTATATATAACTTCTTACTATATTGTTCTGGTACAATTATTACTAGTTTAAGTTACACGGATGGTCTCATAATAAATTATATTATTTAATAATGTTGACACGAACTTTTAAATGAAAAAAAACGTTCTAGTACTGATTTTGTTTTTAGTGTTAATGAGATGATTATGCTTATTAAATCAAAATTGGCTTAAACTTATTATTAGATACTGAATTTAAATTTAATTTAAACTGGAAAATTATTTCCTACTATATACAATTTAATTTAAAAAACTAAAATTATTTGATAAGTTAGGAAAGACATAAATATTATATTTGTTTTAAATCTAATGACAAACTTACATATTTTAAATCAATATCGTGATAAGTAAATGATTAATTACGGAATTAGAGTTAGAATTGAAACCATTTACTATTTCCAAATTTTAAATTCAATCTAATTGATAATTAAGAAAAAATTAGTTATTGTATTTGTTTTTAATGTTAATGAGACTATTATGTTTTTAACATCAAATTTCAGTTCAAAATTAAGGAAACTTTAAATCATGTGTTGTAATGCAATCCTTGTGTTTTTCCTCCTAAACACAGTAACAATAGATTAAGATGTTGTCACGTGGCAATAAGTGGTGTAAGAGGCTGCCAAATGATCATAAATTGTTTTGCTTTATTATAATGTATAGATATAGATTTTTAAACATGCAATTTCTATTTTTTTAAATTCTTTGCGGTAAGGTTTTATTTTTTTATATTGTTGTAACAATCAAGCTAATTTTTTAGTGTTAACCATGAGGCTAATTTTTTTATTGACATGAATTTTTGGGTGCCTGAAACATCTATATAAGAATATGAACATTGCCATGAATTTCTTTTATTTTGTTTAGAGATTGATAACAAAAGATTAAAAAAACATTTAGAAGATGGCAAACTAGTAATTTGTGCTTGACTTGAATATGTCAAGCACTGAATTCAAGACTAGAGTATCACACCTTAACCGATGACAAAAACTTTGGAGTGAGACGAACGAGATTGTTCAAAACATCATAACGTACTATTTCCGACAATAATTTAATAAACGAGATTCGTTTCATTCATAATTTTCAAGAATACAATGTTTCGAAAGGAGATACAAGATTTAAATATAACATAACCAAACAAGTAAAAGATTACATAACAAAATTTGGGTGTGTTTCTAGTCCACCCAAAGTAGATTTCTTGAGATTTCATTATCAGTTTCCTGCAACATGTATTAAAGTATGTGTCAAAACAAAAGGTCGGTGAGCATAGAAGTTTGGTCTACATAGCATAAGTATAAAAGTCTTGAATCCAACATGGCAATTTGTACACTAAGTTATATATCACACTAGCATGCAAAACCTATATGTCAACCCAAAGTGTTCACTAGCATAATCTCGTCACCGAAGTGAACAAAACCGTTAGTACTTAACAATGACCCCAAAACGGGCGGTGTGCTACTCATATAGTGTTATACATGTTAAAGCAGGCTTGCAAAGTTAATGACAATTAGGTTTCTGTAACATCTCGTAAAATCGTGTTCAATAGTATAGTGACACGTGTTGTATTTTAAACTTAGTCTGTTAAAGACTAATAAGGACTAAAGGTGTCAACATGCTCAAACTGAGCCTCTAAGTGACTGGCCGATGTCAACATGCTTGAAACTTGGCCTCTGAGTGACTGATATGTCAACATGCCTAGCCTCTGAGTGACTGATATGTCAACATGCCTAGCCTCTGAGTGACATCGGAGTCAACATGCTTATAGTGGGCCTCTGAGTGATCATTTATGAAGTCATAACTCTCATGCGTGCCAATTGATGGACGAGATGGTTCAATTCTGTAAATATATGAAAGTTGGATAATGGAGGGATTAAAAGTGTCAACATGTTAATTTACACCTCTGAATGACCTTTTAACGAACCGAGAGCTCGACAATGTTCGGGCATAGCCCCGGGTACGCCAAATATTGACTACGAAGGGCTAAACGTGCTAAAAAGGTATTTTAGGAGTTTTTAAGGGTGTTTAATAAGTTGAGGGGCTAAAAGTGATAAAATTCAAATATGCCTATAGGGTGCTCGCGGGCGCGAGAGGCAAGCCTTGTGCCTCTCGGGGCGCGAGAAGCCTGTATCTGCAGAAAGTTTGCTTGGCATCCACACATATTGCCAAAAACCATTTAATTCGAAACCATGGACTTGCAAACAGCTATGCCACGTTTTAGGACACTTGTAAGCTTCCTCTTACACCCCTTAGCACCTGGCATCACATCCTTCAAGCTCTCCAACTATAAATAGGTGCAAATGTTCAACCTTTGAACTTGCACCATTCTCATTCTCAACTCTATCTCCCTCCTCTGGAAGTTCCTAACTGAAAGGAGCATCCAACTTAGTTCTGTTGCATTCTAGGAACCTCTTGTAAGTGTTCCTTCCTTGTGCATTTTCGTTTATAGGCTTTTATAGCCAAAAGTCAAGCGTTTTATGGAGAACGCTTTTGACTTTCAGTTAAGACCACTATGGTCCAGCCATTGTTCGTAACGAACATGGCTAAGTGATCGTAATAAGGTAGGTGTTAATCTCTATAAAGGGCACCTCCTGAAGATCACGTTTGCTAGACCAATTGACAGGTCAAAGTTATGATATTAAAAAGTCAAACATGCCATTTTTCGGAAAAAAATCATAAATTGATCTTATATATATTATGAAACCTGTTTTGACACTTAAACAAGTTGGTAATAATTATTAGAATATGTAAGAACATGTTCAGCTCGTCAATTACAGTTCTAGGGTCGGTTCGCAACCGAAAGTCGCAAAGTTTGACTTCTGCTTTGACTTTCGATTCTGACCCGATTTAGATTAGTTACCACTTATCTAAAGTTGCATTATGATCGTAATATAATGTAGCATAACCTTCTGAGGTTATATTACTTGATCATAATCAGAATCTGAGTTTATGCGCAAGTTCCATAATTATGTTATTCTTGATTAAAATGCCCTTTTTGCATAAAACAAGGTTTTAATGATAATGGACTTGCAAACATATTGCCAAAAACCATTTAATTCGAAACCATGGACTTGCAAACAGCTATGCCACGTTTTAGGACACTTGTAAGCTTCCTCTTACACCCCTTAGCACCTGGCATCACATCCTTCAAGCTCTCCAACTATAAATAGGTGCAAATGTTCAACCTTTGAACTTGCACCATTCTCATTCTCAACTCTATCTCCCTCCTCTGGAAGTTCCTAACTGAAAGGAGCATCCAACTTAGTTCTGTTGCATTCTAGGAACCTCTTGTAAGTGTTCCTTCCTTGTGCATTTTCGTTTATAGGCTTTTATAGCCAAAAGTCAAGCGTTTTATGGAGAACGCTTTTGACTTTCAGTTAAGACCACTATGGTCCAGCCATTGTTCGTAACGAACATGGCTAAGTGATCGTAATAAGGTAGGTGTTAATCTCTATAAAGGGCACCTCCTGAAGATCACGTTTGCTAGACCAATTGACAGGTCAAAGTTATGATATTAAAAAGTCAAACATGCCATTTTTCGGAAAAAAATCATAAATTGATCTTATATATATTATGAAACCTGTTTTGACACTTAAACAAGTTGGTAATAATTATTAGAATATGTAAGAACATGTTCAGCTCGTCAATTACAGTTCTAGGGTCGGTTCGCAACCGAAAGTCGCAAAGTTTGACTTCTGCTTTGACTTTCGATTCTGACCCGATTTAGATTAGTTACCACTTATCTAAAGTTGCATTATGATCGTAATATAATGTAGCATAACCTTCTGAGGTTATATTACTTGATCATAATCAGAATCTGAGTTTATGCGCAAGTTCCATAATTATGTTATTCTTGATTAAAATGCCCTTTTTGCATAAAACAAGGTTTTAATGATAATGATCTTGAAAATAAGTTTCCTACTGATGTAATATTATAAGTAGGATTATTTGGGATGTTAAATCAGATTATAAACTGAGTTTACAAGCAGGTCCTTGAATTATGTCGATAAATGACGATTTAGCTATTGTGGCTCATAAAATGGTTTTAATCAAATCTTTTCAAGGTAAATCATTTACCTACTGATTTTTATATTAAATAGCATATCTTAGACATTTTAATCTGACCTTAACATCAGTTTTCGTAGGACATCGCATAAGACGTCATTTTACGACATAAGCGCCGTTTCGACGCATATTATGGTTTTAAACCATATTAGTTGACCAAGGCTTGTTACCTACTGATTTTAAAACTTATTTTAAATATTTTTATAGTAAGTACATGTTATAAACTCAGAATCCCAAATAATTTATAAACTATATGTAAAATGACCAAAATGCCCCTTCGGTGCATAGTTTGGTCATAAAAGATGAATTACACATATAATTAATATCCTACTAATATTGTACATGAATAACTTATTTTTCCATAATACTTATAGTTATAACATTAAACTATATTCAAGTTCCTTTTGTACGGTATGAAATTACCGAAACGCCCTTATGAGGCATAGTTTCATTTTAAAACCTTAACGGGCATATAAGTTGATATCTTACTGATATTACAACTTAATTAAAATATAATCGCATATAGAACTTGTCCATGACTTATTCGGTTACCCATTATCGCTTATAAGTGTACGGTTAATTATACGTAACTAGTTTGCGGAATTTAACCAAAACGGGTTTAACCTTATCATTTTAAACTCAAAATCCATAATGTTAGTTGTTTACCCATTTTATACAAGTCAAAGTACTTGTTGGGTTTAAACTACATTCTATCCAATCATCGTTTAATCAAGCGTTATGCATTTTGATCCTGTACACTACTCGGTCTAAGTCTATGACTTAAATAAGACCGTTAGTATTTAATTGGTTAGCTTATGCCATAATCCAGACTAGAGCCTTCCGGTAAATGCTATCTGCACTTAGCTCATTTTGAATACGGCTGGAATATAATCTTGCATTTTAAACAAGGCTAATTCAGGTAAATACTCTTGACTTATTTTCCCTATACGGGCTTGGGATACGGTAAATTATTACCGCTTGGTCAGAAATGGGATCAATCGAATGCCGGATTGTGGCTAGCAAATCCGCATATTCTGTTTTAATCAATTTTGTTTGATAACTTAAACATCAGGGGTTAAATTACCGTGTCCTGGATATCCTCGGCTCATTACATTAAATAATGGCCACGACCTTAGCGCGGGGTGTAGGCATACACCTGACAGACGCTCAAATGCAAATTATCCAAGAAGTTGGGGATTATGCCTCTGTGAGTTCTAAGTGGTGTGTATTTAATCATGTCTCGGTCTGTACTGGGCCCTGTATGTATGGACAAACATGTGAATCTGTTAACAAGGTTACAAAGTAACTTTCCCAAGTTATAAAAGATTTATGCCTGTGCACTTAAATCTAAATTCTAAAATGTTTTCAAAATGAGTCAGTTGGGTGTATTTACAAGCGAAAGTTGACGTATTTTCAAAAGACTAAGCTGCAGGTACAATACGAAATAGGCTGGAAGCTGCTCGGTAGTGAAATAAGAGGATCTTGCAAATCCTTAGATCTGCCCTAAAGTCTGTTTTATATTCTTTCTTCGTACATTTTATGATCCGCCTATGGATCTTCTATTACGAGGCTGTATATTATTTTGTATTTCAAACATTTGGTTTGTAATAGTAATTTTACTCCAAGACTTCCCTGTGTCGTGTTTAATTGGGTATGATATTATCAACTGATCGTCACGATACTCCCCACCCGAGCCCACCGGTGTATGGATTTGGGTTGGAAATCCGGGCGTGACAGGTTGGTATCAGAACCAACGTTTGAGAGCATTAAACACTAACCTTCTTGTGTTTAATCTCAAACTTACACGAGCACATTCCTTAGACTTCCGAGTCTAGGCATTGACCTAGGATTACTCATATCATTATTAAGATATTAGTATTGTTTTAAATTTGATTTTTAACAGGAAAATGCGACCAAGAGTAAGAGGACAAAGTGGGAAAGGAAAAGGTACAATGAGGGGAGGACCATCGGGGCGCATCGCTTCTCAACCTCACAACTCAGATTCCTACCAAGAATCAGGAGATTCGTCTCCTTGGCAACCAGCGAGACACTCTGTCTCTCATAGACACTCGCCCCCACATTCCCAAAATTCTTACCACTCTCACCACTCCTATCATTCACACCATTCTCACCATTCTCATCATTCCCATTCACACTCTTATCATGAAGAATTTAACCCTAACCATTACTTTAACACGCCTCCAGCCGATCAAAATCAGTTGGACCAACCAAACCCTATGGACGAGGACTCCGACCCGGAGATGCCGCCGTCAGGATCAAATACGCATCCCATATAAATTTCAAGCGATTCAAACTCTTACGCTGGATCGCCATATCAAGGTCCTGACGAATGGAACCAATATTGGAACCAATTTACCTTTGCCAACACTACTTTCCATCACCCAACCACCTCCTATACAAGAAGACGTTCACATGGAACCGGTGACCAACCTCAACCACCACCCGGACCACCAAGGAGGAAGCATGGAGCACGTATGTCGGTACGCGCAGGTCAAAGGTCGGGATCGCTGCCACCTTTGCCCAACTCCTACCCTACAATTCAAGAGGACCCACAAATAGGTGGACCCTCTAATGTTTCACCTGTAGTGGAACCAACACCAACACCTACGGTTCAACCACCACCATCGGGTTATAGTAACCCAATCCCCACATATCCAGATACGTCTGGATATGATCCTTTTAACCTGTCTACACCAGTAGACTATCAAGCATGATCGCAAGACCCCTATATGCAAGCAGTTATGCACAACGCACTTTACCCGTCTCCTTTCCCACCTGCTTATCCACCGACTGGATATCCACTTATGGGTACCAGTATCCGGTTATGCCACAACCACAACCACAACCACAACCTCCGCCACCACTTGAGGCCATAAACGAAGCCTTAGAAAGAATGAAAGAAATTCAACAACAAGCGGAGAAAACGGAGAAGAAGACGAACAAGTTCTTCAAGAAACTCTCCAAGTTGGTCAAGGGAAAGAAGGATGAGTGAAGTCACTTCTAATATATGTTAGTCCCTGCGAGGACATTGTTATTTCTTTTAGTCCCTACGTGGACATTATGTTTCCTGTAGTCCTTGCATGGACAATTTATTTCATTTTGTTTTTTTGGTATTGTAATTTCTATTAGGAATTTAATGAAGTATTTTTGGAATTATATATATATTCATCCTCTTCAAACAAGCGTCTCGATTTTACTCGAAATTTATGCTCTGCCATATAATTCCAAAAAGATCTTAATGGTTTTGATTAGCCAAGTGGCACATACCACACATTTGGCTAATTTATAAATGATAGTTAAGTACGAAGGGGTCTTCTATCATGATAGTTAAGGGAAGTTATCCTTCTATCCAGAGGTGGTGGACTTAAGTTCAAGCCTCCAAGTCGTTAAGGTCAATGCAACCATGACTATTAATCAACCATTATTACTCTTGGTAGTGTGACTTGAGGAATCACACTAGCCTTCAAGGTAAAGGACTATGTCTTAACCTTATATAGCCTATGTGATCAAAATTGATCTCGGCTAATATCCTCAGTGCGATGATTAAACATCCATTAGTGATGTATTGCCCTTGGGGCTATGATAAAACATCCATTAGTGATGTATTGCCCTTGGGGCTATGATTAAACATCCATTTAGTGATAATTTGCCTTTGAGCAATACTACATTGTCAAATGACAACGACAAATGTGGGTAATATAACCCCATGCCTAAATTCTATGTCCATTAGTCGCAGGCCTATGTGCCATATTTTATGTCCATTAGTGACAGGCCTATGTGCCATAAATTTTATGTCCTTCGTGACTAGCTTAAGAGCTAAATGTAATTGTCAAATACGGCAATGACAGTTGTGACATTACGATCCGATGTCTAGTAATATATGGACTATGTCCAAATTTTATTTGCCTTTGATGGTCCTATTAAGACCTAGACCAAATATAGATATATTAAGCCTAAGAGTTGTGATGTTATTCACATTAGTATAGGCAATGGATTGTTATATCCAATGTATAAAGCCAATATGGTTGATATACCATGGCTAAGTGAAGTTTTATTGGTATATAGAACCAAAGCTCAAAAATGGCTAACTCGGATGAGGCACAAAGTAGCCACCGAGAGTTGACTCTAATAAAGCCGAAGACAAAGATAATAATAATGATAATTTTCAAGCTCGCATTGATGCGTCTGTTAAAAAGGCCATGGGAAAGGCCATAGAAAAGCTTAGGGAGTCGAGTGCTACTCGATCCAGACCCTTATCTATTCCACCATCTTCAGCTCATAAGGAGAGCTCAGTTCACTCTTCAAATGCGAAGAGTGAACCAAAGAAACTGGAATTTGCTAATAGGACCCGTTCTCTTAAAAACGGATGTACCTACAAATACTTTGTCTCCTATAAGCCCCAAGACTTTAACGGGAGAAAGGAGCTGTAGAAGCTTTGAAGTGGCTTGACGAGATGGAGACAATAGTGGATATCAGCGGCTGTGCTGATAAGGATGTGGTTAAGTATGTATCACAGTCCTTTAAGGGCGATGCCCTAATCAGGTGGAAAGCCATGATCCAGTCTACAGGTAAAGTACACCTGTATAATTTGGGATGGTCCAAGTTTGTGGACCTTGTTAAGGAAACTTATTGCCCACCTCGTGAGGTGGAGAAATTAGAGACAGACTGTTTGTCTCTTTCCATGAAAAACCTAGATTTTCGGAAATATGTTCCGATTTCAACTCCCAATCTAGGTTAGTTTCCTATCTGAGCACCCCCTAAAACCAAACACATTGCGCGTTTTATCAATGGGTTAGCTCCTGAAATTAAGGGCATGGTAAAGGCTGCTCAGCCTAGTACCTACATGTCCGCTGTTGACCTGTCCCTATCCCTCACCCTTGATCTAGTGAGGCAAAAGTTAGTTAAGTCTGAAACTGACTGGAAAAGAAAGAGAGAAGATGATAACTCCCAAAAGTTTAATAAGAAAAATAAAGGGAGATTTGGGTTCAAAAGGAACCAAGACAAGTCGACCACGACGCCAACATGCAAGACTTGCAACCGCAGGCATTAGGGACAGTGTAGTTATGATCCACAAGCCAAACCCTATGGCATCTGTAAGAGAAAGGGGCATAAAACCCTATAATGCAAGGATCTTAAGGATGTCGTCTGCTACGTCTGCAATGAAAAAGAGCATATTAAGACTAACTGCCTAAGAATCTTAAGAGTGCGAAGCCTGGAGAGGCCAAAAAGGGGAATGCACGTGCCTTTCAGATGACTACAAGAGAGGCTGTTAATGACAACAATGTCATAACAGGTACAATCCTCATTAACAATATTTATGCTAGAGTTCTTTTTGATTCGGGTACAAATAGATCTTTTGTTGATCATAAGTTTAGTAAACTATTAAACCTGCCCATAAGAACTCTAGATAAAACTTATGAGATAGAACTTGCTGATGGAAGTTTAGAATCAGTATCTTCCATTCTTGATGGATGTTCTATATCCATTAAGAATCATTCCATTCCTATCTCTCTTTTGCCAATGAAATTGGCAGGATTCGATGTAGTTTTAGGCATGGATTGCTTATCTCATAACCAAGCCCGCATTGCCTGCGATAAGAAACTCATCGAAATCAAAACCCCATCCGGTGAAATGATCACCATCCCTGGAGACTCACACTACGGATTGCCAGACAAGGTGTCGTTATTTAAGGCATCCAAGTGTTTGAGGAAAGGTCGTGTCATTTACATGGCACAAGTTACTAATAATGAGCCTAAGCCAAATATTGAAGACCTACCGGTTATTTCGGAGTATTCCGATGTTTTCCCCAAGGAATTACCAGGCCTACCTCCAGACAGACAAGTGGAGTTTGGGATTTATATCATACCAGGATCAGCACCCGTAGCTAGAGCTCCATATAGACTAGCACCAACGGAAATGAAGGAGTTAAGAGTTCAATTGGATGAACTCTTAGAGAAAGGCTTTATTCAGCCTAGTTCCTCGCCTTGGGGAGCTCCTGTCTTCTTCGTTAAGAAGAAAGACGGTTCAATGCGGAGTTGCGTTGACTACCGAGAACTAAACAAGTTAACAATTAAGAACCGTTATCCATTGCCCAGGATCGATGATTTATTCGACCAACTTCAAGGGGCTAGTTACTTCTCCAAGATTGATTTAAGATCTGGTTGTCATCAGCTGAAGGTTAGAAGTGAAGATGTTCCTAAGACAGCCTTCAGGACCCGTTATGGTCATTTTGAATTCTTGGTGATGCCTTTTGGGCTCACAAATGCACCTGCGGCATTCATGGATCTCATGAATAGAGTCTGCAAGCCATATCTGGATAAGTTTGTCATTGTCTTTATAGACAACATACTTATTTACTCTCGTAATCAAGCTGATCACAAGAAACATCTTCGGTGCATCTTAGAACTTCTAAGGCAAGGGAAGCTTTATGCTAAATTCTCTAAATGTGAGTTTTGGCTTAGAGAAGTCAAATTTCTTGGACATATGGTAAGTGAGCGTGATATCCAAGTGGATCCCCCCAAAATAGAGACCATAATGATTTGGGAAGTACCCAAAACCCCATCAGAGATTCGTAGTTTTCTAGGATTGGCTGGTTACTATAGGAGGTTCATTGAGAACTTCTCGAGGATTGCCACTCCTTTAACTACCTTAACCCGTAAGAATGTTAAGTATAATTGGGGTCCAAAAAAACAAGAATCTTTTGAGGTTCTTAAACACAAGTTAAGCAATGCTCCTGTGTTATCACTACCTGAGGGTGTTGAAGACTTTGTTGTTTACTGTGATGCTTCGCACACTGGCATGGTTGTGTGCTAATGCAAAAAGGCAAGGTGATTGCCTATGCATCACTACAGTTAAAGGTGCACGAAAGAAATTACACCACCCACGACTTGGAATTGGGTGCCGTTGTATTTGCACTAAAACTGTGGAGACAATACCTGTATGGCACAAAGTGTATTATATACACTGACCATAAGAGGTCTCCAGCATCTGTTCAATCAGAAGGAATTGAACATGCGACAGCGCCGTTGGATGGAAACGCTTAATGACTATGATTGCGAGATTCGCTATCATCCAGGCAAGGCAAATATAGTTGCTGATGCCTTAAGTCACAATAGAACGGGTTAAACCTATAAGGATTAACGCCAAGAGCATTGAGCTCAGAATTAGCTTAAATGAGAAGCTATTGGATGCACAAAAGCAAGCCCTATTAGAAGCTAATGCTCCTCATGAAGGATTTCACGGAACTATTGATCAGTTAACGCCTGGAAAGGATGGAATCCTTAGATTTAATGATAGAATTTGGGTTCCAATCTTTGGAGGACTTAGGGATCTAATCTTCCAAGAATCGCATAATACCATATACTCAGTTCACCCAGGTGGTGACAAGATGTATCAAGATCTGAAAAAGAATTATTGGTGGATGGGTTTGAAGAAATCAATAGCCACTTATGTAGCTAAGTGTCTGATGTGTTCGCAAGTTAAGGCCGAACATCAGAAGTCGTCAGGACTTCTATAACAGCTTAAAATTCCCACTTGGAAATGGGAAATGGTAATATGGACTTAATTACCAAGTTACCTAAGACCAAAAGTGGAAATGACACTATTTGGGTCATTGTGGATAGGCTGACTAAGTCAGCACATTTCTTGCCAATAAAGGAAACATATAATTAAGGCAAATTGGCTAAGTTGTACATGGACAAGATTGTGTCCCTACACGGTGTGCCGGTATCTATTGTATCTGATAGAGATACTAGATACACATATCACTTTTGGAAGAGTTTCCAACAATCTTTAGGCACAAGATTGAACTTTAGTACGGCTTACCATCCGCAGACCGATGGTCAAAGTGAGCGTACTATCCAGACGTTGGAAGACATGCTCTGGGCATGTGTGATTGATTTAGGTGGAAGTTGAGATGACCACTTACCCCCAATAGAATTCTCCTACAATAATAGTTATCATACAAGCATCAATGCTGCTCCTTTTGAGGCCTTGTATGGGAGAAAATGTAGAACGCCCGGGTGTTGGGCAGAAGTTGGGGAAGCCCAACTATCAGGACCATAGATTGTCCTGGAGACCACGTACAAATTGTACAAATCCGTGATCGTCTCAAAGCTGCCAGAGATAGGTAGAAGAGCTATACTGACAAGAGGCGTAAACATCTTAAGTTCCAAGTAGGGGACAAAGTCATGTTAAAAGTGTCACCCTGGAAAGGTGTGATGCGCTTTGGGAAGAAGGGCAAGTTAAGCCCAAGATATATCGGACCATTCGAGATAGTCGAATGTGTCGGCACTGTAGCTTATAAGCTAGGATTGCCAGAGGAGCTAAGTGGAATCCATGATGTGTTCCACATCAGTAACCTTAAGAAATGTCTAGCCGATGAGCCGCTACCAATGTCGCACAAAGATATGCAAATTGACGAAAACCTGAGGTTCGTTGAGAAACCGATTTCAATCGAGGATTGACAGATTAAGAAGCTCCGACGGAAATTGATACTATAGTAAAGGTTAAGTGGGATGCTTTTAGCGGTCCCGAGTATACATGGGAGGTTGAGTCCACTATGGGACAAAAATACCCCCATCTTTTTGAATAAAATCTCGAGGTCGAGATTTTTTAAGGGGGTGAGGATGTAACACCTCGTAAAATCGTGTCCAATAGTATAGTGACACGTGTTGTATTTTAAACTTAGTCTGTTAAAGACTAATAAGGACTAAAGGTGTCAACATGCTCAAACTGAGCCTCTGAGTGACTGGCCGATGTCAACATGCTTGAACTTGGCCTCTGAGTGACTGATATGTCAACATGCCTAGCCTCTAGAGTGACATCGGAGTCAACATGCTTATAGTGGGCCTCTGAGTGATCATTTATGAAGTCATAACTCTCATGCGTGCCAATTGATGGACGAGAGGGTTCAATTCTGTAAATATGTGAAAGTTGGATAATGGTGGGATTAAAAGTGTCAACATGTTAATTTACACCTCTGAGTGACCTTTTAACGAACCGAGAGCTGACAATGTTCGGGCATAGCCCCGGGTACGCCAAATATTGACTACGGAGGGCTAAACGTGCTAAAAAGGTATTTTAGGAGTTTTTAAGGGTGTTTAATAAGTTGAGGGGCTAAAAGTGATAAAATTCAAATCTGCCTATAGGGTGCTCGCGGGCGCGAGAGGCAAGCCTTGTGCCTCTCGCGGGGCGCGAGAGGCAAGCCTTGTGCCTCTCGCGGGGCGCGAGAGGCCTGTATCTGCAGAAAGTTTGCTTGTCATCCACACATATTGCCAAAAACCATTTAATTCGAAACCATGGACTTGCAAACAGCTATGCCACGTTTTAGGACACTTGTAAATTCCTCTTACACCCCTTAGCACCTGGCATCACATCCTTCAAGCTCTCCAACTATAAATAGGTGCAAATGTTCAACCTTTGAACTTGCACCATTCTCATTCTCAACTCTATCTCCCTCCTCTGGAAGTTCCTAACTGAAAGGAGCATCCAACTTAGTTCTGTTACATTCTAGGAACCTCTTGTAAGTGTTCCTTCCTTGTGCTTTTCGTTTATAGGCTTTTATAGCCAAAAGTCAAGCGTTTTACGGAGAACGCTTTGACTTTCGTTAAGACCACTATGGTCCAGCCATTTTTCGTAACGAACATGGCTAAGTGATCGTAATTAGGTAGGTGTTAATCTCTATAAAGGGCACCTCCTGAAGATCACATTTGCTAGACCAATTGACAGGTCAAAGTTATGATATTAAAAAGTCAAACATGCCATTTTTCGAAAAAAAATCATAAATTGATCTTATATATTTATGAAACCTGTTTTGACACTTAAACAAGTTGGTAATAATTGTAAAATGTAAGAACATGTTCAGCTCGTCAATTTCAGTTCTAGGGTGGGTTCGCAACCGAAAGTCGCAAAGTTTGACTTCTGCTTTGACTTTCGATTCTGACCCGATTTAGATTAGTTACCTACTGATCTAAAGTTGCATTATGATCGTAACATAATGTAGCATAACTTTCTGAGGTTATATTACATGATCATAATCAGAATCTGAGTTTATGCGCAAGTTCCATAATTATGCCATTCTTGATTAAAATGCCCTTTTTGTATAAAACAAGGTTTTAATGATAATGAACTTGAAAATAAGTTTCCAACTGACGTAATATTATAAGTAGGATTATTTGGGTTGTTAAATCAGATTATAAACTGAGTTTACAAGCAGGTCCTTGAATTATGTCGATAAATGACGATTTAGCCCTTGTGGCTTATAAAATGGTTTTAATCAAATATTTTCAAGGTAAATCATTTACCTACTGATATTTTATATTAAATAGCATATCTAAGACATTATAATCTGACCTTAACATCAGTTTTCGTAGGACATCGCATAAGACGTCATTTTACGACATAAGCGCCGTTTCGACGCATATTATGGTTTTAAACCATATTAGTTGACCAAGGATTGTTACCTACTGATTTTAAAACTTATTTTAAACATTTTTATAGTAAGTACATGTTATAAACTCAGAATCCCAAATAATTTATAAACTATGTGTAAAATGACCAAAATGCCCCCTCGGTGCATAGTTTGGTCATAAAAGATAAATTGCACATATAATTAATATCCTACTGATATTGTATCATGAATAATTTATTTTTCCACAATACTTATAGTTATAACATTAAATTCTATTCAAGTTCCTTTTATACGGTATGAATTTACCGAAACGCCCTTATGAGGCATAGTTTCATTTTAAAACCTTAACGGGCATATAAGTTGATATCTTACTGATATTACAACTTAATTAAAATATAATCGCATATAGAACTTGTCCATGACTTATTCGGTTACCCATTATCGCTTATAAGTGTACGGTTGATTATACGTAACTAGTTTGCGGAATTTAACCAAAATGGGTTTAACCTTATCATTTTAAACTCAAAATCCAGAATGTTAATTGTTTACCCATTTTATACAAGTCAAAGTACTTGTTGGGTTTAAACTACATTCTATCCAATCATCGTTTAATCAAGCGTTATACATTTTGATCATGTACACTACTCGATCAAAGTCTATGACTTAAATAAGGCCGTTAGTATTTAATTGGTTAGCTTATGCCATAATCCAGACTAGAGCCTTCCGGTAAATGCTATCTGCACTTAGCTCATTTTGAATACGGCTGGAATATAATCTTGCATTTTAAACAAGGCTAATTCAGGTAAATACTATTGACTTATTTTCCCTATACGGGCTTGGGATACGGTAAATTATTACCGCTTGGTCAGAAATGGGTCGAATGCCGGATTGTGGCTAGCAAATCCGCATGTTCTGTTTTAATCAGTTTTGTTTGATAACTTAAACATCTGGGGTTAAATTACCGTGTCCTGGATATCCTTGGCTCATTACATTAGATAATGGCCACGACCTTAGCGCGGGGTGTAGGCATACACCTGACAGACGCTCAAATGAAAATTACCCAAGACGTTGGGGATTACTCCTCTGTGAGTTCTAAGTGGTGTGTATTTAATCATGTCTCAGTCTCTGTACTGGGCCTTGTATGTATGGACAAACATGTGAATCTGTTAACAAGGTTACGAAGTAACTTTCTCAAGCTATAAAAGATTTATGCCCTGTGCACTTAAATCTAAATTCGAAAATGTTTTCAAAATGAGTCAGTCAGTGAAAGCTGACGTATTTTCAAAAGACTAAGCTGCAGGTACAATACGAAATAGGCTGGAAGCTGCTCGGTAGTGAAATAAGAGGATCTTGCAAATCCTTAGATCTGCCCTAAAGTCTGTTTTATATTCTTTCTTTGTACATTTTATGATCCGCCTGTGGATCTTCTATTACGAGCCTGTATATTATTTTGTATTTCAAACATTTGGTTTGTAATAGTAATTTTACTCCAAGACTTCCACTGTGCCATGTTTAATTGAGTATGATTTTATCAACTAACGTCACGATACTCCCAACCCGGGCCCACCGGTGTATGGATTTGGGTTGGAAATCCGGGGTGTGACAGTTGCATGAATGTATTCCAGCATGTATAAACGTAAAGTATGACAAGTAGCATGTTTATTAATTGAGTGTTTGTATAAGATTGATTGTGTGTGTTTAGTGAGTTAATATGTTATACATTCCACATCCAAAAGTAGTTTGAAACAGAAAGAGTGTCATGTATACTCACGGCTTGTGCATGCTTTCTACAAAGGTGAATTGAATGATTTTGGATTATGAAGCACCGAAGTTATCTTAAAAGGATAAACAAAGGTGTGTAATTTCTTTTGGGAGTTTGATGATAGGAATGCATTTGGGACTTTAAATACGAAAATACATAAAATACATCTTGTTTTAGACACCTGTTCTTCATGAAGATTAAACATCAATGGAAGTCCAAAAATGAGAAGACTAAAACTAAGACAAGTTTCCACCTTACCACAATATATATATATATATATATATATATATATATATATTCATATTATAATCTAATATATGGTCATGTATTGTAAAGTCATGGATTGTCATGCATGGGTATAATGATTCATTTAACCCTTTAGTTCACTAATGTACAAATCATCACATGGATGATTTGGATGGTCATGAACATAAGTACAAGAAAGTAAGAACTTATCTAATTCACCAAGCAACCAGGTGATTTAACTAGACGAGTGCTTCCAACATGATAATATGTTGGAGACTCGGTGTAGGTTGTCCACTTTAATTACTTCAAAGCTACTTGGAGACTTAGATTATTTGAAATGTGAACTTAAAAGCACAACATTTATGGAACAAATCTTCAATCCAAACCTATCCAACCTAGGAATTTGTTGGCAACTTGAAGATGTCCCAAAGTTTAAAGTAAATGAACATGTATGAAAGTTTTGGTTAAAAACAAAAATAAACTACATTGTGGACCTCAAAATGGTGATGTTCCAGCTTCGTCTACCATGGTAAACTTGTGGAAACAATCCTAGAGGTTATCTTCGAAGAATGAGAAACAATAATCCATGAAAAAGAGAAGAAAAAAGTGAGTTGAAACTCACTTTTGCACTTGGAACAAATATACCCAAAGTTGCAGATCTGAATGTTTGAGAGAGCTTGGAGAGTGATTTGAGAGTGTGAAAAGTGAAATGGAGGTGTGGGAGGCTTGGTTTTATAGTCGAGGATTGGGGTTAGTGTTGTTAATGAGTTGTGTAGTGATTGGGAGTTGAAGGAGGTGGAGAAATAGGCCAACCTCATAACAGGAAACAACTTTCTGCAGATTAGGGTGTCTTGCGTCGCACGAGGGGAAGTATGCACATCCCTCGCGTCACACAAGAGAGTGTTTTCCCAAACTTCTTATTACATAGGTGGTGTTTTTTGAAACGAAGATGAAGTGAGGGTGGGGTGGGCCTATAGACTTTTTTTTATAACTAATTTCTTTTATTATACAGGTGGGACTATTTGAGTTTAGTTAAATTTCTTCTTTAGTGTTCTAATTTTTTAATAAAATGAATCATGTTTAAGATGGGAAAAATGAATGCCTTTGTGAAGTAAGGATCCCACAATTAGGGTGTCTAGAATTCATTTCGAATTCGAAAAATTTCGAATTTCGTTTTTATTCAATTCGATTAACAAGAATTCATTTCGATTAAAAAAATCAAATTCGAATTTGATTCAACTCGAGTCAAGTAAATCGAATACAAATTATAATTTCAAATTCGACTTGACTCGAAATTCGAATAAACATTATACATTTTTATTTATTATTTTTATATATAATACATATATAACTTTTATCAAGCTATACTATAAATTATTTTCAAATTTTTTCCAAGTATCAAAATTACCCGTTACCAAACCCACTACATGACCAATAACTAAAACCTAAGTAACAATCTATCAATAGATTTCTAACCCTAAATATATTAACTTGTAATGTGGAGTGGTTATTCCCGACTTCTCGTTTTGAATTTTAGACTTATGGTACTTTATCTGTAACTTTTTAATGTGATATCGTGCTTTATGACTACTTTAAAATTTATGTTTCATTTTGATAGTTTTTTTACCTGTTTTTAAAGAATCTGAATTAAATCGAATTTATTCGAATTTTTAATCAAATACAAATTCGAATTGAATTTGGTAAGTTTTAATCGAATTGAAATTCAAGGTAAAATAAAATTATTCAGATAATTCGATTGGAATAATTCAAAAATTCGATATTCTATTCGATAAACACCCTACCTACAATCGTCAATCCACCAATTAGAGTTGTGATCCACGGTTCATTCTCATCTCTTACTAATTATATTATATATTATATTACACATATGATTAGAAACTGATGATGATTAGTGCCATCTTACTAAGTAAGTGTAATTGGCCCATTGGAAAATTGGAAAAGTAATTAAACTATAAAAGTAAAATAACTTTGAAGCTCCATAAATCGTAAAATACTAAATTCAAATAATTGGTGCAATGCAATAGTGATATACGATTGGGTGGTGCTTCTCCCACCTTTTTTTTTAATTTGTTTTGTTTCTAAAGTTTTGGTTGAGTTTTTATTATCTATAAATTTAACCGAATACCATGAGAACAAGATTATTTGGATATTAAATACATCGGCATATAATCTTGATATATTTTCTAAAATCACAACTATTAGAATTGTTTTTTTAAGTTGAGTGAAAATTTTCATTAATCGTAATAAATTTGGTTATTTCACACTTTACAAACTTTATATTACGGTTTTTCTTTTGTTTTTTTAATTTTCGTTTCAATGTTAATAATATAGCCATTACAACGACCGAATATGTGTAGATGTTGTTTTAATCATATGCGCATACTTTTTCACTTACTATAGCACGCGACAGTATCATAACAAATGCACCGATATCGACCGAACTAACAAATGAACAAATATTGACCGAACTTCTGTCACGTCTCCACAACAACAATGGGTAAAAACCTACTAGTATATATTAATTAACGCACATTACATAGAGAACAATTTATCAAACCACATAAAATATAAATATAATATTGGAAAGTTGGGAAAAAACCCCGGCAACGCCTTTGTTCATATTTCCCTCCTACCAAAAGCTTTTTCCCCGATTCCAAAATTTCGAGAGCGGGAAATCAATCAACCATGAGAGGCCCCGCCGGACGCCGTCCTCAAGCCACCACTCCAACACCGGCAGATCCATGGCAGTTCTCCGCCGGACTCTCCGTCTCTCGCCGCGACTCCGACGCCAGTTTCTGCAGCAGCCGTCCGTCCTCCGCTCACTCCACCGGCGCCAATCACCACCGCAACGCCGCCGTTGCCATCACCGACCGCTCCTACCAACTCCACGCCATTTCCACCATCAATTCCTTCCTCTCCACAACCAATTGCCAGGTCACACTCAAACTGAAACCCTTACCATCGAACAGTAACATTATTGAAACCCTAAAACACGTTCTCAAGTGCCTCGAGTATCCGGTTGGGCAGAAGTTAGAGGATGATTTGTCTGCGGTTTTGAAGTGCTTGAATTGTCCTATTAAGATCAACAAATCTGCGTTGAAAGCACCTGGAACGCCTCACTCGTTTCCTAGTGTCTTAGCTGCCATTCATTGGCTTGTACAGATTGGAATGTTTAACGACTACCTTGGGAATTCGACTCACTCGCAGTCGATTTGTGGAGATAGTATGTTTGTTTATTATAAGGATTGTTATTTGAGATACATACAGGGAGATGATGATGCTGTAGAAAAGCTAGATGAGGATTTCATGGGGAAATTTCAACAGGTATTGTGTTTTATTTAGTGTATGAGCGGATGATTCGACTGAACTGTCTGTTATTTGCGTAAATGTGAGTGTTACTGACTAATTATGTGAACCATAAGCAGGATAGGGTTTGCCAGTTTGGATGATTTTGTTAGGTTTATTTGCTGATAATTCGTTGGATTTGTGATTTAGTTTAAGGTGTTTGCTAAGAGTTGAGAAGTTTTATGATGAATTATGTATAATTTTTAGGGATTCGGGTTAAATTTTTGTTTGTTACTAGAGAAACTTGGTTGCCATTGTGTAAAATTATCCTAACTAAACATCATCATCATCAGTAAATCCCACCAATAGCAAAGCTAAGGTAGGTCTAAGGAAGGTAAGATGTAGAAAGCCTTACCTCTACCCCGTAGGAATAGAGAAGCTGCTTCCAGTGAGACCTTGGCTCTATAGTAGGTTTGCATCAAGTCTTGAACATAAGGCACATAACACCCAACAATCGGGATAAAGGCCGATTAGTGCATGTACCCTTTTGTCTTTCGGCTATCAACGCCACTACATGATGCATGATTAACCGTCTGCCGCTTTTAACGTTATTTTCACGAAATTAGTAAAATAACGTTAAAATTAGTGCAATTTCACTTTTGCCCCCCAGGGCCTGCACATATATACATTATATGTGTACACCAAAACGGGGCATAAACTTATCCTAACTAACTAAACAGTAGAACTTTTACGCTGATTGAAGTTCCTCTAAATTTGATAACAGGAGAAGAATGTGTTGTTGGAGAATGGAAATGTGTTATCAGCAAATGCGAAGGAGTTGGAAGCAAAACTAGAGGCTATGAAGTCTGGGCCGTCGTTGAAGGAAGCAAAGGAGAAGGAAAAAAGTACGTGTGAAAAAGATATTGAGAAGTTTAATGCTTTGATCGAGCAATTGAAGGTTCTTGAGGGGAATGTTGAGAAGCAAATGGAAGAAAAAGAGAAGGAAATGAATATAAAAATGGAGGAGAGGAATAGGATTTGTGAGGAGAATGAGGAATTGAAGAAGAAGGTGGAAGAACAGGGTATTAATATGCGGGATGCGGAGAGGATGAAAAGGGAGTTACAGTCAGTGGTGAAAGATAAAGGGGATACTGAGGATGAGCGGATCAAGTGGGAAGAGAAGTGTTGGGATCTGAATGCTGTCATTGGGATAAAGTTCAAGGAGCTTGAGGCACTTCAAACCGAATGTAACCAGGCTATCCGAAGGTACCTTTTATTTGTTGCCTATGATATTACTATCAGTGATATTTTTATAGGATTACTGCTAGAATTTATTATTTATGTCATGCTGTTTGATAATTTTTTGGTTCTCACCTATGGTTATAATGCTGGTGATTATGAAACATGGAATTAAGTAACTATTTGGACTTCCATTATGTGCAAAAAATGAATTATAGTCTTTTTTAGGGCCAGAGTAATTGTTTCTCATCTGTTCAGATGGAATTTAGCCTGAAAATGTGTCTGCGCGCCTGAGTGTAGCTGTAATGCTGCACTGCGCCTGGTCACCTTGGCGCGCGCCTTGTGCATCATTGACAACAGAGTACAATAATTTAATTGGGCATTATAACCTATTGACCTCTCGAGCATCTACTATATCAGGTTGTTTGTTCTTTGTGTGTTTTATTTGCTAAAAGTGTTGTGGTTCTTTCAGTTCACATGGATGACTATTTGAATCTATGGGATTGAGATGGCAACATGGGTGCGTTGGGCTGGTTGGTTAACAGGGTAAAATAGGTTTAAAACGGCCGAGTTGACCCGAAAACACTTTTTACTATTTTTTTCGTTTTAGTAAATAGTTAACGCATTAAATAGGAGTAGATTGGATTGCTGTTCAAAAAAAGTTACCTCTTAAGTCATGTCGGAAAATTTGTTGTATGGAAAAAATCTTGGTGGTGCTATCAGCTACTATGTGATTGTTCAGTGGGTGTTGGTCTTTTAGAGTAGCCTGATGGTCAAATCTGTATTATTCTCACTTATGGTTATTATGCTGTTGATTATGAAACATAGAATTAAGTAATTATATGGACTTGCATGAAATGAGTTATATAGGGAGCTTTTGTAAGAGTTGGTGAAACTAGTGTTACGTATCAAGAAGCTTATCATTATTTAATCTTCTGCTGTTTTATTTATGACTATGCATCGGTTCATGTTCATCTTTGGTAAGATGTAATTCACTCAACTACATGCTCTGAATCTGAATTTTTTTGATACATTCCAACAGGGTGGAAGGAACCAGAACAAAGACGTGCTTTAAGATGCAGATTTAGTTATATCTGTTGTGGGATTTTCTGGGTTTAATATTTGTTGTTTGATTTTATCTACCTGCAAATTCAAGTATATCTTATACTGGTTGATGATTGATTCCTGTTGCATGTCTAATGTGAGAATTGCAATTGTTAAGGTTAAAACTAGGAAGTGGCATTCAGTACGGGCTGAACGCAAAGGGTAAAACAGCTGCTGAAGTGCTTGGAATGGATTATAAAACAAGATTGGATCCTGTACTGAGTTCTTCACGTGATGAAGTAAAGAGAAGCTCAATGGAGAATCTGGAAACTCTGATGTCTCTCCAGCAACTATCCCGTGACATTGCTGCCAAGATTGATGCAAAAAAGAATCGTATTGCCATACTTCAGTCACGAATTGATGAGGTAAGTCCCATCTACTTCTATTTTCATTTTCGCTGCCCTGTCTTAGACTCAAATAACTGACTATGATCTTTTGATTAGGTGGAAAACCAGTTGATCACAATAAAGAATGAAACACAAGATTACACATCCAGGTGTCTAATGGAGGCTAGCCAGTTGATTAACAACTTTGAAGTTGAGTCTCGTAAAGTTGAGCTTGTTGAAAAAGAAGCTCACCAATTTGTTCAGGTAACATTTTTTGTAAGTTAAAGCAAATAAACTCATTGTTCTTGAATCAAATGAATATAAGTCGACGTGGCAAGATGGGTGGTTCAGGTTCAGTCAGATTGGGTAATGGGTCAAAAAACAGACAATCTTTTCCTTGTTCAAAATACAGTTTTGTTTGTAAATAATTATTATGCCAATTATGACATTATGTTGTATAATTTCAACAACCATCTAGTCTTTTGTTGAATCAAATGATTTAGGTGGTTTTAGTCAACTTTTATATATTTGTTTGAGATTGAGCTGGGATAAATTCATAAAATCTCCATTTAATCATTATTTTTTTTGGTAACTAACTTAATTAAAACATAGTTTCCATAAGAAAAAGGAAACTATATGTTTTCGAACTTCCTACGAATTTCTTAAAGTATTTATTTTACCAAGTCGTTTTATGCTGTGATAAATTTTCTTGAATTCAAATATTATTTGTTTACCAAACATCTTATTTACATTGGGTCATTTTTGTATTAACCATTTCTAGCATGCAAATATCCTATATATAAAAGTTTTCTGTCATGCCAGATAAATGTAAACAAATGTGCAATTTTTTATACATGATATATCAGTTATAATTGATTGTTTCTATCACAATATAAGTAACCAACTATATATATGTTTGTGTGTATACGTAAAGAGTTCGAAGGCGAAGTTACAGGAAACAATGACACAATGTAAAGAAGAGGTTCAGCTGTGTGCACACGAGCTGTTTGCATTGATTGATTCGGTGTCAAAGTACAAAGAGTTTACAATTTGCAAATTATCAGAAATAAATAATGCGGTTTCAGAAACGGCTGCTGCTACAGCACAAGTTTATAAGGATGCATTAACATCCTATCTTGCGATTTAGTTCTTTAAGATATTAGCATGTTGTTGATGTCATGGCGTAAACAATTATAGCTTTTATTAACTCGAACCCGAACTTGATTTAAGCTCAACGTTTTTAACTATCTAACTTGTCTAAATGCAATTTATAATTGAGAGTTCCAAGGGCTGTGCTTGAAAAAACATAAACCATGCAATGCTATAATGTTTAGTATAGGTGACATTTTGCTGAATAGGGTTGGTAATTTGTTTAAAGGATACAACCAGCATGGCTCTCGCGCAACTCGCAATCTGTATTTGTGACAAAGTATGATTTTTAGTTTAATTAGTTTAAGGTTTGACTTTCAAAATTCAGAATGTCAGATTTTCCCTTCAACAAACAAAATCTTGTATAAGTTTAGATTTTTATATTTTTAAAATTGAAACCGGACACGTTTTAAGTGTTTTTGATTCTTGTAATATTTTTTCATAATTCGAAAAGCCTAAAAGCCGGAAACCTAACGAAAGTCGGTCAATCATGAGAGGCCCAGCCGGACGCCACCCTCAAGCCGCTACTCTAGCACCTATATATTCACCGGCCGAGGCTCGAGGCTAGTTTCTGCAGTAGTTGTTCCTCTACCTCTGTCTCCAGTCATCCTGTAGCTATATGTTTTAGGAATTCCTGTGAATGTTGAAATATTTAATTTACCAAGACTTTTAATGCTGTGATAAGTTTTCACCAAACTTGTTATCTACATTATCATTTTTGTGAAAATATTTTTAGCATGCAAATATCCTATATTTTTATGTTTTCAACCATTAAAGAAAAAATATAAATAAATATGTACATTTATTTTATACATGATATATCAGTTAATAGTTAATAATGATTGTTTATATCAGAGTATAAGTAACTAACTATATATGTGTGTATATGTAAAGAGTTCGAAAGAGAAGTTACAAGAAACAATCATACAATGCAAAGAAGTGTGCACTTGAGTTGTTGGCATTGATTGATACGGTGTTGAAGCACAAAGAGTTTACTGTTAGTTAAATATCAAAAACGAATAATGCGGTTTACGGTGTTGAAGTACAAAGAGTTTACTATTAGTCAAATATCAAAAATGAATAATGCAGTTTCATAAACAACTGCTATAACACATGCTCATAAACTTGTTATCTACATTATCATTTTTGTAAAAACGAATACGTAAAACTAATGTCTCCGATGTTCATTTACCAGAGTATATGTTTTTTTCAACGGCGAGACTTCTTATTAGAAATTATAGAAAACCGGGTCAGCAAGAAATTAGAAATCGAACCTACAAGATTATATCAAGAATATTAAACTCACACTATCTATCCCAATCTAGATTAACATATCCAAAAAAACTCGTTTTCTTTGATAATGTCCACCGTTCGGATGAAGTTGATGTGGTTATAGTTGAGAAGGCAAAGATTGGTTCCAATGACAAAAAAGATGTCCTTTTTGAACTTTTTACACGATAAATATTGTATGCATTGACCCATTAAATAGATCACTTGCTAGTTACTTGTTATTTATACACTCTCTGTAAGACTGTAACAATAACACACAAGAACATGATAATATATGAAAATGTATTATTGGTAAATATGATAAATAAAAGTAAATCAAGACACAATTAAATTAGATTAAATATATCATATTAATCAAGAGGAAACTTGTGTTCACAGCTTACAGATGTCAAAAAATATAAATTAGAAAAAAAATGAGAATATTTTTCTAATTCGTCCTCATTTTAAGCAAAGAATCTTGCTCATCATATCTTTTTCTTTTCTTCATCAAATTAAAAAAAAAAAATCCTAAACAAAAAATAAATAAAAACTATGACTTTACAGACTTGACCTTGCCTTGATCATAACCATAGTACCAAAGATACCATTTAACAAACTTCCTCAACCCGGTAGGCAGATCCGTAGTCGGTTTATACCCGAGTTCGTGTTGACCTAAACTTATATTCGCGTGTGTAAACGGAACATCACCGTTTCCAGGCATATCCACCATATTCTTCTTCGCTTTCATCTTCAAATTCTTTTCAAGTATACTCACAAGTGTCGGTACCGTAACAGGCGAGGTATTACCCAAATTAAATATCCGGTACGGGGCGGCCCCTTTTTTCTTCCCACCCGACCCGGTACTCTTACCCGCGGTATCCAACGACCCCACACATCCTTTCACAATATCATCAATATACGTAAAATCACGTGACAAATCTACCCCATTCTTCCCACGATAAACCGTTATCGGTTTCCCATGTAAAATATTCTTCGTAAACGAAAAGTAAGCCATGTCAGGTCGGCCCCACGGCCCGTAAACAGTAAAAAATCTCAACCCGGTTATCGACAACCCGTAAATGTGATTATACGTGTGCGTTATTTCTTCACCCGCCTTTTTCGTAGCCGCATAAAGCGAAGCGGGTTGATCCGTCCGATCCGATTCTGAAAATGGAACCTTGTCGTTTAACCCGTAAACTGAACTCGAACTCGCCCATACAACCGCGGGTTGCGGGTCGGCTGACCTGCATTGCTCAAGTAATGTAACCAAACCCGCGATGTTGCTATGAACATACGATTTAGGGTTCTCCATAGCGTACCGTACACCCGCCTGTGCAGCCAAATGCATTATGTGAGTGAAAGCAACAGTTTCGAAAAGTTTTGCTAACGTATCCTGATCGTTAATATCAGCGTTTACGATATAAATATTTTTAGACTCCAGCATCTTCCGGCGAGCCTTTTTCAACGACGGATCGTAGTAATCGTTGAAGTTATCGATTCCGACGACACCGTCACCGCGTTTTTTCAACGCGAGTGACACGTGTGTTGTAACATCCGTCCAAAAACGGATTTACCAAACCCGCTCCGTTTATCAACCGAACAGTCAGTCAAATTTTTTCGTTGCGAATTAAATGCCCAAAATAATTTTAAACGATCCGTAATCACTTATTATGCGGGGATATATATTTAGTTTTTGAAAAACTGATAAAAATAACAAAATAAAAATGTTTTAATCATGCCGGGTTTCGAACTCGGGTCTCTACCGGTTCAACCAAACACTTAACTCACACACCGTAAACCACTCCGCCACTTTGATTTTCTGTTAAGTAAATGGATTTATTAAATCAAATAATGATGTGCGGAATTCAAACTCAGTCAACTCGCGCCCCAAACAGCTGTCGTCGGAAATTCCGACGACTTCGCCCATAAATTACGCAATCGCTCAATTTAACCAATTAGTTGACTCCAGCGACAGCTAGCCAACGTCTGGAAACCGCGTCATCATCCAAAATCGCCGGAGAACAGTTGACTTCGAATATAGACCGAATTCAGACCCCATTCATCTCGTTGCTACCCTATAAATACACCCACAACTCGCCAGAAGTTTTTCACACTCAAATCGCACCCTTTCTCGGCGAAAAATCACTCGCCGGAGATTCTTGATACTGCGCCGGAAAAACGTATCAGTAATCTCTAAGCTTACTGAACCCCCTAAACCTTCACCGAAGTCACCCACAACCTTTTCAAGCCTTCGGAAGACTCTCTGCTGCAAGATACTTGTCGCCGGAAAAAGACTTCTGTCGCCGGAGTTCTGCCGGAAAACAGAGTAAACTCAGTCGGTACCCTTCACGCCAAATTCCTTTCCTTTTTACTTTTATCTCGTTTGTAAATGATCATTTAACGCTAAAAGAAGCATGAATCAACATTCTAAACCAGTCCGTCGTCACTTCCGGTTAAAACCGGTGAAGAAGACGAAGTTCAGTAATGGTTAAGTATAATTAAATTCAAGTTATTAACCGGGTTAGACACACAGTCCAGCGGTGGACTGTGTGCACTTTTAACGCTAAGGTCACGAGTTCGATTCCGGTTTCACACACGTCGCCTCGATAAAAATCCTTTTTTTAACAAACTGAACCGGAGTCGCCTGGAGTATATGTTAAGTATATTGATAACCGGGTTACAACCAAGTGTGACACACAGTCCAGCGGTGGAGTGTGTGTCCGCTAACCCACAGGTCCCGGGTTCGAGACCTGTGGAGCGCACCGGTTATTGAGATTAAATTCGTTTTTAATAATAAATGATTTCTGTTAATTCTAATTAATATATATATATAATTAAAATCGGATATATAACGGGTTAGACACGTAGCTCAGTTGGTAGAGCTGCGTGCACGCGTACGGGAGGTCTCGGGTTCGAGCCTCACCCGGCGCACAACAATATGCTATAAACCGGTCAACGATAGTCAAAGTCAACGGTCAACGTGTACTGTAGCAATAAAATAAAATATTTTTTTATTTTTATTTAATTATTTTAATTAAAAATCAATTATAAATACTTAAAAATAACATTTTTAAGGTTAGAAAATAGCCTCCAACTCACAAAAATACACCCAACAATCCTACTAAAATAGATTAATAAAACCCGTTTACTTACCGAACCATTATGCGATTTATCTAGGTTTAATCTCACTTGTGGTTAAAACCACTTCGCGTGCATCCAACCTCATCAACCGAACGCACCCAATGTGAGTGAATCTTACAATTCCCCCTTTTAAATTACACGTTTTGGGGTGTGTCATGTGTTATGAAATAATTAATTTATTTATTTAAACTTGTGCCATACCACATCGTGACTTAAACTTAGATTGATTTATTGTTGTGATTTACTTATATTCCGTTTGTCAAAATACATGAAACTCATACATTAAGCCCATCAGTTCCTCGTGGGAAACGAGTAGAACATCGCGTGCTTCATTTCAAATTCATTATTGTTCATGTGTGTTGTGTTATTCATATTATCATGTTTATGCAATTCATTCATCAGGCCCCTCAGTTCCTCGTAAGAGACGAGTTGAGCATCGCGTGCCTTTAATTGTTCCATTATTATTCATGAGTGTTTCATTTAACATTCTATGATTTCCGATTAAGTTACATCTATTTTTACTCATGTATGGTTGTGCACATATTTCATAATCAATTTAAGTAAATTGTTCAAATGTTTTCCATAGGATTCACTCGCCAACATTATGTTGATCCAAAAACCTTTTTACACATGATACAGGTGAACAGGTTGAAGGAAGAAAAACATAGGATATGCCTTAGAAGAGAACCAAGAAGCTTAGACTGATAGATAGAAGATGTTGTATATTTTATTTCCATTAAATTGTATTAATGAATATGAAACATATAATAAATGTCATGAGCTTTGATGATAACCCAATTATGCCCCGATCACCTTTTCCGCTGCGGGTCGGGGTGTGACAGATTGGTATCAGAGCCATGACTATAGGGATATAGGATAGGTTATTAGACCCTTGAAACCTATACTATAGTCTGCCTAAATTTTTAATTGATTAGGTGGTTACATACAAACTTGTGATATTTATTTGTTTCATATTTGTTTACATTTCAGTCAAACATACATACTCATTCATTATACATATATACATATATCGATGTTCATGTATTCAATTTATTTTCATACTCTCAGTATCCAAAGATTTTGTGCAATTTTCAATTCTCATCAAAGTAAGTTCTGCGACGGGCATGTAGTAACTGGAAGGGTACAAGTACCGGTAGTCGGAACGTCCTGTCTAGGTTGGCATTCGTATAAATCCAAAATAACGGACCAGTTTGCCTACCTGGGGACTAACGATGAGAGTACGACGGACCTATTAGGCCAAAGCATGCCACACCAAACGTCGTTCGAACTAACCTCACTTTGAGATGTCACCGTGTCTACACCTGGACACATTCCGAACATCACACGTTGTATACATATCTCTCGATTTTCTCCGGGTTTTGTGAACGCAACCAGGCAGAAACCGTGCGAACCATATGAAAAACCGGTATTCATGGGGGCCCACATGATTACACAGGTAAAGTATGGCGGCATGACGGGCCTAACAGCAAGCAAAACCCAAGACATCCTATGGATGTAGTAGATTTATTTTTCTATATTTAATTTATGAACGTTCAATCCCAAACTCGACCCACGATCCCAAAGGCATCCAACTCATACTCTTGACATGTATTCCTTGTAGATGTCTTCTAGCCTCGCTCGTAGGAAAATGAGAGCAGGAAAAGCCCGTGAACGCATGGCTACCCAAATCGCTCAACAAATGGCTGCCGTAATACCCAATATTATAATCCAAGTTCAACAAGCACTTACCAATAATCCCATCAATCAAGCAAACCAAAACATTTTCAACTCTCCCTCAAATACCACTAAATGCACCTACAAGCATTTCAAATCATGCGACCCTCCGAAATACAAAGGGACTGAAGGCGTCACCGCTCTCCTCCATTGGTTTGAAGAAATGGAGAGCACATTTCTAAATTGCGATTGCCCTGGCGATCGCAAAGTGCGATATGCTACCGGTCGATTATATGGGATAGCACTTACTTGGTGGAATACAGAGAAGGCCAAACGAGGTGTTGAAGATGCTATGTCCTTAACTTGGAACGAATTGAAGGAAATCATGACCAGACGATTTTGCCCAAGGAGCGAAATCAAGAAGTTAGAAGATGAATTTTACTCATTGAAGCAAATAGAAGGAGACCACATCACCTACAACAAAAGGTTTCTCGAATTACATCAAATGGTTCCCAACATGTTCACTCCCCTCTACCGTTTGATCGAGCACTACATTCATGGTCTTCCGTCAAAGATTCAAGACCCTGTAATAAGTACCAAGCCTGCAACTTTGGAAGCAGCAATGGAGCTAGCAACAGAGCTCACCGAGAACCGAATCCGAAACAAAGACTTCAAGGAGGAGAAGAAAAAGGATAAAGAGTCGACTGAAGCCTCCGACTCCACTCAACCCGAATCCCCTTCTCAACCCAATCCTAAGAGAAGAAGAGTCGGGCGACTCTTCGCTGCTACTCAACGAAATCACCCAGCTTTTCACGCCATACCCATCCGAGCTATCCCAATCACCCAAGTGGCACCCAACTCAACTTACCCAAATAAGAAACCATATCTTGGACCTCACCCTCGATGCAACAACTGTTTTTATCACCATCCCCTTACCCTACTTTGTCGTCTATGTGCAACTTGTGGACGCTATGGTCATTTGAGCAATGTTTGTCGCACCTTTCAAGACCAAACCTCTTCCCCTACTCAAAACATGGCCCAAACTTATCATCAACCCCAACACCCCATGTTCCCATATGCTCAAGCTTGCTTCAATTGTGGCGACCCTACCCACCTTAGAAACACATGCCCTGAATTGGTTAACGTTATCAACACTCAAGCCCAGTCCAACCCAGTTAACCAAGTAAACCAAGCAAACCCCGCTCCACCGCCAGCAAGAGGAAGAGTCTTCAATATCAACGCAAATCCTGTCGAAGATAATGACGGCCCAAACAAAGATACTCAGCTAGTCTTCTTCGCCGGAGATCCAGATTCAACTCCTATCGTTTAGTTTTATGTTTTTCCATGTGTAGACTGTTAGAGAAATTATTGGATATTATATATATTGTTTTCAGTACATACAATTTCATAGGCCGCCGCTCCCCATTACCTATGAGCGTGAGCTGTTCCCCATTACCTATGAGCGTGAACCTGGCGTGCCCACATTTATTTTCATTTTCAGTACATACGATCGGCTCCGTTTGATTGAGCCTTGATCGCACATACATTTTTCATTACCAGTATCTTGTGGTTGTTGTGTTTGATATAAAGTCGCATAGAACTAATCATAACACGCGGATAAAGTCAATGAGAATTTGACAAGAATATGGTGGATACGCCGCTGGTACTTCCTATATATAAGTATTCTTGTCAAAGGATCAGAGGCATTATCTGGCGATTATGAGAGGTTCCATGCATAGGCTGTTGTGTGATTATTGTTTAGATTAAGTTTATCATTTTCAGTATATGCAATTTCATAGGCCGCCGCTCCCCATTACCTATGAGCGTGAGCTGTTCCCCATTACCTATGAGCGTGAACCAGGCGTTGCCAACATAAGATCGGCTCCGTCCGATTGAGCCTTGATCTCACAGACATTTTTCATTTTCAGTACACACAATACGATCGGCTCCGTTTGATTGAGCCTCGATCGCACAGACAATTTCATTATCAGTATGTTGTGGTTGTTGTGTTTGTAGTAGAGTCGCATCGAACTAACCATAACTTACGGATAAAGCCAATGAAAATTTGACAAGGATATGGTGGATACGCCGCTGGTACTTCCTATATATAAGTATTCTTGTCAAATGATCGGAGGCATTATCAGGCGGTTATGAGAGGTTCCATGCATAGGCTGTTTGTGTGGTTAGGTTATCCATTTTCAGTACATGCAATACGCTCGGCTCCGTTTGATTGAGCCTTGAGCACACAATTTCAATTTCAGTACATTCAATACGTTCGGCTCCGTTTGATTGAGCCTTGAGCGCACATCCATTTCATTTTCAGTACATGCAATACGATCGGCTCCGTTCAATTGAGCCTTGATCGCACAGATATATTTCATTTCAGTATTTTATGTTTGTTGTATTGGTTGTAGAGTTGTAGGACTAATCATAATTCACTGATAAAACCAATGAAAATTTGACAAGAATATGGTGGATACGCCGCTGGTACTTCCTATATATAAGTATTCTTGTCAAAGGATCAGAGGCCTTATCGGACGGTTATGGAAAGTTTTATGTAGGATTTATTAGTTCTTGGTAACTAATCATAACTTGTGGATAAAACTAATGAAAATTTGGCAAGAATATGGTGGATACGCCGCTGGTACTTCCTATATATAAGTATTCTTGCCGAAGGATCAGAGGCATTATCAGGCGGTTATGAGAAGTTCCATGTAGGATTTAGTATTGCCTTGGTTGAAATTATGTTGCATTTATATCATCTCACTATTTAAAGAAATTGGATTGTGATCCATTTTTATATAGACTAACCTCTCCATCATAACGAACGAGAGAGGAACTGTCACCATTCAAACATATATGCTATCAGAATGTGGATACAATTGTTAGTTGTTGTGTTTATTTGTGTAGATTGTAGAATTTCTGCCTTAGGATATAACCCTAAGCATATTCAAACTCTTATGCATGATATCATTTTAGCGAATCATTCCTGCTTAACAATACTCATACAGTAGGCAACAAAAAGCGATTCCTGTATTAGGATACTTAACCTTTACAAGGAACGTTACCGCCTCAAACAAAAACCTAAACCCTAATTTTCTTCTAAAAATGTAACCGGCAAACTCAACACTATCGTTCTTTTAGTCAATTATATCCCTAATTAAATTTCGGGACGAAATTTCTAAAAAGCAGGGGATACTGTAACATCCGTCCAAAAACGGATTTACCAAACCCGCTCCGTTTATCAACCGAACAGTCAGTCAAATTTTTTCGTTGCGAATTAAATGCCCAAAATAATTTTAAACGATCCGTAATCACTTATTATGCGGGGATATATATTTAGTTTTTGAAAAACTGATAAAAATAACAAAATAAAAATGTTTTAATCATGCCGGGTTTCGAACTCGGGTCTCTACCGGTTCAACCAAACACTTAACTCACACACCGTAAACCACTCCGCCACTTTGATTTTCTGTTAAGTAAATGGATTTATTAAATCAAATAATGATGTGCGGAATTCAAACTCAGTCAACTCGCGCCCCAAACAGCTGTCGTCGGAAATTCCGACGACTTCGCCCATAAATTACGCAATCGCTCAATTTAACCAATTAGTTGACTCCAGCGACAGCTAGCCAACGTCTGGAAACCGCGTCATCATCCAAAATCGCCGGAGAACAGTTGACTTCGAATATAGACCGAATTCAGACCCCATTCATCTCGTTGCTACCCTATAAATACACCCACAACTCGCCAGAAGTTTTTCACACTCAAATCGCACCCTTTCTCGGCGAAAAATCACTCGCCGGAGATTCTTGATACTGCGCCGGAAAAACGTATCAGTAATCTCTAAGCTTACTGAACCCCCTAAACCTTCACCGAAGTCACCCACAACCTTTTCAAGCCTTCGGAAGACTCTCTGCTGCAAGATACTTGTCGCCGGAAAAAGACTTCTGTCGCCGGAGTTCTGCCGGAAAACAGAGTAAACTCAGTCGGTACCCTTCACGCCAAATTCCTTTCCTTTTTACTTTTATCTCGTTTGTAAATGATCATTTAACGCTAAAAGAAGCATGAATCAACATTCTAAACCAGTCCGTCGTCACTTCCGGTTAAAACCGGTGAAGAAGACGAAGTTCAGTAATGGTTAAGTATAATTAAATTCAAGTTATTAACCGGGTTAGACACACAGTCCAGCGGTGGACTGTGTGCACTTTTAACGCTAAGGTCACGAGTTCGATTCCGGTTTCACACACGTCGCCTCGATAAAAATCCTTTTTTTAACAAACTGAACCGGAGTCGCCTGGAGTATATGTTAAGTATATTGATAACCGGGTTACAACCAAGTGTGACACACAGTCCAGCGGTGGAGTGTGTGTCCGCTAACCCACAGGTCCCGGGTTCGAGACCTGTGGAGCGCACCGGTTATTGAGATTAAATTCGTTTTTAATAATAAATGATTTCTGTTAATTCTAATTAATATATATATATAATTAAAATCGGATATATAACGGGTTAGACACGTAGCTCAGTTGGTAGAGCTGCGTGCACGCGTACGGGAGGTCTCGGGTTCGAGCCTCACCCGGCGCACAACAATATGCTATAAACCGGTCAACGATAGTCAAAGTCAACGGTCAACGTGTACTGTAGCAATAAAATAAAATATTTTTTTATTTTTATTTAATTATTTTAATTAAAAATCAATTATAAATACTTAAAAATAACATTTTTAAGGTTAGAAAATAGCCTCCAACTCACAAAAATACACCCAACAATCCTACTAAAATAGATTAATAAAACCCGTTTACTTACCGAACCATTATGCGATTTATCTAGGTTTAATCTCACTTGTGGTTAAAACCACTTCGCGTGCATCCAACCTCATCAACCGAACGCACCCAATGTGAGTGAATCTTACAATTCCCCCTTTTAAATTACACGTTTTGGGGTGTGTCATGTGTTATGAAATAATTAATTTATTTATTTAAACTTGTGCCATACCACATCGTGACTTAAACTTAGATTGATTTATTGTTGTGATTTACTTATATTCCGTTTGTCAAAATACATGAAACTCATACATTAAGCCCATCAGTTCCTCGTGGGAAACGAGTAGAACATCGCGTGCTTCATTTCAAATTCATTATTGTTCATGTGTGTTGTGTTATTCATATTATCATGTTTATGCAATTCATTCATCAGGCCCCTCAGTTCCTCGTAAGAGACGAGTTGAGCATCGCGTGCCTTTAATTGTTCCATTATTATTCATGAGTGTTTCATTTAACATTCTATGATTTCCGATTAAGTTACATCTATTTTTACTCATGTATGGTTGTGCACATATTTCATAATCAATTTAAGTAAATTGTTCAAATGTTTTCCATAGGATTCACTCGCCAACATTATGTTGATCCAAAAACCTTTTTACACATGATACAGGTGAACAGGTTGAAGGAAGAAAAACATAGGATATGCCTTAGAAGAGAACCAAGAAGCTTAGACTGATAGATAGAAGATGTTGTATATTTTATTTCCATTAAATTGTATTAATGAATATGAAACATATAATAAATGTCATGAGCTTTGATGATAACCCAATTATGCCCCGATCACCTTTTCCGCTGCGGGTCGGGGTGTGACATGTGTCCCGACGAAGCCGGCGGCGCCGGTGACAAGGACGGAGAGGCCGTTTTTCCGGTGGATCTGTGAAGAGGAAAGAGCTCGTTTCTCCCAGTGGGGCTCGGTGACGCTCCGGTGAGATGTGTGGTGGATGTGGTGGTTGCCGGAGGCGATGAAGCTCAAATACGACGCCGTTAAGGCGATGAGAAACAAGGCCCATAGGAACATAGTGCTGGTGGATGCGAAACACCGGTGGAAGGTGCGGCGGTCGCTCTTGATCTTCCCTGGTGTTGATGGAAACAATTGTTCATCCATGGTGGATTGATGAATTTTAGAAATGAAATGTTAAGGAATTGAGGTGGTGCTGAAGTGAGGAGAGAGGAGGATTAGGATTAAATAGTGGAAAATACAACTTTACGCGTGAACTAGTCAATTCAAGGGAGGCAGACAGCTCAAATACAGAGGGAATTTAGGGGATGGAATTGTAAATTTAAAAAAAACAAAAGCTTATTTTTATTTTTATTTTTTTTTCTTTTATAATAAATAAATAAAGTGAACATAACATGGTCACCATGATCTATTAAAATATTGATTAATAATTAATAACGTGAGTATTGACGGATCCAGAAACTTTTTCCAGTGGGTTTGTTTTGATAGATTTTCAGTAACTTTTTTCAAATCATACAAGGTTTTTACTGTTTTTCTCATTTTTTTTCACTCCGAGTGGGATCATGTGAACTCAAAAAAAAGGGCTGGATCTGTCAGTGTGTGAAAACAAAATGGTGTAAAGAATAAAGACGTGGAGTTATTATTAGGTATGCTTTTATTTGGATATAATTTTAATTAATTGGATTTTAAATTTAATACGTTATTATTAGGTATAGTTTTATTTGGATATACTTTAAATTAATTGGATTTTAAATGAGTGTAGCTTTAATAAAGTTGAAACATGTTGATCTGTTCTAAAGTGTAAATTATTTAAATTTCTTTTATAAATATAATCATTGTAAATGATGTTTTGGATTTTAAATGAGTGTAGCTATACTATTTATTTTATAAAATAACGTTACTCGGGCAGGTCGGCAACACCGCCACCATATCGAGAATTGGCTTCAAGAATCCTATAGTGTAATTTGCCTATGATGAGATAGCCCGTTCAACATCATGAAACCATTGGGTTATAATTTATAAACCCTTTTTCCAAAAATAACAAAATAGTAATAATTTGAATTAACTTTAATGGTGGAGAGCGGGACGGGGTTAACCCAAAGATACTAACGTCAACAACCAATCATTGAATTACACCTTACCTCTCGTCCTCTCCACTTTGAACCCGTAGAAGCTTGTAGGTATCGGCGTTGGTGTCCCTAAGTTACCTGGTCCTGGTCTACATTCGTCGATGAGTCATGCCCGAATCCCCAACCACAAACAATACTCGTGGCGCGAGGGCGGTGTTACCACGTGGTTATAACTACCCGGACAACGGGTAACCTAGGATGTCCCATCCACCCTAACATAATAAATACAACATTGTTTTATAGTTTTCTACACAGAAAATACACTCTTTTTACTAGATTTCTGCACAAAAAAATATGCACTCTTTCTACCGGATTTTACTCTCCATAGATTCCAAAGAATTGAAGCCAAAAAATTAAAGGGTGGTTTAAGCAAAAACTAGAGGCGGCTCTAGTAAAAAACAACCCAGAAAATAGATGACGTTGTAAAAGCAATAACCTTTTAATACCCATATTATCCACATTTTTCACAATTCCCAAACATGCCTACTCAAATTGCACTTGGTAACTTTGTTGGGGAATATTCAGAATCCGGATGATCAGAGAGGTGTGTAATCACTCTCAGATCAAATTATTTCGACGGTTATACCGAATAATCAAATCGATGCAACTCTGATTTTGGAGAAAATGAACAAGTGTGTGCGTTTTGTGTGTGAATTCGTATGAACCCTGTGTGACCAAACGACCCCCTGACGAATTTTGGAGATAATTCGCAGATAACTGCCATTTGGCATTTATTAGCGGTTGGATTTTAAAATTCGATTTTAATTAAATTGCCTGCCTTAATTTTTTTCTGCAAAATTGTAACGAATTGTTATAAAATAATTTTCCTGCTTGATCCCAGCCAGGGGCTCTGCCCCTTGGACCCCGCCAGGGGCTGCCGTCCCTGGGACCCTGCTCTAGGGGGCGCTGCCACCGGACCCCCGCCAAGGGCCCCTTGGAATTATAACAACTCGAGCAAGCGTGCACTCCCGCACCTCCTAACTTGTTTGATGTACATCATAATTCTCTTTGTTCACCAAGTTAATCTCGATTACACTAAAATATCTAACAAACTTCACATATACCCAACAAGATTAACAATCATTTGACTCTTTTGCACCCCGCTACGAAACTGTTCATTCAGTGACCCAACCCGTAACGAAGAACAATCACGCCCGATATTTGACAACGACGACGATGAAGAAATTGAAGAACAAAATGAAGATAAAGAACAACAAGATAAAGAACAAGAAAAACAAATCCAAAACAAAGGAAGATTCATGGCACGAGTGCCTTGTGTGCATTAGACCAACAAACAAGAAGTTGGTTGGGTTTATATTTCTAAAGACCGGTAGTCGGAAATCAACAAAAGAAACATGGGTTTTGGGGTCAAGTGTTTTGATCAAAATTGGGCGTTTTAAATACGTAGGTGGGTTAGTAAATCCGGATGTTATATTCAAGTGGTATTATTCCTATTAGTTTTCGTTAAAGTTCGGAATTTTATTTCCAAAACTATATAAGATTGTTTACGGGCTAGTGAAGCCACCAATATTGATGTAATTAAGATAGCGTTAAATGATTACCAAAAAAAGTTTTACCCACGTAGATTCATGAGAGATTGTAAGAGCCATGATAACCGAGCACCTATCCCGTTGATGGGCGAGGAGTTTTCAGATCAATCTTAAAAAATCATCATATGCCAATAACTACGAATGTTCTGGAAAAAGTGTAAGTCGTCATATTCCAACAACTACACATGTTCAAACGACGAAACTTCACTAGTTGGGCAGCTGATCTTAACCAAGACGCAACATCGGCAAGACGACACGAAAAGGACAAATCAGGCGCGTCATCAAGAAAAAAAGTAGCTTGGCCAATGACGTGTGGTGAGGGTGTATGATTTTTATTGTACTTTTAACCACTTTTCACTCATTTATCAAGCTTTAAATTTATAAAATATGATATACGACTATCACTTTCTACAACACTAGGGAAGTGCACCCATCGTTGGTGTAGTATAGTGATGGTAAGATACCGAGGTCGTCCAACGAACAAGAGCTTTTAATACCAAAAGATCGTCAACGTCTAATCTAACCAAATTTTTGAGAAATGATTTATAAAAGGTAAAATAAAGAAGGAAACTAAAGAAATAAAAGAAACAAATAGACAAGATAGAATCACTTGGTTCCGACTCATCTTTTATATATCCTTTGATGCTTTCTGCACTTTGGGTTTTTAATAGATTATCTTAGTTATAGTGGTATGTCCCTCTTTTGGAGGCAAAACTACCCTCGGCCATATTGGTCTGAGTCAGCAGCGTTACAGTCCCGCAAGGCTGGGTTAAAGTTTTAATAGTAGTTTATTTATAAGGGATTTAAGTCGTTCTTACTTCCCCCGATTTGATGTTATATGCCTCAAAGAATGTCCTAATAAGCTTAAATCAAGTCCTCGCAGGATCTATACACTAAATGAGTCAAAAACTTTACCCAAAACACCCTTTTAACCCCCTTTCAGGCAGTTTAGGTGCTTTATCTAGACCGTAAAGACACGAATTAGTGAATCAACAAAACATGAAAAGATGATAGAATAAGGTTGACTTTCAATATAAATAACTAGAGATTAAAGTCTTAATACAAACCCAATTAAAAAGTTAACCAAAACTTTAAAATCAAAAGTAATACATAAATGACTTGTCTTCACCAAGCGATGTAAGAAATTAGCCAATCATGGCCTTTGTTTGACAAAAAATCTTGCCATCAATTTTGGATCCCGAGACTACTACACACTCTAAGTGTCACACCCCAACCGATGGCGGAAACATCAGGACAGGACAAAAACGAAATTGCAAGAGACTTCATAACACTATTTGTGACAATATTTAATAAATCAAGATTTCATTTTACTACTAAATCGAGTACAATGTTTCAAAGCAAATACAACAATTAAACAAAAGACAAATACTACAACGATTACAACAACTAAGATGAGTTTCTTGTTCATCCTACTAAGTTCCATTCGTCATCAACATCATCAAATTCCTGCAACACATGTTCAAGTATAGTTCAATACAAAAGTATTGGCGAGCATACAAGTTTAGGTACTAGCATATGTATAAAAGTTTTAAACAAATCCACATGGCAAAATTCGATTACTAAAACTTAACATGGTAATACTATCAAGCAACTATATTTGTCAACCCAAAGTTTCACGCTAGCACAATCTAATCATAGCAATGAAAAGACCATTTTGTTTACTTAACATGACCTCAAGAATAAGGGCGGTGCATTAATCCTATAGCGCTATACATGTTCAGGAAGGCTCGTACGAAGTTAATGACAAGTATAAAGCATCAAGTATCATGTATACGTTTAAGCATGTCGTATAAAGCATGTATATTGGATTGTTTGTTCGTAAGCATGTTTATAAGTGTAAGTGTGCGTTTTTGATAGGTTATACGTATTGCACCTAAAAGTGTGAAAATAAAAAAGGGGGTGAGTATACTTACGGTTTTGCAAGCTTTCCAAGTATAAACTGAGAGTTGATAAGTTGTTGGGATGGAAACACCGAAGTTACCCTACATGGGGAAACGTAGGTGTGTGAGTATTTGGATTTGATAAAGGACTTGAATTCGGCATTTAAGTGTAATAAATTATACGTATGCAAAAAAATATCCTGTCTAAATACTCCTTATGACACTAAGTTTCAAGTGATTTCATGGGTCTACTTGCCATTAGAATCATTAACGAGAAATCTAGAACAAGGATAGGATAACCTATTTCTGTGACATATAATCATAATCCGATTAACATCATGAATTCGATTATGTATATATCTATATTATATATAATAATTTATATAATAGTCCATCATAGAGTGTCATAGATTTCATAGAAGTCAAGCATGGGAGTGTGTACACCTCATTATATGATTCACCAAAGCACAAAGTTTACCAACTTAGTTGGTAAACCGGTTGGTCATGAATAACAAGAATGAAAAACTAAACTACTAAGCTGACTAAAACTATGAACATCCAAGTGAGCAAGATAGATGCGTGCATCCCGAACATGGTAACGTTTGGGGGCGTGTCATAGCCTTGTCACTCTAATGAAAGTTGAACGAGTTTTAGTGGCATGAACATGAAAACTCATAATCTCCTTACGCATTTCCTGTTAACGAGATTATGAGTTTGGCGTATAGGTGTCATGTGCCGCATTTAGAAATTAACACTCACAAAACAAATGAGAAAAAAATAAATTCACTACATCCATAGGATGTCTTGGGCCTTGCTCATGTTTGGGCCTCCATATGTCCCCCATACTTGGCCTAGGTAGTCATGTGGGCCCCTATGACTACTGGGCTTTGTAAGGTTCACATTGGTTCTGGCCTGTTTAACATTTGCACCACCCGAATGAAAATCGTAAAACATGATTGCGAAATATAAGGTCAGGAGGTGTCATGGAGTAGACACAGTGACAACTCAAAGTGGGGTTAGTTCACACGACGTTTGGTGTGTCATGCTTTGGCCTAATAGGTCATTCATACTCTCATCGTTAGTCCTTAGGTAGGCAAACTGATCCGTTGTATTGGATTTATACGAATGCCAATCCTAGACAGGACGTTTCGTCTACCGGTACTTGTACCCTTCCAGTTATTACATGCCCGTCGTAGAACTCACTTTGATGAGATTGAAAAATTAAAACATCATAAAATTCATGAGAAAGAAAGCATGAAAAAAATGTTTAAATATGCGAAAACTGAGACGTGTGTGTTTGCGTAAGCATGTTATGTTAACAATACGTATATCACAATAAATATCACACAAAAACATATAGTAGTGAGAGTGCTCGCATGCTTTTGTGTGTGAGATAAATATGAAACAAATAAATATCATGAGTTTGCATGTAACCAACTAACACATTAGCAATTAAAATCTAATCAACTATAGTATAGGCTCTAAGGGTCTAATAACCTATCTTATATCCCTATAGTCAAGGGCTCTGATACCAATCTGTCACACCCTGACCCGCAACGGAAATGGTAGTCGGGTCATGATTGGGTTTTTATCAAAGCTCATGACATTTACTATAAAGTTTCATATTTATTAATTCAAATTAAAAGGAGAAATTTCATTCAACTCATAAGCACAAGATGTTCTAAACATGATATTCAAATAATGCTTTATTTATCTTCTAAGGCCCAATCCTATATGTTCCTTGCTTCAACCTGTTCACCTGTATCATGTGTAAAAATAGAGATTTGGGTCAACAAAAGTTGGCGAGTGAATCCCGTTTAAATATTTGAAAGAAACGATATTTTGGTTAATTTAATAAAAAAATGTGCATAAACCAAATATGAGCAAACGTATATGTAAACAATCCACAAACCACATAATCATCTAGCAATGTACATGTGAGCACGAAAATGATGTGCTATGAGATCAAGGCTCAATCAAACGGAGCCGATCTAATTAGGCAACGCGATACTCGACCCGTCTATACAGGGAACTGATGGGACTAATGTGAATGTTTGACTGAAATGAGAATAGTATAACCACAAATAATAATAAATCAAATAACACATAGCACGTTAGTTCATATAATGGTAGGAGCACAAGTATTTGAATAAAAGATATAAATAAACGACACCTGATACACCCCAAAACATGAATAAAAAGGGAAAGTTTGTAAGAAGTCACTCACAGTGGGCGCGTTTCTTGAGTTGATAACAAATGCGCACGATTAAAGATTCCAACCGACGAGAAAACTAATCTAAAATCACGTAATAATTCGGTAAATATATTTCTTTTATTTGAAATTAATATTTTTATTTTATGACTTTTATTAGACTTTTAAGACTATTCTATAGTATTTATTACAAATTTAAAGCTTAAGAAGTCTAATTTTATAGGTATTTTTAGGGATTTTTGGAGCAAAAATAAAGAAAATATGTATTAAAAAATTATTCCCCTCTCAGGGGTTGAACCGGTTGGATTATTTGATTTTTCGCAAGGTGTAAGGATCGAACTCGTGCCTTCCCGTAGATGTGCACGCAGCTCTACCAACTGAGCTGCGTGTCTACCCGAAATAATCTGTATTTTAATTATATATATATATATATATATATATTATATATATATATAACTAACTAGACCAAACTATATTTTTGTTTTATTTTAAAAAAAGTTTTTTAATGTTTGTAAAACCGGTTACAGAACCGGTTCGAACCCGCGCCCTATGTTACGTTGCGCACAGCCCTACCAACTGGGCTGTGTGACTAACCCAGAATATCTACGATTTATATTAATTTTATATACTTACTAACTGTCAATATATGTAAGTATTAAAAAGCTTTGGTTTAATTCGGAGATTGGCATCGTGTTAAGACTCGAACCCGGAACCTCTGCTTTGACTTTGCACACAGTCCGCCACTGGACTGTGTGTCTAACCCGGTATAACCATCAAATTTAATTATACTAATAAACCGTCACAACATCATCTTCTTCACTAAAAAAAAAACAGAACATACCGGACTGATTTACTCAGGACTTTTTTTTGAGTTTGTTGATTAAATACCACTGCTAATATGATTACATAGAATGAACATGATATAAGAAGTGATTGTACCGGAAAATGACGATGGCTTGATTTTCTCCGACAATACTTCTGGCGACAACAAGTTTTTTCCGGCGAGGTGTTTTTCGAACGCAGAGGATTGTTCTGAGTGTTTAGAGTGATTTTGAGAGTGTGAGCCTGTTCAATTGAGGTGCTAAGTTCGTTATTTATAGTGTGAAAGACAGTTATGATTTCGGTTTCAAATCTTGAATCAAGGTCAATGATTTCCTTCAGTTTTCATACGAATTGATTCCGAAATTTCAGTTAAAGCTGATGATTGAATCAGTTACACGCACTAAACAAAAGAAAACAGTCATTTGGGATTGAATGCCCGAGTTATGCTTCGACTGTTAATGGTTTCAGAGATTTGAATTTCAGGTTCAGTGATTTCTTTAGTATAAAATTCAATTGTTTTAGGATTTTAACAAGGTTGTGTGTGTAGCTCAGTGGTGTAGAATGTGTATTGGTTCTTTGTAGACCCGGGTTCGAAACCCGGGGTCACCCCTTAATATTTATTTTTATTGTTTTCAGTTTATTAGTTATTATTACTATTAGTTTTTATTTTTTATTTTAACCCTTCTTGATTTATAATAATATTAATCTAACGAATTTGAATGATTAACGTAATATGTAACGAAATCTCGTACCATATATTTGAATCATATAAATGGAGCGGGTTTTAGAACCCGTTTTACAATGAATGTTACATCATTGGTATGGACTGGCTTAGTCAGCATCATGCTGAAGTCGTTTGTTATGAAAAATTTATTCGAATTCCTCTCGCCGACGGTTAAAGTCTTCGTATTTTTTGGTGAAACCCCATCCAAAGGACTTAAGTTGATATCATGCCTTCAAGCTCGAAGATACCTTCGCAAGGACTATGCAAGCATTCTTAGCGCACGTTGTCAAGAAAGAGAGCAAGGAGAAGAAACTCGAAGACATTCCGATTGTTATAGAATTTCCTCAAGTTTTTCCCGACGACGTTTCAGGACTTCCTCGGTGCGAGAAGTCGAATTTCGAATCTATCTTGTACCTGGTGCTACACCAGTTGTAAAATCTCCATATCGGTTAGCCCCATCTGAAATGCAAGAGGTAGCTAGCCAGCTGCAAGAGCTGACTGACAAGGGATTTATACGTCCTAGCTCGTCGCCTTGGGTGCACCGGTTCTTTTCGTCAAGAAGAAGGATAGAACTTTTTGAATGTGTATTGATTATCGAGAGTTCAACAAGCTGACCATCAAGAACCGCTATCCTTTAACTCGCATCGATCACCTTCTAGATCAACTTCAGGGTGCCACTTGTTTCTCAAAAATCGATCTTCGTTCTGGATATCACCAGCTTAGGGTACGTGAAGAAGGGATTTATACGTCCTAGCTCGTCGCCTTGGGGTGCACCGGTTCTTTTCGTCAAGAAGAAGGATGGAACTTTTCGAATGTGTATTGATTATCGAGAGCTCAACAAGCTGACCATCAAGAACCGCTATCCTTTAACTCGCATCGATCACCTTCTAGTTCAACTTCAGGGTGCCACTTGCTTCTCAAAAATCGATATTCGTTCTGGATATCACCAACTTAGGGTACGTGAAGAAGACATTCCGAAAACTGCCTTTCGAACTCGCTACGGTCACTACGAATTCATGGTCATGCCTTTTGGCTTGACCAATGCTCCTGCCATTTTCATGGATCTAATGAATAGGGTGTGCAAACCCTGCCTCGATCGTTTCGTTATTGTCTTCATCGATGATATCCTTATTTATTCCCAGACCAAATCCGATCATGAGCGACATCTTCGACTCATCCTAACACTCTTGAGAAAAACCGAAAAGCTTTACACTAAGTTCTCGAAATGTGAATTCTGGTTAAATGTCGTCAACGACAAAGGAATTCATGTCGTCCCTGCAAAGATTAAAGCAGTGCAAGAATCGCAAGCTCCACGCACTCCTACCGAAGTTAGATCATTCCTTGGTTTAGCTGGTTATTATCAACGTTTCATCGCCAATTTCTTTCGAATTGCCTTACCACTCACAACATTGACTCATAAAGGCAAGCCCTTCATTTGGGGGCCCAAGCAGGAAGAGGCTTTTCAAACCTTGAAACAAAAGCTTTGTGATGCACCTATCCTCACTCTCTCTGACGGTTGTGAAGACTTCGTGGTCTATTGTGACGCATCAGGGCAGGGACTAGGGTGTGTCTTAATGCAAAGAGGAAAGGTGATAGCCTACGCCTCAAGGCAACTTAAAGTTCACGAGAAGAATTACACTACTCATGACCTAGAACTCGGAGCAGTCGTGTTCGCTCTAAAGATATGGAGACATTATCTCTATGGTACCAAGTGTGAAATTTACACTGACCACAAGAGCCTTCAACATATCTTCAATCAAAAAGAGTTAAACATGAGGCAACGGTGATGGGTCGAACTCTGAATGATTATGATTTCCAAATCCGTTATCATCTTGATAAAGCCAATGATGTGGCTGATGCCCTTAGCCGAAAAGAGTATGCTAACTCCATTCACCTTTTATGTTTTCAAATCGTGACTGATCTTCAAAACCGCCTTCGGGCAGCTCAACATATTTCTGTCACGGAAAATGATGTGCGAGATGAATTGTCTTGTGGAGCTGAAACCAAGTTAGAATCCAAGTCCGATGGTATCCTTTACTATCTAAATCATATTTGGGTACCTGATCGCGACAATCTTCGTACTTTTCTCAAGAATGAGGCTCACAAACACGATACTCTTTACACCCAGGTGCTGATAAGATGTATCAAGACCTACGATACTCTTATTGGTGGCCTGTCATGAAGAAGGATATCGCCATTTTTGTCTCTAAGTGCCTCACATGTTCTAAGGTTAAAGCTGAACATCAAAGACCTTCCGGATTACTCTTTCAACCCGAAATACCCGTTTGGAAGTGGGAAAACATAACCATGGATTTTATTACCGGTTACCTCGCACTTCCAGTGGGCATGATACGATTTGGTTATTGTTGATCGTCTTACCAAATCAGCCTCATTTCATTCTAATCCGCGAAGACTATAAGAACGAGAAGTTAGCTCGTATCTATATTTCTGAAATCGTAAGTCGACATGGTGTGCCTTTAAGTATCTTTTCGGATCGGGATGGATGTTTTACTTCACGAACATGGCAAGCCGTACAATCAGCATTAGGCACACGCTTAGATCTCAGCACTGCTTTTCACTCTCAAACTGATGGTCAATCTGAGCGCACCATATAGACTCTTGAAGACATGTTGCGAGCATGTGTCATCGACTTCAAGGGTAATTGGTGATGCTCACTTACCATTAGTTGAATTTTCATACAACAATAGCTATCAGTCGAGCATCGGTATGTCTCCTTTTGAAGCATTATATGGTCGTAAGTGCCAATCTCCTGTATGTTGGCACGAAATCGGTGAAGCAAAAATCACTGGACCTGAATTGATCCAAGAAACAACCGATAAGATTCTTCAAATCCGCAATAAGCTTCTAGCAGCTCAGAATCGTTAGAAGAGTTATGCTGATAAACGACAAAAGCCACTTGAATTTTGTGTTGGCGATCAAGTACTTCTGAAAGTATCACCATGGAAAGGTGTGGTTCTTTTTGGACAAAAAAGCAAGCTAGCACCACGCTACGTGGGACCATTCAAAATACTCGAGAGAGTTCGTCCTCTAGCCTACAAGCTTGACTTACCAGAAGAACTCAACAGGATTCATTCCACGTTCCATGTACCAAACTTGAAAAAGTGCCTTGCCGACGAAAATTTCCATATACCGTTAGAAGATATCCAGATTGATGAATCAATGCATTTCGTTAAACCTGTAGAAATCATGGACTTCAGTGAGAAGCGTTTAAGACGAAGTCGAATTCCGATAGTCAGGGTATGTTGGGAGTCAAAACGAGGACCTGAGTTTACTTGGGAACGCGAAGCCTTAATGCGTGAAAAATACCAATATCTCTTTCAAGTTACGCCAACTACTACTTAAATTTCAGGACGAAATTTCTAAAAGTAAGGGATATTGTAACATTCATTGTAAAACAGGTTCTGAAACTCACTTCGTTTAATAATTCAAGTATATGAATGAAGTTTCATTACGTAATTACGTTCAAATTTGTTATATAAATTTCATTAATTAATAAATAAATTCAAAAGGGTTAAAATAATAAAGATAATAAATAAAAAAACTAATAATAATATTAATAATAAAACTGAAAATAAAAAAAATAAACATAAACGGTGACCACGGGTTTCGAACCCGGGTCCTCATTGAATCGCACACACTACACACCACTCCGCTACACACACATATTTGTTAAAATCCTAAAACAATTAAATTATACATCAAAAGAAACCGCGAATTTGAACATTCAAAATATGTAGAAACTGTAATAACCGGGGATTAGGTTCTTCAAATCAAAACTCGTTTTCTGTTTCAATTAAAAAGTGAAACCGTTCCTAATCATAAGATTTACAACCAATTTTAGGATTAAATCATCAAGGTCAGTTACATAATCCTCAATCATTGAAACCAAAAAAACATTGAAAATCATAACTGCCTCTCTCCCTATAAATATCTATTCACAACCTTTATGTTAAACTCGCTCATTCTCAAAACATCTCTAAAGTTTTCTGTCATCGAATTTCAATTCGCCGGAACCTTGTGCCATTGCCGGAAGCATCGCCGGAGAAACCAAGTCATCATCATTTCGGCACAACCATCCTTAATTCTGTTCGTTTATGTGTTCTTATTTAACTGGGTAAATTAATCAGCGAATTCAAAAGAAAATCGAGTAAAACAGTCGGGTATGGTTTTTGGGTTATAAAGTGAAGAAGATGAAGATTTCTTTAGTGTATAAATTTAATTAAAACCGGTAACAAAACCGGGTTAGACACACAGTCCAGTGGTGGACTGTGTGCAATATAAACAAGCACACGCGGGTTCGATTCCGGCTGTGTGCGGCGGTTTGTTAATATAGTAAAATCTTTTTTAATAATTAGAATTATGATTTAACTCAGTTAGTATATATATAGAATTAAAATCCAGATTATTTCAGGTTAGACACGTAGCTCCGTTGGTAGAGTTGCATGCACGTATACGAGAGGTCACGAGTTCGATTCTTAAACGATGCCAAAAATCACTCAATTCGATCGGTTCAACCGGTTCAACCCCTGAAAGGGGTATATTGTTTTAAATAAACTTTCCTTTATTTTTACCCAAAATCCTTAAAAATATATATAAAAATAGGACTTTTTAAACTTAAAAATTTGTAATACACTATAAAATAGTCTAAAAGCCTAATAAAAGGCATTAAATAAAAATATTAATTGCAAATTAAAGAAATATATTTACCAAATTATTACATGAATATTTAGGTTAGTTTTCTCGTCGGTTGGAATCTATAATCGTGCGCGTTCATTATCAACTCAAGAAAACGCACCCACTGTGAGTGAATTCTTACAAACTTCCCCTTTTTTATTCATGTTTTGGGGTGTATCATGTGTCGTTTATTTATATCGTTTATTCAAACACTTGTGCTACTACCATTATATGATCTAGCGTGTTATGTAATATTTGGTTTATTGTTATATGTGGTTACATTTTCTCATTTCAGTCAAGCATTCACAGTAGGCCTATCAGTTCCTCGTTGGATACGAGTAGAGCATCCCGTTGCCTAATTAGATCGGCTCCATTTGATTGAGCCTTGATCTCATAACACATCATTTATCATGTTTCTGTGTACATTGCTAGATGTTTATGTGGTTTGTGGATAGTTTACATATACGTTTGCTCATACTTGGTTATGCACATTTTTATTAAATTAATTAACATAATTATTTCTTTCAAATGATTAAATGGGATTCACTCGCCAACTTTTGTTGACCAAAACTCTATTTTTACACATGATACATGTGGACATGTTGAAGCAAGGAACACATAGGATTTGGCCTTAGAAGAAAAATAAAGAGATTACATGATTGTCGTGTTTAGAACATTTTGTGCTTGTATGGTTTATGTGTGATGGAATTTCTCCTTTTAATTTAAATTAATAAATATGAAACTTTATTATAGTAAATGTCACAAGCTTTGATGAAAACCCAATCATGCTCGGCTACCATATCCGCTGCGGGTTAGGATGTGACATTTACCAAAACACAAGTCTTGCCATAAGAACTATGGTAAACTTGGATGGTTCCAACACTCATGGGTTGTCTAAACCCTACCACAAAAGAAATTTTAAAGGTGTTTGCACCCCTTAAACTCATAAGAATGAACTCCTACCAAGTCTCATAACCTTAGATAGGTTCAAGAACAAGTAGGTACAAGATTCAATCAAGAAAAGTAAAGTAATCTTCCAAACAGAAAGTTTGTACCTCAAAATGGTGATTTTCCACCTTGGTTTACCATGGTAAACCTGTGGAAACACTCCTAGAGGTGTTCCAAGCTTGGTAGTGGAAGAAAAGATGAACAAAAGATGTAAAAATGTGAGTTTGAACTCACTTTGGGACTTAAAGTATTCTGCCTTGTTCTTGAGTTTGCAACTGATTTGAGAGAGTTTTGAGAGTGTATAGGAGTTTGGAAAGTGAAAATGGGTGTTACTTGTTTATATAGTGGTTTAGTAGGGTTTTGAGTTCAATGAGTTTTGAAGGTGATTGGGGAGTAAAAAGGTGGAAAAAGTGACCAACCCGTATGCAAGAAGCAACTTGCTGCGAATCAAGGCCTCTCGCCACTTTCGAGGGGAAAGGGCTAGCCTCTCACGCCCCGCCAGAGCCTCATTTAGGCAAAACTTTCATTTTTGCAATTTGGCCCCTGAACTTTGGTTTTTTCCTTATTTTAAGCTAAAACTTGGTGTTTTGGCATGTTTTTAAGTATATAACATGTATGTAAGTATAATTTGAGTATCGAGAATGTATGTATGAGTATTTGCACGTATAACAAGTATTAGTTTGTATGTAAACATGTATTTTAAGATTGAACGCATGTAAGACAAGTATGTATAAAGTATGAATTTCATTACGATCAAAGTCTCGGATTACAAAACTGGAAATTGAATACGAATGTGATATGAATACGATTTTACATTAATAGAAATTCGATTACACTTTCTAAATAAGGAAAGTACAAATGCGAAGCGTTACACTAAGGATGGATGATAGTGGTATTGTGGTGGTGGAGTGGTGGCAAGTGTGAGAGAAGTGGTTTGCCAAGGAATGGATTGCAATTAACCCAAGCACTCCTATTTATAGTTAGAAACATACAGCTTACACAGCCCCGTGCCCAGTGGGCATGACCCTGTGCCCCCTACTTCTCTGTCTTCATTTGATGAGTTGTGTTAGTCCGTATGCTTGCACGGCCCCGTGGCCATTGTTACTTGTTGTACTATCTAAGATTTGCATATATGAGAGTTGACCATGCCCCGTATCTCTTGTCTGCTTCTGTTTGTCTTTTTTTTCTTTTTGGAATCTTGAGTGGAGCATGGTCACATGCCTTGCTGGCACGACCCATGCTTGTCTTTTGAATTGTTGTTTTTGGTCTTGGGGTGAAGCGCGGAGGGTCGGTATGATGTATCAACGTTCTTTCTTTTGTATTTATGCTGGTTTTTGCCGTTAATTTGTTCCTTTTGTACATCTAAGCTCTTTTAATCTTGAAAATCAAAAGTATACAAAGAAACACACTTTTTCCAACGTTAGTACTAATAAGGGTTGATTTTACACCTTATTTGATATAACTTATATGTTGCATTTGGTGCATATCAGCCGACGTTGTTGTAAAATGCAAACTACACAATGATGATGGAAGATATTATAAAAGAGATACTATGTGATAGCCTGAGAAAATCTCAATCAAACTAACGACACTACTCATGCTTACTCAATTTTCGGGACGAAAATTCTTTCAACAAGGGGATAATGTGACATCCCGTTACAAACAAACTAGTTAACCCTTTTTGTTAATTTCAAGTTATAAACGCACTAGTTTTAGCATACGAACAAATACACGAAGTTAATTTAACTTTGCAAATAGAGGGAGTTGAGAGTCATTACACAAAGTTATGTTGGTAACTTTCTACCCAAGTTTGTAGCTTGGAAACTTATGGGACCATTTATGCATTTATTAAAAGTTGGTTTTAAAAAAATAATAATAAATAAAACCCAAACCCTAGGCCGCCCCCAGAATAGGCATACCTCTCACTCTCTCTCTCTAGGCGATTTCAAGAAAACAGGAAACCTTAATCTTGCTTGATCATTATCTCCATCTCTAAGTAATCCATTCAAGGTTTTAATCTTAATTCTAGTTGCATGTTGGTTGCGTTTCTTGATTCTACATGAATTCTTGATCTTGTTGTGATTCTTGATGTATGATAACATGAATTCATGAGAGATTGTAAGAGCCCATGATAACCGAGCACCCATCCCGTTGATGGGCGAGGTGTTTTCAGGTCAATCTGAAAAAAAATCATCATATGCCAATAACTACAAATGTTCTGAAAAAAGTGTAAATCGTCATATTCACATGTTCAAACGATGAAACTTTCACTAGTTGGGCAGCTGACCTTAACCAAGACGCAACATCGACAAGACCGACACGAAAAGGAAAAGGAAAAATCAGACGCGTCATCAAGGAAAATGGTAGTTTGGCCGACGTTGTTGTAAAATGCAAACTACACAATGATGGTGGAAGATATTATAAAAGAGATGCTATGTGACAGCCTGGGAAAATCTCAAAAACTAGCGACACTACTCATGCTTACTCAATTTCCGAGACGAAAATTCTTTCAACAGCGGGATAATGTGACATCCCATACTTTCAGGTTAACACCGTGAACCCTTTTTGTTAAATTCAAGTTATAAACACACTAGTTTTAACATACGAACAAATACATGAAGTTAATTTGTTTTAACTTTGCAAATAGAGAGACTTGAGAGTCATTACATAAAGTTATGTTGGTAACTTTATACCCAAGTTTGTAGCCTGGAAACTTGAGGGACCATATATGCATTTATTGAAAGTTGGTTTAAAAAAATAATAAATAAGTAAAACCCAAACCCTAGGCCGCCCCCCAGAATCACGTACGCACACCCCTCTCACACTCTCTCTCTAGGCGATTTCAAGAAAACAAGAAACCCTAATCTTGCTTTATCTTCATCTCCATCTCTAGGTAGTCCATTCAAGGTTTTAATCTTAGTTCTAGTTGCATGATGGTTGCGTTCTTGATTCTACATGAATTCTTGATCTTGTTGTGATTCTTGATGTATGATAACATAGATGTTATGTGTTAGGGTTTGCTAGAAACTTGTATTATAATGATTCTTGATAGTCTAGCAGCTTGATGATCACGTATGCATGTTACGGTTTTGATTATGTTTGATGTTGATGATGAAGCTTGATGATAAAATTCATGTATTTGATGCTATTAGCGTTTTGTTTGCTGAAAAAAATGGTAAAAGAGTCATGAACAAGTTTTAATCAAAAGCTGAATTCAAACAGATTCTGATTAGAATTTACAGCCTACTTGTATCGGCTATAATGTAGGAAAACCTTAACAAAAACGTGTGTTTCACGTGTGTTTCTTAATTCTAAAATGTAATTCCATGAAATAACTTTCAAACCCCACTGGAATCACTATTTTTTTGATGAGTTTTGATATTTTAAATGAATTTTTCTGTGCGTACAGGCTGTGTTTTTTTGACAGAAATTGCAGCCTATTACGAATGTCATAACTTGGTCCGTGTTTGGAATTCATACGTGAAATTTTACAGTAGGTAGTTCTAGGAGGGCTTAAAATTCTTCAACTGGAATTTCGTCAATCGGATCGACAAGAGATTTTTAAATAAATTTTACTGTAAATTGTCGTTAGAAAGTGACGAATTAGAGTTATATGTACTATTTGATTTTTTCATGAATATTCTGTAGACAATTAATCTTTAAAAATTTTAGACAAGAATAAGTGGACCATTTATCATGTCCCATAAAATTTATCATCATTTTTGTAGCTTCTTTTGTATTTTAATAAAATCCCCGAAAACAACTAAGTTTCGGAGTTTTAAACGGGTAGTGTAGTGAATTAAATTATGTGTATCTGTGTGTTGCTTGTGTTATCATAGGATGCTAATACTTATTTAGCACTACATGAATGTTGTTTAACTTGTTGTATGTTATGCTATGATCATGTACACAAATTCACCCGAATGAACCTTTAGATGTCAATTCGATGCATGTTATGTTTTACATACGTGTCTTGTATGAACACACACTAACAACCTAATGGTAACCATAATAGGAAGTGGTTAACCACATCGGCTCGAATTTCAATTAAGTCATACCGAGCAAAACTAAGGTGAGTTCACGACTCCTACTTCTTAAATATTCATAAAACACAGGGGAGAGAACTTGTACACATTACGATAATGTAATGCTTTAACGTTATGGAAATATAACGTCTTTAATTTGGTAAAGTTTTTGTTATTTCATTATGGTCACAAAGTAGCAATTATCACATAAAGTACTTGTAAACCTCGAACCGTTAGTATTGGGTGGATAGTGGGGGAATTTTGAGTAGTACTACTGGGCCCGACAAGCCCCACTCGAGCTAGTCGCGCTAGCTAGACCAGTAATGGTCAATGGGTGTAGATTAACCAAACTTATCGCCATGGTCAGTGATAGACATGGCAAACAAAGGCAAGAACAGTCAGCTTTGGTTTCGAACTCTTTCATGATGTAACATAGGTTAGCTACATACTAATACAACAAGAAACTACTTAATACCATAACTTACTCTTCGGATCGAAACATTGGAAACTTTTGGAAAACATCCTACTTTGTAACTGTGAATTCACTCATCATAATTGTTGAAGTTTGTTTCTTGTATGTTTTCTCAGATCACTAAGGTACTTGACGGGTGGTCCATTGGACAACCCTCAAGTGCTTTAAAACAATCAATATTCTGCACTTAATGGGGTTAATTATTATGATTTGATAACTACGGTGTTTATGGCCTTGCAGGTACCGAAGATCATAAACAAGTGGTTTTAACGTGCTTTGATGGGAGCTTGCACTTGGATAAATGAAGATGAAGACTTGGAGAGTTGATAAAAGAAAAAAAATGGAAAGTCTGCTGTCCACCATAAGCTACGGTGGGCACCGTAGCTTACGGTGGTGTCTAATCCTTCTATGCACCGTAAGCCAGTCTCTTAGGGCCGTAAGGAAATTTTGACCACCGTTGCTTATGGTGATCACCATAGCTTACGGTGGTCACCAGAGAGAAAAGTGTAACTACCCAATTTAACTCGATTTTCAAGAGTCTTTTGGCATATCAATCGTTGGAAACGTTTTGGCAGAGCTTAGGGGTGAAATTTGGTGTTCTTGTGGGTTCCAAACAATTTCAAATCATTTGCTTTTGTGTTATTGATTCATATGAACATTACAATTGAAGGTGTGATGATTTGCAAGACCATGAGTGGCTAAACTCATTGTGATCATCCTGGGTGGAAGGTTTGCTTGAAACAATTGTGTTTTGATTCCTAATTTCTAGAATAATAGACTTACAATATTTATAGTTTGTTATGGTGTTTGGATATTTGTTATTAAATTGTTGATTGATGCTTTGATCCTTGCTTTAATCGTACGTTCTTGGTGTCATTGAAAATCGAGATATCATGGGAAGGTTTAAAGGTTGGATATTATTTAATTGGTCATCGGGTAACAACCTCGCATTGTAGTAATCCGAGTACTTAGTTCCCTTTTATCACGAACAATTAATCAAACACGAGTCATGTCTATGTGACTCTTTCTAGTTGAATTTGAAACACAGGCGTTAATCGAAACCGGAAACCTAGGATGGTTACTTGCTTCTAATTTGTTAAAACAACCAATATTTGAATTGCATTTAGTTTAATTTCAAAACCAAATCACCAAAAATCCTGAATTCATTTTCTTACATTAGATAAAGTAGTCAATTTAGTATAAACCTTAGATAGCACACATTCCACAATCTCCCTGTTTTCGATACCCACTGACCGCTAGCTATTAGTAGTATTTGGATTAAATTTATGGGAGACATCGACATCACGTCAAATTTTGGCGCCGTTGCCGGGAGTAGTGCGCAACGTGTGTTATCTTGATTGAGTTTAGTTTGTTATTTTTCCGTTTACGCTGGGTGTGGTAGTGTGCAGGTATTTACAGGTGCATGCATACTAGAGGCTCTCACAAGCTATCACCATTGGCATTTGATCCATAGATCGAACGAACTTTGCGATGAAACAGGGTATTGCTACGCAAAAGCAAAATTAGTGGTTCACCAACAACACCTACAACACCAATTTCACCACTTAACACCATGGATCAATTACCTACCACCACAAGCCAAACATCACCATCCACGCCTCCACTAGTTCCTACCACCCATCCTACTTCAACACATGAGGTTAACCCATCCAATGCCACATCAACGGTTCCACCATTCTCATCTTTCTTCCCAACTTCCGGTCAATCATCCTCCACCAATCAACCATTACCAAGTCACTTTCCACCAAGTTCAACCATTGTTCATACCTCCCCTACATTTCAACCACCAACCCAACCAGGTTCCCATTATCCTTCTTCTCAGTTTGTGCAATCTTCGGGTGTAGGAGGAGATGGGATTGATGATGGGTAAAAAGAAGAATTTGGAGGTTACGAAGAAGAAGGTTATTATTATGGTGGAGATGGAGGTAGTTTAGGACCTCAAGGGGAATAGGTTATCAATAAAGGCAACCCACGGGGTACATGTCACACCCCGAATTTCCAACCAAACACCGGTGGGCCCGGGTAGGAAATATTGTGACGTAAGTTGATATCATCATAGTCAATTAAACACAGCACATCGGAATTCTTGGATTTAAATTACTATTACAAACCGAAATGTTCAAAGTACAAAAATAATATACAGACGGCTTGTAATGAAAGATCCACAGGCGGATCGTAAAATGTACTTTTAAATGACCAAAATGCCCTTTCGGTGCATAGTTTGGTCTTAAACCATAAACCGTACTTATGTGTGCTATCTTACTGATATTATATCACAAATTGAGAACTTTTCGAGGATAGCAACTCCTTTAACTACCTTGACTCGTAAGAATGTCAAGTTTAACTTGGGTCCAAAACAACAAGAATCTTTTGATATTCTGAAACACAAGTTGAGCAATGCTCCTGTGTTATCTCTACCTAAGGGTATTGAGGATTTTGTCGTATACTGTGATGCCTCGCACACTGGCATGGGCTGTGTGCTAATGTAAAAAGGCAAAGTGATTGCCTATGCATCACGACAACTAAAGGTGCATGAAAAGAATTACTCCACCCACTATTTGGAATTGGGTGCCGTTGTATTTGCACTAAAACTGTGGAGACATTACTTGTATGGCACAAAGTGTATTATATACACATACCATAAAAGTCTCCAACATCTGTTCAATCAGAAGGAATTGAACATGCGACAACGCTGTTGGATGGAAACACTTAATGATTATGATTGCGAGATTCGCTACCATCCCGGCAAGGCAAATGTAGTCGCTGATGCCTTAAGTCGCAAGGAAAGGGTTAAGCCCATAAGAATTAACGCCAAGAGCATCGAGCTCAGAAATAGCTTGAATGAGAAGCTATTAGATGCGCAAAAGCAAAGCCATATTAGAGGCTAATATTCCTAATGAAGGATTAGGCAGAACTATTGATCAGTTAGTGCCTGGAAAAGATCGAATCCTTAGGGATCTAATCCTCCAAGAAGCGCATAATTCAAGATACTCAGTTCAGCCAGGTGGTGACAAGATGTATCAAGATTTGAAGAAGAATTATTGGTGGATGGGTTTGAAGAAATCCATATCCACTTAGTAACTAAGTGTCTGACATGTTCGCAAGTTAAAGCCGAACATCAGAAACCGTCAAGACTTCTACAACAACTTGAGATTCCCACTTGGAAATGGGAAATGGTAACTATGGACTTGATTACCAAGTTACCTAAGACCAAATGTGGTAGTGACACGATTTGGGTCATTGTAGATAGACTGACTAAGTCAGCACATTTCTTGCCAATTAAAGAAACTTATAGCTCTGACAAGTTGGCTAAGTTGTATGTGGACAAGATTGTCCCTACACGTGTGCCGGTATCTATTGTATCTGATAGATATACTAGATACACTTCTCACTTTTGGAAAAGTTTCCCACAATCGTTAGGCACATGATTAAACTTTAGTACAGCTTACCATCCGCAGACTGATGGTCAAAGTGAGCGTACTATTCAAACTCTGGAAGACATGCTTCGGGCATGTGTTATTGATTTAGGTGGAAGCTGGGATGACCACTTACCCCTAATAGAATTCTCCTACTATAATAGTTATCATACAATCATCAAGGATGCTCCTTTTGAGGCCTTGTATGGGAGAAAATGCCGAACGCCCGTGTGCTGGGCAGAAATTGGGGAAGCCCAACTATCAGGACCAGAGATTGTCCTGGAGACCACAGAAAAGATTGTGCAAATCCGTGATCGTCTCAAAGCTGCCCGTGATAGGCAGAAAGTTATGCAGACAAGAGGCGAAAATCTCTTAAGTTCCAAATAGGGGACAAGGTATTACTAAAGGTATCACCCTGGAAAGGTGTGATGCGCTTCGAAAAGAAGGGCAAGTTGAGCCCGAGATATATTGGACCATTCGAGGTAATTGAATGTGTAGGTTCTGTAGCTTATAAGCTCAAGCTGCCAGAGGAGCTAAGTGGAATCCATGATGTGTTCCACGTATCTAATTTAAAGAAATGTATAGCCGATGAGTCGCTAGCAATGTCACATCAAGATGTGCAAATTGATAAAAACCTGAGGTTCACTGAGAAACCAATTTCGATCGAGGATCGACAGGTTAAAAAGCTCCGAAGGAAGTTTATACCTATTATAAAGGTTAAGTGGGATGCCCTTCGAGGCCCCGAGTATACATGGGAGGTTGAGTCCACTATGCGACAAAGTACCACCATCTTTTTAATAAAATCTCGAGGTCGAGATTTCTTTTAAGGGGGTGAGGATGTAACACCCTGTAAAATCGTGTCCAATAATATAGTGACACGTGTTGTATTTTAAATACAGTCTATTAAAGACTAATATGGACTAAAAGTGACAACATGCTCAAACTGAGCCCCTGAATGACTTTTGATGTCAACATGCATAAACCTAGCCTCTGAACGACCATTAGTGTCGTCATGCATAAAAATGTGGCCTCTGAATGACCATTAGTGTGCTTAAACTCGGCCTCTGAGTGACTGTTGTGTCAACACGCCTAGCCTCTGAGTGACATCGGGGTCAACATGCTTATACTGAGCCTCTGAGTGATCCTTTACGAAGTCCTAAATCTCATATGAGCCACTAGTTGGACGAGAGGGATTAATTCTGAAAATCCGCTAATGTCTGGCGACCGTAGCCTACGGCGGGCCTCTGAAGCTTATTTTTTTCACCATTTCAACTTTCAGCAAATTACCCAGAGACCCCTAGACTTTATTATTTTCATATTACTTGTTTAAACAAGTTGTTTCTAAACCCGAACGTCTCTCGGTTAAGATGATATATATTTTATTTACCATCCTCGAGCATTCCGCTCTTTTACCAAACCTTTAACTTTATTAATTTAGGTAAATTAGCCTTTAAAACCATAAGTATTCGTATCTTCACGTTTAAGCTAGTAAACATTTTTTTAGTCGTAAAGACACTAGTGTGACACCCGTTAACGTTTGGTTATTCATACTTTTCTTCAATACATCTCGTGTCGACAAAAAGAACTAGTTGTGCCATTATGTCATTGGATATAAGTCAAGGGACAATTCATGACAATCCACAAAACTAAATTTGAGGGACTAAAAGTGTCAAAACTCCAGATTCTATCAAGATGCCACCTCTCCTGCAATTTGCCACACTCTTGCAGTTCTTGACACTTGCTAGACATTTGTGATGATCCTAGAACACCTCTAACACCTGGCTTCATCTTCACACACCCTCTTGCACTATAAATAGCAACTCAAGCTTACTCATTTCCTTGCTCATTCACTTCTTCTCCTCTCTATTACACTCTTGGAAGTTCCTGACCATTGGGAGCTTCCCTTTGAGTTCTAAGTTTCTCTTGGATCACTTGTAAGTGCTCCATCTCTGCTCTTTTCTTTTTATAGGCTTTTAATAGCCAAAAGTCAAGCATTTTTGACAAATGCCTTGACTTTCGGGTAAGACCATTATGGTCCACCATTGTTCGAAATGATTATGGCTAAGTGATCGTAATTAGGTAGGTGTTAATCCCTTAAAAGGGCACCTCCTAAGGATCAGTTTACTAGGTCAATTGACGGGTCAGAGTTTATTGTTTTAAAAAGTCAAACGGGCCAGATTTCATAAAAATCATAATCTGAGTTTATACATGTTATATAATATTTTTGACAGTTAAACAAGTTTTAATAATTATTAGAACATGTGGGAACATGTTCGATCCGTCAATTTCAGTCCTAGAGTCAGTTCGCAACCGAAAGTCGTGAAGTTGGACTTCTGCTTTGACTTTCGATTCTGACCCGACTTAGATTAGTTAACTTCTTTATTAAGGTCACATTATGATCGTAATGCAATGTAGCATAACCCTTGAGGTTATATTACTTGATCATAATCATAATCTGCGTTTATGCACAAGTTCCGTAAAATGTCAAAATTTGACTAAAATGCCCTTTTTACGTAAAACAAGGTTTTAATCAACAATGGACTTGCAAATAAATTACCTGTTGATATGTTAATGTAATTAACATATTATGATGTAAATATTCTGATCATAAACTGATTTTAGTATAATATCGTAAAATGTACATTTAAATGACCAAAATGCCCTTTCGGTGCATAGTCTTAAACCATAAACCACACTTATGTGTGCTATCTTACTGATATTATATCACAATTTTAAGTATTTTTCCAGAATGTTTATGATCATAACATCAGAATACACGCAAGTTCCTTTTATACGACATATAATTACCAAAACGCCTTATAAGGCGTAGTTTCGTTTTAAAAACTCAACGGCATACAAGTTGATATCCTACTGATATTACAACTTATTTAAAGTATAATGACATATGGAACTTGTTCATGACTCATCCGGTTACCCGATATCGCTTATATGCATACGGTTAAGTATATGTAACTAGTTTACGAAAATTAACCGAAACGGGTTTAACCTTATCATTTTAATCTCAAATTCCAGAATGTTAATTGTTTACCCATATTATACAAGTCTTAAGTACTTGTTGGGTTTAAACTACACTAGGTCATCGCTTAATCTAGCGTATCGTACCGATTTTGATCCTTTAAGCTAGTCGGTCTAAGTCTTTGACTTAAATAAAGACCGTTAGCATTATAATTGGTTAGTTATGCCATAATCCAGACTAGAGCCTTCCATAAATGCTATCTGCACTTATTTCATTTTGAATACGGCTGAAATATTAAATCTTGCATTTTAAATCAAGACTAGCTCAGGTAAATACTCTTGACTTATTTTCCCTATACGGGCTTGGGTTATGGTAAATTATTACCGCTTGGTCGGAAACGGGATCAATCGAATGCCGATTTTGGCTAGTAAATCCACATATTCTGTTTTAATCAGTTTTGTTTGATAACTTAAACATTGGGGGTTAACGACCGTGTCCTGGATATCCTTGGCTCATTACATTAGATAATGGCCACGACCAAAGCACGAGGTGTAGGCATACAACCGACATATGTGAATGCTAAAATTATTTTTACCCACAAGTTAGGGATAACTCCTTCGTGGGTTCATAAGTGGTGTGTACGTTAATCATGTCTCGGTCTCTGTACTGGGCCCCATATGTATTGACAAACATGTGAAAGCTATTAACAAGGTTACAAAGCTAACTTTCCCAAGTTATAAAAGATTTGTGCCCTGTGCACTTAAATCAAATTTTTAAAATGTTTTCAAAATGAGTCAGTCGGGTGTATTTACCAGCGAAAGCTGACGTATTTTCAAAAGACTAAGCTTGCAGGTACAATACGAAATAAGCTGGAAGCTGCTCGGTAGTGATATAAGAGGATCTTGCAAATCCTTATATCTGCCCTGAAGTCTGTTATACATTTTGTACATTTTACGATCCGCCTGTGGATCTTTCGTACAAGCCGTCTGTATATTATTTTTGTACTTGAACATTTCGGTTTGTAATAGTAATTTAAATCCAAGACTTCCGCTGTGCTGTGTTTAATTGACTATGATGATATCAACTTACATCACAATATTCCCCACCCGGCCCACCGGTGTTTGGTTGGAAATTCGGGGTGTGACAGGTTGGTATCAAGCCAACGTTTGAGAGAATTAAACACTAGCCTTATTGTGTTTAATCTCAAACTTACACAAGCACATTCCTTAGACTTCCGAGTCTAGGCTTTGACCTAGGATTTCTCCTTTCATTATTAAGTTGCTAGTATGTTTTTGAATTGATTTATTTAAACAGGAAATGCCGCCAAGAGTTCGAGGACGCGGAAAAGGACCTATGAGGGGAGGGCCATCCGGCCATATCCCTTCACTGTCACACCCCGACCCGCAGCGGAATAAAGTCGTGACATGATTGGGTTATCACCAAGCTCATGATATTTACTACCAAGTTTCATATTTATTAAATCCAAATTAAACTAAATATCCAATACAGAATTTCATACAATCACAAATCATAAACCAAACGATTGTTCCAACAAGATAACTTGATTATTCTTTTAAGGCCATCCTAGGTGTTTCTTTCCTCAACTTGATCACCTGTATCATGCGTAAAACAGAAAAGTTTGGGTCAACAGAAGTTGGCGAGTGAACCTTGATAAAACATTTAAGTAAATAAATTCTATTGTTGTTTAAATAAGATTGTGCATAAATCACATGTGAGCAAATGTATATATGTACAAATGACAAATCACATTGAATGAATATATGACATAAATGATGTTGTATTTGAGATCAAGGCTCAATCAAACGGAGCCGATCTAATGAGGCACCTGATGCTCAACCCGTATCCCACGAGGAACTGATGGGCCTAATGAAATGATTGCACTGAAATGACAAAATCTATCCACGTATAACCCACATAACAAACAATACCATTTGATCACAAAGGATATTTGCACAAGTGTTAAATAAAATTAAGAAATGGTACGACACATGATACACCCAAAACGTAAATAAAACAGGGAATTTGTAGAGATTCACTTACCTTGGGTGCGTATTCTTGAGTGGAAAAGAGAGCGCACGAGTTGGGAATTTAACCGACGAGGAAGTACTAACCTAAAATAATAACGTGATAACTCGATAAATCAATAAATTAACGTTCCGGTTGAAACCTACGTTTAGATTTTTAAGGTATTTTTTGTGATTTTTATTGATATAATTAAACCCTTGAAACTATATATTTTAAGCATTTTAATTGATTTTTCCTTTAATATAAACCATGGAATAAAATAATAAAAGAAAATAAAAATAAAAATAATATCTAAAAAAACTGTCAGTCTGAGTTTGGCATGCTGTTGAGACTCGAACCCGTGACCTCTCGGTTGTGTGCACGCAACTCTTCCAACTGAGCTACGTGTCTAACTAGAAAGAATCCTGATTTTAATTATATTAATACACTTCTTAGGCTATTTTATAAATAGATTTAATTTAAAAAGATTCAACAGAGTTGAACCGGATGTTTGTTATGGTTTCGAACCCGTGACCTTACATGTGTTTTGCACCCAGCCCAACCAACTGGGTTGGGTGTCTAACCCGATAAGACTTGCTTTTTAATTATACTTATATACACACTGCTAGTTGATATAATTTATTAAAATAAAACTTAAATAACAGTTATGCGGTCATGAACTAGGCTCAAACCGGGGACGTGAACACGTGTTTGCACACAGTCCACCACTGGACTGTGTGTCTAACCCATTTAAAACTTAGAATTTAATTACATAAAACACTTAACCCACTTCATCTTCTTCATTTTGAATTTAATCAAGATTTATACTCGCCTGAATCAATCTAATTCATTTCGATTTTTTTGTTATTAATTGTCTGAACATGATGTTATTTGGATAAAACTCAAAAGATAAGACAAGAGTGACAGAGTCGGCAGTGACACGGTTCCGGCGACCTGTTGCGTTCCGGCGAGGGGAGATTCCGACGACGGAGAGATTTAGGAGTACAAGCAGAGGGATTTCGAGGTAATGAGCGAGTTTGTTTATGAGGATTCAATTAGTATTTATAGAGGAACTTGATTTCGGTTTTTGGAAACCAGTTTGGGTGATTGATTCTAGAAATTAGAATGGACAACCGTCGTGATTGAAGTTTGCCAAAAATAAACGTTGAGCCAGTTGTCGAATTTCAAACAAAACCGCGTTGATCGCGGGATCTCCGGTGATGGGATTGGTTGCCGTCGTTGGCTTTAACTCAACAGGAAATATATGGGTTAAGATTTGGATTCTAGCACATACGGTATGTGTAGTGCAGTGGTATTTGTAGTTTGTGTGTCCGGGGGAACCCGGGTTCGACTCCCGGTTCCACTCTTTTCTTTAATTATTTTTATTAACCCCTTAATTATCTATTAATTAAAATATTTATTTTTAATTGATTAGTTATTATGTTATCTTATTTTTAAACCTTGATTATTATTATTATTATATATGTATTATTGTAAAAACAAAAAAAAAAAATAACACGACGTAAATAAAATACACTTTGATTGATACATTGGGGCGGGTTTTCGAAACCCGATTTGTACAAATGTTACTGTATCCCCTACTTTTAGAAATTTTATCCCAAAATTTAAGTAGTAGTTGTAACCGGAAAAAGATGCGGGTACTTTTCGCGCATTGAGTCTTCACGTTCCCAAGTAAACTCGGGTCCTCGTCTTGACTCCCAACACACCCTAACGATTGGAATACGACTTCGCCTTAAACGCTTCTCACCGAAATCCATGATCTCTACTGGTCTTTCAATGAAATGCATTGATTCATCGACTTGAATATCTTCCAGAAGAATATGAAGATTTTCGTCAGTGAGGCACTTTTTCAAGTTTGATACATGGAACGTGGGATGAATTCTGTTGAGTTCTTCTGGTAGGTCAAGCTTGTAGGCTACAGGACCTACTCTTTCGAGTATCTTGAAAGGTCCTACGTAGCGTGGTGCTAGCTTGCCCTTTTAGCCGAAAGGAACCACTCCCTTCCACGGTGATACTTTCAAAAGTACCTGATCACCAACGCCAAACTCCAAGGGCTTTCGTCGTTTGTCAGCATAACTCTTTTGACGACTTTGAGCTGCTAGAATATTGTTTCGAATTTGAATGATTTTGTCGGTTGTTTCTTGGATCAATTCAGGTCCGGTGATTTGCGCTTCACCAATTCCGTGCCAACATACTGGAGATCGGCATTTATGACCATACAAAGCTTCGAAGGGAGCCATGCCGATACTTGAATGATAGCTGTTGTTGTACGAAAACTCGACCACCGGTAGATGAGCGTCCCAATTCCCTTTGAAGTCTATGACACATGCTCGAAGCATGTCTTCGAGGGTTTGGATGGTGCACTCAGATTGACCATCAGTCTGCGGGTGAAAGGCGGTACTGAGGTCTAAACGTGTACCCAAAGCAGTTTGCACGGCTCGCCATGTGCGTGAAGTGAAACGACCATCACGGTCTGAGATGATGCTTAATGGTACACCATGACGGCTTACGATCTCGTTGATGTAGATACGAGCTAACTTCTTGTTCTTGAAGTCCTCGCGGATCGGAATGAAGTGAGCTGATTTCGTGAGACGATCAATGATCACCCATATAGTGTCATACCCACTGGAGATGCGAGGTAACCCGGTAATGAAGTCCATGGTTATGTTTTCCCACTTCCATACAGGTATTTCGGGTTGGACCAGAAGTCCTGAAGGTCTTTGATGTTCAGCTTTCACTTTGGAACATGTAAGGCACCTTGACACAAAAACAGCGATATCCTTCTTCATGCCAGGCCACCAGTAGGTGTATCGTAGATCTTGATACATCTTATCGGCTCCTGGATGTACAGAGTATCGTGTCTTGTGTGCCTCATTCATGAGGAATCACGAAGGTTGTTGCGATCGGGAATCCAAATACGGTTTAAATAGTAAAGAATACCATCAGATTTGGTTTCGATCTTGAGTTCAGCTCCACATGACAGCTCATCGCGTACGTCATTTTCCGTTACAGAGATATGTTGAGCTGCCCGTATTCGATCTTTGATGTCGGTTACAATTTGCGAACATAGAAGATGAATAGAGTTCGCATAACCCTTACGACTGAGCGCATCAGCCACCACGTTTGCCTTGCAAGGATGATATCGAATCTCATAGTCTTAATCGTTGAGAAGTTTGACCCATCTTCGTTGCGTCATATTCAACTCTTTTTGATTGAGGATATGCTGGAGACTCTTGTGATCAGTGTATATTTCACACTTGGTACCGTAGAGATAATGTCTCCATCTCTTGAGAGTGAACACAACGGCTCCAAGTTCCAGGTCGTGGGTGGTGTAATTTTTCCCATGTACTTTGAGTTGCCTAGAGGCATAGGCTATCACCTTTCCTCTTCGCATCAGTACACAACCTAAACCTTGCCCTGATGCGTCGCAATAAACCACAAAGTCATCGCAACCCTTAGGGAGTGTAAGGATAGGTGCGTCACAAAGCTTTTGTTTCAAAGTTTGGAAGGCCTCCTCTTGCTTAGGTCCCCAAATGAAGGGTTTTCCCTTGTGAGTCAAGGCCGTGAGCGGAACGGCGATACGGGAGAAATTGTCAATGAAGCGTCGGTAATAACCAACCAAGCTAAGAAATGACCTAACTTCGGTAGGGGTACGTGGCGCTTGCCATTCTTGTACTGCCTTGATTTTCAAAGGATCGACATGAATCCCTTTGTCATTGATGACATGTCCAAGGAATTGTACCTCTCTTAACCAGAATTCGCATTTTGAGAACCTATCGTAAAGCTTTTCAGTCCTTAAGAGTGTAAGAATGAGTCAAAGATGCCGCTCATGATCGGATTTTGACTTGGAGTAGGTAAAGATATTGTCGATGAAGACTATGACAGAACGTTCGATAGGTTTGCATACCCTATTCATTAAATCCATAAAGACAGCGGGGGCGTTGGTTAATCCGAAAGGCATCACCATGAACTCGTAATGACCATAACGAGTTCGAAAAGCAGTTTTTGGGATATCTTCTTCGCGCACCCTAAGCTGATGATAACCAGAACGAAGGCCGATTTTGGAAAAACAGGTGGCGCCTTGAAGTTGGTCTAGAAGGTCATCAATACGAGACAATGGATAGCGATTCTTAACAGTCAGCTTGTTGAGTTCTCTATAGTCAATGCACATGCGAAACGTTCCATCCTTCTTCTTCTTCACAAAAAGAACAGGCGCACCCCAAGGCAACGAGCTAGGACGTATGAATCCCTTGTCAGTCAGCTCTTGCAGCTGACTGGCCAACTCTTGCATTTCGGATGGGGCTAACCTATAAGGAGATTTTGCGAATGGTGTAGCGCCTGGCACAAGATCAATTCGAAATTCGACTTCTCGCACAGGAGGAAGTCCTGAACGTCATCGGGAAAAACTTGCGAAAATTCTTTCACGATTTGGATATCTTCGAGCTTCCTTTCTTTTCCTTCCTTCATGACGATGTGGGCTAGAAATGCGACGTAATCCTGGCGAAGCTATCTCCGAGCTTGAAGGCAGGACATCAATTTGAGTCCTTTCGAAGTAGTTTCTCCAAAGATACGTAGAGTCTGACCATTGGCGAGAGGAATACGAATGAACTTTTCATGGCACACCACTTCGGCGTGATGCTGGCTGAGCCAGTCCATACCGATGATAACATCAAAACTTCCCAAATTCATAGGAATGAGGTTAATCGAGAAGTCGTGATCATTCAGGGTAAGAGTGCAATCACATATGATAGAATTTAATGAAATGGGTTCTCCGTCAGCAACTTCCACCGTGAGAGATTCAGCGAGACTAACACGAGGTAGGTCGAGAGTAGATTCGAATTCTAGGGATATAAAGCTCTTATCCGTACCAGTATCGAATAATATGGATGCATAACTACCATTTACGAGAAACGTACCGTTGACCACATTGTTGTCTGCCCTTGATTGGTTTGCATGAGTTTGCATGTAACCAACTAACACATTAGCAATTAAAATCTAATCAACTATAGTATAGGCTCTAAGGGTCTAATAACCTATCTTATATCCCTATAGTCAAGGGCTCTGATACCAATCTGTCACACCCTGACCCGCAACGGAAATGGTAGTCGGGTCATGATTGGGTTTTTATCAAAGCTCATGACAATTACTATAAAGTTTCATATTTATTAATTCAAATTAAAAGGAGAAATTTCATTCAACTCATAAGCACAAGATGTTCTAAACATGATATTCAAATAATGCTTTATTTATCTTCTAAGGCCCAATCCTATATGTTCCTTGCTTCAACCTGTTCACCTGTATCATGTGTAAAAATAGAGATTTGGGTAAACAAAAGTTGGCGAGTGAATCCCGTTTAAATATTTGAAAGAAATGATATTTTGGTTAATTTAATAAAAAAATGTGCATAAACCAAATATGAGCAAACGTATATGTAAACAATCCACAAACCACATAATCATCTAGCAATGTACATGTGAGCACGAAAATGATGTGCTATGAGATCAAGGCTCAATCAAACGGAGCCGATCTAATTAGGCAACGTGATGCTCGACCCGTCTATACAGGGAACTGATGGGACTAATGTGAATGTTTGACTGAAATGAGAATAGTATAACCACAAATAATAATAAACCAAATAACACATAGCATGTTAGTTCATATAATGGTAGGAGCACAAGTATTTGAATAAAAGATATAAATAAACGACACCTGATACACCCCAAAACATGAATAAAAAGGGAAAGTTTGTAAGAAGTCACTCACAGTGGGTGCGTTTCTTGAGTTGATAACAAATGCGCACGATTAAAGATTCCAACCGACGAGAAAACTAACCTAAAATCACGTAATAATTCGGTAAATATATTTCTTTTATTTGAAATTAATATTTTTATTTTATGACTTTTATTAGACTTTTAAGACTATTTCTATAGTATTTATTACAAATTTAAAGCTTAAGAAGTCTAATTTTATAGGTATTTTTAGGGATTTTTTGAGCAAAAATAAAGAAAATATGTATTAAAAAATTATTCCCCTCTCAGGGGTTGAACCGGTTGGATTATTTGATTTTTCGCAGGGTGTAAGGATCGAACTCGTGACCTCCCGTAGATGTGCACGCAGCTCTACCAACTGAGCTGCGTGTCTACCCGAAATAATCTGTATTTTAATTATATATATATATATATATATATATATATATATATATATATACTAACTAGACCAAACTATATTTTTGTTTTATTTTAAAAAAAGTTTTTTAATGTTTGTAAAACCGGTTACAGAACCGGTTCGAACCCGCGCCCCATGTTACGTTGCGCACAGCCCTACCAACTGGGCTGTGTGACTAACCCAGAATATCTACGATTTATATTAATTTTATATACTTACTAACTGTTAATATATGTAAGTATTAAAAAGCTTTGGTTTAATTCGGAGATTGGCATCGTGTTAAGACTCGAACCCGGAACCTCTGCTTTGACTTTGCACACAATCCACCACTGGACTGTGTGTCTAACCCGGTATAACCATCAAATTTAATTATACTAATAAACCGTCACAACATCATCTTCTTCACTAAAAAAAACAGAACATACCCGACTGATTTACTCAGGACTTTTTTTTTAGTTTGTTGATTAAATACCACTGCTAATATGATTACACAGAATGAACATGATATAAGAAGTGATTGTACCGGAAAATGACGATGGCTTGATTTTTTCCGACAATACTTCTGGCGACAAGTTTTTTCCGGCGAGGTGTTTTTCGAACGCAGAGGATTGTTCTGAGTGTTTAGAGTGATTTTGAGAGTGTGAGCCTGTTCAATTGAGGTGCTAAGTTCGTTATTTATAGTGTGAAAGACAGTTATGATTTCGGTTTCAAATCTTGAATCAAGGTCAATGATTTCCTTCAGTTTTCATACGAATTGATTCCGAAATTTCAGTTAAAGCTGATGATTGAATCAGTTACACGCGCTAAACAAAAGAAAACAGTCATTTGGGATTGAATGCCCGAGTTATGCTTCGACTGTTACTGGTTTCAGAGATTTGAATTTCAGGTTCAGTGATTTCTTTAGTATAAAATTCAATTGTTTTAGGATTTTAAAAAGGTTGTGTGTGTAGCTTAGTGGTGTAGAATGTGTATTGGTTCTTTGTAGACCCGGGTTCGAAACCCGGGGTCACCCCTTAATATTTATTTTTATTGTTTTCAGTTTATTAGTTATTATTACTATTAGTTTTTATTTTTTATTTTAACCCTTCTTGATTTATAATAATATTAATCTCACGAATTTGAATGATTAACGTAATATGTAACGAAATCTCGTACCATATATTTGAATCATATAAATGGAGCGGGTTTTAGAACCCGTTTTACAATGAATGTTACATCATTGGTATGGACTGGCTTAGTCAGCATCATGCTGAAGTCGTTTGTTATGAAAAATTTATTCGAATTCCTCTCGCCGACGGTTAAAGTCTTCGTATTTTTTGGCGAAACCCCATCCAAAGGACTTAAGTTGATGTCATGCCTTCAAGCTTGAAGATACCTTCGCAAGGACTATATAGCATTCTTAGCGCACTTTGTCAAGAAAGAGAGCAAGGAGAAGAAACTCGAAGACATTCCGATTGTTATAGAATTTCCTCAAGTTTTTCCCGACGACGTTTCAGGACTTCCTCCGGTGCGAGAAGTCGAATTTCGAATCGATCTTGTACCTGGTGCTACACCATTTGTAAAATCTCCATATCGGTTAGCCCCATCTGAAATGCAAGAGGTAGCTAGCCAGCTGCAAGAGCTGACTGACAAGGGATTTATACGTCCTAGCTCGTCGCCTTGGGGTGCACCGGTTCTTTTCGTCAAGAAGAAGGATAGAACTTTTCGAATGTGTATTGATTATCGAGAGTTCAACAAGCTGACCATCAAGAACCGCTATCCTTAACTCGCATCGATCACCTTCTAGATCAACTTCAGGGTGCCACTTGTTTCTCAAAAATCGATCTTCGTTCTGGATATCACCAGCTTAGGGTACGTGTAGAAGGAAATTATACGTCCTAGCTCGTCGCCTTGGGGTGCACCGGTTCTTTTCGTCAAGAAGAAGGATGGAACTTTTCAAATGTGTATTGATTATCGAGAGCTCAACAAGCTGACCATCAAGAACCGCTATCCTTTAACTCGCATCGATCACCTTCTAGTTCAACTTCAGGGTGCCACTTGCTTCTCAAAAATCGATATTCGTTCTGGATATCACCAACTTAGGGTACGTGAAGAAGACATTCCGAAAACTGCCTTTCGAACTCGCTACGGTCACTACGAATTCATGGTCATGCCTTTTGGCTTAACCAATGCTCCTGCCATTTTCATGGATCTAATGAATAGGGTGTGCAAACCCTACCTCGATCATTTCGTTATTGTCTTCATTGATGATATCCTTATTTATTCCCAGACCAAATCCGATCATGAGCGACATCTTCGACTCATCCTAACACTCTTGAGAAAAACCGAAAAGCTTTACACTAAGTTCTCGAAATGTGAATTCTGGTTAAATGTCATCAACGACAAAGGAACTCATGTCGTCCCTGCAAAGATTAAAGCAGTGCAAGAATCGCAAGCTCCACGCACTCCTACCGAAGTTAGATCATTCCTTGCTTTAGCTGGTTATTATCGACGTTTCATCGCCAATTTCTTTCGAATTGCCTTACCACTCACAACATTGACTCATAAAGGCAAGCCCTTCATTTGGGGGCCCAAGCAGGAAGAGGCTTTTCAAACCTTGAAACAAAAGCTTTGTGATGCACCTATCCTCACTCTCTCTGACGGTTGTGAAGACTTCGTGGTCTATTGTGACGCATCAGGGCAAGGACTAGGGTATGTCTTAATGCAAAGAGGAAATGTGATAGCCTACGCCTCAAGGCAACTTAAAGTTCACGAGAAGAATTACACTACTCATGACCTAGAACTCGGAGCAGTCGTGTTCGCTCTAAAGATATGGAGACATTATCTCTATGGTACCAAGTGTGAAATTTACACTGACCACAAGAGCCTTCAACATATCTTCAATCAAAAAGAGTTAAACATGAGGCAACGGTGATGGGTCGAACTCTTGAATGATTATGATTTCCAAATCCGTTATCATCTTGGTAAAGCCAATGATGTGGCTGATGCCCTTAGCCGAAAAGAGTATGCTAACTCCATTCACCTTTTATGTTTTCAAATCGTGACTGATCTTCAAAACCGCCTTCGGGCAGCTCAACATATTTCTGTCACGGAAAATGATGTGCGAGATGAATTGTCTTGTGGAGCTGAAACCAAGTTAGAATCCAAGTCCGATGGTATCCTTTACTATCTAAATCATATTTGGGTACCTGATCGCGACAATCTTCGTACTTTTCTCATGAATGAGGCTCACAAAACACGATACTCTTTACACCCAGGTGCTGATAAGATGTATCAAGACCTACGATACTCTTATTGGTGGCCTGTCATGAAGAAGGATATCGCCATTTTTGTCTCTAAGTGCCTCACATGTTCTAAGGTTAAAGCTGAACATCAAAGACCTTCCGGATTACTCTTTCAACCCGAAATACCCGTTTGGAAGTGGGAAAACATAACCATGGATTTTATTACCGGGTTACCTCGCACTTCCAGTGGGCATGATACGATTTGGTTATTGTTGATCGTCTTACCAAATCAGCCTCATTTCATTCTAATCCGCGAAGACTATAAGAACGAGAAGTTAGCTCGTATCTATATTTCTGAAATCGTAAGTCGACATGGTGTGCCTTTAAGTATCTTTTCGGATCGGGATGGATGTTTTACTTCACGAACATGGCAAGCCGTACAATCAGCATTAGGCACACGCTTAGATCTCAGCACTGCCTTTCACTCTCAAACTGATGGTCAATCTGAGCGCACCATATAGACTCTTGAAGACATGTTGCGAGCATGTGTCATCGACTTCAAGGGTAATTGTGATGCTCACTTACCATTAGTTGAATTTTCATACAACAATAGCTATCAGTCGAGCATCGGTACGTCTCCTTTTGAAGCATTATATGGTCGTAAGTGCCGATCTCCTGTATGTTGGCACGAAATCGGTGAAGCAAAAATCACTGGACCTGAATTGATCCAAGAAACAACCGATAAGATTCTTCAAATCCGCAATAAGCTTCTAGCAGCTCAGAATCGTCAGAAGAGTTATGCTGATAAACGACAAAAGCCACTTGAATTTTGTGTTGGCGATCAAGTACTTCTGAAAGTATCACCATGGAAAGGTGTGGTTCGTTTTGGACAAAAAAGCAAGCTAGCACCACGCTACGTGGGACCATTCAAAATACTCGAGAGAGTTGGTCCTCTAGCCTACAAGCTTGACTTACCAGAAGAACTCAACAGGATTCATTCCACGTTCCATGTATCAAACTTGAAAAAGTGCCTTGCCGACGAAAATTTCCATATACCGTTAGAAGATATCCAGATTGATGAATCAATGCATTTCGTTAAACCTGTAGAAATCATGGACTTCAGTGAGAAGCGTTTAAGACGAAGTCGAATTCCGATAGTCAAGGTATGTTGGGAGTCAAAACGAGGACCTGAGTTTACTTGGGAACGCGAAGCCTTAATGCGTGAAAAATATCAATATCTCTTTCAAGTTACGCCAACTACTACTTAAATTTCAATACGAAATTTCTAAAAGTAAGGGATATTGGAAAATTCATTGTAAAACAGGTTCTGAAACCCACTTCGTTTAATAATTCAAGTATATGAATGAAGTTTCGTTACGTAATTACGTTCAAATTTGTTATATAAATTTCATTAATTAATAAATAAATTCAAAAGGGTTAAAATAATAAAGATAATAAATAAAAAAACTAATAATAATATTAATAATAAAACTGAAAATAAAAAAAATAAACATAAACGGTGACCACGGGTTTCGAACCCGGGTCCTCATTGAATCGCACACACTACACACCACTCCGCTACACACACATATTTGTTAAAATCCTAAAACAATTAAATTATACATCAAAAGAAACCGCGAATTTGAACATTCAAAATATGCAGAAACTGTAACAGCCGGGGATTAGGTTCTTCAAATCAAAACTCGTTTTCTGTTTCAATTAAAAAGTGAAACCGTTCCTAATCATAAGATTTACAACCAATTTTAGGATTAAATCATCAAGGTCAGTTACATAATCCTCAATCATTGAAACCAAAAAAACATTGAAAATCATAACTGCCTCTCTCCCTATAAATATCTATTCACAACCTTTATGTTAAACTCGCTCGTTCTCAAAACATCTCTAAAGTTTTCTGTCATCGAATTTCAATTCGCCGGAACCTTGTGCCATTGCCGGAAGCATCGCCGGAGAAACCAAGTAATCATCATTTCGGCACAACCATCCCTTAATTCTGTTCGTTTATGTGTTCTTATTAAACTGTGTAAATTAATCAGCGAATTCAAAAGAAAATCGAGTAAAACAGTTGGGTATGGTTTTTGGGTTATAAAATGAAGAAGATGAAGATTTCTTTAGTGTATAAATTTAATTAAAACCGGTAACAAAACCGGGTTAGACACACAGTCCAGTGGTGGACTGTGTGCAATATAAACAAGCACACGCGGGTTCGATTCCGGCTGTGTGCGGCGGTTTGTTAATATAGTAAAATCTTTTTTAATAATTAGAATTATGATTTAACTCAGTTAGTATATATATAGAATTAAAATCCAGATTATTTCAGGTTAGACACGTAGCTCCGTTGGTAGAGCTGCATGCACGTATACGAGAGGTCACGAGTTCGATTCTTAAACGATGCCAAAAATCACTCAATTCGATCGGTTCGACCGGTTCAACCCCTGAAAGGGGTATATTGTTTTAAATAAACTTTCCTTTATTTTTACCCAAAATCCTTAAAAATATATATAAAAATAGGACTTTTTAAACTTAAAAATTTGTAATAAACACTATAAAATAGTCTAAAAGCCTAATAAAAGGCATTAAATAAAAATATTAATTGCAAATTAAAGAAATATACTTACCAAATTATTACATGAATATTTAGGTTAGTTTTCTCGTCGGTTGGAATCTATAATCGTGCGCGTTCATTATCAACTCAAGAAAACGCACCCACTGTGAGTGAATTCTTACAAACTTCCCCTTTTTTATTCATGTTTTGGGGTGTATCATGTGTCGTTTATTTATATCGTTTATTCAAACACTTGTGCTACTACCATTATATGATCTAGCGTGTTATGTAATATTTGGTTTATTGTTATATGTGGTTACATTTTCTCATTTCAGTCAAGCATTCACAGTAGGCCCATTAGTTCCTCGTTGGATACGAGTAGAGCATCCCGTTGCCTAATTAGATCGGCTCCATTTGATTGAGCCTTGATCTCATAACACATCATTTATCATGTTTCTGTGTACATTGCTAGATGTTTATGTGGTTTGTGGATAGTTTACATATACGTTTGCTCATACTTGGTTATGCACATTTTTATTAAATTAGTTAACATAATTATTTCTTTCAAATGATTAAATGGGATTCACTCGCCAACTTTTGTTGACCAAAACTCTATTTTTACACATGATACATGTGGACAGGTTGAAGCAAGGAACACATAGGATTTGGCCTTAGAAGAAAAATAAAGAGATTACATGATTGTCGTGTTTAGAACATTTTGTGCTTGTATGGTTTATGTGTGATGGAATTTCTCCTTTTAATTTAAATTAATAAATATGAAACTTTATTATAGTAAATGTCACAAGCTTTGATGAAAACCTAATCATGCCCGGCTACCATATCCGCTGCGGGTTAGGATGTGACATTTACCAAAACACAAGTTTTGCCATAAGAACTATGGTAAACTTGGATGGTTCCAACACTCATGGGTTGTCTAAACCCTACCACAAAAGAAACTTTAAAGGTGTTTGCACCCCTTAAACTCATAAGAATGAACTCCTACCAAGTCTCTTAACCTTAGATAGGTTCAAGAACAAGTAGGTACAAGATTCAATCAAGAAAAGTAAAGTAATCTTCCAAACAGAAAGTTTGTACCTCAAAATGGTGATTTTCCACCTTGGTTTACCATGGTAAACCTGTGGAAACACTCCTAGAGGTGTTCCAAGCTTGGTAGTGGAAGAAAAGATGAACAAAAGATGTAAAAATGTGAGTTTGAACTCACTTTGGGACTTAAAGTATTCTGCCTTGTTCTTGAGTTTGCAACTGATTTGAGAGAGTTTTGAGAGTGTAGAGGAGTTTGGAAAGTGAAAATGGGTGTTACTTGTTTATATAGTGGTTTAGTAGGGTTTTGAGTTCAATGAGTTTTGAAGGTGATTGGGGAGTAAAAAGGTGGAAAAAGTGACCAACCCGTATGCAAGAAGCAACTTGCTGCGAATCAAGGCCTCTCGCCACCTTCGAGGGGAAAGGGCTAGCCTCTTACGCCCCGCCAGAGCCTCATTTAGGCAAAACTTTCATTTTTGCAATTTGGCCCCTGAACTTTGGTTTTTTCTTATTTTAAGCTAAAACTTTGTGTTTTGGCATGTTATTAATTATATAACATGTATGTAAGTATAATTTGAGTATCGAGAATGTATGTATGAGTATTTGCACGTATAACAAGTATTAGTTTGTATGTAAACATGTATTTTAAGATTGAACGCATGTAAGACAAGTATGTATAAAGTATGAATTTCATTACGATCAAAGTCTCGGATTACAAAACTGGAAATTGAATACGAATGTGATATGAATACGATTTTACATTAATAGAAATTCGATTACACTTTCTAAATAAGGAAAGTACAAATGCAAAGCGTTACACTAAGGATGGATGATAGTGGTATTGTGGTGGTGGAGTGGTGGCAAGTGTGAGAGAAGTGGTTTGCCAAGGAATGGATTGCAATTAACCCAAGCACTCCTATTTATAGTTAGAAACATACAGCTTACACAGCCCCGTGCCCAGTGGGCATGACCCTGTGCCCCCTACTTCTCTGTCTTCATTTAATGAGCTGTGTTAGTCCGTATGCTTGCACGACCCCGTGGCCATTGTTACTTGTTGTACTATCTAAGATTTGCATACCTGGGAGTTGACCATGCCCCGTATCTCTTGTCTGCTTCTGTTTGTCTTTTTTTCTTCTTGGAATCTTGAGTGGAGCATGGTCACATGCCTTGCTGGCACGACCCATGCTTGTCTTTTGAATTGTTGTTTTTGGTCTTGGGGTGAAGCGCGGAGGGTCGGTATGATGTATCAACGTTCTTTCTTTTGTATTTATGCTGGTTTTTGCCGTTAGTTTGTTCCTTTTGTACATCTAAGCTCTTTTAATCTTGAAAATCAAAAGTATACAAAGAAACACACTTTTTCCAACGTTAGTACTAATAAGGGTTGATTTTACACCTTATTTGATATAACTTATATGTTGCATTTGGTGCATATCAGCCGACGTTGTTGTAAAATGCAAACTACACAATGATGATGGAAGATATTATAAAAGAGATACTATGTGATAGCCTGAGAAAATCTCAATCAAACTAACGACACTACTCATGCTTACTCAATTTTCGGGACGAAAATTCTTTCAACAAGGGGATAATGTGACATCCCGTTACAAACAAACTAGTTAACCCTTTTTGTTAATTTCAAGTTATAAACGCACTAGTTTTAGCATACGAACAAATACACGAAGTTAATTTAACTTTGCAAATAGAGGGAGTTGAGAGTCATTACACAAAGTTATGTTGGTAACTTTCTACCCAAGTTTGTAGCTTGGAAACTTATGGGACCATTATGCATTTATTAAAAGTTGGTTTTAAAAAATAATAATAAATAAAACCCAAACCCTAGCCGCCCCCAGAATCACGTACGCATACCTCTCACTCTCTCTCTAGGCGATTTCAAGAAAACAGGAAACCTTAATCTTGCTTGATCATTATCTCCATCTCTAAGTAATCCATTCAAGGTTTTAATCTTAATTCTAGTTGCATGTTGGTTGCGTTTCTTGATTCTACATGAATTCTTGATCTTGTTGTGATTCTTGATGTAAGATAACATGAATTCATGAGAGATTGTAAGAGCCCATGATAACCGAGCACCCATCCCGTTGATGGGCGAGGTGTTTTCAGGTCAATCTGAAAAAAAATCATCATATGCCAATAACTACAGATGTTCTGAAAAAAGTGTAAATCGTAACATTCACATGTTCAAACGACGAAACTTTCACTAGTTGGGCAGCTGACCTTAACCAAGACGCAACATCGACAAGACCGACACGAAAAGGAAAAGGAAAAATCAGACGCGTCATCAAGGATAATGGTAGTTTGGCCGACGTTGTTGTAAAATGCAAACTACACAATGATGGTGGAAGATATTATAAAAGAGATGCTATGTGACAGCCTGGGAAAATCTCAAAAACTAGCGACACTACTCATGCTTACTCAATTTCCGAGACGAAAATTCTTTCAACAGCGGGATAATGTGACATCCCATACTTTCAGGTTAACACCGTGAACCCTTTTTGTTAAATTCAAGTTATAAACACACTAGTTTTAACATACGAACAAATACATGAAGTTAATTTGTTTTAACTTTGCAAATAGAGAGACTTGAGAGTCATTACATAAAGTTATGTTGGTAACTTTATACCCAAGTTTGTAGCTTGGAAACTTGAGGGACCATTTATGCATTTATTGAAAGTTGGTTTAAAAAAAATAATAAATAAGTAAAACCCAAACCCTAGGCCGCCCCCCAGAATCACGTACGCACACCCCTCTCACTCTCTCTCTCTAGGCGATTTCAAGAAAACAAGAAACCCTAATCTTGCTTTATCTTCATCTCCATCTCTAGGTAGTCCATTCAAGGTTTTAATCTTAGTTCTAGTTGCATGATGGTTGCGTTCTTGATTCTACATGAATTCTTGATCTTGTTGTGATTCTTGATGTATGATAACATGGATGTTATGTGTTAGGGTTTGCTAGAAACTTGTATTATAATGATTCTTGATAGTCTAGCAGCTTGATGATCACGTATGCAAGTTACGGTTTTGATTATGTTTGATGTTGATGATGAAGCTTGATGATAAAATTCATGTATTTGATGCTATTAGGGTTTTGTTTGCTGAAAAAAATGGTAAAAGAGTCATGAACAAGTTTTAATCAAAAGCTGAATTCAAACAGATTCTGATTAGAATTTACAGCCTACTTGTATCGGCTATAATGTAGGAAAACCTTAACAAAAACGTGTGTTTCACGTGTGTTTCTTAATTCTAAAATGTAATTCCATGAAATAACTTTCAAACCCCACTGGAATCACTATTTTTTGATGAGTTTTGATATTTTAAATGAATTTTTATGTGCGTACAGGCTGTGTTTTTTTGACAGAAATTGCAGCCTATTACGAATGTCATAACTTGGTCCGTGTTTGGAATTCATACGTGAAATTTTACAGTAGGTAGTTCTAGGAGGGCTTAAAATTCTTCAACTGGAATTTCGTCAATCGGATCGACAAGAGATTTTTAAATAAATTTTACTGTAAATTGTTGTTAGAAAGTGACGAATTAGAGTTATATGTACTATTTGATTTTTTCATGAATATTCTGTAGACAATTAATCTTTAAAAATTTTAGACAAGAATAAGTGGACCATTTATCATGTCCCATAAATTTATCATCATTTTTGTAGCTTGTTTAGTATTTTAATAAAATCCCGAAAACAACTAAGTTCTGGAGTTTTAAACGGGTAGTGTAGTGAATTAAATTATGTGTATCTGTGTGTTGCTTGTGTTATCATAGGATGCTAATACTTATTTAGCACTACATGAATGTTGTTTAACTTGTTGTATCTTATGCTATGATCATGTACACAAATTCACCCGAATGAACCTTTAGATGTAATTCGATGCATGTTATGTGTTACATACGTGTCTTGTATGAACACACACTGACAACCTAATGGTAACCATAATAGGAAGTGGTTAACCACATCGGCTCGAATTTCAATTAAGTCATACCGAGCAAAACTAAGGTGAGTTCACGACTCCTACTTCTTAAATATTCATAAAACACAGGGGTGAAATTTGGTATATCAATCGTTGGAAACGTTTTAGCAGAGCTTAGGGGTGAAATTTGGTGTTCTTGTGGGTTCCAAACAATTTCAAATCATTTGCTTTTGTGTTATTGATTCATATGAACATTACAATTAAAGGTGTGATGATTTGCAAGACCATGAGTGGCTAAACTCATTGTGATCATCCTAGGTGGAAGGTTTGCTTGAAACAATTGTGTTTTGATTCCTAATTTCTAGAATAATAGACTTGCAATATTTATAGTTTGTTATGGTGTTTGGATATTTGTTGGTAAATTGTTGATTGATGTTTTGATCCTTGCTTTAATCGTACGTTCTTGGTGTCATTGAAAATCGAGATATCACGGGAAGGTTTAAAGGTTGGATATTATTTAATTGGTCATCGGGTAACAACCTCGCATTGTAGTAATCCGAGTACTTAGTTCCCTTTTATCACGAACAATTAATCAAACACGAGTCATGTCTATGTGACTCTTTCTAGTTGAATTTGAAACACAGGCGTTAATCGAAACCGGAAACCTAGGATGGTTACTTGCTTCTAATTTGTTAAAACAACCAATATTTGAATTGCATTTAGTTTAATTTCAAAACCAAATCACCAAAAATCCTGAATTCATTTTCTTACATTAGATAAAGTAGTCAATTTAGTATAAACCTTAGATAGCACACATTCCACAATCTCCCTGTTTTCGATACCCACTGACCGCTAGCTATTAGTAGTATTTGGATTAAATTTATGGGAGACATCGACATCACGTCAAATTTTGGCGCCGTTGCCGGGGAGTAGTGCGCAACGTGTGTTATCTTTGATTGAGTTTAGTTTGTTATTTTTCCGGTTTACGCTGGGTGTGGTAGTGTGCAGGTATTTACAGGTGCATGCATACTAGAGGCTCTCACAAGCTATCACCATTGGCATTTGATCCAGAGATCGAACGAACTTTGCGATGAAACAGGGTATTGCTACGCAAAAGCAAAATTAGTGGTTCACCAACAACACCTACAACACCAATTTCACCACTTAACACCATGGATCAATTACCTACCACCACAAGCCAAACATCACCATCCACGCCTCCACCAGTTCCTACCACCCATCCTACTTCAACACATGAAGTTAACCCATCCAACGCCACATCAATGGTTCCACCATTCTCATCTTTCTTCCCAACTTCCGGTCAATCATCCTCCACCAATCAACCATTACCAAGTCACTTTCCACCAAGTTCAACCATTGTTCATACCTCCCCTACATTTCAACCACCAACCCAACCAGGTTCCCATTATCCTTCTTCTCAGTTTGTGCAATCTTCGGGTGTAGGAGGAGATGGGATTGATGATGGGTAAAAAGAAGAATTTGGAGGTTACGAAGAAGAAGGTTATTATTATGGTGGAGATGGAGGTAGTTTAGGACCTCAAGGGGGAATAGGTTATCAATAAAGGCAACCCACGGGGGTACATGTCACACCCCGAATTTCCAACCAAACACCGGTGGGCCCGGGTAGGGAATATTGTGACGTAAGTTGATATCATCATAGTCAATTAAACATAGCACATCGGAATTCTTGGATTTAAATTACTATTACAAACCCAAATGTTCAAAGTACAAAAATAATATACAGACGGCTTGTAATGAAAGATCCACAGGCGGATCGTAAAATGTACTTTTAAATGACCAAAATGCCCTTTCGGTGCATAGTTTGGTCTTAAACCATAAACCGTACTTATGTGTGCTATCTTACTGATATTATATCACACATTGAGAACTTTTCAAGGATAGCAACTCCTTTAACTACCTTGACCCGTAAGAATGTCAAGTTTAACTTGGGTCCAAAACAACAAGAATCTTTTGATATTCTGAAACACAAGTTGAGCAATGCTCCTGTGTTATCTCTACCTAAGGGTATTGAGGATTTTGTCGTATACTGTGATGCCTCGCACACTGGCATGGGCTGTGTGCTAATGTAAAAAGGCAAAGTGATTGCCTATGCATCACGACAACTAAAGGTGCATGAAAAGAATTACACCACCCACTATTTGGAATTGGGTGCCGTTGTATTTGCACTAAAACTGTGGAGACATTACTTGTATGGCACAAAGTGTATTATATACACATACCATAAAAGTCTCCAACATCTGTTCAATCAGAAGGAATTGAACATGCGACAACGCCGTTGGATGGAAACACTTAATGATTATGATTGCGAGATTCGCTACCATCCCGGCAAGGCATATGTAGTCGCTGATGCCTTAAGTCGCAAGGAAAGGGTTAAGCCCATAAGAATTAACGCCAAGAGCATCGAGCTCAGAAATAGCTTGAATGAGAAGCTATTAGATGCGCAAAAACAAGCCATATTAGAGGCTAATATTCCTAATGAAGGATTAGGCAGAACTATTGATCAGTTAGTGCCTGGAAAAGATCGAATCCTTAGGGATCTAATCCTCCAAGAAGCGCATAATTCAAGATACTCAGTTCAGCCAGGAGGTGACAAGATGTATCAAGATTTGAAGAAGAATTATTGGTGGATGGGTTTGAAGAAATCCATATCCACTTATGTAACTAAGTGTCTGACATGTTCGCAAGTTAAAGCCGAACATCAGAAACCGTCAAGACTTCTACAACAACTTGAGATTCCCACTTGGAAATGGGAAATGGTAACTATGGACTTGATTACCAAGTTACCTAAGACCAAATGTGGTAGTGACACGATTTGGGTCATTGTAGATAGACTGACTAAGTCAGCACATTTCTTGCCAATTAAATAAACTTATAGCTCTGACAAGTTGGCTAAGTTGTATGTGGACAAGATTGTCCCTACACGGTGTGCCGGTATCTATTGTATCTGATAGATATACTAGATACACTTCTCACTTTTGGAAAAGTTTCCAACAATCGTTAGGCACATGATTAAACTTTAGTACAGCTTACCATCCGCAGACTGATGGTCAAAGTGAGCGTACTATTCAAACTCTGGAAGACATGCTTCGGGCATGTGTTATTGATTTAGGTGGAAGCTGGGATGACCACTTACCCCTAATAGAATTCTCCTACTATAATAGTTATCATACAAGCATCAAGGATGCTCCTTTTGAGGCCCTGTATGGGAGAAAATGTCAAACGCCCGTGTGCTGGGCAGAAATTGGGGAAGCCCAACTATCAGGACCAGAGATTGTCCTGGAGACCACAGAAAAGATTGTGCAAATCCGTGATCGTCTCAAAGCTGCCCGTGATAGGCAGACAGTTATGCAGACAAGAGGCGAAAACCTCTTAAGTTCCAAATAGGGGACAAGGTATTACAAAAGGTATCACCCTGGAAAGGTGTGATGCGCTTCGAAAAGAAGGGCAAGTTGAGCCCGAGATATATTGGACCATTCGAGGTAATTGAATGTGTAGGTTCTGTAGCTTATAAGCTCAAGCTGCCAGAGGAGCTAAGTGGAATCCATGATGTGTTCCACGTATCTAATTTAAAGAAATGTATAGCCGATGAGTCGCTAGCAATGTCACATCAAGATGTGCAAATTGATAAAAACCTGAGGTTCATTGAGAAACCAATTTCGATCGAGGATCGACAGGTTAAAAAGCTCCGAAGGAAGTTTATACCTATTATAAAGGTTAAGTGGAATGCCCTTCGAGGCCCCGAGTATACATGGGAGGTTGAGTCCACTATGCGACAAAGTACCCCCATCCTTTTTAATAAAATCTCGAGGTCGAGATTTCTTTTAAGGGGGTGAGGATGTAACACCCTGTAAATCGTGTCCAATAATACAGTGACACGTGCTGTATTTTAAATACAGTCTATTAAAGACTAATATGGACTAAAAGTGACAACATGCTCAAACTGAGCCCCTGAATGACTTTTTGATGTCAACATGCATAAACCTAGCCTCTGAACGACCATTAGTGTCGTCATGCATAAAAATGTATCCTCTGAATGACCATTAGTGTCGTTATGCTTAAACTCGGCCTCTGAGTGACTGTTGTGTCAACATGCCTAGCCTCTGAGTGACATCGGGGTCAACATGCTTATACTGAGCCTCTGAGTGATCCTTTACGAAGTCCTAAATCTCATATGAGCCACTAGTTGGACGAGAGGGATTAATTCTGAAAATCCGCTAATGTCTGGCGACCGTAGCCTACGGCGGGCCTCTGAAGCTTATTTTTTTCACCATTTCAACTTTCAGCAAATTACCCAGAGACCCCTAGACTTTATTATTTTCATATTACTTGTTTAAACAAGTTGTTTCTAAACCCGAACGTCTCTCGGTTAAGATGATATATATTTTATTTACCATCCTCGAGCATTCCGCTCTTTTACCAAACCTTTAACTTTATTAATTTAGGTAAATTAGCCTTTAAAACCATAAGTATTCATATCTTCACGTTTAAGCTAGTAAACATTTTTTTAGTCGTAAAGACACGTAGTGTGACACCCGTTAACGTTTGGCTATTCATACTTTTCTTCAATACATCTCGTGTCGACAAAAAGAACTAGTTGTGCCATTATGTCATTGGATATAAGTCAAGGGACAATTCATGACAATCCACAAAACTAAATTTGAGGGACTAAAAGTGTCAAAACTCCAGATTCTATCAAGATGCCACCTCTCCTGCAATTTGCCACACTCTTGCAGTTCTTGACACTTTGCTAGACATTTGTAATGATCCTAGAACACCTCTAACACCTGGCTTCATCTTCACACACCCTCTTGCACTATAAATAACAACTCAAGCTTACTCATTTCCTTGCTCATTCACTTCTTCTCCTCTACACTCTTGGAAGTTCCTGACCATTTGGGAGCTTCCCTTTGAGTTCTAAGTTTCTCTTGGATCACTTGTAAGTGCTCCATCTTTGTTCTTTTCTTTTTATAGGCTTTTAATAGCCAAAAGTCAAGCATTTTTGACAAATGCCTTGACTTTCGGGTAAGACCATTATGGTCCATCCATTGTTCGAAATGAACATGGCTAAGTGATCATAATTAGGTTGGTGTTAATCCCTTAAAAGGGCACCTCCTAAGGATCACGTTTACTAGGTCAATTGACGGGTCAGAGTTATTGTTTTAAAAAGTCAAACGGGCCAGATTTCATAAAAATCATAATCTGAGTTTATACATGTTATATATATATTAGAACATGTGGGAACATGTTCGATCCGTCAATTTCAGTCCTAGAGTCAGTTCGCAACCGAAAGTCGTGAAGTTGGACTTCTGCTTTGACTTTCGATTCTGACCCGACTTAGATTAGTTAACTTCTTTATTAAGGTCACATTATGATCGTAATGCAATGTAGCATAACCCTTTGAGGTTATATTACTTGATCATAATCATAATCTGCGTTTATGCACAAGTTCCGTAAAATGTCAAAATTTGACTAAAATGCCCTTTTTACATAAAACAAGGTTTTAATCAACAATGGACTTGCAAATAAATTACCTGTTGATATGTTAATGTAATTAACATATTATGATGTAAATATTCTGATCATAAACTGATTTTAGTATAATATCGTAAAATGTACATTTAAATGACCAAAATGCCCTTTCGGTGCATAGTCTTAAACCATAAACCACACTTATGTGTGCTATCTTACTGATATTATATCACAAATTAAGTATTTTTCCAGAATGTTTATGATCATAACATCAGAATACACGCAAGTTCCTTTTATACGACATATAATTACCAAAACGCCCTTATAAGGCGTAGTTTTGTTTTAAAAACTCAACGGGCATACAAGTTGATATCCTACAGATATTACAACTTATTTAAAGTATAATGACATATGGAACTTGTTCATGACTCATCCGGTTACCCGATATCGCTTATATGCATACGGTTAAGTATATGTAACTAGTTTACGAAAATTAACCGAAACGGGTTTAACCTTATCATTTTAATCTCAAATTCCAGAATGTTAATTGTTTACCCATATTATACAAGTCTTAAGTACTTGTTGGGTTTAAACTACATTCTATCCGGTCATCGCTTAATTTAGCGTATCGTACCGATTTTGATCCTTTAAGCTAGTCGGTCTAAGTCTTTGACTTAAATAAAGACCGTTAGCATTCTAATTGGTTAGCTTATGCCATAATCCAGACTAGAGCCTTCCAATAAATGCTATCTGCACTTATTTCATTTTGAATACGGCTGAAATATTAAATCTTGCATTTTTAAATCAAGACTAGCTCAGGTAAATACTCTTGACTTATTTTCCTTATACGGGCTTGGGTTATGGTAAATTATTACCGCTTGGTCGGAAACGGGATCAATCGAATGCCGGATTTTGGCTAGTAAATCCACATATTCTGTTTTAATCAGTTTTGTTTGATAACTTAAACATTGGGGGTTAACGACCGTGTCCTGGATATCCTTGGCTCATTACATTAGATAATGGCCACGACCAAAGCACGAGGTGTAGGCATACACCCGACATATGTGAATGCTAAAATTATTTTTACCCACAAGTTAGGGATAACTCCTTCGTGGGTTTATAAGTGGTGTGTACGTTAATCATGTCTCGGACTATGTACTGGGCCCCATATGTATTGACAAACATGTAAATCTGTTAACAAGGTTACAAAGCTAACTTTCCCAAGTTATAAAAGATTTGTGCCCTGTGCACTTAAATCAAATTTTTAAAATGTTTTCAAAATGAGTCAGTCGGGTGTATTTACCAGCGAAAGCTGACGTATTTTCAAAAGACTAAGCTTGCAGGTACAATACGAAATAGGCTGGAAGCTGCTCGGTAGTGATATAAGAGGATCTTGCAAATCCTTATATCTGCCCTGAAGTCTGTTATACATTTTTGTACATTTTACGATCCGCCTGGGGATCTTTCGATACAAGCCGTCTGTATATTATTTTTGTACTTTGAACATTTCGGTTTGTAATAGTAATTTAAATCCAAGACTTCCGCTGTGCTGTGTTTAATTGACTATGATGATATCAACTTACATCACAATATTCCCCACCCAGGCCCACCGGTGTTTGGTTGGAAATTCGGGGTGTGACAGGTTGGTATCAGAGCCAACCTTTGAGAGAATTAAACACTAGCCTTATGGTGTTTAATCTCAAACTTACACAAGCACATTCCTTAGACTTCCGAGTCTAGGCTTTGACCTAGGATTTCTCCTTTCATTATTAAGTTGCTAGTATGTTTTTGAATTGATTTATTTAAACAGGAAATGCCGCCAAGAGTTCGAGGACGCGGAAAAGGACCTATGAGGGGAGGGCCATCCGGCCATATCCCTTCACTGTCACACCCCGACCCGCAGCGGAATAAAAGTCGGGACATGATTGGGTTATCACCAAAGCTCATGATATTTACTAACAAGTTTCATATTTATTAAATCCAAATTAAACTCAAATATCCAACACAGAATTTCATACAATCACAAATCATAAACCAAACGATTGTTCCAACAAGATAACTTGATTATTCTTTTAAGGCCATCCTAGGTGTTTCTTTCCTCAACTTGATCACCTGTATCATGCATAAAACAGAAAAGTTTGGGTCAACAAAAGTTGGCGAGTGAACCTTGAAAAAACATTTAAGTAAATAAATTCTATTGTTGTTTAAATAAGATTGTGCATAAATCACATGTGAGCAAATGTATATATATATAACAAATCACAAATCACATTGAATGAATATATGACATAAATGATGATGTATTTGAGATCAAAGCTCAATCAAACGGAGCCGATCTAATGAGGCACCTGATGCTCAACCCGTATCCCATGAGGAACTGATGGGCCTAATGAAATGATTGCACTGAAATGACAAAATCTATCCACGTATAACCCACATAACAAACAATACCATTTGATCACGAAAGGATATTAACACAAGTGTTAAATAAAATTAAGAAATGGTACGACACATGATACACCCGAAAACGTAAATAAAACGGGGAATTTGTAGAGATTCACCCACCTTGGGTGCGTATTCTTGAGTGGAAAAGAGAGCGCACGAGTTGAGAATTTAACCGACGAGGAAGTACTAACCTAAAATAATAACATGATAACTCGATAAATAAATAAATTAACGTTCCGGTTGAAACCTACGTTTAGATTTTGAAGGTATTTTTTGTGATTTTTATTGATATAATTAAACCCTTGAAACTATATAGTTTAAGCATTTTAAATTGATTTTTCCTTTAATATAAACCATGGAATAAAACAATAAAAGAAAATAAAAAAATATCTAAAAAAAACTGTCAGTCTGACAGCCTTGTCAGACCGGTCCGGTTGGAGGTTTTAGCATGCGTGTTGAGACTCGAACCCGTGACCTCTCGGTTGCATGCACGCAGCTCTTCCAACTGAGCTACGTGTCTAACCCAAAAGAATCCTGATTTTAATTATATTAATACACTTCTTAGGCTATTTTATAAATTGATTTAATTTAAAAAGATTCAACAGAGTTGAACCGGTGTGTGTTATGGGTTTCGAACCCGTGACCTTACATGTGTTTTGCACCCAGCCCAACCAACTGGGCTGGGTGTCTAACCCGATAAGACTTGCTTTTTAATTATACTTATATACACACTACTAGTTGATATAATTTATTAAAAATAAACTGTTAAATAACAGTTATGCAGTCATGAACTAGGCTCGAACCGGGGACGTGAACATCGTGTTTGCACACAGTCCACCACTGGACTGTGTGTCTAACCCGTTTAAAACTTAGAATTTAATTACATAAAACACTTAACCCACTTCATCTTCTTCATTTTGAATTTAATCAAGATTTATACTCGCCTGAATCAATCTGATTCATTTTAAATTTTTTTATATTAATTGTCTGAACATGATGTTAATTGGATAATACTCAAAAGATAAGACAAGAGATCTACGTAACACGGTTCCGACGACCTGTTGCGTTCCGCGAGGGAGAGATTCCGACGACGGAGAGATTTAGGAGTACGAGCAGAGGGATTTCGAGGTAATGAGCGAGTTCGTTTGTGAGGATTCAATCAGTATTTATAGAGGAACTTGATTTCGGTTTTTGGAAACCAGTTTGGGTTATTGATTCTAGAAATTAGAATGGACAACCGTCGTGAATGAAGTTTGCCAAAAATAAACGTCGAGCCAGTTGTTCGAATTTCAAACAAAACCGCGTTGATCGCGAGATCTCCGGTGAGGAGATTGGTTCCGTCGCCGGCTTTAACTCAACAGGAAATATATTGGTTAAGTTTTGGATTCTAGCACATACGGTATGTGTAGTGCAGTGGTATTTGTAGTGTGTGTGTCCGGGGGAACCCAGGTTCGACTCCCGGTTCCACCCTTTTCTTTGATTATTTTTATTAACCCCTTTTAATTATCTATTAATTATAAATATTTATTATTTAATTGATTAGTTATTATATTATCTTATTTTTAAACCTTGATTATTATTATTATTATTATTAATATTATATATGTATTATTGTAAAAACAAAAAAAAATAACACGACGTAAATAAAATACACTTTGATTGATACATTAGGGCGGGTTTTCGAAACCCGATTTGTACAAATGTTACATTCACATCCACATCAGCCGAACCCTTATGAAGATTCGGGAGATTCATGGCCATTTGCCCAACACTCACCTACACATACTCAAAGTTCTTATAATTCTTACCATTCACACCACTCCCACCATTCTCATCATTCTTACCATGATGAGTTCAACCCAAACAATACCTAAATACCTCTTCAGCTGACTGGAATCATTTGAATCAACCTAACCCTATGGACGAGGACTCCGACCCGGAGATGCTGCCATTAGGATCGAGCGCGCATCCTATCGAAATTTCTAGTGATTCCAACTCCTATGCTGGATCACCATATCAAGGTCCTAATGAGTGGGACCAATACTGGGGTCAATTTACTTTTGCAAATACTCCTTCCCACCATTCACAACCACCTCCCGTACAGGAAGATGTCCACATGGAACCCGTGGACCAACCCAAACACCCACTTGAGCCGCCAAAGAGGAAACGTGGAGCACGTATGTCGGTACGTGCGGGCCAACGTCGAGTTCGCTACCACCTTTGCCTAAATCTTACCCACCATTCAAGAGGACCACAATGGGTGGACCCTCAAATGCTTCACCTGTGGTGGAACCTATACCATCGCCTATGGTTCAACCACCACCATCGGGTTATAATAACCCAATCCCAACGTATCCGAATAACACTTGGTACGATCCTTTTAACCCTATTACCCCTATTGATTACCAAACACTATCACATGACCCCTATATGTAAGCGGTAATGCATAATGCACTTTACCCGTCTCCTTTCTCACCTGTTATCCATCTACTGGATACCCAAGTTAAGGGTACCAATATCCTGTTGTACCTCAACCACAACCACAACCTCCGCTACCTCTTGAAGCCATTAATGAGGCCTTGGAGCAAATGAAGGAAATGCAACAACAAGTGGAGAAGACGGAGAAGAAGACGAATAAGTTCTTCAAGAAGCTCTCCAAGTTGGTTAAGGGAAAGAAGGACGAGTGAAGTCTTTTTTTTATTATGTTTAGTCCTATTTGGACATTGTTATTTCATTAGTCCATGCGTGGACATTTTTATTTCTTTTAGTCCTAGCATGGACAATCAGTTTCATTTATCTATTTCAAGTATTGTACTTTCTATTATCATTTAATGAAATGTTTTGGAATTATATATATGTACTCATCCTCTTCAAGCGATCGTCTCGATTTTACTCGAAATATATGGTCAGCTATATAATTCCAAAAAGATCTTAATGGTTTTGATTAGCCAAGTGGCATAAACCACATATTTGGTCAAATGTATAAAATGATAGTTAAGTACGAAGGGGTCTTCTATCATGATAGTGGAAACTTATCCTTCTATCCAGAGGTAGTGGACTTAAGTTCAAGCCTCCAAGTCGTTAAGGTCAATGCGACCGGGACTATTAATCAACCACTAAGATACTCTTATGTTAACATTCAAGAATGTTCATACTCTTGGTAGTGTGACTTGAGGAAATCACACTAGCCTTCTAGGTAATGGACTATGTCCTAACCTTATATAGCCTATGTGATCAAATTTGATCCCGGCTAATATCATTAGTGCGATGATTAAACATCCATTAGTGAAATATTGCCCTTGGGGCTATAATTAAAAACATCCATTAGTGATGTATTGCCCTTGGGGCTATAATTAAACATCCATTAGTGATGTATTGCCCTTGGGGCTATGATTAAACATCCATTAGTGATGTATTGCTTGTCACACCCCGACCCGCAGCGGAAAAAGGGTGACCGGGCATGATTGGGTTATCATCAAAGCTCATGACATTTATTATACGTTTCATATTCATTAATACACTTTAATGACAACATGTCCTAAATATCAATCTAGGCTTCATTGTTTTCTTCTAAGGCATTTCCTATGTTTTCCTTGCTTCATCCTGTTCACCTGTATCATGTGTAAAGGGTTTTTGGATCAACAAAAAGTTGGCGAGTGAATCATATGGAAAACATTTGAACAAGTTTATTTAATTGATTATGAAATAAAGTGCACAACCACACATGAGTAAAAATAGATGTAAACTTATTCATAAATCAATTTAATATTAAACAATACACACATGAACAATAATGGATCGTTTAGAGGCACGCGTTACTCAACTCGTCTCTCACGAGGAACTGATGGGCCTAATGAATGAATTGCATAAACATGATAATATGAAAGACATAACTACAAACAATATAAACTCAATGATACACACATGAACAATAATGGATTGGTTTTGAGGCACGCGTTGCTCAACTCGTCTCCCATGAGGAACTGATGGGCTTAATGAATGACTTTCATATAAGTTGACAAAATGAAATACATAACCACAACAATATAAAGAATCTAAGTTTAGATCACAATATGGTATGGCGCAAGTTTAAATAAACGAGTTAATTATTTTGTGACACATGACACACCTCAAAACGTGTAATTAAAAAGGGGGAGTTGTAAGATTCACTCACAGTGGTGCGTTCGGTTGATGATGTTGAATGCACGCGAAGTGGTTTCAACCACGAGTGAAATTAACCTAGATAAATAGCATTATGGTTCGGTAAGTAAACGGATTTTATTAATCCATTTTAGTAGGATTGTTGGGTGTATTTTAGTGAGTTTAAGGCTATTTTCTAACCTTAAAAATGTTATTTTTAAGTATTTTTAATTGATTTTTAATTAAAATAAATAAATAAAAATAATAAAAAAATTGACTTTTTTGACCGTTGACCGTTGACCTTGACTGTTTGACCGGTTCGTATGCGTGTAAGTGTGCGCTGAGTGAGGCTCGAACCCGAGACCTCCCGTACGCGTGCACGCAGCTCTACCAACTGAGCTACGTGTCTAACCCGAAATATTTCTGTTTTTAATTATATTTATATATTAATTAGATTAATCCGAAAATCAGCTTATTTCTAAAAAGATTTTAATCAGTGACTCGGTGCGCTCCACAGGTCTCGAACCCGGGACCTGTGGGTTGAGTTAACACACAGTCCACCGCTGGACTGTGTGTCTAACTTGTAAAATAATCCTATTTATATTATACTTATGAACAAACTTCATTATTTCATTTCTGCCTTATTTTAAAAAGTTAGATAATTGTCCGAATCGGTGCAGTAGACCGGGCTCGAACTCGTGACGTGTGTTTAAACATTCACACAGTCCACCACTGGACTGTGTGTCTAACTTGGTTATTATTCCGGTTATTAATAAACTTAACATGTACAGTGGTGACTCCGGTTCGGTTAACAAAAAAAGACATTTTTATTAAGGCAAGCATACGTGGGACAAGATTCGAACTCGAGACGTTTACGTGTTTAATGTGCACACAGTCCACCGCTGGACTGTGTGTCTAACCCGAGTTATATCTTGATTTATAATAAACTTAAACACTACAGAAACTTCGTCTTCTTCGTCAGTTTTAACCAGAAACGATGACTGACTGGTTCGAAGTTTTAATCATGTTCGTTAGCGTGTTTCAGTTAATTACAGGTGAGATATAAATAAAAAGAAAGAGAAATTAGGCGTAAGGTATACCGACTGGACTTCTCTGTTTCTCCGGCAGAACTCCGGTGACAGCAAAAGATTCCGGCGTCGTGTGTCTTGCGGCAAAGAGTCTTCAGTAAGCTTGAAAAGGATGTGGGTGACTTCGGTATAAGCTCAGGGGGTTCAGTAAGGCTCAGAAGTGAAGGGTTCGGTTTTCCGGCGATGTGCAGAAGTTTTCCGGCGAATGGAATTACGTCGGGTAAATGTGCGGTTTTGAGCGAAAAAGCTTGCAGAGGTTCGAGGAGGTATTTATAAGGCAGGTTATCGATGAATTTGGTCCAATTTCCGACTTGATTCAAAGTCATTACGTTTTCCAGCGGTTATAGTTTGTGTCGCGGACTCAGGCGTCGGTCATAACCGATGTGGGTTTAAATGTTTACGTTAAGACTTGAAGAAACCGTCCAATCTCGCGAGATCGCCGGGATTTCCGACGATTGCAATTTGGGCGCCGGTTTTGAATTCGAGAATCATGATATGAATTAATTGATTCTAATAATTAACAAAGAACACTAGTGGCGCAGTGGTTGAGTGTGTGTGCGGTAAGACTTTGCTGGACCGGTTGACTGACCCGGGTTCGAAACCCAGCAGAACCATTTTACTTTTATTTTCTTATTTTTAACAGTTTTTCAAAAACAAATTATATATTCCAATATAATAATTAATTATGTATCGTTTAAAATTATTTTGGGCATTAAATTCGCAACGAAATTTTTAACTGATTGTTCGGTTAATAAACAGAGCGGGTTTGGTAAATCCGTTTTTGACGGATGTTACATTGCTCTTGGGGCTATGATTAAACATCCATTAGTGATGTAGTGCCAATGTGCCATATTTTATGTCCATTAGTGACAGGCATGTGTGCCATAATCAAATGTCCTTTGTGACAAGTCTATGTGCTATATACAATTGTCCAAGTGACAATGACAGTTGTGACATTACGATCCACTGTCTAATAATATATGGACTATGTCCAAATCGTAAATTGGACCTAGCTGGGCCAAATATAGATAACATTCATTTAAAATGTTAAGCCTGACAGTTGTGATTCCATCATGGTTCAAATAGGCAATGGATTATTATATCCAAACTTTATAGCCTATATGGATTATTAATACCATGGTTAATATAAAATTTAATTTGGTATATAGTACCCAAACATCAGAGATGGCTAACTCAGATGAGGCGCAAAGTAATCGCCGTGATAATAGTGCGAACAAAGCTGAAAATAAAGCCATCAATAATGATGATTTCCAAGCTCGCATTGACGCAACTGTAGGAAAAGTCATGGAAAAGGCCATGGAGAAATTTAAGGAAGTGAGCGCTACTCGCTCCAAACCTTTATCTATTTCACCATCATCAGCTCGAAAGGAGAGCTCTACTCACTCTTCAAATGCGAAGAGTGAACCAAAGAGTAGAATTTAATGATAAGTCCCGTCTTCTAAAGACGGGTGTACCTATAAATATTTTGTCTCCTGCAAGCCCCGAGATTTTAATGGAGAAAAGGGGGCCATAGAAGCTTTGAGATGGCTCGATGAAATGGAAACTATTGTAGATATCAGCGGATGTGCTGATAAGGATGTGGTGAAGTTTGTATCCCAATCCTTCAAGGGCGATGCCCTAATATGGTGGAAGGCCATGGTCCAGTCAACAGGAAAAGTACACCTGTATAACTTGGGATGGACCAAGTTTGCGGACCTTGTTAAGGAAACGTACTGCCCACCTCATGAGGTGGAGAAGATAGAGACAGATTTTCTGACTCTTACAATGAAAAATCTTGACTGTCGGAAGTATGTTACCGACTTTAATTCCTTATCCAGATTAGTATCTTATCTGATTTCACCTGAACCCAAACGCATCACGCGTTTTATAAATGGTTAGCGCCCGAGATTAAGGGCATGGTAAAGGCTGCTCAGCCTGTACTTATAGGTCTGCTGTTGACCTATCTCTCTCCCTCACCCTTGATCTAGTGAGGCAAAAGTCAGTCAAGTCTGAGACTGACGGGAAAAGAAAGCGGAGGATGATAACTCCCAAAGGTTTAAAAAGAAAGGGAATTTTGGGTTCAAGAAGAACCAACACAGGTCTGATGATAGACCTTTGTGCAAAACTTGTAACCCCAGGCATTGGGGGCAATGCAATACCGACCCCCAGATTAAACCCTGTGGTATTTGCAAAAGGAAAGGGCATAAGACCCACGAGTGTAAAATCTTAAAGATGCTGTTTGTTTTAGCTGTAATGAGAAAGGGCATATTAAGCCTAATTGCCCAAAGAATCTTAGAAGCAACAAGGCGAAGCTTGGAGAAGCCAAGAAAGGAAATGCCCGTGCTTTCCAGATGAATGCTAAGGAGGCTGTTAATGACAACAATGTCATAACAGGTACATTCCTCATAAATGACGTATATGCTAGAGTTCTGTTTGATCCGGGTGCAGAAGTCTTTTATGGACCATAAGTTTAGCAAACTATTAAACTTACCCATAAGAACTCTAGACATAACTTATGAAGTAGAACTTGCTGACGGAACCTTAGAAACAGCGTCTTCTATTCTTGATGGATGTTTTATATCCATTAAGAATCATTCTATTCCTATCTCTCTTTTGCCAATGAAATTGGCGGGATTCGATGTAGTCTTAGGCATGGATTGGTTATCTCATAACCAAGCCCGCATTGTCTGTGTTAAGAAACTCATCGAAATTAAAACTCCATCTGGTGAAATGCTCGCCATCTTTGGAGATTCACACTATGGATTGCCAGACAAAGTGTCGTTATTTAAGGCATCCAAGTGTCTAGGGAAAGGTTGTGTCATCTACCTGGCACAAGTCACCATAAATGAACCTAAGCCTAACCTTGAAGATCAACCAGTTATCTCAGAATATCCCGATATTTTCCCTGAGGAATTACTAGGTCTACCTCCAGACAGACAAGTGGAGTTCAGGATTGACATTATACCAGGATCAGCACCCGTAGCTAGAGCTCCATATAGGCTAGCACCAACCAAAATGAATGAGTTAAGAGTTCAATTGGATGAACTCTTGGAGAAAGGCTTTATTCAGCCTAGTTCCTCGCCTTGGGGAGCTCCTATCCTTTTTGTTAAAAAGAAAGACAGTTCATTGCGAATGTGCATCGACTACCGAGAACTGAACAAGTTAACGATCAAGAATATATATCCTCTGCCCAGGATCGACGATTTATTTGACCAACTTCAAGGGGCTAGTTACTTCTCCAAGATCGACTTAAGATCAGGATATCATCAATTGAAGGTTAGAAGTGAGGATGTTCCCAAGACTGCCTTCAGGACTCGTTATGGTCATTACGAATTTTTTGTAATGCCTTTTGGGCTCACAAATGCACCTGCAGCATTCATGGATCTCATGAATAGATTCTGCAAGCCGTACCTAGATAAGTTTGTCATTGTCTTCATAGACGACATACTTATCTACTCTCATAATCAAGTTGATCACGAGAAACATCTTCGGTGCATCCTAAAATTGTTAAGACAAGAGAAGCTTTATGCTAAGTTCTCTAAGTGCGAGTTTTGGCTTAGAGAAGTCCAGTTTCTTGGACATGTTGTAACTGAGCATGGTATCCAAGTGGATCCCGCCAAGATTGAAGCCATAATGAATTGGGAAGTTCCCAAGACTCCGTCAGAAATTCGTAGTTTCTTAGGATTGGCCGGTTATTATAGGAGGTTCGTTGAGAACTTTTCGAGGATAGCCACTCCTTTAACTACCTTGACCCGTAAGAATGTCAAGTTTAACTGGGGTCCAAAACAACAAGAATCTTTGAGATTCTGAAACACAAGTTGAGCCAATGCTCCTGTGTTATCTCTACCTGAGGGTATTGAGGATTTTGTCGTATACTGTGATGCCTCGCACACTGGCATGGGCTGTGTGCTAATGCAAAAAGGCAAAGTGATTGCCTATGCATCACGACAACTAAAGGTGCATGAAAAGAATTACACCACCCACGATTTGGAATTGGGTGCCGTTGTATTTGCACTAAAACTGTGGAGACATTACTTGTATGGCACAGAGTGTATTATATACACAGACCATAAAAGTCTCCAACATCTGTTCAATCAGAAGGAATTGAACATGCGACAAAGCCGTTGGATGTAAACACTTAATGATTATGATTGCGAGATTCGCTATTATCCCGGCAAGGCAAATGTAGTCGCTGATGCCTTAAGTCGCAAGATAATGGTTAAGCCCATAATAATTAACGCCAAGAGCATCGAGCTCAGAAATAGCTTGAATGAGAAGCTATTAAATGCGCAAAAGCAAGCCCTATTAGAGGCTAATATTCCTAATGAAGGATTAGGCGGAACTGTTGATCAGTTAGTGCCTGGAAAAGATGGAATCCTTAGATTTAATGGCAGAATCTGGGTTCCAATCTTTGGAGGACTTAGGGATCTAATCCTCCAAGAAGCGCATAATTCAAGATACTCAGTTCACCCAGGTGGTCACAAGATGTATCAAGATTTGAAGAAGAATTATCGGTGGATGGGTTTGAAGAAATCCATAGCCACTTATGAAGCTAAGTGTCTGACGTGTTTGTAAGTTAAAGCCGAACATCAGAAACCGTCAGGACTTCTACAACAACTTGAGATTCCCACTTGGAAATGGGAAATGGTAACTATGGACTTGATTACCAAGTTACCTAAGACCAAATGTGGTAATGACACGATTTGGGTCATTGTAGATAGACTGACTAAGTTAGCACATTTCTTGCCAATTAAAGAAACTTATAGCTCTGACAAGTTGGCTAAGTTGTATGTGGACAAGATTGTGTCCCTACACGGTGTGCCGGTATCTATTGTATCTGATAGAGATACTAGATACACTTCTCACTTTCGGAAAAGTTTCCAACAATCGTTAGGCACACGATTAAACTTTAGTACAGCTTACCATCCGCAGACTGATGGTCAAAGTGAACGTACTATTCAAACTCTGGAAGACATGCTTCGGGCATGTGTGATTGATTTAGGTGGAAGCTGGGATGACCACTTACCCCTAATAGAATTCTCCTACAATAATAGTTATCATACAAGCATCAAGGCTGCTCCTTTTGAGGCCTTGTATGGGAGAAAATGCCAAACGCCCGTGTGCTGGGCAGAAATTGGGGAAGCCCAACTATCAGGACCAGAGATTGTCCTGGAGACCATGGAAAAGATTGTGCAAATCCGTGATCGTCTCAAAGCTACCCGTGATAGGCAGAAAAGTTATGCAGACAAGAGGCGAAAACCTCTTAAGTTCCAAATAGGGGACAAGGTATTATTAAAGGTATCACCCTGGAAAGGTGTGATGCGCTTCGGAAAGAAAGGCAAGTTGAGCCCGAGATATATTGGACCATTCGAGGTAATTGAATGTGTCGATTCTGTGGCTTACAAGTTCAAGCTGCCTGAAGAGCTAAGTGGAATCCATGATGTGTTCCACGTATCTAATTTAAAGAAATGTCTAGCCGATGAGTCGCTAGCAATGTCACATCAAGATGTGCAAATTGATAAAAACCTGAGGTTCACTGAGAAACCAATTTCAGGTTAAAAAGCTCCGAAGGAAGTTTATACCTATTATAAAGGTTAAGTGGGATGCCCTTCAAGGCCCCGAGTATACATGGGATGTTGAGTCCACTATGCAACAAAAGTACCTCCATCTTTTTGAATAAAATCTCGAGGTCGAGATTTCTTTTAAGGGGTGAGGATGTAACACCCTGTAAAATCGTGTCTAATAATATAGTGACACGTGTTGTATTTTAAATACAGTCTATTAAAGACTAATATGGACTAAAAGTGACAACATGCTCAAACTGAGCCCCTGAATGACTTTTTGATGCCAACATGCATAAACCTAGCCTCTGAACGACCATTAGCGTCGTCATGCATAAAAATGTAGCCTCTGAACGACCATTAGTGTTGTTATGCTTAAACTCAGCCTCTCAGTGACTATTGTGTCAACATGCCTAGCCTCTGAGTGACATCGGGGTCAACATGCTTATACTAAGCCTCTGAGTGATCCTTTACGAAGTCCTAAATCTCATATGAGCCACTAGTTGGACGAGGGGGATTAATTCTGAAAATCCGCTAATGTTGGACAATGGAGGGATTATGTAACACCTTGTGAAATTCGTGTTCGGTAATATACCGACATGTGTACATACCCTCGGATCATATCTCAATGAGCTAGTCACCCAAACATGTTTAAAAATCTCAAAAAAAAATTCACAAAACTAACCGTAACCTACGGTTGATAACCGTAGGCTACGGTCTAGAGCTGCTGAAACAAAATAACACTGACCGTAAGCTACAGTCTGGCGATCGTAGCCTACGGCGGGCCTCTGAAGCTTATTTTTTTCACCATTTAAACTTTTAGCAAATTACCCAGAGACCCCTAGACTTTATTATCTTCATATTACTTGTTTAAACAAGTTGTTTCTGAACCCGAACGTCTCTCGGTTAAGACGATATATTTTTTATTTACCATCCTCGAGCATTCCGCTCTTTTACCAAACCTTTAACTTTATTAATTTAGGTAAATTAGCCTTTAAAACCACAAGTATTCGTATCTTCACGTTTAAGCTAGTAAACATTTTTTTAGTCGTAAAGACACCTAGTGTGACACCCGTTAACGTTTGGTTATTCATACTTTTCTTCAATACATCTCGTGTCGAACAAAAAGAACTAATTGTGCCATTATGTCATTGGATATAAGTCAAGGGACAATTCATGACAATCCAAAAACAAAATTTTGAGGGACTAAAAGTGTTAAAACTCCAAAATTCTATCAAGATGCCACCTCTCCTGCAATTTGCCACACTCTTCCAGTTCTTGACACCTTGCTAGACACTTGTGATGATCCTAGAACACCTCTAACACCTGGCTTCATCTTCACACACCCTCTTGCACTATAAATAGCAACTCAAGCTCACTCATTTCCTTGCTCATTCACTTCTTCTCCTCTCTATTACACTCTTGGAAGTTCCTGACCATTTGGGAGCTTCCCTTTGAGTTCTAAGTTTCTCTTGGATCACTTGTAAGTGCTCCATCTCTACTCTTTTCTTTTTATAGGCTTCTAATAGCCAAAAGTCAAGCATTTTTTGACAAATGCCTTGACTTTCGAGTAAGACCATTATGGTCCAGCCATTGTTTGAAATGAACATGGCTAAGTGATCGTAAGGTGTTAATCCCTTAAAATGGCACCTCCTAAGGATCACGTTTACTAGGTCAATTGACGGGTCAAAGTTATTGTTTTAAAAAGTCAAACGGGTCAGATTTCATAAAAATCATAATCTGAGTTTATACATGTTATAAATATATTTTTGACACTTAAACAAGTTTGTAATAATATTAGAACATGTGGGAACATGTTCGATCCGTCAATTTCAGTCCTAGAGTCGGTTCACAACCGAAAGTCGTGAAGTTGGACTTCTGCTTTGACTTTCGATTCTGACCCGACTTAGATTAGTTAACTTCTATATTAAGGTCACATTATGATCGTAATGCAATGTAGCATAACCCTCTGAGGTTATATTACTTGATTATAATCATAATCTGCGTTTATGCACAAGTTCCGTAAAATGTCAAAATTTGACTAAAATGCCCTTTTTACATAAAACAAGGTTTTAATCAACAATGGACTTGAAAATAAATTACCTACTGATATGTTAATGTAATTAACATATTATGATGTAAATATTCTGATCATAAACTGATTTTAGTATAATATTGTAAAATGTACATTTAAATGACCAAAATGCCCTTTCGGTGCGTAGTTTGGTCTTAAACCATAAACCACACTTATGTGTGCTATCTTACTAATATTATATCACAAATTAAGTATTTTTCCAGAATGTTTATGATCATAACATCATAATACACGCAAGTTCCTTTTATACGCATATAATTACCAACAGCCCTTATAAGGCGTAGTTTCGTTTTAAAACCTCAACGGGCATACAAGTTGATATCCTACTGATATTACAACTTATTTAAAGTATAATGACATATGAAACTTTTTCATGATTCATCCGGTTACCCGATATCGCTTATATGCATACGGTTAAGTATAGGAAACTAGTTTACGAAAATTAACCGAAACGGGTTTAACCTTATCATTTTAATCTCAAATTCCAGAATGTTAATTGTTTACCCATATTATACAAGTTTTAAGTACTTGTTGGGTTTAAACTACATTCTATCCGGTCATCGCATAATCTAGCGTATCGTACCGATTTTGATCCTTTAAGCTAGTCGGTCTAAGTCTTTGACTTAAATAAAGACCGTTAGCATTCTAATTGGTTAGCTTATGCCATAATCCAGACTAGAGCCTTCCAGTAAATGATATCTGCATTTATTTCATTTTGAATACGACTGAAATATTAAATCTTGCATTTTTAAATCAAGACTAGCTCAGGTAAATACTTTTGACTTATTTTCCCTATATGGGCTTGGGTTATGGTAAATTATTACCGCTTGGTCGGAAATGGGATCAATCGAATGCCGGATTGTGGCTAGTAAATCATCATATTCCGTTTTAATCAGTTTTGTTTGATAACTTAAACATTGGGGGTTAACGACCGTGTCCTGGATATCCTTGGCTCATTACATTAGATAATGGCCACGACCAAAGCACGGGGTGTAGGCATACACCCGACAGATGCGAATACTAAAATTATTTTTACCCACAAGTTAGGGATAACTCCTTCGTGGGTTCATAAGTGGTGTGTACGTTAATCATGTCTCGGTCTCTGTACTGGCCCCATATGTATTGACAAACATGTAAAGCTGTTAACAAGGTTACAAAGCTAACTTTCCAAAGTTATAAAATATTTGTGTCCTGTGCACTTAAATCAAATTTTAAAATGTTTTCAAAATGAGTCAGTCGGGTGTATTTACCAGCGAAAGCTGACGTATTTTCAAAAGACTAAGCTTGCAGGTACATTACGAAATCGGCTGGAAGCTGCTCGGTAGTGATATAAGTAGATCTTTCGAATCCTTAGATCTGCCCTAAAGTCTGTTATACATTTTTGTACATTTTACGATCCGCATGTGGATCTTTCGTTACAAGTCGTCTGTATATTATTTTTGTACTTTGAACATTTCGGTTTGTAATAGTAATTTAAATCCAAGACTTCCGTTATGTTGTGTTTAATTGACTATGATGATATCAACTTACGTCACAATATTCCCCACCCGGCCCACCGGTGTTTGGTTGGAAATTCGGGGTGTGACAGTACAACAAATTCATCCTCAAGGGCCACCATTTCAAAGACCAATGCCTTTACAACAAGTTCAAGTTCAACATCAACAACATCAATATCCAAGACCGATGCAATAACCTCAATATCAACAACAGTATGCACCACAAGGGCTAAGGCAAGGTCAAGCGGGTCGACCAAGAGTACCATTGGGTGCTCCGCGAAGACATCATCGAGAGGTAGTAAGGGGGATTGAGGCACATTTTAGGCCGGTCATCACTAATAACCCTTCTCCGGTGGTGATACCTATCACCCGGACGGAAGGACATTTGAGGTTAGAATGACCGCACTTCAAAGTTTTCCAAAGTACAAGGGGCTAGCAACGGAGGAACTATACTTCCATATGGAAACATATGATTCCATTTGCAACAGTATTGGAGGAAAAGGTTTTCTTCTGATGATGTTATATTGGTACTTTTCCAATTCTCTTTG